>CM019066.1:300998351-302198351 GCA_009667805.1 Leptobrachium leishanense | reverse complement strand
CACAGCTAATGCACTGCTCATCGGCCGATGCCACTGAATGCGACTGCAGGACCTATCAGATTCAGGAATAAAGTGAGCTTACAAAAATACTTTAAGCTAAAGACGAGGGAAGGGGGCAGCGTTGGTGTTCATGAAGGTTTAATAATTAAACCTCCCTCTTCCAAATGTTTAGTTTACAGAATCCCTTAAACCACTGCAGTGGCGTAGCGTGGGTTGTCAGCGCCCGGGGCCAGACAAGAATTGTGCGCCCCCCCCCAACCTGTGGACACGTTATCGATATTGCCCCAGCTCTCACATGGATATTGCCCCAGCTCTCACATGGATATTGCCCCAGCTAACACATGGATATTGCCCCAGCTCTCACATGGATATTGCCCCAGCTCACACATGGATATTGCCCCAGCTCTCACATGGATATTGCCCCAGCTCTCACATGGATATTGCCCCAGCTCACACATGGATATTGCCCCAGCTCATGGGATTTGCCCCAGCTCTCACATGGATTTGCCCCAGCTCACACATGGATATTGCCCCAGCTCTCACATGGATACTGCCCCAGCTCACACATGGATATTGCCCCAGCTCATGGATTTGCCCCAGCTCTCACATGGATACTGCCCCACCTCTCACATGGATACTGCCCCACCTCTCACATGGATATTGCCCCAGCTCATGGGATTTGCCCCAGCTCTCACATGGATTTGCCCCAGCTCTCACATGGATTTGCCCCAGCTCACACATGGATTTGCCCCAGCTCACACATGGATTTGCCCCAGCACATGGATTTGCCCCAGCACATGGATTTGCCCCAGCTCTCACATGGATTTGCCCCAGCTCACACATGGATTTGCCCCAGCTCACACATGGATTTGCCCCAGCACATGGATTTGCCCCAGCTCACACATGGATTTGCCCCAGCTCACACATGGATTTGCCCCAGCTCATGGGATTTGCCCCAGCTCATGGGATTTGCCCCAGCTCTCACATGGATTTGCCCCAGCTCTCTCATGTATATGCCCCCAGCTCTCTCATGGATTTGCCCCCAGCTCTCTCATGGATTTGCCCCCAGCTCATGGATTTGCCCCAGCTCTCAAATGTATTTGCCCCAGCTCATGGATATGCCCCCCAGCTTACACATGTATTTGCCCCCAGCTCATGGATTTGCCCCCCAGCTTACACATGTATTTGCCCCCAGCTCATGGATTTGTCCCCCAGTTTACACATGTATTTGCCCCAGCTCATGGATTTGCCCCCCAGTTTACACATGGATTTGCCCCCAGCTCATGGATTTGCCCCCAGCTCATGGATTGCCCCAGCTCTCACATGGATATTGCCCCAGCTCTCACATGGATATTGCCCCAGCTCACACATGGATATTGCCCCAGCTCATGGGATTTGCCCCAGCTCTCACATGGATACTGCCCCAGCTCACACATGGATATTGCCCCAGCTCTCACATGGATACTGCCCCAGCTCACACATGGATATTGCCCCAGCTCATGGGATTTGGCCCAGCTCTCACATGGATACTGCCCCACCTCTCACATGGATACTGCCCCACCTCTCACATGGATATTGCCCCAGCTCATGGGATTTGCCCCAGCTCTCACATGGATTTGCCCCAGCTCTCACATGGATTTGCCCCAGCTCTCACATGGATTTGCCCCAGCTCACACATGGATTTGCCCCAGCTCACACATGGATTTGCCCCAGCTCACACATGGATTTGCCCCAGCTCACACATGGATTTGCCCCAGCTCACACATGGATTTGCCCCAGCACATGGATTTGCCCCAGCACATGGATTTGCCCCAGCTCACACATGGATTTGCCCCAGCTCACACATGGATTTGCCCCAGCTCACACATGGATTTGCCCCAGCACATGGATTTGCCCCAGCTCACACATGGATTTGCCCCAGCTCACACATGGATTTGCCCCAGCTCATGGATTTGCCCCAGCTCACACATGGATTTGCCCCAGCTCATGGGATTTGCCCCAGCTCATGGGATTTGCCCCAGCTCTCACATGGATTTGCCCCAGCTCTCTCATGTACATGCCCCCAGCTCTCTCATGGATTTGCCCCCAGCTCTCTCATGGATTTGCCCCAGCTCTCAAATGTATTTGCCCCAGCTCATGGATATGCCCCCCAGCTTACACATGTATTTGCCCCCAGCTCATGGATTTGCCCCCCAGTTTACACATGTATTTGCCCCCAGCTCATGGATTTGTCCCCCAGTTTACACATGTATTTGCCCCAGCTCATGGATTTGCCCCCCAGTTTACACATGGATTTGCCCCCAGCTCATGGATTTGCCCCCAGCTCATGGATTTGCCCCAGCTCTCACCTGGATATTGCTCCGGCAGGGGTTGAGGGGACCCAGATGCCAGGCAGCGGGAGTGCCTGCCCGCCGCCCGGTCCTGAACAGTCCGTCCTGTTCTTGAAGGGGAGGCGGCTGCGTGCGTGCGCAGGTCACGCGGTCCGGCCAGTCAGGTGGTACAGAGACTCAGTACCACCTGATTAGCCAGACCACGTGACCGGCTGCGCCTGCACGCAGCCGCATCCCCTTCAAGAACAGGACGGACTGTTCAGGACCGGGCGGCTGCCCGGCATCTGGGTCCCCTCAATCCGCGGGCCAGTTTTAGGGGAGCAAATGCGCCCCTAACAAAACTGCGCCCGGGGCCACGGCCCCCCAGCCCCCCCACGCTACGCCACTGAACCACTGCATTGCTTACGTATAGCTTTTAGTGAAGCTGGCATGCACACTCTTTGCAAGTACCTAGAGCCCTATTGCATTCTTTGCGCATACGTTTGCACCCGCGCAAAAATGCATTAACGCGCAGAAACGCGTTTGCGCAGAACATCGTATTACAATCTCAGCGCAGCAAACGCACGTATGCGTCTACCGCTGGTTAACCTGCACGAACCCTGCGTGAGCTTACTGTACTTCGCACGTCCTATACTTAACATTGTGAGCGCAAATGCGTTTGTGCGCTGGTATGCTGATGGTATTACAATCTATGCGCAGGATTTAACGCACAGCCTTTGCGCGCATAATTTTAGCGACTCCTAAAAGCTGGTGTTAGTGGCAAATCTGAACGTCCTGGCCGAACCCAAATACACCAGCCCAAAAAAATGCAGCAAAGTATAGTTACACATTCTACACATACCAAACCAATAAATTTGAGAAGTTGTGCGCGTTTTTATTATTGATACAGCATATATGCGCAGATTGACTTTGACAGGCGCAAAAACTTAACGTTGGACAATTGTGGTTCTTAATTCTGATTGGCTGAATTGCGTGTAAAAAACAGTCTGCACACTGATTTCTGCGCGCAACGTTACTGCCCACGCGTTTTTGCGTGTCCGTTTTATGCGTGTTATTTTTTGACGGATGAAAAAATGTGCGAGGATTGTAATACCAGCGTTGATTTACGCGCGTTAACGTTTAACGCTTCGTGCAAAAATTCACGCGTTCTGCGTACGTTTTTGCGTTAAGAATGTAATAGAGCCCTTAGAGTTTCTCCTGAGCGTGGGAAAGGTGAGAAATGGCTATGCCAGGCAGTGGGTTGGGAGATGTGGCCATGAAGTCTATACAAACGTGGAGGGAGTTTCAGTCATGGTATATACAGGGTGAGCCAGTCAAACCTGCATTTTTGAAATGACTGTAAAAAATAAACGGATGGATATTTCAAAATTTTATTGTTACTATCTTAATGTACATTAAAAAGCATTTAAGAAACAACATTCACTGTTTAAAAATAACTCCAGTAAGATGGTGTCCTTCCCGATTGAGACATTCTTGTAGGCGATTTCTGAAACAGCCCATCGCATCACGGAGCATACGCTGAGGAATTCTCGAACAAGGTCCTCGTTTTCATCAAACATGTCCAACAACGTTTGACAAAAACGCCGTCGAGCTGCAAAATCGTTTTCATTCATAGCCTGAACAACCTGAATTTTGTATGGGTGATGGTGTAAATCTAACCTCAAGATTCTTCGGACGCTCGTGTTTGCCATGCCAAGCGCAGCACTCTGTCGACGCGCCGATCTCCGAGGGCTTCTTTCCACAGCAACTCTCACGCGGTCAATATTCGCGGGAGTTCGCACTGATCTTGCACTGCCACCCCTTCTGCTTCTCGTTTCACCAATTGCTTCAAAGTTTGTCACCCACAATTTGATTGAATTAACAGACGGCACTGGCTTATTTCCATTAATTTGAAAATTCTTCTGGAAACGACGCTGAGCAGCTGCATAACTACCACTTTGGTAAAACGCTTTCACAGCGAATGAACGTTGTTGTTTAGACCACTGCTCCATGACGACTGAAATGCTTATTTGTGGGGGACACAATGGTAACCTTGCTAACTCGCTCCGCCCACTTTCACGGCTCTCCCGCCCTTTTCAAAAATGCAGGTTTGACTGGCTCACCCTGTATCTGGAAATGGTGTAGAAATATCTTGTTTCTCAAATTCTTAATAACACCAGCATCTTTTCAAAGTGATAATGTCTCCTGCATTATTTTGGCTCCAATGGCTTGCATTTTAAAGTGATTATTGTGTAATTAAATCATTGCCCTGCTGTCTCATGTTATATCCGTGATGTCGCATTTCTGGGGATGAGCCAAAAATATATATAAATCAGTCTAAATGGTTATATTTTGAACCACATTTATATTTGGCTGACCATGGAAGCAGAGTATAGGGCCATTTGTTTCTTACTGCATCATGCTTCACACGCTCAGTCCAGTCTTGAAACGCCATGTAAATTGTCAGGGTTATTCAAAGAGAATCAAAAAGTCACTGCATGTTCGGTGACTTTTCGTTCTCTTCAATTCGATGTGATTTGGCGATCCCATTTCGGCGACCTTGCAGTGTATTCAGCAAGCACCACAGGGCCGTCGTAGTGCAGGGAAAAGCTGCCGCAAACCCGCCGAACACTCACCGCAAAACCAGGCGAACATACACCGAAACCCGCAAAAACATCTGGATTAACACCGCCGAATACGCTGGAGAAACCCGAGCAGCCGTCGATCACAGCTCAGAGCAGCCGCTGGAAAAAGCCAACACCGCAGACTAATGGAGTGAAAAAACCAACAGTTCGCTCGAATGTTTTGAAAAGTGAAACGCTGTTTGCAAAGAAACTACAGAAAGAAAATGTCTGAAATTTACATGTAAGATCCAATGAATGATAATAAAAAGGGCTGTTACAGAAAAAAGAAAAAACGATTTTAAAAAAAATGGGAAAAAAAGTTTCGCAAAAAAATCCCAAAAAATGCCTGAAAGATCCTAAAAAATCTATAAATAAAGAGACTTTTTACTGCAGAATATTATAATCAACGGTTTATTAGATATTGAATTAAAACAGGAATATTTTTAACATTGAAGCCTATGGGATTCGCCTGAATAAACCTGTCGAATGAAACCACCGAACAGCAGGGCATTTCGGCAACTTTTCACTGCCAGTTTGTTTCCTCTGAATAGACGAAGCATTGCTTCTCTATGGGGGATTTCACTCCCCTCGAACAGGCACCGTATGTGCAGGCAATTCACCAACATTTGGCAAACTGCCTGCTCTCTGAATAGCCGAATGGCCAGGAAAGGTAAGCGTACGCTGAATTTCAGTGTTTGGTTACCTTTCGGCCACAATTCGGATCTCTTTGAATAACCCTGTGTGTTGCTTGAGCAAATTCCAGGAAACAAACCTTGGATAGTGACACTCAAACCTAAATTCCGGACTGCCCTACTATATTCGTATTATTTTGGAGGTATGGTGTCTGTAAGGGCAGCCCTATTAGGCCTCTGTTATGACTGGTCACCTTTTATGTTGATCCTTATCACTGGAATGGCATAACTGACATACCACTTACCCACCCTCCTATTTGCCTCTTCCCATACACCGAGCTATCGGTGCTTTTCTTATCTGATTTTGAGGAAGCAGTGTTGTGGGTTTTAAGTGAATTATTAATGCTTCAGATAACAATGTGTAGATAATAGACCTCTGGCTTTCTTATTGTTACATTTGATACAGTTTGTAGATTTTTTTTATATTACACAAATTATAAGGAAGAATGAAATCATTTCCAAACCATTACTTTCAGATTTATCCTTCCTATCAGCCTCAAGGTCATTATTAATCAGGATTGTCTGCTACATGTTTCTAGTCTTTTTGAAATGAACTGATTTGAAACAATTACTTTTATAATATGACTAGTAATTGGTGCAATATGTTATAGAGGGAACTCATTAATTTTAAAACATTAAGCACATGTTTATTGGTTTCACAAAGTTTGCATTGTTTCCAGGCCTGCTTCATTTATTTCTGAATTCTCAATGCACAAGAAAATAATAATATATAATGCAAACTTTATTTTATATTCAAAAGATGTATCATTCATGAATATGGCATCTGTTCGCAGAACCTGTGAAGAAAAAGCCGGATCAGTTTGTCGAAATCACCAGCCCATTTCTTAACTTACGAACCTACACACCCTCTGTACCATCTGAAGGGTAAGCATGGTCTTTGTAAGGTTTATTAACCCTTTCACTACCAAAATTGAGTTATCTCAATCCTGCATTGTAATACATTGACATGTCCGTTTATCTGTATCCCGCTCCCTTTGTTTATTGTAAAACGCTGCGGAAACTGTTGGCGATATATAAATGATGATAATAATAATAATTGAAAATGAATCATTAGCATATCGAAACTCCATTTTCAAAACATTTTAAATATTAATCTGCCCCCTGTGGAGAAACTAAATTCACGGTCTCCACTTCTATCCTGCTGGATAACCAGATGGACAACAATATCTACCCGTGGCAGCAATATAACATAACTTTTATTCAACGCAATTACTAATAAAACATAAAACATGTCCATGATCATAAATCACAAACATAACATTGAACATCACATACTAAAATCATTCTACTACGTCTGCTGCATCATCCAGCATATTAGCACTTAGCGACTTGAGATACCTTCATATATGGTAACTAATAAAAGATGATTGTCGCATCTTAGTCAAGTTATGGGCAATTCCACTATTAATGGTGTGGAACATTTAGGTTCTGTGCATATTTTTTGCTACTTGTTGTTGGTTTATCCCTACTCCATATTTCTGTTTCCTCCCTTTACAAAGATTTTATGAGTCTGGTAACTGCATTATGTGAATTTCGAATGCAAAGGAGTATAAGTAATTTAAGTACCAGTACCATGCAATGGGAGTGAATTGCTACTAATATATAGTAGAATGATTTTCGTATGTCATGTTCAATATTTTGTTTGTGACTTATGATCATGGCCATGTCTTATGTTTTTATTAGTAATTGTGTTGAATAAACGTTGGGCTACATTACAATCCTCCCGTTAAAACGGGGGCACTAGGGAGAAAAAACTGCGCCTGCAGTTTTCTCCCTACCGCCCTTGTTTTAACGGGAGATTAGACTGCAGGCGCTTAAAAAGCTGCCTGCATTGTTAGCGGGCGCTACACCCAGAGATGTACGCGGCACGCAAAAAGTGTGCTCGTCTGATGCGGGCCAAAGAGAAGAGGGGTGACATAATAGGTGAGGGTAAGAAGAGAACCTGAAGTAACGAGGTGCATGTGGGCTGGGTGGGAAGATGGGGTAAAAAAGGAACAGTTGGGGATCATGGAGTGAGCCGATAGGCGTCTTTAAAGTAATGTGTTTTCAGAGACTTTTTGAAGGACTGGAGAGATGAGGAGAGTCTATTGTTGTGTGGGAGGGAGTTCCACAGAAAGGGGGCAGCTCGGGAGAACTCCTGAAGGTGAGAGTTAGGGGTGCCGGTACAAGGAGATGATATCATTGGCAGAGCAAAGTGGACGGGACTGGATGTTAATGCTAATAAGGGAGGAGATGTAGGCAGGGGTGTCTACAGTCTGGGAATACATTTTTATATCATCTGGGTAGTGTGGTGATAAAATGTCTGCTTTAAAACCATGATAAGCAGACTGGAACCCCAGTCAGAACGCTTCACCAACATGTCTCTGCTCTACCCACGTGGAGAAGCAGGTCTCTTCCTTACAACTGTAGAGAAGTGGGCTCAACCTCATCATCACCACGTCTCTGCTCTACCAGATTTGGATCTTACACCAGCAAGTTTTCTCAGTCAAGATACCTGACAATATCTACTTGTTTACCACACGTTGTTATATATCATAGGACCAGCTTGTAAACAAACGAATACTCTTATCCCATCCTGATAAAACATTTCAAAATAAAAGAAACAAATTTATATTATCTGTAAGATATTGAGCAAAAGGAAAAGTACATGGAAATACACGTTCACATGCTATTGTATGAAACCCTGCCACAGAAATATGGCACTTTGTGAGGGCGTACTGCTAGACTCGTGATAAGTACTATTTTTCAATGGGAACCTGAATGTGAAAAGGGGGATTTGAAATTGGCTTCAAGTTATTAGAACATGACTTCAATATCAGTGGTGAACAGAGAAGCAGAACGTTAGCCGTATTTTGGTGGAACCGCCAGTGGTTTCCTGCTTGATTTGGAACGATATTCTATACTGGGAGTTGTTTGAAAAGGGAAAGGAACAATTTAGGCCAAAGCATCTGAATTGAAAAATTCCCCAACTGAGCACTTTTGTTCAGCTCTCTTCAATTGACCTAAATTTCCAAGACCCCCATGTTAATTCTCCATAATTAACATTTTAGTAACAAATCCACTTAATTGGTTATTCTGAAAAGTAAAAAAAAAATGCTTCCTTTTAATGTGAGATTTTTATTTGATGGACAAAATCATAAGGTAATAAATACAATTATTTAATGAATATGAATCTATAACCACAGATTATGCTCCAGAGTTTTAACATAAACCTATTATACTATACGGGAATGGATAAGGGCCAATATATATTTTAATATTTTTTTAGGAATGAATAGTAACATTTCAAATCAAGCTCAATTCAAAAAGAAAACAAATAGAGACGTTAAAAATATATCTGTAAAAAGTCATAGGACGTGATGATTTAAACTACAACTGTTCCCCAGAGTCTGCATTGTATAAATATGAAAATACAGACATAAGAGCTCGAGTTCATTTTTCTTGCGCTCAAGTTAATTCTATCAGCATTTTACTTTTTAAACAAATTTCGGTAATTTTAGACCAATATATTTTTTCTTCAAAATATCAGGTGATTCATTTGACTTTATTCCACCTTATACTCACTGGCTTCATGTATTTTTTTGTATTAATTTATTTACTAATTGCTGGTGGTCTTTATGAGTGTGTAATTGCTGGTAAATGCAGAGTTGAGCTTTACCTACGGCTTTAAGCCTCATTTATACAGGTGCATCTCAATAAATTAGAATGTAGTGGAAAAGTTCATTTATTTCATTAATTCAACTCAAATTGTGAAACTTGTGTTTTAAATAAATTCAATACACACAGAATGAAGTAGGTTAAGTCTTTGGTTCTTTTAATTGTGATGATTTTTGTCACATTTAACAAAAACCCACCAATTCACTATCTCAAAAAATTAGAATACTTAATAAGACCAATAAAAAATATTTTTAGTATGTTCATTTACTGTATATGTACTCAATACTTGGTAGGGGCTCCTTTTGCTTTAATTACTGCCTCAATTCGGCGTGGCATGGAGGTGATCAGTCCGTGGCACTGCTGAGGTGCTATGGAAGTTCAGGCTTCTTTGACAGTGGCCTTCAGCTCATCTGCATTTTTTGGTCTCTAGTTTCTCATTTTCCTCTTGACAATACCCCATAGATTCTCTACGGGGTTCAGGTTTGATGAGTTTGGGGCGGCTGCAACCACCAAATGTATCCAGCCCAGCAACATGTATAAAACATAACAAGGAGAAAAATGTCATCTGCGCTTATTCCCATTATACCGTGTGAAACAAAACACAATTAGAGGCTTTGGTTTCTTTTAATGGCCATTATGAGTGTATGCTCACCCACCAACGTCACGGCACCTCTAGTGAGGGTGAGTCCTATCCAAAAATGAAGCCACAGGCTGCTGTATAGCGAACCATAACTGCTCATGCTGCAGAAACAAATCCGCCTTGGGATCAAAAAACAAAGACACGGAGCGGAACATGTTGCAATGATGACCTGGCTGGAGGTACAATAAAGCATACATATTACATAGTATGGGGTGATCGTTAGAAACATAGAAAAATGTCGGCAGATAAGAACCTTTCGGCCCATCTAGTCTGCCCAATTACATGGATACTTTACCTGGATTTATCTTTTGTTTAGGATAGCCTTATGCCTATCCCATGCCTGCTTAAATTCAATTACTGTTTTGGCCTCTACCACTTCAACTGAAACATAGAAACATAGAAAAATGTCGGCAGATAAGAACCTTTCGACCCATCTAGTCTGCCCAATTACATGGATACTTAACCTGGATTTATCTTTTGTTTAGGATAGCCTTATGCCTATCCCATGCTTGCTTAAATTCAATTACTGAAGATGAACATGCATGGCTTTAAAATATCACTACAGGTCCCACCGAGATACTGGAAGGCTGTTCCATGTATCCACCACCCTCTCAATAAAATAATGCTTCCTGATGTTACTTTTAAACCTTTTCCCCTCTAATCTAAGACTATGTCCTCTTGTTTTGCTACTTTGTTTCCTTTTAAATATACTCCCTTCCTCTACCTTGTGGATTCCCTTTACGTATTTAAATGTTTCTATCATATCTCCTCTGTCTCGTCTTTTTTCCAAGCTATACATGTTAAGATCATTAAGCCTTTCATGGTAACTTTTCTCCTTCAAGCCGTACACCATTTTAGTAGCCCTTCTCTGAACTCTCTCTAAGATGTCTATATCCTTCTGGAGATACGGTCTCCAGTACTGCACACAGTACTCCAAGTGAGGTCTCACCAGTGCTCTGTACAGTGGCATGAGCACTTCCCTTTTCCTACTGCTAATACCTCTCCCTACACAACCAAGCATTCTGCTAGCATTTCCTGCTGCTCTATTACATTGAATACTTACCCTTAGATCCTCTGCAATAATAACCCCTAAATCGCTTTCCTCAGATGTTGAGGTTAGGACTGTATCAAATATTCTATATTCAGCCCTTGGGTTTTTACGCCCCAGGTGCATTATCTTGCACTTATCCACATTAAAACTCAATTGCCACAGCTCCGACCATTGTTTTAGTTTACCTAAATCATTTGTCATTTGGCTGATCCCTCCAGGAACGTCAACCCTGTTTCAAATCTTTGTGTCATCAGCAAAAAGACGTACTTTTCCATTAATACCTTCTGCAATATCACTAATAAAAATATTAAATAGAATGGGTCCAAGTACTGACCCCTGAGGTACCCCACTGGTAACAAGACCTTGCGCCGAATAAACTCCATTTACCACAACCCTCTGTTGCCTGTCACTCAGCCACTGCCTAATCCATTCAACAATATTGGAATCCAAGCTCAAAGATTGCAATATATTGATAAACCTTCTATGCGGAACAGTATCAAAAGCCTTACTGAAATCTAAATAAGCAATGTCTACTGCACCACCTGTGTCTATTATTTTTGTTACCCAATCAAAAAATCAATAAGATTAGTTTGGCATGATCTACCTGAGGTAAACCCATGTTGTTTCTGATCCTGTAATCTATGTGTTTTTAGATGTTCAACAATCCTTTCCTTTAACATGGTTTCCATTAATTTCCCCACTACTGACGTAAGACTAACTGGCCTATAGTTCCCCAATTCCTCCCTACTACCCTTCTTGTAAATGGGCACAACATTTGCTAATTTCCAGTCTTCTGGGACGACTCCCGTTAACGGTTTTGCTATTACACCACTGAGCTCTTTTAATAATTTAGGGTGGATCCCATCAGGCCCCATTGACTTATTTGTCTTTACTTTAGACAGCTACTGTAGAACCTCCTCCTCTGTAAACTGATATGTAAATGTCTCGTTAGTTTTTCCTCCTAACTGAGGCCCCTTTCCTTCCTTTTCTTCTGCAAAGACTGAACAAAAATATTCATTGAGGCAGTCAGCGAGACTTTTATCTTCTTCTACATACCTTCCTTCCTTTGTTTTTAATCTAATCCTTGTTTTACTTTTCTTTTCTCGTTTATGTATCTAAAAAATGTTTTGTCCCCCTTTTTTACTGACTGAGCTATTTTCTCTTCTGCGTGTGCTTTGGAAGCTCTTATAAATTGCTTTGCCTCTTTCTGCCTAATCTTATAGGTTTGCCTATCTTCTTCACTCTGAGTTTTTTTATAATTATTGAATGCTATCTTTTTTTTCTTCACTATTTTGGCCACTTCTGCAGAGTACCAGAGTGGTTTCTTCCCTTTTTTGTTTTTGCTAACAAGCCGAATGCAATTGCCTGTGGCCTTCAATAATGCCTCCTTTAAATAATCCCATTTCTCCTGGACTCCCTTTAAACTCCTCCAGTCTGATAATGACTCATTCACACAAAATCTCATTTTTAGAAAAATCTGTTTTTTTAAAGTCTAAAACTTTTGGTTTTGTGTGGTGCGGCTCCATCCCTGTTCTTATATTAAACCACACTGACTGGTGATCACTAGATCCCAAATTTTCACCTACAACAACGTCTGATACCAAACCTCCATTTGTGAGTATTAAATCCAATATGACCTCTTTACGGGTCGGCTCCTCAACTACTTGTGTTAGAGATAATCCCAGTAGGGAGTTTAGAATATTTGTACTCCTGGTGCACCCAGCTATTTTGGTTTTCCAGTTCACATCAGGAAGATTAAAGTCCCCCATGATAATAACTTCCCCCTTCATTGCCATTTTGGCTATTTCCTCAAACAGCAGATTATCTAACTCTTCTACTTGTCCGGGGGTCTATAGATCACACCTACACGAGCTACTGTATGATTGCCAAATGTTAGCGTAACCCAAACGGACTCTATGTTCACCTCGCTCACTTTTATTTGGTTCGTTTTTATGTTGTTTTTCACATACAGGGCCACTCCTCCTCCTTTCCTACCTTCTCTGTCTTTTCTATATAAAGAGTACCCCGGTATTGTTATGTCCCAGTTATTTTTCTCACTGAACCATGTCTCAGTTACCGCCACTAAATCTACTTTTTCAGCTGCCATCATTGCTTCCAGTTCATTGATTTTATTGACTAAACTGCGAGCATTTATAGACACGACTCTGAGCTTGTAATTTTTTACCCCGCATTTTGCTTGCACCCTCCGATTTAGGTTTCGGGGACAATCGGGCAGATTGTTTTTTACCCTTTTGTCCCCCCCTCCTAGTTTAAATATTCTTTTGTGAAACCGTTGAACTTCTCACTGAGAACATATGTTCCCCTATGAGTAAGATGCAAACCATCTTTTTTATACAGTTCCTTTCTGCTCCAATTGGAGATATCATGGGACACAAAGCCAAATCCTTGCTCCCGACACCATTCCCGAAACCACAAATTAAATTCCCTATTGCGCATCTGCCTATCCTGAATGTTATGCACAGGCAGAACTTCAGAGAATGACACAGTGGACGCAATCTGCTGTATTTCACCTCCAAGAACACAAAAATCTTCCTTAATCTCAGAAACCTCATTGCTAGCCAAGTCATTTGTCCCTAGATGGACTAGAACGTCCACTTCCCCTTGCTGCTTTGCTTGTTTGACAATATTGAGAATACGTCTCTTGTCTCTACGAGCAGTAGCCCCAGGAAGACATCTCACCAAACCACTACTCTCCAGCTCAACACCTCTTATGATAGAAGGCAATTGTTGCTGGGTGATTCTGTCAAGTCCCACCTTTTCCTTTTTGTCCTTGGTTGCAGTCCTGCATACCTTAAGCATAGGGGATGGTGGTTCCTCAACTATGGTGTCTGAGCCTACTTCCGTCTTACCACTACACTCTGAAAGTGTCTCAAAAGAATTAAGAAGAGCCACAGACTGTGGGACATGCCTTCTATCCACAACTCTAAGTCTACCAGATCCTACAGTAGTCCATCTGCCACTCCTAGGAGGCCTCTGTGGCAGTGGCTTTGTAACAGTCATAGCCTCAGTTTGTCTAACATTGATCCCATGGCGGATTTGTTTCTTCACGTCGGACGAGAGTCGCCCCTCGGGCAGGGGATAACACAGGTGAGATGTACAGGTAAGAAGGAGTCAGTTACTTTAACCCCTTAAGGACGTGTGGGTGGCGCCGTTAAGGGGTGGCTTTCGCCAGCGAGGCATACGGGTATGCCTTGCCGACAGGTGCCGTCGCGCACGTCATTGGCTGCAGGGGGGCGACTTGAGTTCAGATCATCCCCCTGCATGACATGGGGCGCAAGTAGGCGCGTGCAAGCTGCGGGGAGGAGCTGAGGCAGCCCCATTGAAGACAGTGGGACATACAAGTACACCCTGTGTCTTCAAAGCCCTCCCGCCAGCAGGATGGCATAGAACGTCCTGTGGCGGGAAGGGGTTAAAATGCTGTTCAGTGTCTCCAAGCACGAATCTCGGTGGTGCTGCTGCAGCAAGAGCCTCACCGCTCCCCTGCCACATCCCAACCTAGTCGGATTCCAAAAACTGAAAACTCCAAAATCTGGAATGGTAAGAGTTCCGAACATTTCAAATTAGATGTGCTCCACCTGGCTGAGGAAGTTCCAGGAGGGACGAATTGCGATCTGGTATTTAGTGCACCCCAAAAACATTTTCTTTACATGTATGCTGTTATTATTATTATTATTATTATTATTCTTTATTTATAAAGCGCCGGCATATTCTGCAGCGCTGTACAATAGGCACAGTATAGACAGGGTTACAATACATTCAACAACATTTGACAAACAGTACAGGAGGAGATGAGGGCCCTATTCCCGTGTTACGTGGACGAAGGGGAGGAGTCATCTAACGGAGCGCTACTAAGATATGTTTCATATTACTATACGTATTCCCAAATTCACGAGTGTCTAGCAATCTGTGTTTTAAGTGCTCCACCTGTATATCATAAATTATTTATCCGTCTACAATATTATAGTCATTGTTGTTGAAATGGCCAAAGTAATGTAGGTTTGAAATATTATTATACTTTATCTATATAGCACAGGCATATTCTGCAGCGCTGTACAAGACAAGTATGCAAGGGGATGATACATTTGATCAACTTATAACTAAAGGTCATACAATAAGGTTTTAGGACTCTAGTACCGATTACCAACCATAAATGTCAATGCATGATCATCTCATGGCATTTTAAAATGCTCTTTCTCAGATAAGTCAGTTTATTACTAGAAAGCCGCTGGCTGTATTTGGACATTTATATATTGGTCATGCAGACACCCAGAATCTAATTTCCCCAAGGTCCACATTGCAGCCAGTCCATCCCTGAATAAGGATTCTTATAAAGCGGAGTCAGGCATGTGCTGGCATTATCATTATTTATTTCAGTACCTAAACTGTGCGCATCAGATGCAGACTTGGCAAATAGCTGCTTAAAGTTCAAACTCGTTAACTATCCTCTATTTTTAATATGTGGAACATATCGAGGTCATATTAAGTTTTTTTATATTACTCCATAAATCCGTTCCGTAAAGAACTGGCACTGAGCCACAAAATAAATGTAATATACAGGCTATATTTAATTAACCTAAATTATTACCTTGAGGCAAATATTTCATGAAGAAAAAAAGGAAGCATAGTAAAATGAGACACATAACATATTAAAGAAGATTTTCCCAAGTGCATGATGAAGGAAAAGTGGAGCAAAAAAGAAAAGAAAATGATGTGCCTGGGGAAATAAGCTAATTACTGTCAATTATATCATTTTCTTTATTGGTTTGTCATTTTGCCGAAACAAAATACAAATCTTTTAAATATTGGGTCTTTACACATCGCTAATAAACTATTCCAGTTAATCAGAAAGTAGATAAGGGCCGATATGTCACGTATTCCCAACCCACCCCTCTCAATACCTAGAGACTTAAACCTAGAGAGAAAAAACAGTGAGTCCTACTTTTCCATTTGCAACCGAGACCTAAAATGACATTGTCCTGGCCAACAGAAATTTGACTTATTTGGCAGGCAATCACTCCCTCTATATATATATATATATATATATGTGCTGGTATTTTTTTTTTCCTGGCACATCTATTGGAATCCCTATTTAACCCCATTCACTACCGAGATCAAGATAACTCTGGACTTCAAAGGCACCATCAGGTCCTGATAGAGTTCTCGATCTGCAGCTCTGAAGGACAAAAGCAAATGAAATATGTTTGCTAGAAAAAGAATTTCAATGGCTTTTGGGCAGCAGAAGGCGCCCCCAAGTTTTAACCCGGTGGGCATAAGGCCTGAGGTGCTAAAACGGTGTAAAATTGGCTGAAGAATGCCCTGACACAAAGGATTTTCCTCAGCCGATGCAGGGAAACACGAGCTGCTGTAACTCCATTTGGCCAGTTGATAGCGCCATCTGCTTGCCAAATAGGTTCTTACAGTGAGAATTACACTGGGAATATTCCTTAATATTCTTTACTGTATAATTTAAAAAAAAAAAACTCTGGTTCCTGACGATGGTTTTTGGAAAATCACTTGGTAGTGAAGGGGTTACATTTCACTGTCACTCTGTTCTGCAAGCATGACACTGGCAATGACAGCTGTGTGTGTAAGAGCTGCCTACATGACAGCCCACCGCCCATTCCAGGCACTCCATTGCAGGCTGGCGCGCCGGCTAACAACTCAAGGCGCTGATGTCACCACTGGGTGCCAAAAATGCTGCATGAAGAATCTTACAGATCCACCCATCTAGGCCAAAAATGACAATGTGATCTGTAACCCTTTCTGTAACATGATCAAGAATACTCAACCTTCAAAAGCACCTTCAGTGAACTGAGATCATGTAAACTTGATCAGGTTTTATTCTGGAGCAAGGAAAGCAATATTCTGTATTACAGTAAACAGTATGAAGGAGGAAGCAGCTCCTGAAGGCTGCTGGTGGTTACATATTTCTACCTACAAAGAGTTAAGTATAATTAAACTGTAAATGCCCCTAATTAAAATAATGCACTTAAAGTAGCCCATTCTGCTTTACTGCAAATAAACTTGTACAAAATAGGGCATTAATTCTAGGAATACCTAAAGAGTTTTTTTTCCTTGCCTTGCATAGACTCATCATGAACAATAATCCGAAGAGGTGCTCCCTGGTGTCCTCTAGTTTGATATCTGTCAGTGAAGTGGAGGAAAATGTTCAGGAAGGTGATGAAATGATCAAGGAAAATCTCACGACAAGCTCTGGAGAGACTCTTCAGGTAATTATCAAATATTCTGATTGCATCTTGAGTGTGTATACTGATTGGGATTATTGACTGCTCTGGGGATATGTTAACCCGCTCAGGGGAGTGTTTTAATGTGGCACACAGTATTATTTGTGTTTGTGGTGATATCTACCTGCATTCACCCATTCATATTTCAGACTTATTTCAAAGAAAATAAGTAGACCATAGAGGGTTATTTACGTTGCAAACACTCACAGGTCTGTTCAAAGAAAGGTGAAACTCAGGAGAATGACTGGAGAAGTGAAAAGTCTAGGTCAAAATAGCCAAACCAGAAAAATTCTCCCATTTATTTCACTTTCTAAATCGTCTGTTTTTTCTAGATTGTTCTCTTCTCCTGCCAGTTCTCCTGATTTTCACATTTCTTTGAATAGACCAATCAGAGTTATTCAGGGAAAGGTGAAAATCAGGAGAATTGGCAGGAGAAGAGAACAATCCAGACCAAATAGTCGATTTGGATAGTGAGATAAAAACGGGAGAATTTTTCTGGTTTGGCTATTTTGACCTAGAATTTTTACTTCTCCAGTCATTCTCCTGAGTTCCACCTTTGTTTGAATAGACCTGTTGTCGAAAATCACCAGGGATGCAGTGCCAACAAATGTCACCATTTCACAAAAGCAATATCCATAGAGCTACAGGAGAAGCTTCACTGTGAAGCTTCTCCTGACACTCTGGATTTTGCTGTACTGAAATGCCAGCAAACAGCAGTGAATAACTTCTCTAGTATTTTCAAGGTAAATATGTCCACCCATGCTTGTCACACAACTCCATTGACATACTCACAATAACAGTTGCTATTATATTCCAGCTTGAAACACAGCACTGGGAAAACCTAGGGCCTCTGCCTAAAGTTACAAGTTTTTATAAAGCGCCTACAAGTTCCGTAGCGCTGTACAATGGGAGAGACCGAATAACAGATAAACATACACATTACACACACAGAACAGTAGGAGTGAGGACCCTGCTCCAGAGCTTACAATCTAAGAGGAGAGGGGTGACACATTCTTTTAGCAGTTGATGGCATTAACCAAAGATTTGTGTTCTTATTAATATATCTTTAACCCACTCCTTCACTACCAATTGATTTTCCATAAAACCACTGGCTGTAGTGTTATGGAAAATAATTTTCCATTAGTCAAACACACTGTATATATATATATAATTATATGTTATGATATATAGACACACACAGAGGTGTCCCACTGCAGTGGTGTATCTTGGCCTAGGCCGACAAGTTGGCCTAGGCCAACATATATCCGTGTGAGCTGGGGCAAATATATTCATGTGAGCTGGGAGCAAAGATATCCATGTGAGCTGGGGCAAATATATCCATATGAGCTGGGGGCAATATACTGTATCCATGTGAGCTGGCTTGGGTCAATATATCCATGTGAGCTGGGGGCAAATATATCCATGTGAGCTGGGGGCAAATATATCCATGTGAGCTGGCCTGGGGGCAGGTGTGTTTGATTGCTGTGCAGCGCCGTGATACGCTCATATGCAGTGCATATTTCTGTGGGTTTTATTGCTGTGCAGCTCTGTGATACGCTCATACGCAGTGCACATTTCTGTGGTTGTTATTGCTGTGCAGCTCTGATACGCCCAAAGCGTAAAAGGTGGAGCCTAAAGAGGAAGGACGAGGTTTAACCAGGAAGAGGTGTGACTTTGACAGGAAGGGGTGTGTCAAATTTAAATTAGGGGGTACACGAGTTTTTATCAGGCCTAGGGCGGCACAAAACCTAAATATACCACTGTCCCACTGTATATGTTCACTGTAGATATGCCCTATTTGACACACAGAGGACAACCTTTGCTGACCAAAAGGCGCTACTACATTTACATTAGAGAATGGGCTCTGTGTTTCTATGAAGGAAAAAAATATTTCAAAGTTTTTCAAATGCCTGTCATGTCCTATGTGTTTAAATTTTAGGGGCTTATTGTGGAGTCCACTGCTTACAATAAAAAAAAGGCCTTTGCATTGCTCCAGAATCTGACCAGATCAAGAAGATACTCGATCATGGCAGTGAAGGGGTTAAGACACATTGCATCCTTGACTTTTCCCAAATAATCATGATTATCATTTTTAAGCTCCTCAACATTTAAAAGATCAATTTAGACTTTCTAGTAGGAACTTCCTTATTGCTTTTACAAGCCCAAATCTGCAGTGTCAGGATTTTTGCTTGTGTTTGTAAGTAGACGTGAAGCTTCCATAAAAATACTTTAAATAATAAAAGCTCCTTTTAATCCCTTAATAACATTGAATGACATTAAGCACCGGGCGCTCAATGCGATATCTACACTGGGGTTGACAGAGTGAAATAAACTCTTTAGTACTTTTATGGGACCTTCAGGTTTGGATAGATGCAGATCTTGGGAATCCTAGGTCACAGTAGGTTGAACACAGATATCCTCACAAATATGTCCAAAATGCTGAAATCTGGAACTTGTTCGAGCACCAACATAATAGTATCAGGGTTATTCAGAAAGAGGTGAATGGCAGGAGAAGATAACAATAGACCAAATAGCCGATTTGGAAAGTGAGATAAATGGGAGAATTTTTCTGGTTTTGTTATTTTGAGATAGAATTTTCACTTCTCCAGTCATTTTCCTGCTTTTCACCTCTCTCTGAATAACCCTGCATAAGTGGAAAATGTCACACGGGACAAGTGACACACTTTTTAAAATCATTCTTCAGGCTTCAACTACAGGATATAAATTCAAGCTGTTTGTGTATGTATTTGAAATACTGAACCTGTACTAAATTTTCCTAAACTTTAAGGACTATACCAAGCCTGAAGTTTCCCTCTCATTACATACATCCTGACCCTAGTTACCCACTAACTCTGATGTTTCCATATAGGCATCATTTTGTACTGCTCTTGTCATGCCATTTTGAACACATCATAAAATGCATCAATTCTGGATTCTGTTTCAAAGCACAAATGACAATTTTTGGGTATATCTTTTAAGCAAACAAACAACTCTTGTCTGTAAAGCACGTTGCAAAACTTTACACTAGCTCTCCAGTACCTCAATAATAAAATTTTTAGTCCAAGAACTACTTGAAAAATAACATTGTTTAAACTGTTTCTTATGCTGATCATTGTTTTGGCAACACTGTAATGGCTCTGTGATTATAGAAGCATACAGGGTTATTCAGAGAAAGGTGAAAACCAGGAGAAGAGAACAATCTAGACCAAATAGCCGATTTGGAAAGTGAGATAAATGGGAGAATTTTTCTGGTTTGGCTATTTTGACCTAGAATTTTTCACTTCTCCAGTCATTCTCCTGGTTTTTACGTCTCTCTGAATAACCCCCTTAGTGTCATTACAGTGCCATTCACCAGTCCATCATTCCATCCATTATAGTTTGCTTTAGAATATGCCATCATCCATACAGATCCCATTATAGAGCTTAATTACAAACATAGGAAATTCAAATGATTGTGCCATCAGTGATTTAATACTACACATTCATCTTTCTGCCTTTATTCTGTCAGAGATATTGATTATGGACTTCACATTGCCCCAGACTACAAAGCTTAACAATTCCTGCATGGATTCTCTGTGAGATGGACGGATCTTGAGTCACAACCATCACATATTGCTTGCTTTTGAAATCAAAGTGGGACAGCATTCCAGCATAAGCATTGATTATAGTATTAGCTTAACTGCTTGTTTGTTAATTATTTCTGTTTATACACCGTAATTCATATAGACCTGAACCCAAAATTTGTTTTATAGATCTAAACTGAATGAATGGAAATTACTGAGTTTCAGAATTGTACCTCCTTTTATGTTGAGCTCATCCCATCACAGCACATGCTGGAAGTGGCTGTCATTTTCTGTTAGGCACATGTCGACGTCACACTGAATGTTGTTGCTATTGTGTCTCAATATTGCATCATCAATGTTTTGGATGTCATTCCTATTGTTATCCATTAAGGCATCAATCGTACGTATTATATACAGAGAGACAAGGATAGGGACCTCCTTGTATCATTACCTAAGTAAAAGACAAACATCAATCTATTCAAAGAGCTCTAGTGTCTGCTGAAGCTTTTCCTGCCGCTTATTGTTTTTTCTTTTGTCTAGCACTTGCGCTTGAGACTTTTACAACAAAGGCAATTTTTCACATAATTTTGTAACTTTGGCAAACATCGGTGCTCCTTGAATAAATCCCATAGTTGTGTTTCTTTAATCCCCTTTTAGACTAGATCATATTTGATAGCAAATTCATTCTTACATTCATTTATGTATGAAACTATTTGAAATATTTTGGATTCAATAACACCTAACACTATAGCCCAATATATTCTGGTTGGTAGGAATCCTGCTTTGTTGCTCATTCTCTGTACGTCTAGGGCAGAAAATTTGTGTATACACATATGGGCAATGACTCAAATTCCACTGCCTGGTCATCTTACATTTTCACCAGGAACTACTGGTCCTATGTATCAAATTGCATTTTCTTCTTTTAAAATATAGTATACGAGATGTATCCTAGTACGACGTGTACGTTGGTGTTTCCCCAGGTATCGTGAGTGTAACAGAACTCTGACCCCCAGATTGGGTCACATCTGTTAATGCTGCTCCCTTGACAGACCCCCGTTCTCCCACCAACAGCCTTTTGTGCGTTCTCCAGCCCTTAGCCGAAGCTTAAAGGACTGGTATACTGAAAGAGCGGTGAAAACATTCCCCAGGAATGATGCACTATGCAGATCTTGGGGTAAAACAGACAGGCAGGCTTTAATGAATCATATGGGTCAAATCTATACAATGCCAGGAGGGAGATGGAAGATGACAAGTCCAAAGTGACTCTTCACATATCTCCCCCTTTCATGAGAGAATAGCCTGGGAGAAGAGCCTCAACAGGTTGAACTCCACGTTAGTCGGCACTTCCGTTTTTCCAATCTCATGGCCAAAGCAATGACCATAAAGAAGAGTCAATAGGAATAAGTCACTCACCCAGCCAACCCACAACATCTCCCGTATTTTGTATCTGCCGCTGGGGAAAAGTGCCAACTGCACCATCTCCCTGTA
The DNA here is from genome assembly GCA_009667805.1 of Leptobrachium leishanense. Classification (NCBI taxonomy): domain Eukaryota; kingdom Metazoa; phylum Chordata; class Amphibia; order Anura; family Megophryidae; genus Leptobrachium; species Leptobrachium leishanense. Next base: position 302,176,040 of record CM019066.1, on the reverse strand, counting down.
CGCCCATCAGCCGCTGGAGAGAATATGGGGTGACCAGTGTCTCCATGGGGATCTCAGTCTTGCCCACCGACGCCAGACAATCCTCCTAGCTTCAAATGTCCTCTGGCTCGATCCAGCTCAAGACTTCGTCCTTGTTACACACCACATCCTGATTGTCAATATTTGCCTCATCCAGCACAGCTCCCTCTACTGCAACAAGCAGACCTCAATCCATCAGTCCACACGCTTTGGAACAGGTCCATGCTGGGGTTTAGTCCATTTTTCTTGAGATGTCTCTTTACCTCCTTTAGAATCTCCATCTCGCTCTGGGTTGTACCTCACTTGTGCCTTTGGTCACCAACTCCTCCTGCAGGGATCTCTAAGGCTGGCAGCACACGAGCAAACATTTTGCATCCGTCTGACCGCACTGTTTGCCGTCCGTCGTAGCTTTATAAAGGAGTCAATTAAATACACCACACGAAGCACTTGCGCACTTGTTCACGGACGGGCAACACACATAGCAACGGACGCAAAAATAACATCGGCGTGAAAAAGCTAACCGGAGGCAGAAACAATGCTGCCATGTATTATCCTAGGGCGTGGAGACCTCAGACGTTACGGACGCACTTTATGCAGTACTCACACTATCTTCCGTCAAAAAGTGCGTCCGTAAAAAAAGGCAGTACAGTATGCTCGTGTGCCACCTCTCTTAGACGTCCGGTTGTAGGGAGCATACAGTTCTACTGCTGCCAGCCAAGGTAACAAATCTCAGACCCCCCCTACTGGGTCAAATCTGTTAATGCCACTCCCTTGCCGGACCCCCGTTCTCCCAGCAGCAGTCTTATTGCCTTCTCCAGTCCTTGGATAAAGCTTAAAGACAGGTACACTGAAAGAGCAGTGATAACATTCCCCAGAAATGAGGCTGCATGCAGATCTTGGGGTAAGACAAACAGGCTTTAATGAATCATATGGGTTAAATATATAAAGTGCCAGGAGGGAAATGGAAGATGACACTCTGGTGCTTCCCCTCATCCTCAAGTTAACCAGTGATCCTAGCCAGAGCCCATTTTACATTACAGATGTAAACAATAGGGTGCCATGTATTCAGAAAACAAGGTCTTCACATTCCCAGAGAACAAAAGAATAATAGCAGATTGAGGGGATAAATAGGGGATGCAGACTTTACAGTATATGATTTATAATTTAGAGAGGGCTTAACATTGACCTAATAACAATTAGACAATACAAACAATAACTGGTTCCAGGAAAACCTGTATCTTCCCTGATAATGAGTCAAAAAGACAAACAAAGACCACTCAAACCTTTCACAGATCTAAAACATATTCTATACAGTGGGGTTGGAAAGGGCTGCAGTGACACACACAGTAAATGATATTAGAAATAATAAGAGTAAAATATAAACAGACACCAATATGAACAATAACTATTTACACATAACACAAACACCCTATACCTAGAATTGTAGGTACAGGGTGACTTCAAGATAAGAGAGACCTCCCAAATGCTTCTCCATGTACCCCAATTTCAAAGGGACTTTTAACAATGAGATGTAGCGCCCATTACACCTCTATCTACTAAGAAATGCCTGGTCTTGGCCCTCTGGGGATACCAATTTTTCCATGTTTTTAATCATTAAGGTAATTGAGATTAACACCTTTTGAGTAACTGGGGTTAAAAACAAAGCATCTTGGCACCCTTTCTCTTGGAACAGGGTTACTTGCAAACATTGTCTTGAAGGGTAATTTTAACGCTTTTCAATGTAAGCCTTAATAAATTGAGTCTGCTGAAATAGGTACCCGATTCCAACCAAGATGTTTAACGAACATCTGGACCTGTTGGGTAAAACCGCTCCAGGTGTTAGCTTAAAATCTTCTGCAACTCTTCTAACTGTGCCTAAAGCCTTGCTTTCTGCTCGAATGTTGCGATTGCATACTGTAAATTAACAGTGAATTACTTCTACCTCTCAGCCTCATTGCCTCGGGTCTTCTTCAACTCTGATCTCTCCTTCACTCCTCACATTCAGTCTCTAACCAAATCTTGCTACTTCCACCTAAAAAACATTGCACATGTCCGCCCCTGTCTTAATCAGGCTTCTATTAAAATGCTTATTCAAGCTCTTTTTATCTCCCGGCTTGACTACTGTAACCTCCTTCTCTCTGGCCTTACGAGGTCCCATATTCTCCCTCTGCAGTTGTTGTGAATGCCTGTGGTAGGCTCATTCACCTCACCTCACGCACCTGTCGCACCTCCCCCCTTTGTCAATCTCAATTCCTCGTACCCACACCCCCAACTCCTGCCATCAAGACTTATCACACCCAGCCCACATGCACCCATTACTTCAGGTTCTCTATTTACACTTACCTAATGTGCCACCTCTCTCCTCTTAGATTGTTAGCTCTCAAGCAGGGTCCTCTATTCTACTGTACTGTGTGTTTAACTTGTATGTATCTTTGTTATTTTGTCTCACCCATTGTACAGCGCTACGGAACTTGTTAGTGGTTTATAAATACTTGCAACTGTAACTGTATCATATACCAAACCTTATATAGGAGACATTTAATCTGTGCTTCCCTAGAGGAGAACAAGCTATTCCAACCAAAGTCATTCTCCTCTTAATGAGTCGGAAAATGAATACTGACTCTTAAACCATGCTGTTAAGTGATTTTGCTTTTGCAAAACCACTTAATACCTCGATTTTAAACCCACTAGAAAGCCAACTACTTAACTCCGGTAACAAGATGTAAAGGGCGATGGGATCCACCACTTCCTCTGGTCACAAGCAGTGAAAGACTGCGAGTAAATAGTTCCCCGTGTTCTTCCACGGCCCCTGCACAATCGAGCTTTTGCAGAACTCTTGCAGGGACTCGCTGGGCTCCATGGAGTGCTATGGACTCCAGGAGCTGATACACGCAGCAGTGCCTAGCACTGCTGCTGGTATCTGCCCAGGGCTCACAATTATTCTGGCCCAGCTGCAAATGCAGTGGTTGGGTCAGACTAAGCTCGGTAACAGGGAGCCGATAAGGGGATTTCGTCTGTCTCTGATTTTCTCCCTTACCAGCTTCCTGTTAACAGCTACGTTGGAATGGGGCCCTAATTATTTTAGCAATGGAGACTTTAACTTATTATCTACCCACAATGAATTAATCCAATTTATTAACTAGTGTTTAAGAACCCATAAACTCTGTGTATTCATCAACCTTCCACCCTTCAGCCTCTTTCTCCCAGATTATGCTACAATCTGGTAATCAGTTACCTTAATCTTTGCAATGTCATTGTGAGAGAATTTACATTCTGCTTTCATATTATTATCCCCATGTTGTTTGACTTGAGAAGATTCTCTTACATCATGAAAATGCTAATGTGTACTTTACATCTTTGGGTTTGATGGAATTAAAGATGACTTGAATGTCACATCAAATGACTCATACCTAGTGATACTTAGCTTTGTAAGTGACAAGCTGCTCTCAGTTTGTGTTGTGTCATATAAAGATGAAATGGAAAACATTATTCTGCATTTTTCCTAATTTTTCAATTATAATCTTATTCTTGGGTTAATAAATTTTTCTTTAGTAAAAATTCACATATTCTCCTCATCATAAAATAGAAGACATACTTTAAAGGAGATTTTCGGTCAGTCACTGATTGTCCTGATTCATATACCAATATAAAGGATATATTCTCAATTGTGATTATCATTTATTTTAAATCAACTTATTTATTTGCTACTCTTCATGGATAATTGCCTTGTCGTGATGAAGGGACTTGCGTAGCTCAATGGAGCTTTGAGCTATGTCGTGCAGGGCCACCCAAGATGAACAGGTCATAGCAGAGAGTTCTGACAAAATGTGATCCACTGGAGAAGGAAATGGCAACCCACTCCAGTATATTTGCCATGAAAACCCCATGGACAGTACCAAAAGGCAAAAAGATATAACGCTGGAAGATGAGCCCCTCACGTCAGAAGGTGTCCAACCTGCTACTGGGGAAGAGCAGAGGGCTAGTACTAGTAGCGCCAAAAAGAGTAAAGCGGCTGGGCCAAAGCCAATCAGACGATCAGCTGTGGATGTATCTGGTGGTGAAAGGAAAGTCCGATGTTGTAAAGATTTATTTTCCATAGGAAACTGGAATGTAAGATCCATGAATCAAGGCAAGCTGGACTTGGTTAAACAAGAGATGACAAGACAGAACATCGACATCTTAGGAATCAGCAAACTAAAATGGAAAGGAATGTGTGAATTTAATTCATATGACCATCAGGTATATTACTGCAGGCAAGAATCCCTCAGAAGAAATGGAGTAGCCTTCATAGACAGTATAAGCGTAGGGAAAGCAACACTGTGATACAATCCCCAAAATGACAGAATGATCTCTGTTCGTTTCCAAGGCAAACCATTCAATATCACAGTAATCCAAGTCTATGCCCCAACCACTGGTGCTGAACACATTGAAATTGACCGGTTCTATGAAGCCCTACAGCACCTTCTAGAATTAACTCCAAAAAATGATGTCCTTATCATCATGGGGGATTGGAATGTGAAAGTAGGAAGTCAGAAGATAACCAGAATAACAGGCAAATTTGGCCTTGGAGTACAAAATGAAGCAGGGCAAAGGCTAATAGAGTTTTGCCAAGAGAATACACTGGTCATAGCAAACACCCTCTTCCAACAACACAAGAGAAGACTCTACACATGGACATCACCAGATGGTCAACACCGAAATCAGATTGATTATATTCTTTGCAGCCAAAGATGGAGAAGCTCTATACAGTCAGCAAAAACAAGACCAGGAGCTGACTGTGGCTCAGATCATGAACTCCTTATTGCCAAATTCAGACTTAAATTGAAGAAAGTAGGGAAAACCACTAGACCATTCAGGTATGACCTAAATCAAATCCCTTATGATTATACAGTGGAAGTGACAAATAGATTTAAGGGACTAGATCTGATAGACAGAGTGCCTGAAGAACTATGGACAGAGATTCGCAACATTGTACAAGAGGCGGCAACTAAAACCATCCAAAAGAAATGCAAGAAAGCAAAATGGCTGAGGAAGCTTTGCAAATAGCTGAGGAAAGAAGGGAAGCGGAAGGCAAGGGAGAAAGATAAAGATACTCCAAATTGAATGCATAGTTCCAGAGAATATCTAGAAGAGATAAGAATGCCTTCTTAAATGAAAAGTGCAAGGAAATAGAAGAAAACAACAGAATAGGGAGGACCAGAGATTTCTTCAAGAAAATTGAAGATATGAAGGGAACGTTTCATGCAAAGATGGGCATGATAGAGGACCAAAATGGCAGGGACCTAACAGAGGCAGATGAGATTATGACGAGGTCGCAAAATTACACAGAAGAAATATAAAAGAACAAGCTTAACGTCCCTGATAACCATTATGGGGTGGTCACTGACCTCGAACCAGACATCCTAGAATGTGAGGTCAAATGGGCCTTAGGAAATCTGAGCAACAACAAAGCTAGTGGAAGTGACAGTATTCCAGCTGAGCTATTCAAAATCTTAAAAGACGATGCAGTAAAAGTGCTACATTCAATTTGCCAGCAAATTTGGAAAACTCAACAGTGACCACATGATTGGAAAAGGTCAGTTTACATTCCAATTCCAAAGAATGTTCAAACTAAAGTTATGCTTAAAATCCTATAAGCTAGGCTCCAGCAGTATATGTGGATCGAGAACTACCAGAAGTAAAGGCAGGATTTCGAAGAGGCAGAGGAACTAGAGATCAAATTGCCAACATACGCTGGATCATGAAGAAAGCTAGGGAGGTCCAGAAAAACCTCTACTTCTGTTTCATTGACTAGGCTAAAGCGTTTGATTGTGTGATTCACAGCAAACTGTGGCAAGTTCTTAAAGAAAATGGAGTAGCATAGAAAGATGTCGGCAGATAAGAACCTTTCAGCCCATCTAGTCTGCCCAATTACATGGATACTTTACCTGGATTTATCTTTTGTTTAGGATAGCCTTATGCCTATCCCATGCTTTCTTAAATTCAATTACTGAAGATGAACATGCATGGCTTTAAAATATCATTACAGGTCCCACCGAGATACTGGAAGGCTGTTCCATGTATCCACCACCCTCTCAGTAAAATAATGCTTCCTGATGTTACTTTTAAAACTTTTCCCCTCTAATCTAAGACTATGTCCTCTTGTTTTGCTACTTTGTTTCCTTTTAAATATACTCCCTTCCTCTACCTTGTGGATTCCCTTTACGTATTTAAATGTTTCTATCATATCTCCTCTGTCTCGTCTTTTTTCCAAGCTGTACATGTTAAGATCATTAAGCCTTTCCTGGTAACTTTTCTCCTTCAAGCCGTACACCATTTTAGTAGCCCTTCTCTGAACTCTCTCTAAGATGTCTATATCCTTCTGGAGATACGGTCTCCAGTACTGCACACAGTACTCCAAGTGAGGTCTCACCAGTGCTCTGTCGCCCTTTACAAGAGTGGGTATCTGTGGAGGCGCTTAGTGGATATTGTGATTTCTAGGGTTGCTGCCTACAAGGTGTTGCACATAAATCTCAACACAAATGTGCAAATAAGATATACGAAAAAGAGTGGGGGTCCTAGTGGCGCAGTGGGTACTTCCTAATATGGAAGAATCTGAATAGGTAATTCTAAATGGCTGATAAAGCTGAAAGTCTAGTATAAATCAACATCAAATATATTGATCAAATCGTGCGAGAGAAGTGTACTTCAGTGGATTGATGATTCCTTAATAATAGTACAAATGACAAATTCTGTGCAAATTTGCAACCATGTACCAAAAAAACAACAGTGATATATTCTTATATCATGCGTATAAATCTGTATAAATCATTTGCACTATTATTAAGGAATCATCAATCCACTGAAGTACACTTCTCTCTCACTATTTGATCAATATATTTGATGTTGATTTATACTAGACTTTCAGCATTATCAGCCATTTAGAATTACCTATTCAGATTCTTCCATATTAGGAAGTACCCACTGCGCCTCTAGGACCCCCACTCTTTTTTGTATACTGTCGCCCTGCCTATTTAATTTATATGCAGAGCACATCATGAGAAAGGCAGAGCTAGATTATTCAAAAGTTGGAATTAAGATTGGCGGGAGAAATATCTAGAACCTCAGATACACAGATGATACTACTCTAATGGCAGAAAGTGAGTAAGAACTAAAGAGCATCTTGATGAGGGTGAAGGAGAGTGCAAAAGTTGGCTTGAAATTTAACATTAAGAAAACTAAGATCAAGGCATCTGGCCCTCTCAATTCCTGGCAAATAGAAATGGAGGTAGTGACAGATTTTATTTTCCTGGGCTCCAAAATCACCGCAGATGGGGACTGCAGCCAAGAAATTAAAATACGTTTGCTCCTGGGGAGGAAAGCTATGGCAGATCTAGACAGCATACTAAAAAGCAGAGACATCACTCTGCCAACAAAAGTACGTGTAGTCAAGGCTATGGTTTTCCCAGTTGCAATGTATGGGTGTGAAAGCTGGACCATAAGAAAGGCTGAGCACCAAAGAATTGAGGCCTTTGAACTATGGTGCTGGAGAAGACTCCTGCGAGTCCCTTAGACTGCAAGGCGATCAAACTGGCCAGTCCTAGAGGAGATTAACCTTGACTGCTCTTTAGTAGGCCAGATCCTAAAGATGAAACTCCTATATTTTGGTCACCTAATGAGAAGGAAGGACTCACTGGAGAAGAGTCTAATGTTGGGAAAGATTGAGGGAGAAGGGGACGACAGAGAATGAGGTGGGTGGATGGAGTCACTGAGGCAGTAGGCGAGAGCTTAAATGGACTCCTGAAGATGATAGAGGACGGGAAGGCCTGGAGGAACGTTGTCCATGGGGTCATGACGGGTCGGACACGACTTCGCAACTAACGAACATACAAAACAATTAATTTGCAAATCAAGGAAATTGTCATGCTTTTTAAACTGTGAAAAATAAAGATTATACATATCACTGCCTCTTTGTGTATGAGTTTTAAGTTAAAACTCTTCTTAACGCCGCAGGACATACCATTACGTCCTGCATTAGGTGGGCTTTTAACGCTGCAGGACGTAATGGTACATCCACAGCGTCTGCAGCCCCCTCCGGCCATACTCACCTTCTCCGGTTGCTCCCTCGCTGCTCTGACTCCCACGGAGTCAGATCGGCGGGTTTCACTCTTCACGGCGCACTGACGTCATCACGCCAGGCGCGATGACGTCAGTTTCAGGCGTTGTCCCCCCCCCCCAACAGGGGAAGCGCCTGAAGGGGAGGGTGGGATCCTTTGGATCCCTCTATCTCCCCATTTCCGGGGACTAGGAGGCTGTGGCCAGCATCGCCTGACCTTTCCAGCGATGTAGGGGGTTAACCCCTTAGTTGCCAGGTCGCGGCCTGGCACGAATCGGTGCAAGACCGTGACCTTTTTCCGGTGGGGGCCGCCATCTTGGATGGCAGTCCCACGTCTGGGTCCCCCCCCCCATCAACTGACTCATCGCGCTATGCGTAATGATGTCAGCTAACCAGGGAACCCCCTAGCTGCAAAGGGATTTCCTAAGGAAATCCCATAGAGGAGATAGGGGGGTTCTTTGAACCCCCTTATCTCCTGATCGGTGGCAGCTAAGGGGTCATGTCTGATATTGCTGGAAAGGCCAGAGCATGTTATAAGTAAACTAAAAGTGTAAAAAATTAAAAAATAAAAATAATAAAAACGTGTTTTTTTTTTTAATGCAGCATTGTTGTTCACATTTCAATCATAATGTGAACAATGTTGCTTCACTAATGATTTTTTTTTGGGGGGTTTAGCTAAAATCACGCAATTTCTCCCCAAAAAAGAAAATGGGTTCCCCGTTCTAATTTTTTTAACAAGTCTACCCCATAGCATATGACCACAAAGGCTTGGATAATAAAATTTAAAAAGAAAAATACTTTACACACTGTGGATGATTGAAATTTTATTGAAAATTCTAATTTTTTTTTTTTTTACATTTTTTGTTATAGCATTTTGGCAGGGCATGACATATACATATAATAATGATATATTATTAATCTTCCGAGTCTGCCGGAAAGAACGATATATAAGTTGTCTGGGTGGTATAATAATACGTGACTTAAAACCGCGTTTAAAAACGGTCAAAATGAGCTCAGCAAACCTCTACTTCCGAAACAGCGCCAAAGTTGTAAAATTACTCCTGTCCTTAAGGGGTTAATCTTCTTTGTATATTATTATTATTATTATTATTTATTAAGCGCCAACACATTCTGCAGTGCTGGCTGTACAAAGATGCAATGGGTAAAGACAGGACAATTCTACAATACATAAAGGAGGCAGATACAGGAGGATGTGAGGGCCCTATTGCCGTGGGAACCTATAATTTTGAGGGTGAGAGGATTAGAAACAGGATGAGGGGACTGCAGTGACGAGGTAATGCAGGGAGAGGTGAGGACCGTTTTTGGGTCTGTCGGATGTCTTTTTACGGAGTCAGGTGGTAGGCATCCCTAAATAGAAGGGTCTTTAGGGAGCGTTTAAATGAAGCCAAATTTGGGGACAGCCTGATATTGCGCAGAAGCTAATTCCATAGGGTTGGAAACCGCACAACAAAAGTTACGGCATGTGAAGAGGTAATGATGGAGGATGCCAGGAGTAGGTCATTGTTGTATTTGGTGATTAGTAAGGACAGGTAGTGAGGAGCGGCTTTAGTGAGGGTTTTTTAGGTCAGGGTGAGTAGTTTGAATTTGATTCTGCTGTGGATGGGGAGCCAGTGTAGGGAATCACAGAGAGGAGCAGCAGAGACAGAGCGACGGGTGAGATGGATAAGCCAGTCTGATGTGTTTAGAATGGACTGCAGAGGGGAGAGACAGGAGATAGGAAGGCCAGTCAGGAGGTTGTTGCAGTAGTCCAGGTGGGAAATAACAAGCACGTGGATAAGTTCCTTGGTGGTGCTGGCAGTCAGAAATTGATGAATTTTGGCAATATTGTGGAGGTGATTGCGGCAAGATGAGGAGAGTGATTGGATGTAGGGGCTGAAGGAAAGACTGGAGTCAAGAGTCACTCCGGGCAGCGGACTTGGGCTGAAGGAAGGATGAATGGTGATACTGTCAACAATTATAGAGAAGTCAGAAATCGGAGTAGAGTTAGAGGGGGGAATTAGAAGGAGCTCAGTCTTGGACATATTGATCTTCGGGGTAATGAGGGGCCATCCAGGCAGAGATCCTAGACAGATAGTCACTGATGAGAGAGAGAGAGAGATATCTGAGTGTCAACAGCTTATAGGTGATACTTGAACCCGTAGTTGGTGATGTTTTCTATTTATATGAAAGCAGCCATTTTGAATTTGCCTCTAAACATAATCACTACTTATCTGTCTAATATTGAGTAGATACAGAAAGGTTTATTACTTATGTTACAGATATATAATTTTTTTCACTTCAGAATGATGAATTGATGCATTGATTAAAACCCATGACCGTGTGATTTGAAAGGACAGTGTCGTTTTTCAAATATCCAAGCTAACTGGCTCGTTACTAATAAGCTGTTAGAGTATAATGCGTTTTGTATAGCATCGTATTGAACCAGTGTAAACGTATTCATGTTCCTTTTAGTTTCTATTTTTCCTACTTTCTATTTCTTGTAATAAACTAAATGCTCTTTGTCCACTTGTAGACCAGTTCTATCATCCAAGACCATGATGCATCTGAATTTTCTAATGAGACAGGTAAAGGTGAGTGTTTTCATTATTTAACTTGATGGTGTTGGATTGTTTTGCAGCTTCCATGAATATGAACGCTATAGAGCAAATTGTTTTAAATCATTTTCGTATATCGGCAGATCTTTATGACCATGTTGGTACTCAGACATGTTGCAAGGAGACTCTCGCAAATCACAACATATCACATATAGTGACGTGTAACTGACAAGATCAAAGGCGACTGCGAGTTATTCTATGACCTGGAACTTGCCGCTAGATTTTGTTAAATTCACCTGTATGTTCCTAAGGACCGTTTTTTGATGCTTTTTTGGCGACTTGCATGTTGAAAAGTGATATTTTCAGTGTTTTTAACATTTTTTTGTTTTAACTTTTTTTGCATTCCTTTTGGCATTTGTGATTGTGAATACAGGATCGCTGTCCTTGCAGCTCTTCCGATGGGTAGAACGTAGGTATGCAATGGAAATTCTGGCTCTTTTGCAACAAGAGTCGGCCTTTGCTTCGCTCAGTGGCTGGCTTTGCAGTTGAAGGTTGGCACTCTGTACTTGGCATCTTCGCTGTGTCCTTCGGAAATTGCAAGTTTTTGTGCACTTTTGACATTTCGTATGTGTTTGCAAACATATAAGGAACACTTTGAGTTTTTTCCATGTTTTATTTGCTATTGTTTCCACAATACTTGGCTTATTTTATTGGGGAGGTGGAATTCTCTGTGGCTCCATTTTGTCCAGCGCAGCAAGTTCCTAAATTGTAATGGCAAGGAAATTGCGGCTCCGATAGGCTCTCTCTTTTTATATGACTTTGACAGATGTCCAGTTGACAGCAATCTATCAGAGGGAACATTCATTCCTCACTTTGTTGTCATAATGAGGAATAGTATTTCCCTGTATTAGTCTCCATGAGATGTAATTCTTTACATTCTAGCGTAACATAAAGGGTCAGTTCTACTCAGGAGACGAAGAAAAGGTTATAGGTTTTCAATACACCCCATCCCTTTATTAGAGGTTTACTGTAGACCATTAGACCCTACCTGGACTTCTCTCTGTCATTTAAATGTGTGGAATACACATCTTATTTCAGGCTGGGGTCAGACGAGCGTAGTGTTCACGTCCGTGATTGCGCCTAAAAGTACGTCTGTGATAGCATGAAAGAAAGTCCATTGGAGCCTGACACATGAAGTACGTTCGCACTGAACTGCGGACGCATGACGGACGCTGCAAACGGACGCAGGTTAGGCAAGAACGTAATACTGCTAGAACGGACGTGCGGAGTGCGCCACGTCTGCAACGTCTGCATAGCTTTGTGTGTGAGTGATGGAGCGAGGTCAGATGGTCTGCATTTATACGTCCAGCATTTTTGACGGACAGAATGTTTTTTCATTGTAATTTATTTTCCCTCCTACATCCGTCAAAAACAACTTCAGTGAAAAAACGGACTGTGTGACCACTACTGCGTCATCCGTACTGACGATGTCCGTACTGCACGGACGTACAGTCCGTAGAAATCACGCTCGTCTGACCCCAGCCTTAGATGTAAAAGGTGTCATGCAGGACAACCAACCCTACTTCTTCTTGACTTCTTCTTCCTTTCAGAGGCCACGATAAGTGTGTAGAACCCAATCACGTGCTTCCATTCAAAGGTTGCACGCTTAGAATTAAATTTTAATTGTTGTGCACATATGTGTCATATTATTTAGCTTACAAATGCAAATTGATAAAAATGTATGTTATGTAGTATTTATGCCACCCCATGGCAATACAAAGCTGGTGCTAACTTAACCAGAGCTCATTGTAATCTTACCAGAGCCATTATAGTTTATGGGATTGTTAAATTTACAACAGCTCTGTTTACATTAGCACATATTTTGTAATATTGCCTTTGGTCTCCTGGGAATTATGTGTTAATATTACCCAAACCCCTTATTCTCTTTTAATACACATTTTCTCTTTTTCACTCCCTTATAGATGTGATAATACTATAAGTAGCAACACTGAATAGAAAAAACTAGGCCATCTTCTCATAATGCAGTCCAGCATTCTGTGTTTTTATATTTCCACTTATAACATTAAATACTCCATAAAGTAAGATATGGGCACTCCATTTCCTTTTAGTAGCGTCCCGATAAACCTGTTTAAAAAATATCATAATTCAAACTAAATTACTACTTAGTATTACAGGGCAAATTATGTAAATGTTCCTAATACTTTCAGATTCAAATAATGTTTTCGTATTTTCATTATAGGTGCAAATATTCATCAAGATGAAAATCCAGCTGACCCTTCCTTGGAACCAGAGAAACCATCAGAAGAGATGAAGTCTGTGTCCAAAGAAACATGGATAGACTTTATAGATTTTTGCAAGTGTTTCCAGTGAGTGACTCTGTATGTCAAAGTGTTGGTGTGTGTAAGATAGAAATATATAGATATATATGGACAACAACAGAGAACAAGTGATTAGGGCCAAACTGTCCCCTTGATTTTTATCCATATTCCAATTAAGATCCGTGTACACTACACCAGGAGTGCCTCTCATCTTCATGGTGCTGGTCCACAGACGTTATTCACAATATGGATTAAATTGCTGAAAGCAGTTTGTTCAAAAATTCATTACACAGTTGCAGATGTTTTTGCACATTCACTTGGCAAGATTTCCAGTGCCATTTTGCCTTGCTATATTGAAATGAGAATTTGGGATTGTGTAAGAGAATTCAACTGAACTCTTAGGCCCCATTCACACTGAGCGATTTTAGCAGCGATATCGCTCCTATTTCCGCTCGATATCACTCTATGTAGCTTCTCCAATGCATTTCAATGGAGATGTTCACATCTCACAGCTCAATGTCGCTTGTAGCTCGTCGCTGGTACGTGACCCTTTTTTCCACGATTCGCTGCAACGTGCATTGAGAGAGATACAGTGGTGTCGTTCAATATTGCTCATAACAGCGATGTCGCACGATATTATCGCTCAATATTGCTCAATGTCGCGCATATGAAAATCGCTCTGAAAATCGCACGCTTTTCCGAGTGGTTTTCATATGCGCGACATTGAGCGATAACATCGCTCAATATCGCCGTTATGAGCGATATTGAGTGACACCACTGTATGTCTCTCAATGCAAATCGCAGCGAATCGCTTAAAAAAAGGGTCATGTACCAGCGACGACCTACAAGCGACAATGAGCTGTGAGATGTGAACAGCTCCATTAAAATGCATTGGCGAAGCTACATAGAGCGATATCGAGCGGAAATATAAGCAAAACCACTGCAAAAATCGCTCAGTGTGAACGGGGCCTTACATTAACAACATTAGTGCAGAAAACAGGTTAAATTCTTTGTGCTGTAGGGCATCTGTTAGCTGGTTCAGAATACGTGCTTTATGTGTCCAGATGCAAGTGGTGCACCCCTTCAGCAGTTCACTCATCCTATAACCTCCGATCCAGGACCAGCACCTTACTTACAATACCACAATACAAAAAGACAGTGGCTCGGTCCTCATTTTCCTACAGAGCACCGCAAATATGGAATAACCTCCCAGACGCCATCAAATCTTCCCCCAGTCTTAAGTCACTCAAGAGCTCCTTACTAACATACCTCAATACGGAATGCACCTGTAAACATGTAACATAGTGACTATATTTCCTACATATTTATTTTCTGTGTAAATCTGTATTTGTGTTTTGTTTTTTAATATCTTGTATTTTATTACTTTGTATTTCTGTAACAACTGTAACATTTCAATGTTCTTGAACCCAGGACATACTTGAAAACGAGAGAAATCTCAATGTATCCTTCCTGGTAAAATCCTTTATAAATAAATAAATTTACTAATTTTGTTCCCTCCAGTGATCCAGCCTTTTCTGGTTGTTTCATCTAATGTGCCTAGGTAAACTGAAAGAAACAGTTACAAGAGCAGGGTCACAGAGTCTAATCACATAATTAAAGGAGAACTTGGCTCGTCAATCTAGAGTCAGCTCCACCAATCTATAGAGCACCCATAGGCGTGCGCACGGGGGGTGCCGGGTGTGCCTGGGCACACCCTAATCCCACAGCTTTTTTCTTTTTTACTCAGGGCTGCTTAAAGGGCTGGAACCTGCTTCTCTGGTGTGCCTTCACTGACCGCTGCTCTGGAGGGCTCCCTGAGGCGGCCGGGTCAGCAGAAGACACACGCCTGCGTGTTAATCTGTTGCTATGCTCAGGCGCAGGCAGGGCCACTGCTCTGGAGGGATACTGTGTGGCTCTGTTGAATACCCCAGTGAGACACAGCACACAATGCTACCTGCACTGAAGGATTTCATTTTTCTAGCGGCAGGGGCTGTTTCCCTATCCCCTAGAAGGTCTGTTGAAAGGTGGAACAGGAAGAAGCCCAGTTCTGAGACCATGTGACTGACTAGGGCCTCCTGTAGGGCACAGGGAGTGCGGTCTGGTGTAGTCTGCAGTCACCATGGAGGATAGGCTGGAAGGTATGGAGTAGAGAGGGGGTCCTTATCCTATCTTTTCCTTCACCTTTATTCTCAGCATTTCCATCTTTTATTGAATCTACTTTTTTCTATCTATCTGATTCTGTCTTTTCCCTTACATAGCCTTTTTCTGTCCATCTGTCTAACTGAAAATCTCTCCTTTGCCCAGTCCCTGCCAAGTTCAGGGAGCCCAAACCTGGTTCCAACTTCACAGGATTAGTGTGAGTTTTATTGCTGCGGAGCTCTGTGACATGCTCATGCACACCACACATATTACTGTACGTTTTGCTGCTGTGGAGCTCTGTGATAAAGTAATGTGCAGGGTGTATGAGCATGTCACAGAGCTCCACAGCAATAAAACGTACAGTAACATGTGGTGGGTATGAGCATGTCAGAGAGTTCCACAGTAATATGTGTGTGGTGGGTATGAGCATGTCACAGAGCTCCACAGCAATAAATGTACAGTAATGTGTGGTGGGTATGAGCATGTCACAGAGCTCCACAGCAATAAATGTACAGTAATGTGTGGTGGGTATGAGCATGCCACAAAGCTCCACAGCAATAAATGTACAGTAATGTGTGGTGGGTATGAGCATGTCACAGAGCTCCACAGCAATAAAACTCACCCTAATGTGCAGGGTGTACGAGCATGTCACAGAGCTCCAAAGCAATATGTGTGGTGTGTAGGAGCATGCCACAGAGCTCCATAGCAATAAAACGTAGTGTAATATGTGCAGTGTGTATGCGCATGTCACAGAGCTCCACAGCAATAAAACTCACAGAAGTAATTTGTGGTGTGTATGAACGTATCACAGAGCTCCCCAGCAATAAAACTACAATGGCGCCAAGCAGGGACAGGCAAGATGTGAGGAGAGCGTTGTCAGCACTGAGGAGGCATTCTTTCACATCCATAGACTGCAGCCCCCCGGGGCCAACTTGAATGCGAAAAGCTAGCCACGGTATGAGCGTATCACAGCTAGACAGCAATAAAACTCCCAATAATGTGTAAGCATTTCACAGCAATAAAACAGTAATGTGCGCTATGTATGAGTTTATCACAGAGCTTCACGGCAATAAAACTCATACACACAGCGTACATTACTGAAGGCTTTATTGCTGTGGAGCTCTGGGATATACTCAGACACATTGGACATTACTGTGAGTTTTATTGCTACATACCGGGGGGAGATATAGCTATAAGTGTATACAGTATGTAGACGTATGGCTATGTATGAAAATGCATGTATTTGTCTTTATACAGGTACCAGTCCAGCCTTGCCCCATGGTCGTGACTCCACAACGAACAAGCAGGCTATATGCTGCCTGCCCTCTGAAAACTATGAATGATGGGTGGACGTCTTAAGAGCCACATGAGGCACAGGAAGGAGGCTAAATAGTGGTGCAGGGCAGCAAGAGGTTAAGGCTAGGGTCAGACGAGCGTGATTTCTACGGACTGTACGTCCGTGCACATGGACGTACGTTAGTACGGAAGACGCAGTAGTGGCCAGACAGTCCGTTTTTTTCACTGACGTATATATTTTGACGGATGTAGGAGGGAAAATAAATTAAAAAGCAAAACCATTTTGTCCGTGAAAAATGCTGGACGTATAAATGCAGTCCGTCTGACCACGTTCCATCACTCACACACAAAGCTATGCGGACGTTGCGGACGCAGCGCACTTTGTGCGGCCGTTCTAGCGGTTGTACGTTCTTGCCTGCCTTGCGTCCGTGGGCCGCGGACGTACTTCGTGTGTCGGGCTCCGATGGGCTTCCTGTCATGCTATCACGGACGTACTTTTAGGCGCAATCACGGACGTGAACACTACGCTCGTCTGACAGCAGCCTTAGGGGCCACTTTACTCAAATTTCATCCCACTTTTTTTCACCCTTAACCTCCTTGCTGTGGACGATATGCTGAACACGTCCTCTTGTTGCCCGCTTGTGTGCGGAGGAAGAGGTCTCAGCTTGTTGTCAAAGTACCACTCAGCGTTTATCATGGGCTTCTTCCACAGCACCATGACATTTTGGATTCTCTGCCCACCCGGACACTGACGTCATTGCAGATTTTCTTTGAAAAGTGCACTAATAGGATCTCCATTTCTAATTATTTATTAACATGTGTAACCGACAGAACATATAACCACCAATGGATAATAAAATGTGGGGAAATAAATTTACATGCTGCAAATTATTGAATTTCGAATGGAAATTTTAATTTTTTGATATAGCATTCTGATGTTAAATGACATATACACATAGTAATATATTTTGATTGCATGCATTAGTGTGTGTGTGTATGTGTGTGGACGCATGTGTCGGTGTATATATTTAGATGTACATCCACACGCGTGTCTGAGCTTTTGGGTGCACACCCTAATGCAATAGGCTGCGCACACCTATGAGAGCACCCATACTTTAGCTCATGGACTACATGGGTGGTTGATGATGTAATTTCACCTCCCAGTTGAATTTTCTATTACAGCATATCATGAGGTTTTACTGTAACATTTAAGGAGCTCAACTGCTACTTAGATGCCAGGTCTGAAATGTCAGAATCGTGTATATGGTTTTAATTCTAATAAAACATTTGGTTAAAACATCGCATTAATGAAAGTGACCAGTTTACTGTGCTTATTTTGTTTTTGTGATTGTCAGCATGATATATCTTTTTCTTTTCAGGACATTATATGTCTTCCACAAGCCAAACTCCTATCCTCATACAGCCCAGAAATCAGAGTTTAAGGTGAATTTTACTTTCACTGTCTGTATTTTAATTAGAAGAAATTTTTTGTTGTATGTTTATTCTTATTTTTCGGTTTATATTTCCTAGATAGTACTGAAATGTGAATAATTTATTTTGCTACCAGATGTATTGGTAAGTGGTTACTTAAGGCTGGGGTCAGACGAGCGGTAGTAAGAGCGGAAGGAACGTCCGTGAGAGTGGACGTTCCCTCCACGCGATGCCCGTCTGACCGCCTCGTTGAGCGCAGTTAGTGCATTCGGCGCTGTAAGGCTCGATCCTCCTATGTAGGATCTCGCTTTGCAGCCCTGTCAACGCGCGTCCTAGCGCTTCAACGGGGAGGCTTGCTGCACGGCCGCTGCACGGCCGCAGCGTGCGCAACAGCATGTGGCCGGCCCTGTCGCAGCATCACAACGCTGTGACGGACGCACATAGTATGGGTTCAGACAAGCGTACTAAGAATATTACAAAAAAGTGAGAAATGGCACAGAAAGAAATGTTAATTTGTAAATGCAGTATTTTCAATTATATATAGCATGAATATATGGTTGGTTACACGAATATAACACAGTGTAACTAACAACTGTCCCTCCGAATATCCCACTAATCAAGGATAAGTTGCAGTAGCATTTGCAATTCTCAGGGGGATTTTTAGGCCCCGTTCACACCTAAATGTTTTAAAGCGCGTTCCTGCGCGCTTTAAAACGCATGAACGGGGAAATACCATGCTTTCCTATGGGACCCGTTCACACCTGGGCGTTTTAAAGCGTGCAGGAACATGCTTTAACACGTCCGACACACAAAGAAGTACGGGAGCTTCTTTGGTGCGTATAGCAGCTCGTTCGCGGCCATAGACAAAGCCGCTAACGCGCTGCAATTCGCGTTCACGCGGTTTTCGTATGCTTAAAAAAGTGTGTATTGCACGCATATAAAAAGACGCCTAGGTGTGAACCCAGCCTTAGTGTAACCAGACAATCTACTAAACCTTTAAGGCTTATTCCCAAAGCACTGAAAGCTAGCTGACTCAGAAAACCATCAAGCCGTATGCGAGCCACGGGTTTTGGTTTTCCACGATATTTAAAGGTCCAAGGCCTTGGTCTCATTCTGTCTTACATAAGAAGAAACTTTTGACTCTTGAGTTAGAAGTTATATTATGGCAGAAATCTATTCAGAGTTAGGATTTCTCTCTAGTAGTTTCTTCATAGAATATATTAAATATTTGACATTAACTTTATGTTTATATATTTATCTTAACATCTGTAAGTTGCACTTGACAGACATCATAATTACATTTGCTTAAGATGCAATATGTGTTTCTAAGAAGTTCTTCTAGAGTTGTAGAGCAAAGACAATGTTAAAGAATGAAGCGACTATAAATAACTTATTAGTATAAATTATTGATTCAAGGTGACCAAGGACAGATTGGGAGACAGAAATAAGAAACAAAGCCATGTTGTTCTTGAGACTTTGTCAGACTTTTCGACCTTCTGCATTTCGTCCCTTATGTTAACAGAAACCATTCATGCAATTAATTATTTACATCAGAGTAGATCGGACTATTCTTCCTTATCCATGTTATTCTGAGAATTGCTACACAAAATAGAATGTAGCTTATATTATAATTGAGCGACTGCAAATTATTACATTATTGGAACTTTATATCGAGTGTGGATTGTCTGTTAACCTCAATAGAATATCAGTGCAGATTTTCATTGCCACAAATGGTAGAAAATAAGAAATTAAAGTTTTCCAAAACTAAATAATTTTATAAATATTTTTAAAAAGATTTAAATGTATTCAGAGTGCTAAAAGAAGCATTTAAAGCAGATAATGTAATAGAGATATATATATAATAAAGTATTTATTGTAGACTAGTGCACGTGATATGCCCTATTTGAACAAGGACATCTGTACTTTCGGTGATTAATGTAATATTCAAGTGCAAAGTTGGCGTGCCATTTTGGCCCTAATGACATGACAAAATGGATTATAAACCCTTTAATTCATGCTCTGAGCAGCATAATCGGTGCTCAAATTGGATGTATCCTGCTGCCTGGCATAGGGATGAATTGAACAGTGATCAATCACATGCCAGCTAGGGTGACAGTTTTGGTGAGTTCAGGCTGTGTGGGTCAAATGACTTGCTATATCAATATAGCAGTGCAATATTACTTGCTGAGGTGCTGGCAGGCCTTGATGATCATGTACAAATCCATTGTTTCTGGCTAAATTTCCATTTTAACTAACTCATAATTCTCATAGATATCTCGATGATCTGTTTACTGAGTTTCCTCAGGAAAAAGTGACTTAGTGGAAATTGTTTGGATCTTTTAAGACGTATAAAGCAATAAGCCTACCTCAATTCATCATTGCAAAAAAAGGATTAAAGGCATTTCAGTTCGACCAGTTTTTCTCCTTGAATAAACTAGAATAGACAGATAATAAAAAATTGAGACTTCCTTATTATCACATCCCTTGCAAAGGGGGTGAAGTGTGAGCACCGGGGATTTTTCCTTTAGCTTTCAAGTGCCTTCTGTTGATTCACTCATGATATACTGTAATGCTTTCATACCAGAGTTACAGGCTTCAATATGTTATGCTTTCAAAAGATCCAAAGGGACAGTCTGGAGATGGTTCTTTTTTTTAAAAGCATCCAACAATCTACAATTTGGTCTCCTTTACAAAGTAAAGCAAAGTGCGTGTTTCTAGTTTATCTTTTTCATCTCAATATTATCACTTTATTGCATTGTTTCTTTTTTTTGCTTGGGTATCACCTGTTACCCACTGGCTACATATGGAAAACGTATTGTCATAACATATGTTTAACCAATGGGATTCTTATTTACTAAGCATGCAAGAACTTGACCTCTGGATTCGGAAATCATCAGTAAAACTAGCTGAAGTTACCTGTACAGTGTAGTCAGGGCCGGATTAAGAGTATCATGGGCCTGGTGCTGAGGATTTTGGTGGGCCTATTTATAGAAATAAAATGAAAAGGTCAGACCCAGCTTTTAAACCCCTCCTGGCGAGATGACATCAGCTTCAGGCACCCCCAGGCTCCTGAAAGGGAGGATGGGGTCCTACGGAGAAGTGAGATAGAAAAAAGAGAGGCATTGCTGGAAAGGTCAATCTGACCTTTCCAGCGATGCCTCTCTTTAACCCTGTAGGTGCCAGTCCGTGATCCGGCACCGGATCGCAGACTTCTCCTAGAGGTGGCTGACACCTTGGATGTCAGCCAAGCCTCTGGGGCTCCTATGGAAATCCCTTTGGAGATAACGTCCTTTGTATGCATATACTGTATCTCCGGATCTGTGGCATAGGGTCACGTTTGGTAGCATTGGAAAGTCAAAAGCATTGCCTTTCCAATGATACCAAACATGACCACATTAAGTGTAAAAAATTTCATTTTTTTTATTAATGCAGCACTATTGTTCACTTTTCAATTATAATGTGAACAATGATGCTGCACTAGCGAAAAATTTAGTTTTTTCAGTTTAGCTAATATCGCGTATTTTCTTCGAAAAATACAGCAACAGGTTCCCATTTCTATTTTTTTTTTAACAAGTGTACAACATAGAATATATAACCGCAAAGGCTTGGATGATAAAATGGGAAACAAAATATTTTACATGCTGTACATAAATGGAAATTCACATGTTTTTACATTTTTTGTTACAGCATTCTGACAGGACATGACGTATACATAAAATTATATATTATGAATCTGCCAAGTCTGCTTAAATTAAGATATATAATATGTCTGGGTCCTACTCAGTCCTACAATAAAACAGGACTTTAAATCGCGTTTAAACATGAAGAGCACAAAACGGTAAAAATTAGCTCAGCACACTGGGTGAAATGGCTCAGCAGTGAAGGGGTTAAGCATGACAGGCACAAAATGGTGAAAATGAGTTCAACTCACAGGGGTGTTGCATGGCACAGCAGCAAAGGGGATAAAAGATTCTCTACAGAGCCCCTTCTCCAGGGCAGAGCACATACGCAATAAAAACTTTTTATTGGCATGAAAAGTTGGCTCCACCTAACTAACCTCAATGGTGGTAAGCTCTCAGCTGGCTGTGTGTGGCACTGATCTTGCCGCCTGAGGGCTGGGCACACTGATGAGAGACATCCTGGGCTGGCAACGTTGGCGTGGCAGACTGGCAGTGCCTGCTGGACTCCGAGCAACTTCTTTCCAATACTCCTCGTCAGGCCCTGGGCAAACATTTTCTTGGGCCCCCTCCCATGGAATTTTGCTCTCCACCCCAGCATCCTTAAAAAAAACACACATAGATTTAGTTTTATGAGACAAGCCTATTTATTTTATAATTTTTTTACAATTGCACATCCTATATACACGTACTGTGAGAAAAACACTATCTGTGTGTACATAAATATACACGTACTATTGTATATACATCCTTTGTACACATTCTATTTACTGTACATGTACACATAATACATCATATACACATTTCCACATTATATTCACTTACACCTAATATACATGTCACACACATTTCCACATCATATATACACCATATACACATCGCCCACATCATATATATACACATAATAGACACGTCACACACTTCATATATACCCACATCACATATACACCATATACACATCACACACTTCATATATACATATAATAATAGACACATCACATATTAGACACATCACACACTTCATATATAAACATTTACTCACAAATGAACTTGTGCCAGAGACAAGCTAGAGGAAAATGGAGGGAGGGGTGGGGAAGTAGCAGGGGGTCTTTTAAGTAGAGCCCTGCTTTATGCTGTAGAGACTGTCTCTCTCAGACAGGCTGGCAGGGCAGAGCTGAGCAGTAGCACTGACTGCTTCCTGAATCCTGTAGTGCGAGGGAACTGCATGGTGTGGAGGAGGGGGAGGAGCCAAACGCAGCTCCCAAGATACCTCAGCATCTCTGCGGTCACCTGTCAACACAGAGGGGAGGAGGCCTACGAGGCCATGATTTTTGTGGGCTCAAGGAGCAGCTGCCCGTGCTAAAGACAGCCCTGCTCCTCGTGCGCTGGTGGCCTGGGCTGGCATGCTGTGTCTGTGGCCTGCTGAGCCTGATCCCAACAGGGTGAGGGTGGCACGGAGGCAGGACAGTGCAGGCTGAGCGGATTCATCCGCACGCCGGCACTGTTTGTATTCCTTCCCCCCTCCCTTTGTAATTGAATGAGTTGGCGCTGGTTGCCTCCGCTCCATGCACGGCCTGTTAGCTGCCACCACACTCGAATGTCTGCCAGGCCGTATTGTCCGGAGGACGATGTGTGGCACTAGCAGGCTTATTTTCAGAACGGGGCCTGGAGCGACCGCTCCATCCGCCCCTACGTTAATCCGGCCCTGAGTGTAGTAGGAAGGAAGAAGGCATGCAATCTCTCTGAAGATGCAAGAGGGCTGAATAGAGTACAGGAAGGTCAATTTCTTATTCAGACTGATGAAATTCTTATAATTCTTTATTTATATAATGCCAGCATATTCCGCAGCGCTGAACAATGGGCACAATATAGACAGGGTTACAATACATTCAGACTGAACATCATTTGACAAACCAGTACAGGAGGAAACGAGGGCCCTATTCCTGTGGGAATTTAGAAGGGAGTGCTCCTAATCTCAGCTTGTTACCTGTATAAAAGACACCTGTCTACATAAGCAATCATTCAGGTTCCAAACTCTCCACCATAGCAAAGACCTAGAGCTGTCCAAGAAGGTCCTGGACAAGATTGTAGACCTGCACAAGGATGAAATGGGCTACAAGACCATCGGCAATGATCTCAAGGCAACTGGGACATTAGTCATCAAGAAAACAATTGGTAACACACTACACCATGAAGGACTGAAATCCCGCAGTGCCCGCAAGGTCCCCCTGCTCTAGAAAACACATGTACAGGCCCTTCTGAAGTTTGCCAATGAACATCTGAAGGATTCAGAGGAGAACTTGGTGAAAGTGTTGTGGTCAGATGAGACAAAAATCAAGCTCTTTGACATCAACTCAACTCGCAGTGTATGGAGGAGGAATGCTGCCTATGACCCCAAGAACACCATACCCACCGTTAAACATGGAGGTGGAAAGATCATGCTTTGAGGTGTTTTGCTGCTAAGGGGGTTAGGACAACTTCACCAGATCAAAGGGATGATGGATGGGCCATGTACCATCAAATCTAGACACTAGTATGGTTTGACTCTCAATGCAAAGTGAGGTTGCATGGGGGGAGCAATTTTTTTTATTAACAGATAGGAGGGTGTGGTGTGTGTATGGTGTTTGACTGATTAACCCTTTCAGTGCTGGTTAGGTATAAGGGCAGCACTTTACAGGTATTGCACACATGCAGGTAATATTATTCGCACATACAGGCACCGATCCTGACCATTTCACTCATTAAAATGCAAATCAATTTATAACTTTTTGGAAATGCATTTTTCTGAATGGTTTTGCTGTTATTCTGCCACTCACTGTTAAAATAAACCAAACATTAAAATTATAGACTGATCATTTCTTTGTCAGTGGGCACACGTACAAAATCAACAGGGAATCAAATAATTTTTCCCTCATTGTAATGAGGACATTGACTGGGAGTGCTGGAGTTTATGGTTCAAGGTTCTTCCAGGTCTCTTAAAGAGATTACCACTTCTGGCATGTTCCAACCCTGGGAAATGACTCTGTCATGGCAACCGAACTATAAATAATGTATAGTTTCATTCCTGTAAGTTGAGAGTGATGTGATATTTTTATGAATCCATGTTCTTCCTGATACAGTCACTATGATGAGGTCCTTGTTAGAAGACCTCGTATCTCCATACATTCAGGGTTATTCAGAGAGAGTGAAAACCAGGAGAATGACTGGAGAATGAAAAATTCTAGGTCAAAATAGCCGATTTGGAAAGTGAGATGAAAGGGAGAATTTTTCTGTGTTGGCTATTTTGACCTAGAAGTTTTCATTCTCCAGTCATTCTCCAGTCATTCTCCTGCTTTTCACGCTCTCTGAATAACCCTGTATATTTCTTCTACATGCAGGAGTTCAAGATTAATTTTCTTTTCCAAAGTATAACCATTGTGAAAAACAGAGGAAAGCTTCTCTCCACAAAGAGAAGAACGTCTCCACAGGACACCTTTAAGATAAAATTTAACTTTTATTGCATTTGGTTAAAAAAACATACGTATAGCACACAATGATAAAAATAACCATCCAATAGAATCATGGATGATTAATACATACATGAATGTAGCCCGTTAGTCATGCATAGGGAAAGCAAAAATACCACTGCTTGAATTATCAGTATATAGAGGCCCGAAGATTGCCGCGAGTGATTACGTTACAATCTGGATTCAGCATATGCCGCCACTCGACTAAACAACTCTCATTATTCCTAATATAATTTTATACCAATATAACTGTCTTGTAATAAGTGGACATTGAAAGAAACGGTTTTGACAATAGTTCAACCTGTACAGCTTCCTTGTTGTGGAACTGAATTGGCAATGCAATATCGCTCAATAAAAATGCAACAACATAGACCTCAGGCTATCACTTCAATGGATCACCATCAAAGATCCAAATATATAGTCAAAAATAGGGGCCATCCAGGCGCAACTAGATTAGTTAGTGTTACAAAAGATTTTTTTGTCCATTGACATAATTCCGCCCACGCGAGTTTCACTGCCACATTCCTGGCAGTTTCCTCAGAAGCTATCTTTGATGGTGACCCATTGAAGTTGATAGCCTGAGGTCTATGTTGTTGCATTTTTATTGAGCGATATTGCCAACAAAGAGTGACTGTTTACTGCTATTACATTGCCAATTCAGTTCCACAACAAGGAAGCTGTACAGGTTGAACTATTGTCAAAACCGTTTCTTTCAATGTCCACTTATTACAAGACAGTTATATTGGTATAAAATTATATTAGGAATATTGAGAGTTGTTTAGTCGAGTGGCGGCATATGCTGAATCCAGATTGTAACGTAATCACTCGCGGCAATCTTTATGCCTCTATATACTGATAATTCAAACAGTGGTATTTTTGCTTTCCCTATGCATGACTAACGGGCTACGTTCATGTATGTATTAATCACCCATGATTCTATTGGATGGTTATTTTTATCATTGCGTGTTATACGTATGTTTTTTTTAACCAAATGCAATAATTGTTAAACTTTATCTTAAAAGGCGTCCTGGGAGACATTCTTCTCGTTGTGGAGAGAAGCTTTTCTCATTTTTTAGAAATTTTGGGTGTTTAGTCACCGGGTCTTCCCAATTTATTATTATTGGTCTCCAATCGTAGGTTCCAACCTCGAGTAGAGGTTTTGGTCCTACACTATCTTTATACGTATAATCACTGTGCTTTCATACATGGCTCTAATGCAGTATTTCCCAAACCTCTCCTCAGGACCCTCAACCTCGCCAGGTTTGCCAGATATCTGAAGCACAGCACAGGTGATATGATTTGCTGCTCAGTGATTGCAGGATTCAGTCTGCATATCCCCAAGGTGATCTGCAAAATCTGGCCTGGTTGAGGGTCCCGAGGACAGGCTTGGGAAACACTGCTCTAATGGCTTTAGACCAAGGATCTCAAACTCTGGCCCCCAGATGTTGATGGCCTACTGTTCCCAGAAATCTTTGAATTCAATAGATTGTGATAGAATTCAGGGCGTAGTAGTTGTGAAAGATCTGGGGGGCTAGGGTTTAAGATCCCTGCTTTAGAACTTTAGAAAAATGTTTTAGACAAGTATCGTCCTTCATCACATTATGCAAAATGTTTACACTGCATGTAGACTTACACGAATTGGAAAACTGAAGATCTGCAATATCATTCCAGTTTCTGATTCGTGAGAGAGGGGGGGTGTGAGGATCCTGAGGACGAGCAACAGCACTAGGGGCCTGCTCTACGGTGGGGGCCCGCTCAGGTCTCACAAGGTTTTAGCTTGCTTGTACCATTACAGGGATGAATGCTCCATATGCAAATCAGCCTACTCTCACCCAATGAGGGTGGCCAGTCCTGACTCCCAAGGGCGTCATCCCTGCACGAGCGATGCAGCAAACCCCGACGATCGTTTCGGCCTTGTTAGGCCTTGTCAGGAGGGTATAGCTGACACCCCTCTAGGCACATCAAGCAAGGGGTCCACATCTGGATGACCCTGTAAACTTATAGTGAGAGAACGTGGGGTGTGAGGGTCCTGAGGACGAGCAACAGCACTAGTGGCCTGCTCTACGGTGGGGGCCTGCTCAGGTCTCACAAGGTTTTAGCTTGCTTGTGCCATTACAGGGATGAATGCTCCATCTGGTTTCTGAATCGGAGACAGACTCACTGCTTATTTTCTATTTTGCTTTCCTTTGTGTATTTTCTAGTTCCTCTGAAGCCAGGGAAATGTAACAATAACTCATTTAAAAAAAAAGAGATATCTGTGAAAATCTAACACTTTGAAGTGTTGCTGAAACATCTCCGAACAGGAAAAAGCCAATTAATTTCCTTAGCAATTAAAGTGAACATGGTTTGCTAAGTTTGTCAGGTATTTGCTTTCAGTTCGTATCTTCTCGTTACACAAGGCTGATTAGGCGAGGCAAAGGAAACATTCCTGCAAAATAAAATGCCAGCAGTTATTTCCAAACAATGTTTTTTCCCACCACTATCATTGGGAATAAGACATGTGCTTATCTTTTTGATCCATATGTGTGTTACATTGTTACGTTATATTTATCTATTTTGGATCTCATCTGTTGCGTATTTATCCAGTTCCCACTTTATGCAAATCCTTCTGCAAAGACAAACCATCCTTTTGTGAACTAATTACTTCATTCATCTCTCTTGTTGACAGTCAGTGCCCATACCACCTTCTTAACACTGAAAACTGAAAAATCACTGTATCGAAATGTAAGGCTAGTGGCTCTTCCAGAACTGACCCTTGAGGCCAGGGGTCAGCAATCTTGGCCCTTAAGATGTTTTGGAATCACATTTTCCATAAGTCTCCACCAACCTAATGAGTGTGTGAGCATGGGAGATCTAGTTCTAAAACATCTGGGGCTATATTACATTCCTGATGTCCAAGATCCTGCAGGTCATGTGACCAGCAGCAGAAGCTTCAATGGAGTCCTATGGATTCCATGGAGGGGATGCTCGTGGTGGCGCTCAGTGCTGCCGCGAGCATCCTGAAGTTTAGCGCAGCGTTACGATGCAGGCTGCTGGATTAGCGCCTGAATTGTAATAACACGCTAAAACGGGGACGCTAAGGAGAAACCTGAAGGCGCAGGTTTTCCTCCTTAGCATCCCCGTTTTAGCGTGATGAATGTAATATGGCTCCTGGTGTGCCAAGGTTGCAGACCTCCTGCATGAGGCAGTGTGCTGACGGAAGCTTGTTATA
This sequence comes from Leptobrachium leishanense, assembly GCA_009667805.1. Taxonomy (NCBI): domain Eukaryota; kingdom Metazoa; phylum Chordata; class Amphibia; order Anura; family Megophryidae; genus Leptobrachium; species Leptobrachium leishanense. The sequence continues at coordinate 302,147,773 of CM019066.1, read as the reverse complement.
ATTGTGTTTATATGTGGATCTGTAGCAAATGACAACTTATTCAAATGCTATGCAGCGTACACATTGAAGCATGATTTTACATGAAAGATTATCAATATGTGGTCCCAAGTGTGACACTAGGAGATGCTACTACCAGCAATGGTGTAACTGATAGCGGCTCCTGTATATTTTACAAGTCAAGTTGCTAATGTAACAGCTCACTTGTAATAGAGCGGCAGTAAGGAGATGTTAGTGGTTAATGGCCCACGCTGAATTTGTCCATTAGTGGCTCTTTTGGGTAAGACCATAAGTTTTGCGTCTCATTACAACCCCTTTTATCTTGATGTCTGGATTGCTGACCTTGGCTTTGGTTTTGGTTGTCACTATTTGTTCCCCCAGGCACTTTTAGCTTTTCTGACTATTCCATAGTTCTGACTCATGTTCGCCATACTGCTTTTTTCTGTATATTTTGACTATAGTTCAGTTTACGTGTGCACCAGGATGACACGCCTTGTTCTGGCGAGGACATTGTCAGTTCTGCAAATTGTTTCTTGCCACACACCCCACCCTCCCTATCTCCTCTCTGTTAATATTAGTATGTGCACTGGCGTGCGCAGCCCATTACATTAAGGCGTGCACACATGGAACATCTAATAATTGAAAACTTACGTTTAAAAAATCTTGCAAAAAAATCCACATTTTTAATAAGAAAAAACAAGCGTCTAATCAAATGAACATCTAAAATGTCAGTGTAGGAGGAGATAGAGGATCTCTTCACCCAATATTACTTCGGATGTGCCTGGTTTATGTTAATATTGAAACGTATGGCCAGACACCCCATTTACCCACTGCACAGCCTGCACACACACACACCAGAACTCAGATTCATATATATACACACCTATACCAGTCCTCAGATACACGTATACCCACACCAGGCCTCAGATACAAGTATACCCACACCAGACCTCTGATACATGCATACCCACACCAGACCTCAGACAAATTTGAACTCTGCAAGATTTCGCGAGAGTGTGGCTGAAGGTCCCTGCGGCGGCATTACAACCTTCACGTGCCGGTGGCCGCTCGCTGAAATGTGGCCAGGCGGAGGGGCCTGTCAGTTTGTGCATTCTGTCAGCCGCCCCAGCCCCTCTGATACTGTCCAGCAAGCCAGTCCAGTGATGGCTTCCGGTATCGGTATAAGTATCGGAGGCATGTGCTCCTACTCCTGAAAATGCCCGTATCGGCACTGATGCATCTTTAATTACAATATAAAATTAAGAACAGGATGAACACCACTTATCCGAATGCTCCGGACCATTCCAGATTTCGTATTCTTCAGGATTTCAGAATCCAGGAGAATCATATGTTTTATAGGAATGAGATCGTGGCGAGAGATGCAATCCCTTTCCTGCTGCAGCCAGCAATGTGTACACACGTTGGGAACGCACTGTGGCATTTCTTTGAATACACGATGCACAGAGTCTGCAAGACTCTGAGCAGCATGTCACACAACGGGGCTGCCCAGAGGCTCCCAGTGTGTGCCATGGCCTGCTACAGCATTTAGGAACCTTGTTCCTGAACAGCAACATGTGTCCGGAGTGCCCCTGGTACGGAACTAGTAAAATCTGGCCGGCGCAGAAAATGCCAGTCTTACAGATTTTAGAATTCTGGATAAGTGGCTCCCTACCTGTATACCCATTTTAGGGAGTGAAAAGATTAAAGATGCCATGTTAGCTATTTGAGTTTTTGTAGTATCTACTTTTGTTTCATTCGGATTACACATACAGGGTTATTCAGAGAGAGTTAAAAACCAGGAGAATGGGTGGAGAAGCGAAAATTCTAGCAGGGTAATTCAAAGAGAATCGAAAAGCCACGGCACGTTCGGTGACTTTTCGTTCTCTTCAATTTGGCTCGATTTGGCGATCCCATTTCGGCGACCCTGCGGTGTATTCAGCAAGCACCACAGTGTCCCCGAATTGCAGGGAAAAGTCGCCGCAAACCCGCCGAAAACTCACCGCAAAACGAGGGCGAACACACACCGAAACACGCAAAAACATCTGGATTAACCCGCCGAAATCACCGGAAAAACCTGAGCAGGAGCCGATCACACGCAGCGCAGCCGCCGGAAAAAGCCGACACCACAGACGAATGCAGTAAATAAATTAGAAAACCAGTTTGCTTGAATGTTTGAAAAGTGAAACGCTGTTTGCAAAGAAACTACTGAGCGAAAATGTCTGAAATTTACATATGAGGTCCAATGAATGATAATAAAGAGGGCTGTTACAGAAAAAATAAGTTTAAAAAAAAACAGGATTTTTTAAAAGAAAATCACAAAAAATGCTTAAAATATCCTAAAAAATCTATTAATAAAGAGACTCTTTACTGCAGAATTTTATAATGAACGGTTTATTAGATATTGAATTAAAACGGGAATATTTTTAACATTGAAGCCTATGGGATTCGCCTGAATAAACCTGCCGAATTAAATCACCGAATGGCAGGGCATTTAGGAAACCTTTCACTGCTGGTTGTGTTCTCTGAATAGCCGAAGCAGTGCTTCTCTATGGGGATTTCACTGCCCTCGAACAGGCACCGAACACTCACCGTATGTGCAGGCAATTCGCCAAGATTTGGTTACCTTTCTCCAGCAATTCGGATCTCTTTGAATAACCCTGTAGGTCGAAATAGCCAAACCAGAAAAATTCGCCCATTTATCTTACTTTCCAAATCGTCTATTTTGACCTAGAATTTTCACTTCTCCAGTCATTCTCCTGGTTTTCACCTCTCTCTGAATAACCCTGATAATATGTTTTTTATAAAACTAATTTAGACAGTGTTTATTATTATTACATGAGACATTACAATTATACAATAAAACAGTTGATAATATGTATTTTATTTTAAGGCACGTCATAAATGTGATTTTGTGTCAAACTAACAGTTCATTTCCACAGTTCTGCTTGAACGAGCTCCAATGTTAACAGCAATTAGCGCTGAAGAGCAATGTGATATCCTACTTCTGTTACGAGTGAAACTTTCTAGATCATTTCTTATAACGATTCGAGCAAAAAATACATTCATTTTTGTAGGACTTTTTTCACAATAGTAGACATACAAAGAGAAGATTCCAACCAAATTTGCACTCGTTTTTATCGTGAGCCAATATTAACATATTATCGTGAAAACAAAGCCCATATTTTCGTGTAAAACATTTTTTTAAGAGTTTAAACCCCACATTTATTGCACTGAAAAACGACCAAGCTTCTATGATGCCACAGCATTCCTGATCATGTCCAACCCATTGCACTTCATGGAAAAACACTGAGAACATGCATACAAAATATGCATATAAAACACATTTCACCTTTATCAACATTTTCTACATTAGATTTTATTTATATTCAGATAAACATGGATAATCTGGCAACTCCTAATGAACCTACTTAATTTTCAAGTTTAAAAATCACATTTTAAAACCATAAGAATTGGGAATTTTATTTGCCATATAATACATATGAGATATGGGGCACTATTACATTCTTCACGCAAACGTTAACGGGTGCGCAAAAACGCATTAACGCGAGGGACAAAACCCTTCGGGCAGAACGTCGTATTACAATGTCCACGCAAAAAATGCGCGTTATAGTCTAACGTAGGTGGTCCTGCTCGAACCCTTTGCTAGCGTAATGTACTGCGTGTTTGTGCGCTGGTGCGCGCAAGGTATTACAATCTTAGCGCAAAATTTAACGCACAGCGTTTGCCCGCATAATTTTAACGTCTTCGAAAAGCCGCTGTTAATGGCAAATCTGAACGTTCTGGCCGAAACCAAATACACCAGCAAAAAAAAAATACAGCAATGTATAGTTACACATTCTACACATACCCAAACAATAAAATTGAGAAGTTGTTTGTGTTTTTATTATTGCTACAGCATATATACGCAGATTGATTTTGACAGGTGCAAAAACTTAACGTGAGACAATTGTGGTTCTTAATTCAGATTGGCTGAATCGTGTGAAAAAACTGTCTGCACACTGATTTCTGTGCGCAGCGTTAATGCGCGCATGTTTTTGCGCTTCTTTTTTACGCGCGGTATTTTTTGATGGATGAGAAAATGCGCTCGGATTGTAATACCAGCGTTAATTTACGCGCGTTAACGTTTAACACTGCGCGCAAAAAAAATAGTGCTGCCCGAGCGTTTTTGCACGAAGAATGTAATAGTGCCCATGGTGTATTGCCCTTGCTGGACCTCACTCAGCTGTGCTCTCGTGAGAACCGAGATAGAACATTTCTATATTGAACCCACTTCAGCACCACACCAACTCCATCTCTCACATCCTGAGGACAGTTCTGCAGCCTCCACTCTGCAGCTTGACCCAACCTCCTCATACCTGCAGCATCCTCTCCTTTACACACTTCACCTGGCAGGCTGACCCACTTGTCATACCTTGGTACCCCATAATGGTATGGTGATCAGGAGACACAATTATTATATAGGTCAGTGGCTGACAGTTTTCTGAGTTATAATTTTTGCTTTAATGCCGTGTTTGGGAAAAAAAAGTGACAGCAAAGATAGGACTCTTACACTATGATCATTTGGCAAAGCTGAAGTTATTGTTTTTTTTTGATTGGGTAACAAACATAATGTACAAAGGTGGTGCAGTAGACATTGCTTATTTAGATTTCAGTAAGGCTTTTGATACTGTTCCGCATAGAAGGCTTTTCAATAAATTGCAATCTCTGAGCTTGGATTCCAATATTGTTGAATGGCAGTGGCTGAGTGACAGGCAACAGAGGGTTGTGGTAAATGGAGTTTATTCGGCACAAGGTCTTGTTACCAGTGGGGTACCTCAGGGGTCAGTACTTGGACCCATTCTCTTTAATATTTTTATTAGTGATATTGCAGAAGGTATTAATGGTAAAGTATGTCTTTTTTGCTGATGACACAAAGATTTGCAACAGGGTTGACGTTCCTGGAGGGATCAGCCAAATGACAAAGATTAAGGTAAAATAAAAAATGTGAAAGCAGTAGTTGGTGACGTCCTGTACGTCTCACAGGTACGCCACTACTGCTTAGTAGGGATGTGGCCAAAGTCACCCCAAGTATTGGGCTGTAAGCCCGTATTGGCAGAATGCTTGAGTATCCAAAAAATATGGCACTCCGTAGATGCGTAGGGTGACTACACAAATACAAAAATTTAAAATTAAAAATAAACTATGTGGGGCTCTTTATTGATACATATAATAAAATGTAAAATATGTGGTTACACACAGACACTAATCACTCTTCACACCTGTTTGCTTATTTCATTCATATGGGGCTCCCATGCATTAGATGCAATTGCAAGGCACCAATGGATAACTAAAGTGTCTAGATATTCCAATTGTATGACTGATTAGCCGTTGCACAATAATTCCTATATGGAATTGTCTGCGACATTCTCCAAGATTTTCGTGGTGCTTTGGCGACTCCATCTTTTGGTGCACTACGGTGACCATTTGCTAAATAGTGAATTCACCGAAATTTCAGTGAAATGGAATCGCCGAAGTGTGCTGAAGTACGGTAAAGTGAAAAGCACTGTAATTTTAGTGCTTTGTGAATAGACCCTTATATCTTGTATACTCCAATCGGAAATCTCTCTTACTAACAAAACGTTTTTTAACATATTGATTGTTTTCCTTTTTTTCAGGCAGCAGATGATCGAGGCTTGTATTTCCTATTTGTGGACAGCTTGAAGCCTACTGAAATATTAATTAGTTTTTCAGCTTTGGTGCGCTGGGGAGACACTCCTTGTAAGTTCAATGATAATCTGTGTGTACAGGTTTACCTTCCACAGCTTTGTTTGAAATTATTCCCTGTATATAGGTGTTCTATTAGTTCTAAGGTGCATGTTTCAATCCTGTGTTCTTTGTATTGCATGATTTAGAATAGGGCTTTCAAACTATGCCCTCCAGCAAATGGTTCTGAGCTTCAGCTGACTAATTCCTCTTCTCACATACCCCGCGTGATCATAGGTTTCACTACTGCAGGTGGAGCACGCCTTCTCTGAAACTTGGAATCCATGAGAATCTGAGGTTTTAGAGGTAGGTGATTATGGCAGAAAAGCAACGCCAGCGATCCCTTTCCTGCAGCAGCCACTTACGTGTACAACATGCTGCTTGGAGTTCGTGACTTCGACACACTGTGCTGCCCAGAGGCTCCCAGCATATGCTGCGGTCTGCTGCAGCTCTCAGGAGTTGGATTTTATTTATTTATTTATAAAGTATTTTCCCAGGAAGGATACATTGAGATTTCTCTCGTTTTCAAGTCTGTCCTGGGTTCAAGAACATTGAAATGTTTTGACAATACAGGGAGCAATGATATCAGACGGTAGTTGGATACCCAAGTACTGCCACCACTTTTATGGATAGGTACCACTCTCGCAGTCTTCCAGAGTTTGGGTATGTATCCAGTCGCTTGTGATTCATTGATTAGGGTTGCGACAGGATTTGTAATTGCCGGTGCACTGATTTTCAGCAGCATTGCTGGTATTTGATCAGGTATTTCATTTTTTGGTTACGGAGGAGTTTGGTAACGACACTGACAGGCACTGGTCTAAAACTGAATTCCTGTCTGATACAGGGACTTTGCACAGTTGGAGGGGCCTGACCTGCATGCGGCCTTTCTGATTTCATGTCATTTCCTAGCTTGGCAATCAAAGTGGTGGCACATCCAACAAAATAATCATTAAAGGCATTTGCTACATCTAGGGGGTGTTGCAGGATATGGTTGTTTACTTTGACAGCAGCTGGCTGAGAGTGGACGGGGGGTGCTTGTATGTTACTTGTGGTTTTCCAAAAGTTTCTAGGGTTTGATATGTTATTGTTTAGATTTTCATGGAAGTAATGGGCTTTAGCCATTTTTGTTTTTGTGCATGCATTCCGGCATTGTCGGTATTCATAGTGATCGTTCATGGAACCAGTACTCTTGAAAATTGACCACAGTGAATCTCTAAGCTGGTACATTAGTGTAAGATCAGCTGTAACCCAGGGAAGATGGGTCCCTTTTACTCGCACTTTACGCAGCGGGGCATAGGAATTCCAGATTTGCAGGAGCTCAGACTGAAAGTATTCAATTGCACAGTCTAGGTCTGGGATTAGGTTTAGTCTGTACCAGGGGAGCTGTTTGAGATCTCTTAGGAAGTATGCAAGAATAAATTTCTTGAAAGACCTGGTGGTTATTACCTTTGAGGGAGATTTCATGGCCTTTATTTTGCGCACGCAGTACACTAGACAATGGTCATAAAGCTATTAGCGAGAACGTCTGCCTCCTGTATTCTATCAGGATATGAGGAGAGAATCCAGTCCAGTAAGGTATGGTTAGGGCTTTTCACATTAATGCGAGTGGGGGTGGAGATTAATTGAGTTAGCTGCAAAGTTTATTGTTTTTAGGATTTAGCCAATCTGTATTACAATCGCCGAGGACCAGCAGTTCAATTTTTTGGTTTTGTGCAAGTAGGTTATTAAGGATTTGAGTTATGTCAGAGAGGGAGTGCACTGGAGAGCTCTGTGGGCGATAGAATACAGCAACAATGATTGATTTACTGAACGGGATCTCAATTAAACCAGAGAGGAAATCAAAGGTGGCAGGGGAGCTAGAATTCTGTAAAGGGGTGAACTTTATGGACTTCTCAACATAAATAACAATTCCCCCTCCTCTCTTTGCTCTGTCCTTTCTATAACATGAATACTCCTGTATTGATATGGCAGAGTCTGGTACTTTTGGGGTTAACCATGATTCTGTGAGCACAATGATTTTGGGTTTGTAATAGCAACACCAAGCCTGAAGCTCATCCAGTTTAGGGAGTAAACTGCAGATGTTACAGTGCACAAATGAGAGGCCTTTTTTAGTGGGGAGACTAAAGGATGTGTCAGCTATAGGACCAGGGTTAGTTTCCACATCGTTTGCCTGGGAAAGTAGCAGGAATAAATAGGAATTTGGACAGTGTTTTCTTTTGATAATAATGTGATTGCAGAGTTTTAAATCTTTGTGTGGGGGTGGACTCCCGAGTGGCAGTACCCATCCAGAGCACCCCTTGTCTGGAAATATTAAAATTCAGATGGCTCTAAAAATTCTGTTTTTTGGTGTCTTTCGGATTTTAGGATTCCTATAAATTGCACTGGAAACACCAGCTTTCTTTAAATAACCTCTTTAGGGCCATATTCCCTTCCTAATGCGAAAATGTGGACGATAACAGGGAAAACCTGGTAGCGTCCCCATTTTAACACAATATTCCGGGGCTGGAGCTGTCTCAACACCTCGCCCCGGAATACGGCGCTACCCGCAGTGATACTCACGGCAACGCTTCCACGAAATCGCGAGTATCACCTCCTGGAGTCCATGGAGGATTGCGTTTCTGGGCCATGAGAGCGCGCAGTGCCACATAATGGCCAATGTGCTACAACTGTCAAAAATTGTCTAGTTGAGTGTCCTTATCCGACTTTCAGCAGCTAATGCAGGGAACCCTGAGCTGCAGTTCTAACTGCTGTAACTCCATTTTGCAAGTAGACGGCACCATCTGCCTGCCAAACAGGTTATTATAGTAATAATATATAGTATTCCCAAATATTTCTTACTGTATAATTAAATAGATTTTTCAAATCCTGACAATGGTTTTTTGGAACAGCTCTTGGTGGTGAAGGGGTTAAGCAGCTTAAATGTTTATGTAAATAACAACATAAAACATTACTGTATAAAATCATGTCTGTTATAGCCCTCATCCTTTTCTATTTATTGCAAATCTGTGATTACTGTCAGCGTGCCTCAGAACATCATATATTGATTATTCCATTATCTGTCGTATGGTTGCATAGTATCACAAACTGTGATGTTAATCAGCCTGGCATATTTCATAGATAAATGACAGACCTTCGGCTATTATAAAGGAGGTATTATGATTCTTTTTGTGTCTATATGTGGTTTGCAGAACTCTGTGTAGGGCATACATTAATGTTTTTTGCTATATAACTAAAACAATGCTCCTGTGTGCTGCAAAGCGTTGGGATCATCACCAAAATGAGTGTAGTGAGACTTTAAAGAAAAATGAATGAAAGTACTTGCCAACAGTCAAAGACCTGCAAAACAAACACGATAGATAAAAATGGGGGCTGTATTCCAACTCTCGTGTAAACTTAACCCGAGCTGTTGTAAACTTAGCAACCTCATAGACTTTGGCCCCTATTCCATGGCAGCAGCTAAAACGGAGATGGTAAGTAAACAATCTGCGCCTTCAGATTATACTTACGGTCTCGGTTTTGTCAAAGCTATTCTGGGGTAGGCACTTTGTTCGCACCTCACCCTGGAAGGAAGCACAGGGCAGCCTGATACCAGCAGTAGCACTTCACGTCACAGTAAGTATCGGCTCCTGGAGTTCATAGGACTCCATGGAGCCTTGCGCGTCTCAGCCACGAGCTCCTACGAGATCACTTAGCGCCATGGTGAATCGCGAAGGAAAGTAAGAACTATTTGTGCCCAGTCTCACTCTTCTCCAAGCAAGAGGAAGCCACAGATGGCACCACCCTCTCCACCTCAGGATGAGAGGTCAGTATAGGGTTTTTAGGGGGGTTAGCGCAAATGCAAAATCCCTTAAGACCAGCTTTGAGGAGACCGTATATCTCAGTGAGGTACTGTTTCACGGATGGAAGTGGAAGCGCAATAGGTTAACCATTGCTTCTCTATGGGGATTTCACTACTGTCAAACAGGCACCATATTTTGCTGGTAATTCGCCAACATTTGGTGAACTGCCTGCTTTCTGAATAGCTGAATGGCCAGGAAATGTCACCGTACAGGGAAATTCCCTGTTCGGTGCAATTTCAGGGGCCAGATCGGCTCTCTCTGAATAACCCCTTTAGTGAACCAAGATTAATTGACTGCACTGTATCACTGTTTCATCCCACGTTTAAGGGATAGGGTGTGTGACACTCATTTGGTGCTCCACAAAGAAACACTCTCGTTATTTGGATAAAGTGTCTTAGCCTATATGTAAGCTATCCTTGTTTATCTGAATATCTCGTGTTCCATTGGCAAATATGATTTATTTTTTATTTTTTTGCAGATGGTGTAAAGGAGGAGATAAATCAACAGAAAGGCCTTCTCACCGCTGAGCAGTTTACTTGGAAAAGTCTACTTGTTGGTCCGGTTGTATTAAAGATCTGTACTTGTGTAACCAAGGCTACTGTAATAAACCTACCTCCTGGGTTAGTTCTGCAGTTTTCATGGCTATCATACAGCAAATATACACAGCTTTTCTCAGTTCCCAAACTGATACATTGTAACCCTATAGTTCATAGTTTCTTCAGTGAATTATAACTGCCATTAATCAGCATTTTAGGGAATGTTGGACACTAGAGCTATATACCCAGGGATGTCTGGCTGGCGAGTATGCTATTGTCCTTGTTGCTTGAAAACCAAGGGCTCTATTAACTGCTTTGCGCAAAAGCGCACGCACAGCGCAATTTTTTTTGCGCGCCGCTTTAACGTTAACAAGCTTAAATTAAGGCTGGTATCACAATCCAAGTGCATTTTTTCATCCGTCAAAAAAATAACACGCGTAAAAACGCGCATGCATTAACGCTGCGCGCAGAAATCGGTGGGCGGACTGTTTTTTCACGCGATTCAGCCAATCTGAATCACGAACCACAATTGTCTCCTGTTCAGTTTTTGCGCCTGTCAAAATCAATCTGAGTATATATGCTGTAGCAATAACAAAAACACGCACAACCTCTCAATTTTATTGTTTGGGTATGCTTAGAATGTGTAACTATACTTTGCTGTATTTTTTTTTCATGCTGGTGTATTTGGTTTCGGCCAGGACGTTCAGATTTGCCGTTTATCAGCGGCTTTTAAAAGACGTTAAAATTATGCGTGCAAAAACTTAAAACGTTAAAAACTGCGCATAGATTGTAATAGCATCCGCGTACCAGCGCACAAACGTATTTGCGCTCACAATGTTAAGTATAGGACACTTAAAGTACATTATGCTCGCAAAGGGTTCGCGCAGGTTCACCCGCGGTAGACGTTAACGTGCATTTTTTTGCGCGGACATTGTAATACGACGTTCTGCGCAAAGGGTTTTGCCCCTCGCGTTAATGCGTTTTGCACACGCGTTAACGTTTGCGCGGAAAATGTAATAGTGCAACAAATGTATTGTTTGGCTCAAAAATTCAATGGTGCTTAACCTGCCAAAAGCAGCCACACTATTTTTAATCCATGTTATCAGAATTGCAGCAGGATTTCATATTGTTACGGCAGGGCTGATTGACCTTGAGTGCTAACCAAATCAGACACTGCGGCTGACGTCAGCCAGTGTTCGTGTTGTGGCATATTTCCACGTTAATCCATTTTATGCATGCTGCATATATACCTATACATTGGTGTTTGGATGCTCTGAAATCTTCAGTATTAAAGTATTTTGAGAAAATAGAGATATTGAACACAATTATTTTGCTGAACTGTAGCAGGACTGAATAGATAAAAGATGCACGTAGTAACTTTTCAGAAATGTTTTAATAATACTTTTCTATTTGTCTTCTTTTCAGACGCCATGTCTTACGCTTCACTGCAAGTTCACCCCTAGGGCACCATATCCACCTGTGTAGTGCAGTGCCATTTGTCTTTGGTGATGAAGAGACTGTTATGCCATATCTCGACAAGGTACATGTTTCTATGGCAACTGCAAAAATACTAGGTCAATGTTCATGATTTGTTATACTTGTTGTGCTTTCTTTGTTTTCTGGAAGATATGAGCGAGAATTTATTCAGTGTGAGAAGATCACAAGCAGGTTAGTAGTCATCCCTATAAATATGTAAATTATTAGGCTATCCTTCTCTGAGTTTAAGAAGATCACATTTGTTTTCAAAACTTAATAACAAAATAGTTGACTTTATTACATTATCAAAGAGAGTAATAACTGTAAAATATATGATACACAAGTCAATAGGAACTCCTAAACACAATACTTCAGTGCAGGGAGACACAACCCTTTGGAAGTCAGGGGCCACTTTAAAAAAATGTGGTACACGTCATGGGCCACACTATGGACAACGCTTGTAAATATGTGCTTCATTTTGCCCACTTCATTTTATGCCCCCATTTCATTCCGGGGGAATCTTTGAAAAGGAATATCTCTCTCTTTTCAATTCTGCTGTAAGGGCTGTGGTGGCAACCTAGGAACACTCTTAACCGTGAGAGGTACCAGTCATTAAAGCTTCTGGCTTTGGCAATAATAGTGAGTTAACCTCCCTGGCGGTGATCCCGAGTGTGTCTCGGGGTTAAATTTCACCGCTGAGAGCGGTAACCCCGACACACACTCGGGTTGTATACATCACCTCTCCCTGCTCTCCCACGATGATCTCTGCAGTCTCCTCCGGCAATCGCAGCCTTTTACTTCCTGGATTCCTTCTCGCGAGGAGGAAACCAGGAAGTAATGAGGTCGCGATCGCCGGAGGAGGCAGTTGGGGACATCGAGGGAACGCAGGGAGAGGTAATGTATCCAGCGGCATCCCGAGTGTTGCTCGGAGTTACCGCTTCCAACATAGTAATTTAACCCCGAGCCACACTCCGGATGCCGCTAGGAGGGGGGCAAAAAAAACCAAACCTGACCGTTTTCAGCAAAGAATTTGCTAAATAAATAGACCGCCAGGTAGGTTAAGCAAAAAAGGAAACATAATAATAAAAACATGACCTAAAAAGCTAAGTACAAGCCACAAACAGGTAGGTAGCACAACAACCCAGAAGGGTCGGTAGGAGGGAAAACAGGAGAGAAGGAAAACATAGAAAATAAAATAAAAACAAAGAAGTGAGCAATGCCTGCCCTATAGGTGGCCATGATAAAGTGCTTCAAAAAATAGTCAGAGATATCCAAGGTCAGAAGAATACAGAAGATCACACAACCGATGCAACCAGCTGAATCAAGGATTATAGAGAGCAGGAGTAGACAAGAACAAATCCATTTTCAAGGTTTACAGAGAGAAGGAGTAGTCAAGAACAAAACCAAGACAAAAGCAGAGATCACAACAATGCACTACAATTAATGCCCTACCTGGTCTAGATAGAACTGCGATATGGCAAAGAATGAACGGTATCCGCATTATTATAGTGCTAGGATTACTCTGGTCTGTGTCATCTCTGTGAGACAAAACCGGCACGTGCGGAATGACGTGTATGTGCTAGCATCGTTAGAATGACGCAAGGTGCCATATACTACAAATGGCGTGATCGATAAGCCTTCAACATCAAAAATGCTGGGAACTGCCAGATTGATGTGGCCAATGAACGTCCAGCATCAGACTCACTGGGGAACCATCAAAATGATGCAGGAGAGTTTCCCATCGTGCAACTGTGCCCAGTACCTAGCCCACCCTTGACCCCAGGTGAAACATGGAGTGTAAATGCTTGAATCGTGACATATTTACAGTAGGCCAGTGAAAAAACACAGATCTATAAAAAGGGAGAGGTTCTCTTTCAAAACTGCAGTTAGTGAAAATCCATGATTTGGACAACATGAACATTTGGTTATATACTGATCCTTGCAATAATCCTATCAGGGTTATTCAAAGAGATTCGAAAAGTCACCGCACGTTCGGTGACTTTTCGTTCTCTTCAATTCGGTTCCTTTTGCCGATCCCATTTCGGTGACCCTGCGGTGTATTCAGCAAACACCACAGGGTCCCCGAATTGCAGGGAAAAGCTGCCGCAAACCCGACGAAAACTCACCGCAAAACCCAGCGAATGCACGCCGAAAACCCTTAAAAACATCTGGATTAACCTGCCGAAAACCACAGAAAAACCCGAGCAGGAGCCAATCACACACAGCCGAAGCAGCCGACACCGCAGACGAGGCAGTGAATAAATTAGCAAAATAGTTTGTGTGAATGTGTGAAAATGAAACGCTGTTTGCAAAGCAACTACTGAGCGAAAATGTCTGGAATTTACACAGGAGGTCCAGGGAATGATAATAAAAAGGGCTGTTACAGAAAAAATAAGTAAACTTAAAAAAAAAAAAAATCGGACTTTTTAAAAAAAAAAGCCTTAAAAAATCTATAAATAAAGAGGCTCTTTACTGCAGAATTTTATAATGAACGGTTTATTAGATATTGAATTAAAACGGGAATATTTTTAACATTGAAGCCTATGGGATTCTCCTGAATAAATTTGCCGAATTAAACCACCGAATGGCAGGGCATTAGGGAAACCTTTCACTGCTGGTTTGTGTCCTCTGAATAGCCGAAGCAGTGCATTTTCATGGGGTTTTCACTGCCCTTGAACAGGCACCGAACAGGCACCATATGTTCAGGCAATTCGCCAGGATTTGGCGAACTGCCTGCTCTCTGAATAGCCGAATGGCCAGGAAAGGTAACCGAACGCTGATTTTCAGCGTTCGGTTACCTTTCTCAAGCAATTCGGAGCTCTTTGAATAACCCTGTATGTCTGATGTCTGACAGGGTAATAGTACCATTATTACTTCAATACAAATCGTAACATGCCAAAAGTGGCAAAAAAAGTAGCAGATTTCTTCATGATGAGCCACAAATAATTCAAAGGAGACCATGTTAACACAAGTTATGGTGAACCTTTGCAAGATTTAATAACACATATCTAGTTAGTTACTAAAATGTGGTCTTTCAGCATGTTATGTTAACTAAATGTCCATTTTATTTCATAGGAGAGCTATCGCTTCATGGAACAAGCTGCCAATATTATAAAAGCCATAGGAAATGTAATGACCAACTTTAGCTCTGTAAATGAACTTCCAAGATCGCTTAAAGAGCTGGAACTAGTGCATTGTCCTCAGAAAGACAAAACCAGTCACATCAAGGTATGTATACTGTGCAGAAAAATTTGTATTAAGAAAAGGACAAGGAAATGTAAATACAAGGGAAAAAAAGGGTTCCAACTAACTTACAGGGTTATTCAGAGAAAGGTGACACTCTGGAGAACTTTAGGAGAAGTGAAAATTTGAGGTCAAAATAGCCAAACCAGAATAATTCTCTCATTTATCTCACTTTCCAAATCCGCTATTTTGACCTAGAATTTTCACTTCTCCAGTAATTTTCCAGAGTTTCACCTTTCTCTGATTAACCCTGCTAGAATTTTCACTTCTCCAGTAATTCTCCTGAGTGTCACCTTTCTTTGAATAGATCTATATATTTTATTCATATTCATTTTAAATACATTTTTCGTCTTTATATGGGGCGTTTATTATGCAGATGTGAGATGAGAACTTTGAGTATTTTAGGTGTTTTTATGGTTCTCAAATCTTTTAACATTTCTTTCTTTTTGATTGGGTTTAAAATCCTGTCTTATTTGCTCACAGGAGTTTAGCCTCAAAGATCTGTCAAGCTATAGCAGAAAGATTTCCGCATAAATTCCCATTAAACCCGAGCAGCAAAAATGCTGGTTTTGCAATTCCTTTTTTACTTTAACATAAGAATGCCATTAAGTAGCCTGACCTCCTTTTTACAGTGTAGCAGATCTGCATATAACTTTACAGTGATTTACAATTATCATTGCAGATGGAAGTCTGGCCTTTTTCCTCAGCTTAGCGCTTCATTTGGTGATCCAAAGTATAGAGCAATGTGCACTTACAGAGCAGACATTCATTTCATCTAGTGACTTCCCTGACAAGACCAGTGCTGGAACCCAAGCCTTGCAAGTTTGATCACAGTTGTTGAGCTAATAACAACTTCAGAGTGACTGCTCTCACTTTAAAAACCCAGTGGTTACAATCTGAAACCGCATTTTCCGACTGGAACCCAGGGGTTAAGTCCAGGAGAAACGCGTGGGAACGTAGTTCCTGCACTATTTTTGCAGAGGGAACGGAGTTCTCTTTGGTCCCATACACTATCAGGGTTATTCCAAGAGATCCAGATGGCTGCCGAAAGGTAACCGAACGCTGAAAATCAGCGTTCGGTTACCTTTCTTGGCCATTCGGCTATATGTTGGCGAATTGCCTGCACATACGGTGCCTGTTCGTTGCCTGTTCGAGGGCAGTGAATCCCCATAAAGAAGCAATGCTTCAGCTATTCAGAGAACACAACCCAGCAGTGAAAAGTTGCCGAATTGCCCTGCCATTCGGTGGTTTCATTCAGCAGGTTTATTCAGGAGAATCCCATAGGCTTCAATGTTAAAAATATTCCCAATGTTAAAAATATTATTATTATTATTATTATTCTTTATTTATAAATCGCCAGCATATTCCGCAGCGCTGTACAATAAGCACAGTATAGACAGGGTTACAATACATTGAACAACATTTGACAAACAGTACAGGAGTAGATGAGGGCCCTATTCCCGTAGGAACTCACAATCCGGGAAAAATATTCCCGTTTTAATTCAATATCTAATAAACTATTCATTATTTTATTCTGCAGTAAAAAGTCTCATTATTTATAGATTTTTTTAGGCATTTTTTGGCAAAAGTTTTTTTCCTTTTTTTTTTTTTTAATCGTTTTTTCTTTTTTCTGTAACAGACCTTTTTATTATCATTCATTGGATCTTATATGTATATATAGTTTGTTTGCAAACAGCGTTTCACTTTTCAAAAATTCAAGTGTACTTTTTTTTTTTTTTCTTCTTCACCTCCTTCGTCTGCGGTGTCGGGTTTTTCCGGCGGCTGCTCTGCGCTGTGATCGGCTCCTGCTCGGGTTTCTCCGGCGTGTTTGGCGAGGTTAATTCAGATGTTTTTGCCGGTTTCGGTGTGTGTTCGCCCTCGTTTTGCGGTGAGTTTTCGGCGGGTTTGCGTTTGCCGCGACTTTTCCCTGCATTACGGCGGCTCTGTGGTGCTTGCTGAATACACCGTAGGGTCACCGAAATGGGATCGCCAAATCATACCGAATTGAAGAGAACGGAAAGTCACTGAACGTCCGGTGACTTTTCGATTCTCTTTGAATAACCCTGTACAAAGCTTGTATTCAGGTGTTTAATTCTACGTTTCCCTGTTAAGTCACAATAAATATAGGACTTATCATGCATTTTTGCTACAATCCACATATATAGTGGCAAGAAAAAGTATGTGAACCCTTTGGTATTACGTGGAGTTTTGCATGAATTGGTCATAAAATGTGCTCTGATCTTCATCTAAGTCACAACAATTTGAAAAACACAGTCTGCTTAAAATAATACAACACAAACATTCTATGTTTTCATGTGTTTATTGAACATAACATGTAAACATTCACAGTGCAGGGTGGAAAAAGTATGTGAACCCCTAGCTTAATGACTTCTCCAAGAGCTAATTGGAGCCAGGAGTGAGCCAACCTTGAGTCCAATCAATGTGATATTATTGGAGGTGTTGCTGAAAGCTGTCCTGCCCTTTAAAAACACACACCAGTTTTGGGTTTACTGCTTTCAAGAAGCACTGCCTGATGTGAACCATGCCTCACAGAAAAGAGCTCTCAGAAGACCTACGATCAAGAATTGATGACTTGCATGAAGCTGGAAAAGGTTACAAAAGTATATCCAAAAGCCTTGATGTTCATGTGTCCATGGTAAGACAGACTGTCTACAAATGGAGAAAGTTCAGCACTGTTGCTACTCTCCCTAGGCGTGGTCGTCCTGTAAAGATGACTGCAAGAGCACAGCGCAGAATGCTTAATGAGGTAAAGAAGAATCTTAGAGTGTCAGCTAAAGACTTACAGAAATCTCAGGCACATGCTAACATTTTTGTTGACACATCTACAATAAGGAAAACATTAAACAAGAATGGAGTACATGGGAGGACACCACGGAGGAAGCCATTGCTGTCCAAAAAGAATATTGCAGCACGTTTAAAGTTTGCAAAAGAGCACCTGGATGTTCCACAGCACTACTGGCAAAATATTCTGTGGACAGATGAAACCAAAATTGAGTTGTTTGGAAAAAACACACACACACAGTATGTGTGGAGAAAAAAAGGCACAGCACACCAACATCAAAACCTCATCCCCACTGTAAAACATGGCAGAGGGAGCATCATGGTTTGGGGCTGCTTTGCTGCCTCAGGGCTTGGACGGATTGTTGTCATTGATGGAAAAATGAATTCCAGAGTTTATCAAGATATTTTCCAGGAAAACATAAGACCATCTGTCCGCCAACTAAAGCTCCGCAGAGGATGGTTGATGCAACAGGACAATGACCCAAAGCATACAAGTAATTCAACAAAAGAATGGCTTCAACAAAACAAAATACACCTTCTGGAGTGGCCCAGTCAGAGTCCTGACCTCAACCCAATTGAAATGCTGTGGCATGACCTCAAGAGAGCGATTCACACCAGACATCCCAAGAATATTGCTACACTGAAACAGTTTTGTGAAGAGGAGTGGTTCAAAATTACTCCAGATCGTTGTGCTGGTCTGATCTGCAACTACAGGAAACGTTTGGTTGAGGTTATTGCTGCCAAAGGAGGGCCAACCAGTCATTAAATCCAAAGGTTCACATACTTTTTCCACCCTGCACTGTGAATGTTTACATGTGCTGTTCAATAAAAACATGAAAACATATAATGTTTGTGTTGTATTATTTTAAGCAGACTGTGTTTTTCAAATTGTTGTGACTTAGATGAAGATCAGAGCACATTTTATGCCCAATTCATGCAAAACTCCACGTAATCCCAAAGGGTTCACATACTTTTTCTTGCCACTGTATACTTAACATAAACACACTCAAATTCGATATATTTAAGTGCAAGATGATAATGGCTTATCTGTGGATAGAAATCTCAGTCAGTTCCCACACTTCTTTTGTTAGGACTTTACCCCTGCTGGAACCGCTATAGTTTTCCAGATTTAGTTAGTGGTTTTCAGATCTTTTAGATATAGATTTATATAGAAATCTCAATTTTATTTTCTAATTTCCATTCTGTGAACCTGAAAGACTTTTAAATAGCAATGTTATTCTTTTCACCTGTTAAATTAAAGGGACACAGTGGGTACTGTGCCTATTCATGCCTTTTGAATGGCCATAATGAGCTGAGTGCCCTGTCATCTCCTCTTCTTCTGTGGGTCTTTCAAAGGGCTGAATCAGCTCTCCAAGCGTATGGGAATCAGCATGCCCCAGAGGCTGACAATCAGCACTCGCTGATCTGCTATCTGGACAAAAGGGCAGTAATGGAAGAGTAGCCTTCACTCAGCCACATGACAGTTTCCAACACCTGCAAGATCCAGAGCACTGCCGAGGAAGCACAATGCTGGATTAAAGTTGAGTATTCGACTCACCCTTGTGTTAAAACAGAAGTGGGATGGTCCCGAGGGGTTAATGCATCTACCCTCTTAATCCCCCCATCCTGTTTTAACCTTGTATCCCTTTAAAGTCTGCTGAATTACTTATCCTGGGCAGTTTATCTAAAGTTGTATGTGCAGCCTCCATAGTTTAGAACAGTGTTTCCCAACTGTGGTCCTCAAACCTAAAAGGCCAGGTTTGCCAAATATCTGAAGCACAGCACAGACGATATGATTTGCTGCTCATTGTTTGCAGGATTCAGTCTGCATTTCCCCAAGGTAACCCTTAAAATCTGGCCTGTTAGGGGAACTTGAGGAACAGGGTATGGAACCACTTGTCTAGAATTAAAAATCCGTGAACTGATCAGCCACTTCCCAGTTTAACAATAGCTCCGTGCAACATCTGGAGCTTTAAGGATAAGTATCATTTTTTATTTAAATATTATTTATGACCTCTATTCTGGCTCAGCAATAATAGGGAGAGGTTAAAACAGCACAAACAGCTCCATAATAATGGCTATAGTAGCAGCTCGGCTTGTAATCTCAGAGAGCCACTAAAGGATGTCGTGGCTGATATCTTCTCATGTAGTCCATGATAGGTGAAGATCAGACTGTTCCATTTCATTAGCTTCCTGTCAACACATGAGCAGAAACAAAGCACTTACCGTAGATACTCGAGTATAACACGACCCGAATATAACGCGATGGATAGAGATTTATTATGGAAATGAGAGAATATTCAAGACTCGAAAATAATGCGAGGAACAAAATTATACTGTACCGGTAAACAAGTAAAATTCTTCCAGGTTCTCTTAACACAGTCATGCTACCACTCAGGCCAGGGTGCTCTGCTCTAGAATGATTGCAATTGTTACTAAATATGAAGCCGCCGGCCACCCGTCTTCTTTACTAGCGATTAGATGGCCAGTGGAAGCGGGCGAGGGGAATGATTGGCTTAAACCGAGCGTGCCCTCTGGTCGTGATGGATCCCACCTCTCCCGGAGTTCCTGAAGTGTTTGCATGCATCAGGGAGTCCGCATTCACTTCAGTGAGATTACCGGAACTTCCGGGAGACTTGGGATCCAGAGCCAGGCAAAAAAATTTTTAACAAGAGATGCAGATGTCTCGAATATAACGCGACCCCTTAAATTTTATGGCAAATTTTTGTCACCAAAATCCAGTGGTATACTTGAGTATCTACACTGGATCCAGTACTCACTGGATTACTTGTTGACTGTAAGAGAATCCTTCCTAAAGCAGATACAGAAATAATTTATTTTGCTTATGGAATTGTGTACGCACTGAAGAAGTACCATGTGCTAGTCACTTAAAGTTTCTTTTTGTTTAAATGTTCTGCCATTTAAGTTTTTTATTGCTGTTTATTTTGTTGTTTTAGGTATTTAACAATGCATTATGGGCTCTGCTGACAGAATCTGTGGGAAAGAAGGTTACACCTGATTTAATTTTTGCATTCAGAGCTTTCACTTTGGATCTCAGTGCTATTTTATCTGCAGACGTTCAACCCATGCCAGGTATCGATCAGACTTTGTGTCAAAGAAACAGCAATCGATTAATAAACATGACATGACATCTTACCATACTATATACAATAGGGAATTTTGTCCTCAAACTGCATAATGGACATATGTGTAAACCGTACAGCCTGTCATTTTTTCTAGGATATTTCTTTTCTAATCATACTTTAAAATGATTTTGAAAACGACATATAAACGTGTTCTGTTATTAAACTACATAGTAAATTCATCTGAGGTGGATTTTTTGGGAATGCTTGGATGACCAAAATGAGATGCAATATATTATTACAAAATGTAACTGAATACCACCTACTGCAATGCCAATGCATCAGTAAAGCCCTGTATTAGGCTAGGGTTAAACGAACGCATTTTTCACGTCTACCATCAAAAAGTGCGTTGATGCGTCCGAACGCATTTTTTCACGGAAGACGCGATAACGGTCATACCATGCGCAATTTCGGCCGTATTTTTTGACGGAGCTATAAAAAACAAATGGACGTGATGTTGGCCAGACGTGTGCAGCGTCTGATGTCTCCTAATCTCGCACACACGCCGCTATGCCGACACAGCGCACTCTGTGCGTCAGTACTAGCGGTTCCACGTTCTCAAAAAAATGTGTTCATTTGCCGCTTGTGTTGTACGGCCGAACTTTCGTGCGGCTGTACTTCGTATATTGGGCATCATTGGACCTCATTTGCTGCTACTACGGCCGTAATAAAGTGCGGCTCAACGCACGTTCGCACTGTGTTCGTCTGACCCCAGCCTTAGGGTTCCTAATACCGCCAGAAAAAATGCAACAACAATAATTAATAATATAGGGCCAAAGTAAAGCTATAAAGAATAAAATACACATTTTATTAGAGCTGATTTATACTATATTTTAATCTGATCGAATAAAATGTGTATTTTATTTTTGCGGCATTACTTTGGTCTAATTTTATTAATGCAATATGTTATTGTCATGGGGCTCAAAGTGATTGCCCAACAGAGCTTCTAAAATGAGAGTTTTGTGGGGGAACCTAATCTATGCCACTTTTGAACATAAAGAACTTTAATCATTTCAAAATAAGCAATTTGGGGGGTTATGTCTGTTATAGAGTAAGGTAATATGTGAAACGGTCACAGATTTCTGATGACGTAAATGTAATAGGATATCCAAAAATATTGCATTACATTATCTTACAATTATAAGAGAGAATGGGCAGTATTACATAGTTGGTGCTAACTTAACCAGAGCTGTTGTAAACGTACCAGAGCCATTATAGTCTATGGAGCTGCTAAATTTACAACAGCTCTGGTTAAGTTAGCACCAGATTTGAAATATGGCCCATTGTGTTTAGTTTTCCTTAAATGAGATTCTATTGTGCTACATTTCTTTTCCGCATAAGATCCCTTTTAGTATATTGCCACGTGTTTTTGAGGGCTCTTTTTTTCTTCAGATGCCAAGTTTGAAGTTCCTCCCACCTGGCAAAATAGGACCTCTACAGATACAGAGGAGGCGGCTGCTATAAAACTGCAAGCTTGCTGGAAGGGGATTTACACCAGAAAGTGTTGGATTGCCAGACAACCAGGTATATACTTCTAAATATTCATTTCATTTAACAAAATTACATTGCACGAACGCTCTTTGCCTATATATACTGTAAGAGCTAGGTTCTCTGATTTCATTGATCTCAAAAGGGATGACCAGATACTAGCAGGGTTATTCAAAGAGCGCCGATCTGGCCCCGAAAGGTAACCAAACACTGAAATTCAGCGTACGGCTACCTTTCCTGGCCATTCGGCTATTCCGAGAGCAGGCAGTTCGCCAAATCTTGGCGAATTGCCTACACATACGGTGCCTGTTCTGTGCCCGTTTGAGGGCAGTGAATTTCCCATAGAGAAGCAATGCTTTGTCTATTCAGAGAACAAAAAACAGCAGTGAAAAGTTGCCGAAATGCCCTTCAATTCGGTGGTTTCATTCGGCATGATTATTCAGACGAATCCCATAGGCTTCAATGTTAAAAATATTCCCGTTTTAATTCAATATCTAATAAACCGTTTAATATTATATTCTGCAGTAAAAACTCTATTTATATTTTTTTTTAAGATCCGTTAGGCATTTTTTGAGATTTTTTTGGCAAACAATTTTTGCCTTTTTTTTTTTTTTAAATCGTCTTTTCTTTTTACTGTAACAGCCCTTTTTATTATCATTCATCAGATCTTATATGTAAATTTCAGGCATTTTCGTTCAGTAGTTTTTTTGCAAACAGATTTTCTAATTTGAAACATTCAAGCGTACTGTTTTTTTTTCTTTTTCACCTCATTCGTCTGCGTGTCGGCTGTTTCCAGCGGCTGCTCTGCATTGTGATCAGCGTCTAGTCGGGTTTCTCCAGCGTATTCGGTGGGGTTAATCCAGCCGTTTCTGCGGGTTTCAGTGAGTGTCCAGTGAGTGTTCGGCGGGTTTTACTGTGAGTGTTCGGCGGGTTTGCGGCGGGTTTTCCCTGCAGTACAGCAGCCCTGTGGTGAATACACCGCAGCGTTGGCGAACTAGGATCGCCGAATTGCAGGGAACGAAAAGTCACCGAACGTGCAGTGACTTTTCGATTCTCTTTGAATAACCCTGTTGTTTTTTCTCCTCTGAAGTGGAAATCCCAGAAAATCATATATTGGCTATCAGCCCACTTAGCAAGCTCAGTTGTTTTCAGACTCAATATATATTGTTGATCCTTGTTGCTCTTTATCTGGTGATTTTCGTGGTAACCATGGAATGAAACTCATACATTATTGATGGCTACCTTACGCAGTCCAGATATTTGAATTCGGCTTGCACGTAAGCAGTCATTGACATGAAATATACAACACCTGATGATAAGACTTACTAAAGGCGTTCATGTGTGTCTTCTTTGATGCAGTAGCATTTCTTTCCCAATCTTATTGATTGAAACCCTTGCTGATTCTACAGGTTCATACCCGCCTTCGATCTGTATGCTTCTTCAAAGCCTTACACAGCAAATATGTACTTTTCACAATGTCAAGGTCTGCATCCTCTGATTTCACAAGGAAGCAGTACATGCAGTTTAATAACACGGATATTGTTATAACATTAAAGAGATATAAATAAATCCTTTAAATACATACAGGTGAGCAAAAACAAGGTTTGTGAGACTGCTTAGGTCTCACAAGGTTTTAGCTCAATGGCACCATTACATAGACTATTCCATCTGGAAATCAGACTTCTGTCATCTAGAGCTGGACTTGGACAAAAACCGGCTCTGGACTTCATTCACACCGGCCCACTCCGATTATGCAAACGCGCAGGGCCGGATTAAGATCTCTATGGGCCTGGAGCTAAAGAGTCATTTAGATTTTTTGGTATTTAGTGAAATGAAAACATATTTTATATTATTTTAAATTGCGTGCAATTTCAGTGTTATGTGTTTTGCGGCATTTCGGCGCTCTTCAGTGATTTGATTTCACCAAAAACATGGTGAACATTCACTAAATAGTGAATTCACTGTGTTTTGTCAAAAACTGGAGTCAGCGGAGCAGTTATCGGACGTATTACAACAATTACCACTGAATTGAGCCGAATCGGCATAGGAAAATTCCTCTGAACTGGAAAAAAAAAAAAGTTTCCTACTCTCCTAATAGGAGCTTAAATCAATAAAAATGTGTCTAAATAATAAAAAAGGTCTTTTAAAAATAATAAAAAGATCTGTTACAGTAATTAAAAGTGTTTTAAAAATAAAAACAAAAAGGTGTACAAAAATACAAGAAGATCAAAGAATAAAAAGTGTTTTTTGCTACGTAAAATAAGAAAAAATGACCGAGCTGACCTAGGCGAGCCCCAGGCTGCGGGCAGGCCTAGCCAATCGGCTGACCTAATTGCTCCCCAGGTGGCTGGCCAATGTAGATGAGCCCCAGGCTGCAGGCAGGTCTAGACGGCCGACCTGGGCAAGTACCAGGTGACCGGCCGAGCTAGGCGAGCCCCAGGCTGCAGGCAGGCCTAGCCGAGCAGCCGACCTAAGCAAGCCCCAGGCTGCGAGCAGTCCTAGCCAGGCAGCTGACCTATGTGAACACCAGGATGCGGGCAGGCCAGCTGACCTAGGCGAGTCCCAGGCTGCCGGCTGACCTAGGTGAGCCCGAGGATCAGGCCCAGTCAGGTGGCTGGTCAAGCCTGTCCACTGAACCATCAGCCGACCAGGATTCTCCTATTAGTCCCGATGGCCAGTACATGCCTGCTGTCATCCCATTCAGAAAGGGAGGCCAGTACCGAAATGCCAAGCCCTGACGATAAATACATGCAGGGATAATACAAAGAGCTCTGAGGTGACCTGTTGATCTAGGGCTTTATAAAGGACACAAGCTCATCCACTGCGACTGGAGGAAAGGAGAAGATTTTTATGACTACATAGTTTTTTTTTACAGTACTAACAATAAAAGTATGGAATTATTTTTCTAAAGATGTTGATTTATCTAATTCAATTGATGCCTTTTAAAAACAGGTTTGGATGCTCTTTTGGTAAAATATGATATAAATATGTCTAAGAATTAAAATTATAATGTATTGTTTGTTGATTCGGGGAGAAATCTGTTGCCTTTATGGTATCAAGAAGGAATTTTGTCCTATCCAGAGCTCATCCGACGTCCATCTCCTACCCCTCCCCTTCATGTACCCCCCTTTTTTCTCCCCTCTCCCCCGAGCCTTCTTTATCCCCTTCTTTTTATCTAACAAATTCCATTTCTCTTTTTCTACTCATGGGCTCGTACAGGTGCCTATGGGAACGTTAGAATTTATACTAAGTCCTCTGAGTAAAGTTGCACACTGAATGGTGTTCTTCGATGTTGTGCATTATCATTTGAGATAGCTTATTTGCACCTTGCTTTGTCTACTTTGATCACTTTGTCTATTGCTCAAATGCTGAACTGTCTTTATATTATTGAAATAGTTACTGTCAAAATACTTTGAATTGGAAAAGAAGGATTTTTGTCCCTTTTTGGGTACAAATTGCAGGTGTTGTTTTTCTACTTTCTTTTGGGTCTACATCAGTCATAGGAATATGTGGTTGAAGTTGATAGACATTGTAACTATGTTCTGTATAATACACAGTTAATGAGGATAGCTTTGAGTTTCATGAATTTCAACGTAATCTATATAGCGCACTGAATTATATCAAATACATGTATGCATTATTTTTTGGAGGTTTATGGGGAAATTTACTTATTTCTGATTCTTTTCAAAATGGTTTATTTTTTTTAATCTTCTGTTAAAATTCTAGGCACAAGGGAAAACACTCGTGCTAAAAGTAACTTTGATAAAGTATGGGTTGCACTTGAACCCAATTCTCAACAGCATGGAGTTTCCCTGTTGAGGTAAGTATTGTTTATACTTTTCTGGTAAAGTAGACTAGCTAGAAGATTGTAGTAGAAACAATTGCAGTTTTGCATAATTTTGTGAAACATCTTTTACATTGGCCAACACCAATAAGTGCAAATCAACTACTCTACGATTAGCTGAATAGACCTCATTGTATGTTATTCAATAAAGAAAATGCACCCTTAGAAACCAAATGCTCATCAATATGAACTGGTAGAATATTAGTATCTGATGCTCAGCATCATTTTCAAATAAAGATGCGAATGGAGGTTGCCACTTTAGTAGCTACAATCGGTTATTGTATAGTGAGTGCCTATTAGCAATTAAGTTGGAAAGAGTATGGCTGTAGAGCACTCTTCCCCAACCCTGGTCCTCAAGTCACCCTAATAGGCCAGGTTTGCCAGATATCTAAAGCATTACACAAGGAGTATCATATGCTGCTCAGTGATTGCAGGATTCAGTCTGCATTTTCCCCAGATAATCCTTAAAATCTGGCCTGTTAGGGGTGCTTGAGGAACATGGTAGGGAACCACTGTTCTATATGGTCACGTTTTTTTGAGTCTTGAATTTTGCGGCCATCCCTTCTTGTAAGTCTCTTTTTGGAACCAATGGAAAAAGCTTCTGTTTATAGGTTCTTCTTGAACCAAGGACTCCTCTTCCTGCAAGGTAATCCTTAAAATCTGGTTAGAGGTACTGGAAGACTAGGGTTGAGAAACACTTCTACAGAGGACTGACTATAATACCATATTGCCTTGTGATGCGGAATGAAGAAACAATTAAGCTCAATTCTAATTTGTTCACTCCCAGACATCATCTAGGGAGCAAGACCCAGTATACGTACATCCAATCAGGAAACCTAAAAAGGGGCTGATATCTTCCCATTGACTATTTTACATGACATCACATTATTATATGAGCATCATTAAAGTCTAATTCACAGCTACAAGAGATACATATCAATGTAATTAAATCTGATTGTCAATGGGGATGGTATGCATTTTCACTGGAATAAAAGACAACTTGGACAGTTTTACGGTTATATCAAGTAATCTATGTGGGTTATTTTATCATTCCAGATATATTTTCAAGCACAGCCCTTCTTCACATGAGTATGCATGCTACAACGATGAATGCTACCGAATCTCATTTGCTGACTACACAGTTAATTACCCTGATCAGCCTTCTAATTCATGGTTTGTGGTTTTCAGGTAATAAGCAGTGCTGCCGTGTTACGTCAATTTCTAAATGAATTAGTGTTTGTAATGATTTGTACAGTATGTCATGCAGGGATATTTTTGATTGATGCCAATGCATGAGTGAGCTTCTAGACAAGATGTAATTCATCAGAAAAGAGCGTAATATGATACATAATTAATAGCAAAGCAATTTCAAGTATTTTAAAGTAAGGGGTATGGAGAGAAATCAAAGATGGCACTGTCTTATTCTGTTAATCATAGATTACATTCCTTGGTAAACCTGAGGTTTGTCAACCTCATTTTTCTTCATACTCAAACAGTATTTATCTTCTTTCTGATTTTTATACTTAATTTTCTAAAAGTACATTAGACATGATGTTCTAGATCTTTTTAGAACCCTACAAAAGGAGCACTGATAAATATATATATAACATTTAGTTTTTTTACCCTTACAGAGAAACATTTCATATGCCAGAAGACATGCTTATAGTACCTAAGAGGTACACAACTCTACCAGTCTGTGCTCTCCATGTCGTAAACAATGATACACTTGAAGAAATACCTTGGGTTTTTAATAAAGTAGTGCCACACATCTATACAAAGAATAAGGCAAGTGTTAGTATAATTGACTTATGTGATTTATAACATGACCTTTGGCTCCCATATAGTTTGCCTTGGCATCGTTTCTGTTATTACAATTATTCTGACGTTAATAAATGAAAATATACCAAATATGTATTCTACGTGTAGTATTCAAACAGCTACTTACCAAACATATATCTAGCAAACTAGATTTATTAAATATTCTAGATCAGCCAGATGTTCTGGTATGACCCGGTGTGGGTCCTACACCTCCTAAGGTGGGTCCCAACCCGATACCAATACACAGCCTCTTGTCTTTCTCCAGCTCAGAGACAAAGTGGGGGGTTTATTTACACCTTTCACCAAACAATCCTCCTTTTAGGTCAGAAAGAAAAAGTTGTGGGGACAGCAGCAAATATAACCAGGCTGCAATATACAGAATTTGTTAAAAACTCATAAAAATCAGTCCCGTTCTCTATTCCCTTTGTACTTGAGCTGCAGGGTAAACTGTCAGTATTCAGCCTCACTTAATGCATAAAACATCCCAAGGGATAAGTGATTAATAGACAGCGATCGTTTGAGGCACTGGTATTTGTAGAACCAATTTGTGCTTTGCGTACAGTGAGTTGTTGGGAATCTTGGTAAAATACGTTGCAGCTTGTATATATCATGAAATAGCTGTGTCTGCCAAGGGAACAACTGACGGAATTCTTGTTCGCAGTCTCATTCTATCTCATTTGTTGCCCTGTGCATTGAATATAATTTGACCCAGTTCATATTGATTCTTCTTCACTCCGGAGTATTTGTGGAAGGTAGGGAAGAAAATTTCATAAGCACTATAGCAAGGCTCCAAGGTTTGCATTAAGAATAGCGTCAGCTCATTTTAGTTTTGACATTCTCATACTCTTAATGAGAACATTATATTTCCTCTTGTCTGTAATAGTTAATCCTGCAGTAAACTCCACTGCATCGACCACTGGAGTGCAATAAGAGCATAGGTTGTAGCAGTTAAACTTACAGCACTCCCGAAGGCTTTCAATTTGGAGGAGCTGGTTCAAAATAAAGGTATATATATATACCCAGTTAAAATCATGCTAACTGCTGCTGAGCAATGATTGCAGAATAACAGTCCAACAAATGTCCTTTGGCCAACTGAACAACAGATCCACTTGAAGGAACATGCTAGGCTAAAAACAGAGGGTAAAAGTACAAATAATATAATAAAATGGCAATATAATGAAGCAGTGGGTGCCTCTGGGAAACCCAGTAAATTTGGGGAGCACCCTAAGGGCTCTATTACATTCTTCTCACAATTTTTTGCACGCGAGCAAAAGCGCATTAACACGAGGGACAAAAACCTTCGTATTACGACGTTTGCGCATATGATGCGCGTTAACGTATAACGAGAGTTACCCTGCGCGAGTGAAAGATCGTGCGCGCATCCCATACTTAACATTGTGAGCACAAATGCAGCACAGTATAGTTACACATTCTACACAGACCCAAACAATAAAACTGAGTGGTTATGAGTGTTTTTATTATTGCTGCAGCATGTATACTCAGATTGATTTTGACAGGCGCAAAAACTGAACGGGAGACAATTGTGGTTCTTAATTCTGATTGGCTGAATCGTGTGAAAATACAGTCTGCCCATTGATTTCTGCGCACAGCATTAATTTGTGCTCGTTTTTGCGTGTCTTTTTTACACGCAATACTTTTTGACAGATGAAAAAATGCGCTCGATCGTAATACCTGCGTTAATTTCCACGCGTTAACGCTGCGCGCTAAAAAAATTGCGCTGCACGTACGAATTTGCGCGGAGAATGTAATAGAGCTCTAAGTCGGGTAGAAGTTCATTCATCCTAGCAATCTAATGCATGGCCTTCTGTATCTCAGGATTTTAACCTCACTTTTATGCCACACCAAATTAATTTTATTGTTGATTTTTTTTTTTCAAGTTAGCATTACTAGATATGAGGGTAAAAAAGCCTAAAGAAATTTCCTGAAATATCTTGGGTGCTATTTCTCCACCTCTTCTTTAAGCCAGTGTTCTCAACTCCGGTTCTCAGGACCCACTGACAGCCTATGTTTTCCAGATATCTGAAACACAGCAAGGTGGTATAATTTGCTGCTCAGTGATTGCAGGATTCAGTCTGCATTTCCCCAAGGTAAACATTAAAATCGGGCCTGTTTGTTGGCCCTAAGGATCGGATTTGAGAAACTCAGCTTTAAGCCATCTGATAGGGTATTGCAGCATCATAACGGATATCTACATTATAGCAGACTTGCAATAGATGCAAAATTGGGAGGGATTGTGAACCTTTTTTCCATATCATACCCATAATTCCAAGTTCACCAACTTCCTCTGTGGGTGGCATCTACTCGCCCAAACATCTAAAGGTTTTTACATGAAGATTATTCTCTCCTACCATAGGTGTTAGGGAATTCCATGAGAGCGACAAGCTAAAAACCATCATTTTTGATGAAACCAGAAGGGAAAGTAGAATTGTTAACGATACTGTTCCATACAATTTTGTTGTGGACATTAAAATGATGAACCTACCTGTATGTGCCTTAAAGAGACTGTATTTGATTTTCTTTCTTCAGAAGGGGTATACATTTGTTGGAGAAGCTCAGACTGGTGAAAGCTCTGTTCCTTCTGGAAAATTTAGACTGCGACTCATTGGTGCATGTAACCCTCTCCCACTGCTTTCCAGGGAAGCTCTAAACAACTCCTTTTCATTGAAAGAAATCAAAGACTACTATATTCCAAACAAGGATCTGATATTTAGGTACATTAAATAAGTGTCAATGAGTTTAAAAAAAAATACCGCAAAATAAATACTAAATAACAATATAATATATCTTTACCAATACGTTGAATGTAGAATCAGAATCATGTAGTTTTGATTTTAGATATTTTACCACCTTCTTTGATTTTTTTACTCCAGCCTCCCGATTTTAGAACACTAGGAAAGGACCAAGGACCAGCTATATACACTTACAGTATATAGATAGAAACAATTTTGATACCTATCTATACCAGGGCTTTTTTTCAGGGGGTACACGGGGGTACGCAGTACCAGCACCTCACCACTCAGTACCGACACCTCACCAACAGCCAGAACTAACAGGAGAGAGCATGATGCTCCTCCCTCCTCCTGCAGTGGCAGGCAGAGAATCTGAAGCGCCTGGCAGCTCATATTGCTCCTGAACGCTTCCGATTGTCAGGAGTGTATGTAGGGACTAAATAACCCCCCTCCCCCAGTAAGTGTCAAGGGAGGGCTGCTCCCCCTCTCTCTGCAGCCGCTGAAACTTTGAACAGCATGGGGAGGGGGGGGGGGGTGCAGCATGTTTTCACACATCTCCCAGAGCTGCGGATTGTCAGGCAAGCGGTGTGATCAGAGGAGCTGGCACTGTAAGGTGGTAGTGAGTTTTATTGCTGTGGAGCTCATACACACTGCGCATTACTGTGAGTTTTATTGCTGTGGAGCTCATACACAGTGCGCATTGCTGTGAGTTTCATTGCTGTGGAGCTCATACATACTCAGCAAAACTGTGAGTTTCATTGCTGTGGTGCTCACAAATGCGAAGGGATTATCCACTCAGTGCCATCGTTGCAAAAAAAAAACAAAAAAACCCCAGCTCACTGCCCTGCAATGCAGACTTTTTTGCAACATATGCACTTGTTGTAACCCTATGGGAGTTATCCACTAATAGTTGTAGTTCATTTAAATGAACACCGTATTAAAAAAATATGGTTCCCTTTTATAGTGTCTTCCTTTAAGTGAGCTACAACTATTGTTTATTAGGACATGAAAATAGTCATAATCAGTTTTTCCCCGGGCGTGAGAGTACCCCCACCTATTTTTCCAGAAAAAAAGCACTGATCTATACTATTGTTTAACTATGATGCTTAACTTTGTCTCTGGTAATATGAACTCTGTTACTCGCAATGCTCAGCCAAAGGCCAAAAACTTTTCACTATTACATGCCTTACATCTAGATCAGTGTTTCTCAAACCTGTCCTCAGGACCCCCAACCAGGCCAGATTTTGCAGATCACCTTGGGGAAATGCATACTGAATCCTGAAATCACTGAGCAGCAAATCATATCACCTACGCTGTGCTTCAGATATCTGCTAAAATCTGGCCTGGTTGGGGGTCCCTCCCGAGGACAGGTTTGAGAACCACTGATCTAGATCACACTAACCTATTAATCCCTACACTACAATTGAATTGCAAAAAAGCACTGTCAGGAACCATCAATGCAGACATTGTTAGTTTTTCTCTGGGCCTATTCTGGGGCATGGGCCTGGAGCTGCTGCTCCATCAGCCCCTATGTTAATACGGCCCTGGGTGGGGAGCTGTCAGAGACATTCCCCAGCCAGTTATAAAGTAAAAGCACCTCGGGATTCATGCCCACAATGCTAAAACTTTAGAGGCATGTTCTGGAGCCCAAATGCAAACAAAATTAATTTGCAACGATACAGCATAGATTGTGTTAACATGATTTTGGGATGCTGTGTCTGCTGATGATTATGTGAACATTATCACAGTAATGAAGACTTTAACATCTGTAACCCAGTCCATGAATATATATTTTTCTTTTCAGGTATTCAGTGAAAACTACCATGGAGCATGTAGCGACCGTTAATGTACAAACATCTAAACCCGATGTGTACATCATGATTCAGATCTTGGATAATGAAGAAGAGGTTGTACATGCCACTGGAAAAGGTCAAGCAAGAATTCCTGCTTTTTGTTTTCTGCCAACTGAAAGACCTTCAAGCTGTCATTGTAAGTGTAGTTTGTTTTTACAATTCATGCATTATTTAGAAAAGGGGTTGTTTACTAAGCCCCAAACCTGCCACTGAAGTGCGCTGAACATTGAATTTCACTATCAGGGTTATCCAAAGAGATTCGAAAAGTCACCGTACGTTCGGTGAGTTTTCGTTCTCTTCAATTCGGTTCCTTTTGCCGATCCCATTTCGGTGACCCTGCGGTGTATTCATATTATATGAAATAATAAAATAATATAATCAGTTGAATTACCTCCATTTCCCTGCCTGAAAATCCTTTTATCGGCCACTTTTGACATTTGAAATTTTTTCATTAATCAGCTTTGCGATAAATTCTAATCTAATCGCTAAAGCCAATATTTTCATTGAAAAGTATAGCTGTGAGAGTAAATATTTAATCCGAATTTATATTGTCCAAACACTAATAAACCCGCATTTGAATTTCTTGAACCAAAAAATGGCAGAAAATCATCCTAAAAGGTCCAAATTCGGCCATCAGGCCGAATTAAATTGAGTCCTGGGGCTCATCTTAGACTCCGATTTCACTTCCCTGATTACCGTAGTCTCTCTCTTCACTTCCTCCACCTACATCACTAGAGGCTGCAGTAACTGTTGTTACTATAGAAATGATAATCACTATTCCCATTTGGTGCGCTGTCATATTTTCTTATTCCTGCTTAAAACATACAATATTATTTTCTTTTACGCTCTAAAGAATCTTGTTCTCTTTCAGCAAGCAAAAGCCAGGCATTGCTACATAGTGCAAAAAAAGGAAGAGTTGGTTCTGGGGGGAGTCAGAAAAGCAAGCCATCTGCTCGAGCTGGATCGGGGACCCATATTGCAAAAGACAACGAAAACCTTGAAGATAGAGTGTCATCTCCCCATTCAGTGAGTATAGCAACACACTGAATTTTACACATGTTATTTAATTAGCTGAACATATGTTTTTGTATCTCTAGGTCTTATTAAAACCTATATATTCTAACCAAGCTGTGTATGTCATGTCTGTTTCATGAATGTCATCAGTCATGAGCGGTAAAACGGATAACTCAGTGAATAACATCGATTGAGATTCACATGTTGAGAAAAGAAAATCACAATGTGCTGAACTGATGGAGAATTGCAAGGAAACTGAATAGCTGAACTTCAGAGTGATTACAACTCCAGGAATCTATCCCCCCCCCCCCCGAAATATCTTCATTAACTCAGGCATGTCAGTCATACATTAATTGCATTGGTAAGGGCAAGGGAGATACAATAGTATTCAGTTTTGACTTATGATTTGGAATTCCATTGCAATTCTTCACCAATATCAGTGTATAGCCCCTTATGTTATAATTAACATATCGTGGGGATTGTTCTGCTAACCAGACCAGTCCACGTTTAAGTTAAATTAACCATGTTCTGGATTGCATTGATGCAACCTTCTCAGGGTTTTTCTGGTGCTCCAACGTGGCAAAATAGGAGCACCCTGAGAGGCCATAATGCATATTGGTTGTCTTCTTTCCTCAAATATCAGAGAATGAGAAGACAGACCATGATATTCTACTGATATTTTGGTTTTACTGGCACCTTTATCTGCAATAAATCCATTTATCTATTCAATTGTAAGCTCACTTGAAAAAGCTCCTGGTTTTCTCAGTGTGTCAGATGAGTTCTCGGTATGGAGCCTCTATGCAGGGTACTGAGCCTAAGTGTAGCGAAGGTAGATCAGATGTATGTAACACAATCAGTCATATAGTCAGGCGTCAAGCAGTGGTAATGATCGAGATTGTAAATTCCCACAGGAATAGGACCCTCATGTCCTCATATATCTGCTGGCAAGAATACTGACCTGCCTCCTGTATGTATTGTAGAATTGTCCTGTCTATACCCATTGCATCTTTTGTACAGCGCTGTGGAATCTGTTGGCGCTTAATAAGTAATAATTGTCAAGCTCTTTGGTTTTTGCACAATCTTCCCGCTTGAAAGGAAATTCAAACATCGACACTGGAAATAATAACTGGATTCCACTCTTCATTCACTTGTATTTAAGTTTAATTTCAGTAAGTTGTGGGGTAAATTAAGTTGCTGTAGATTGATTAGGTGAATATGTGAATAGTTGAGTAGATGAGTAGTTGAATAGTGATAAATAGATAGCTGAATTAAAGTGATGAGTAGCTTAGCAATTAGAATTAGTGATGATTTAAAGCGATGACTTAAAGGTGAAAAACCTTAAACAGAAAGAAATACAGAAATTGTATAAATACATTGCACATAACGCTTGTTAATCATTACTTCTGTGCCAGTTTCATATACATTCACTAGCACACACTTCTAGAATATCATTACTGCCAAAATATGTTTTAACTTAAAGTAAACAGACATGA
Source organism: Leptobrachium leishanense (assembly GCA_009667805.1). Lineage (NCBI taxonomy): Eukaryota > Metazoa > Chordata > Amphibia > Anura > Megophryidae > Leptobrachium > Leptobrachium leishanense. The sequence goes on along the minus strand of CM019066.1, from coordinate 302,112,714 downwards.
AATGAGCTATTATAAAGACTGCATGTGGAATCTCCTCACAATGAGCATGAAATAGATCTAAAAAAGTTAACTGACTGCATTTATTACTGAACTGGCTCAATTCCTTTTCTGTACATGACTGTGACACAATCCTTTCCTATATATGACTATGAAAATAGTCTTTTAGCTCACCGGCTCCACTCCAGGATTTGAAGATGCTTGTAAATCTGTGCACTTCGTTATGTCCAGGTTGCCTGCCTCATGGGATGCCTGGAGCTCTCAGATGGCCCCTCCCTTCCTCTACAGCTCTGTCTCTGAGGCTGCTGGGAAGCCTGACCTCTGCTCTGACTGGCTGACCCTAACTGGAGCTGAATTGCATGCAGGGACAAGTAGTTCTCACAGACTCTTGCAGATTACAATTACCTAAACTGAATTACAGTCTTTTTATTATCCCACTTGCTTGTTCAATAGCTGACTATTCTGTACCACTGCAGTTTGACTTGACAATAATCATAATAATAATGGGTCAATGCACAGGAAGACAGGCTAAGTAGATATACCTTATACACACAAGTTCAAGTATAGTGAATCAATGAACATAGTCCCAACTCGACTATTGCAATAATCTCTTATCTGGCCTCCCTCTGTCCCGCCTCTCCCCCCTACAATCCATCCTGAACGCCTCCGCCAGGCTAATTCACCTCACCCGCCGCTCTGTCTCTGCCACTCCCCTCTGCGAGTCCCTTCACTGGCTCCCCATCCACTGCAGAATTAAGTTCAAAATCCTTATCCTTACCTACAAAACCCTCACTAACTCAGCGCCCCACTACCTGTCCTCACTAATCACCAAATACACCCCAGCCCGCTCCCTAAGGTCAAACAGTGACCTGCGCCTAGCTTCTCCCCGCATCACCTCTTGCCATGATAGACTGCAGGATTTCTCACGCGCAGCCCCCACTCTCTGGAACACTCTCCCTCGTACTGTCAGACTTTCCCCTAACTTCTCTTCCTTCAAACGCTCCCTGAAAACATTCCTATTTAGGGAAGCCTACCACCCAACTCACTGACGCAACCATCAATCACTCTCACCTTACAGTCCTCTCCTCCTGTTTCCAACCCCAACCCTCCCAGATTGTGAGTTCCTACGGGAATAGGGCCCTCATCTCCTCCTGTACTGTTTGTCAAATGTTGTTCAATGTATTGTAACCCTGTCTATACTGTGCTTATTGTACAGCGCTGCGGAATATGCTGGCGCTTTATAAATAAAGAATAATAATAATAATAATAATAGCATTACCATCCTGGATTTCTTTAAATAAGAAGTTGCCATATGACGGCCAGGAGCCGTCATGTTTCATCAGCCAGTACCTGGCGTCCCTGCATAGAGCGTGGCTTCATAGGGATGATGGCTGTTGGCACGCATTGAATTATTCTCAGGCTTTGCATGGGCAGCAGGGTAATGGTGGCAAACACTGTGAACTTCCTACATATTGTACAGGGCTGTAGGATTTGTTCATACTTTATAAATAACTCTACTTTTTGTCATATAGTTGATGAATACAGTTTAGTATGATCATATGTAAATTAACCAAAACAGGACTCTATCTAAAATCCTTTGCAAGGTAGTGTCTAAAGTTTATGTATAGCTTCTACACTGAATCCATATTAATCAGACACAGTGGGCCGGCATCCTGCCAGGATGATAGGATAGTGTCTGGAGCTGTGAGTACAAATCGCCCCAGATGTTAGCTTAAAATTGTCCAGAGCCATCACAACTGAGATGCAGGCCCTGCTCGCGCCTTGGTTGTTGTGCGAGCGTACTATAAATTCACGTCTCCTATACTTTGTATTGGACATGTGAATTTGTGCTTCATTAGAAGAGAATGAGCTATTCCAACCTAGCTCGTCCTCCTCTAAGCAAAACGGTATTCAGTTAATGAATACCATAGTTTAAAGCCTGGTGTTAAGTGGTGTTGCTTTCGCAAAATCACTTAATACCTCCATGTAACCCTCCCAATAAATTCCACAGTCACCGGAGATTCTGCGGTGCAGAAGGCAGTACGATCTGCCGCTTCCCTTGGCCGCGAGCAGAGTGAGAATGGGAACAAATAGTTCTCATTACCCTCCCCATCTCCTTCCGCGGCAACTGTACATTCGAGCTTGCGCAGAGCTATCGCGGGACGCGCAGGTCTCCATGGATTCCCCTAACTTTAGCAGCTGATACTCACTGTGCTGCATATATATATATATATATAGCATGTATGCTCACACAGATTTTCTCTAATACCGTCACGCTATTTGCTCATTGGCTGGAATTGACCTGTATGTCATTACTGTGTATATTTATAAGTCCATTCCAGTATTTGACAAGATTTTTTTTAAATAATCCAAGAAGGGCACTTTAACTAAAAAGAAATTGAAGCAGTGGACTTCATTCATTGCTAAGGTCCAAATTATATTGTAAATTCTATAGTGTTTGCCTTTTTAAGTAAACAAAAAAATTTCTTATCATAGGCAAGAAACAAATGCGTTTAGAACGTTTTCAGGAGTTATAACCGACAGGGTTATTCAAAGAGATCCGAATTGCTGGAGAAAAGAAACCAAACGCTGAAAATCCGCGTTCGGTTACCTTTCTTGGTCATTCGGCTATCCAGAGAGCAGGCAATTCGCCAAATCCTGGCGAATTGCCTGCACATACGGTGCTGGTTCGGTGCCTGTTCGAGGGCAGAGAAATCCCCATAGAGAAGCAATGCTTCGTCTATTCAGAGAGCACAAACCAGCAGTGAAAGGTTCCCGAAATGCCCTGCCATTCGGTGGTTTAATTCGACAGGTTTATTCAGGCGAATCCCATAGGCTTCAATGTTAAAAATATTCCCGTTTTAATTCAATATCTAATAAACTGTTCATTATAAAATTCTGCAGTAAAGAGTCTTTATTTATAGATTTTTTAGGATATTTTTAGGATTTTTCTGGATTTTGTTTTTTAAAAACAAATCCGTTTTTTTTAACTTTACTTATTTTTTCTGTAACGGCCCTTTTTATTATCATTCATTGGACCTCATATGTAAATTTCAGATATTTTCGCTCAGTAGTTTCTATGCAAACAGCGTTTCACTTTTCAAACATTCAAGCAAACTGTTTTGCTAATTTATTCACTGCCTTCGTCTGCGGTGTCAGCTTTTTCCAGCAGCTGCTCTGCGTGTGATCAGCTCCTGCTCGGGTTTTTCCGGCGTCTTCGTTGGGTTAATCCAGATGTTTTTGCGGGTTTTCGGCAGCTTTTCTCTGCACTTCGACAGCCCTGTGGTGCTTGCTGAATACACTGCAGGGTCGCCGAAATGGGAAAGCCGATTTGCTTTGAATTGAAGAGAATGAAAAGTCACCGAACGTGCGGTGACTTTTCGAATCTCTTTGAATAACCCTGAGAGTAAATGAGTTACAGGAGCCGATCTGTAGTACCATCACATTGTAATTGCCTCTGAGAACGTCTTAACTGACTTGGTTGACATTTTTTTTGACGATTTTAATAGCTCCTTTTATCATATTTTCAAAAGAAACAATATTAGGAAGTTAATTAAAGTTAAAAGTTATGTCATGCTTATTATTGATTTGTCACAGCACTGCTGAGGAAACTGGCCTGACACAGAAATGATTTGTGAAATTTAATATGAAATTTTAAATCAATCGGCATAAAATAATTCAGCCTCTCACAGCATGCCTGAAATGTTTTTCTAATGACTGTAAATCTATGGCAAAATATCTTTTCATAAACCTTCCAGACAGTGCATATGAACACAACTAACTGCACTTTTCATTTCCTCATTCCTAATCATGTAAATTGATGTGCATTCATTTAATGTGAAGCAAATGTGAACTGATAATTTATTAAGGGCTCTATTACATTCTTCACGCAAAAACGCACAGTAAACATGTGAATTTTTGCACGAAGCATTAAACGTTAACGCGTGTAAATTAACGATGGTATTACAATCCTCGCGCATTATTTCATCCGTCAAAAAATAACGCGAGTAATATAGACGTGCAAAAACGCACGCACATTAATTTTGCTCTCAGAAATCGGTGGGCGGACTGTTTTTTCCCACGATTCAGCAAATCAAAATTAAGAACCTTAATTGTCTCACGTTAAGTTTTTGCGCCTGTCAAAGTCAATCTGCGCATATACTGTATGCTGCATAAAAAAAATTAAAAAAACACGCACAATTTATTGTTTGGGTATGTGTAACTATACTGTGCTGTATTTTTTTTTTTTGGGCTGATGTATTTGGTTTCGGCCAGGACGTTCAGATTTTCCGTTACCACCAGCTTTTCAAAGATGTTAAAATTATGCACGCAAACGCTGTGCCTTAAATTTTGCGCATAGATTATAATACCATTCGCATACCAGCGCACAATGTTAAGTATAGGACGTGCGCAGTACAGTATGCTCACGCAGCGTTTGCGCAGGTTCACCCGCGGTAGACCTTAACGCGCATTTTTTGCACGGACATTGTAATACGACGTTCAGCGCAAAGGGTTTTGCCCCTCGCAATAATGCTTTTTTCGCACACGTTATAAGTTTGCGTGAAGAATGTAATGGAGCCCTAACTGTTTTATACAAAGAAATGAGTCATTGTTGTTGGAAGTGAACTGTTAGATAAAAAAAACGTCATGGTATCTATTGACTAGAGCAGGGGTCAGCAACCTTGGCCCGCCAGATGTTTCAGAACTACGCCTCCCATGATGCTCAGCAGCTCAGTCAGTGCCTCATGGCACCTCATGGGAAATGTAGTTCCAAAACACCTGTAGGGTTAAGGTTGGTGACCCTTGCTCTGAAGAACCAGATGTGATGACCTGTTTTGAACTAGTTTTTATGACATTTAGGCTAAAATGCCAATGTTTGAAGTTATTATTGTGTTGATAAACATGGATGTGTTTGTATCCGTGCAGATGCCAAAGTATATTATTCAAGCAACCGTGCTGTATAAAAGTTGGACTCTCACAGAGAGTCAGATGGCCTTTGTTCAGTCTCTGAAGGAGTTGGAGAAGCAGGAGACCAGAGGTATGCGTGTCAAGATTGCTTAAAGTAAAACGGAATTCACAATGCATTGTAATTGGTAGCACAGCTGTTACATTTTTAACTGGTGTGTTTATGGTAACGAAAGCAAAAAGACCTGTCAGATAATAGCAAAATCCTATCATATGCTGCTCATTTGAAACTCAGGGTCAAAAACAAATTTGTAATACCTGTATACACAGACACTCCATCAAGAACCATCAGGAAAATAAACATTGTACCCCGGTAGGACATCACTTTAATCTGACAGGCCACTCCATCCACAATCTCAGGAATAAAGTCCTCGAAGAAAATTTTAACCCCTTACGTGGCCCTTCAGTGTCATGCGCCAATACACTGAAGAAGGGTTCCATACCCAAAACATTTGTATTTGATGCTCATGTTATGCATTAAACACAAGTGACACTAGTGGGTTGTATTTTTTTAGTGAAGAAACACAGAGCTGCCTCTACTCTTTCTACATGGTCTAATCTGAACCATGTGGAAGATCTCGACCAATTGCAAGTTTGCATTACGCAAAGGCTTTAAGATTAGTTTTGTGTTGAAGTGATTTTATGAAATGGATGTCACACCTCCAATTTATAAAAAAAAATGAACAACTCAAATCCCTGATATTCTGACCCTGATTGCCGTTTGAGGACAGATTCCTATAAGCTGTGCCTCTATAGACATTTGTTTATGTTTTATGGTATTTATGCTAATAAAACCTATTTTAAATATGAGAGTCGAGTGTTGTTTAGCCAAAGGTACGTGGATCCTGGCTTTGCCCAACAATCAGCGAGAAAGACAAATAGATGAATGTCCTACAAAATACAAAAAAATAATGCTTGATTGAGGTGTCACAAAAATGTTGATATTTCAGCCAACCCTATCAAACCATACCGACATAACCAATAAATGTTGCCAGTGCACCATCTATGTGCCTGCCCTCCCTCCTTCTGTTGGATGTGAATAGTATTGGGCACCAGAGCTTGCCCCTTTAAATTTCACTCCACACTCCAAATGAACAGAGTTAATCCACTCTTACATGTCACGAGCAATCTCATTGTCATCATTATCATTTGGCCCCTTTATGCCAAGGAGAGGTTGAGAGTCCTCTGCTTCTGTATGTCAATGCTTGTGCCAAGCTGCCTAAAAGGAAAGTGAATGGGTGACTAAGGAAATGTTTTAAAAGTCAGATTGAGCATGTATGTTATGCTCAGAGATGGGGAAGATTTCAAGACACATTGGGCACTATCATGTGCCTTGCCCTTAAGCTAAATCGGGGATGTTAAGGGGAAAATCTTGCGATTACAAATTTCTCCTTAGCTCCTCCGTTTTATAAACAGATTACGAGGCAGGCACTGAATTCAGCAACCTGCCCCGTAGCGAGCTCTGTCCAGGATACTCCATGGAAGGTTGTGCTTTCGGGCTATGTGACCGCATGATATCTTTCCCCAGTCTCACTCTGCTCCCAGCAGCCAGAAGAGGCGGATGGGACTGCTGTTCGTGCCGCAAGATGAGAGGCAAGTATCTGATTTAAGGGGGGGGTTTCTAGCTGGTGATAACTGATTCCATAGAAGTGAAGCTTGGAGCTGTGGCTAACATTTCAGTTAGCCGCAACGGTTCAGTAATTAGCTTTCAAACTTGGTGATCCTAACGTTAATTACTCTTTGCACTCCCCATGTTAAGCAAAGGGAGCGCAAAGTACAACAAGCTTGCGTTATAAAACACTATCACCGATGCGCAAACTGATTTTTTTTAACCCGTTAGCGATCAGGATCTGATCCTGGCGTCCCGCTATAACCTCTTTTAACCTAACGCTAACACACATGAATGTGAGCGCTAGCGTTAAGGAGGTGATAGGGGGCGTGGCCTGACGCCGAGCAGAAGAGACGTGCCACGAGTTAGCTCCTGCACAGCTATACACTTTTGGACATTTTCTCACGGTCCTTTCCCCATTTGAGGTCCGGCTTGCCTGCAAGGAGCCCTGCCGGAACATGAAGGTGCCTTGGTGAGTGCTTAGAAGCCCTCAATCGCTGTAGGGGCCCCGCTGGGTCCCCCCAGGCCTACAACGTGCCGAGAGCCTGAGCTGCGTACTGCCGATACCACATTGAGCCCTACTTCCGGGGACACGGCTGACGGGTCCTTGGGGCCGAGACTGACTGTGCCCGATCTCTTGGAGCGGCATGGCGCAGAAGCCGGCTGATTGCCCCCCTGCTCCTCGCAGAGGACTCCCCTTACCACGCGGGACCCGTGCCTATCGGGCTCTCATGCGGCGGCCTTTGGATGCGGCCCCTTCCGGTTCTCCTGAGTAGCGGGTAGATGCCTGCTCCTCACCATCACCGGGTGTCCACGGGGGGATCGCTGGCAGACACGGTCAATAACACCTTGACCCCTGAGAACGGATCCCCACCAGCCCCCTGACACCTCATGCTGGGAGCCTCTGGACCCGTCCTACTTCTCTCTCCATCTTGAACCCTGAAGTGACTTCCACCCCGTGTGACTCGGCTAGCTGCCACCTAGCAATTTTTCTGGGTGACCCTCCCCGGCTTACCTTACATTCTGTGACGGTGAGCCCCCTATAGGGTGATGGGGAGCCTTTAATCTGCGGAGGTTGAAGCCTTTAGGGCAGGTATATGGTATAACAGGCAATGAATTATGCAAGCCGCAGGACAGAACTAAATACGAACAGATACAGATTGATGATCCAGACACTCCCAGCCAGGAAGTACAGATAGAGCCCTGAGAACCACTCAACAGCAAATTGGCTTCGTGGCCAAATGCCTGCTGAGTGAAACTGCTTAAATTATAAACACAGAATATTCCTGAAGGGACAATGAATTTTGCAAGCTGCAGGGCAGCACTCAATACCGATACAATAGTACAGACTGATGATCCAGACGCTCCCAGCCAGGGACTACAGATAAGGTCCTGAGTACCACTCAACAGCAAATTGGCTTCATGGCCAAATGCCTGCTGAGTGAAACAGCTAAATAATACACAAACACAATAATACCTGAAACAGACAAGGTTAATACTACAGAGGTCCAAAAATCCAAGCCAGAAGGTCATACACGGAATATCAGAATAACTTCAGGGGTCAGACAAGAGAGAGATCCAAACACAAGAGCCAGAGGTCATACACGAAATATCAGAACAGTAATACAGCACGCAGGCACTAGGTAGAAATAGGTCTATCCTGATCCAAGGATCAAGGGAAATCCTGACCCTACATATAGGCCTGAACAGGTCATGTGACCGCAGACCAATTAGCCCAACATATGGTCTGCAGCCTGAAAACAAAAATAAACAGGAATCCCTGCCACCACCAGCAGGGGGCAGGGCCAAGATGTGACACTTTCCTTATCAATTTTTTCCAGATAATTTTTCGGTGGACCTAAATGGGTCCACTATCCATGTGCTCTATGATTATTATTTTTGAATTTTTCACAAACAATTTTTTTGGTGGCCCCTATGTGGATCACTATCAGCATTTTTTTTGGTGGCTCGACGGCTGACTTCCATGGCCGCCTAGATTAGGAGCTTCCGCTCACCTCCGACTTCTCCCCTACACCGACGTGCTCTAAAGTGACTATGGGTCGTGGTAAAAGAACTTCCCAAGCACCAGAGACCCCCGGACACGGTGGAGACCCTTCCACGCCCGGCATCTGACAGTTCTTTGCTCCGCCGCTGGGTCAGCCTGAGGCACCGGCCTCTCCTAACACGGAGCCGACCTCACCAGGCGGCTCCTTGTCGCCTTCACATTCTACGGCGGACGCATGGGAGGCCCCAGCAGACGTCCTTCAACTCCTGCTCTCACTTCCAACTAAGCAGGATCTGACAGTGGCCAACACCACCCTCCGTCAATCGCTGGCGGCAGATATCCAGCTGCTGCAAGATGACATCGCGGGCCTCCGAGATCGCCTGGATCGGGTGGAGAGTGGTCCCAGAGACCAGTCCACTTTAATCACGGAAACCTCAACACGTGTTGATGCACACCATCACCTATTACTCACGCTGACACGCCATGTGGAAGATCTCGAAAACCGTGGCCGCAGACAAAATGTCAGAATCCGAGGCCTACCTGAAGGGGAAGGGTCACCTGCAGAACCGGGTAGGCTTTTGCTCCGCTTATTTAACACCATCCTAGGCCGCGATCACACCTCACATATTGATATAGAACGTTATCACAGAGCATTACGCCCAAAAGGGCCAGCGGATGCCCCGCTGAGGGATGTTATTTGTTTTTTCCTCCGCTTTGGCGTTAAAGAAGAGATTATGCGCCAAGCGCGTGAAAGGCCACATATCAAATTTGAGGGAGTTTCTATTGCTCTGTTCCATGAGGTCTCCCCTATCACACTGCACACCCGCAGAGCCTTGAGACCATTCACAATGGCACTGCAAAAGGAAAACCTGCAATACCGCTGGCTGCACCCCTTTGGGATTCAGGTACGCACTCCACATAGCCCGGTCACAGCCCGCAACGAATCTGATTTGGGAGGATTTTTACGAGCCTTACAACTCCCACCTACCACCCTGTTGTGCTGGCCGGACCCAACGGCGGCCTATGCACCCGAGACGCCTCTCCCGCAGCGTAATCCCAGACCAAGACGCCCGCGAAGGGAATCTCTTCAATCAACCACTTTTACTCCTTCCAGTTCTCAGGAAGGATGAGATCGTCAATTTGACGTTAAACCCACTAAAATGGATACGACGCTCGTTAGCCAGTGGCCACCTTACATGTAAACCTTGTGTACACCCAAGAACCACTTCCTTTTTCTTTTGACCACCGCACACGGAGGTAGCGGAAACTTTGACTTGCCTTTTACCCTTTTTACGTTCGCGCTGAATTTGAGAAGGTGCTCACTCCACGTACCCCACTGAGCTGCAACCCACCCCTACCCTGGTGGTCCATGTGGTCTCTCCCGACACCTCGATAGGTGCTACGGGTTTGTTCAACACACGAGTTGCGACAGCTCTGTTGACCTTTTTCTGACGTTTTACCTGTTTGATAGTTTTAAGTATTGCTTTTGTCTCGATTAGTGCATTCTACTGTTTGGTATTCGTTACCCTTACCTTTAATTGATGGCATTCACCCCAGACACCCTTAGGGTGCTCACCTTAAATGCAGTGGGCTTAAATATCCCCACGAAACGACATATCGCCCTTCGGGAATTTTTTAAACTATGTGCTTCTGTGGTCCTGGTACAGGAGACTCATTTTGCTCTTGACAAAGCCCCGAGTTTTTGTAATCCCCACTTCCCCACAGGTTATTTCGGGAACTGTAAAGATGGCAAAGTTTGCGATACCGCTATCCTGTTTTCCAGACATGTCCCCTTTACGCTCCTGGACACTAAATACGATGAGGGGGGCAGATATACCTTGGTTAAGGGCACCATAGGCTCCCAGACCTATACCTTTGCGTCTGTCTACCTACCCAACAAGGGCCAACATCGAGCTCTGCGTGACGTACTCTGCACCATAATCTCATTCACAGAGGGGATACTCTTGTTCGGGGGCGACCTTAACCTAGCGCTTGACCCCCGAGTGGATACCTCCAGCGGAACGTCTAGTGTGGCTCCCTCAGTGCACCAACAGGCTCGACTCCATCTGCACGACAATAGACTGATTGACTGCTGGCGAGCTATGCAACCGACAGTCAGAGACTACACATACTACAGCACAATACATGACAGATTTTCGCGAATCGACTATCTGCTCCTTCCATCTAACTTTGCGCACCTTATGCAGTCGATCACCATAGGTACCACGGTTTGGGCTGACCATTGCCCGGTCCTTATGACGATCGCAACCTCACTCTACCGACCCAAATCTGCACATTGGCGGCTAAATGAGACACTTTTGAACGACCCTGACATATTAACGGGATTACGTGACACACTTAGACATTACTTCATTGAAAACACCTCCCCCGATTCCCCACCCCGATAATCTGGGAAGCGCACAAGACAGTCGCACGGGGCTATCTGATTTCACAAGGCGCGCGCCTCAAAAGAGAACGGACACAATGTGAGTCCGAACTACACACCCTTATCCGCGATCTAGAACTGACACATAAAACCACACTATCAGACCAGACTTACGCAGAACTCTTGGGGCACAAAGCAGAACTACACTCCCTGCTTAATATCAGTGCCTTAACCGCTATAAAACGCATAAAACGGCTTTTCTATGACCAGGGGAATAAGTGCGGGAAACTCCTAGCCCATGCCCTGCGTAAACGCAACCGTGCCATGTATGTCCCTAAACTACGCACGCCGGCCAAAGAGTTGCTTACACACCCACGAGACTTGATAGACCTGTTACTTACTCACTTCACAGACGCGTACAACATTCCTACCCCTTCTACCCCACTGTTACAACCTGCTATTGATGATTACTTACGGGCCCATCTTGACAAATCCCTCCCACCTGAGACTAGACGATTACTGGAACAACCGATCACGGGGACAGAGCTAACTGATGCCAGTAAACGGACCCCGGTGGGTAAGGCCTATATTACAAAACTCTCCGGGAAATACTTTACCCGCAATGGCTTGTGGCCTTTAACTCTATAACGGACGGGGACCCACTGACCGCCCAGACCCTGATGGCCACGGTAACCCTCATCCCTAAGCCAGGCAAGGACACGGAGCTCTGCGGCAATTATAGGCCTATTTCATTGTTAAATCAGGATGTAAAATTATTTGCTAAAATCCTTGCTACTCGTCTCCGTCCCTACATCCCGCAGCTTATCCATACTGATCTATCGGGCTTTATCCCGGGGAGGGAGGGCAGAGCAAACACTGTGCGGGCAATTAACCTGATCCATTTAACGTCCAAAATTAAGAATGACCCTTTGCTACTTCTCTCTACTGATGCGGAAAAGGCCTTTGACCGCGTCAGTTGGCGCTTCCTTTTCAGCACATTGCGTCGCATAGGTTTGGGTCGAAACATGTTGACATGGGTTGGAGCGCTGTATTCCAACCCCTCTGGCAGATTTAATGTAAATGGGGCCCTTTCACATTAATAATGGCACAAGGCAGGGTTGCCCCCTTTCCCCATTACTGTTTGCCCTCACCCCTTGAGCCTTTTCTACAGGCGATCCGCTCACACCCCCAATTACACAGAGTGTCGTCGGCAGGGACGGAACATCATGTCGCGACATATGCAGACGATATGCTATTCTTCATCCGCAGACCGATGGAGTCCTTACAGCATCTAATTAAACTTTTTGCAGATTACAGTACCATTAGCAACCTCCGTATTAATATGGAAAAATCAGAAATCTTACCCATAAATGTCCCTGCTGAACTACAGGTAACTTTAAAACATATGTTCCCTTATCGATGGTGTAATAGTGGCCTTAAATACTTAGGGATCACCCTCACTGCGACCTGTAAAGACCTATTCCATGCGAACTACAAACCTTTGTTTACGTCCCTAACGACAGACCTACAACAATGGTCCTTCCCGCACATTTCATGGTTCGGACGAATTAATGTAGTGAAAATTAATATCTTGCCCCGCGTCCTATACCTTTTTCAAGCGCTCCCTATTCTCTTACCTCCCTCCTTCTTTGCGCAGCTTCGCACAATGATTTCCACCTATGTCTGGAACTCTAAAAAACCACGCATTAGTCTGGCCTTGTTGATGGCCCCTAAACAGTTAGGCGGCGTTGCACTCCCACAATTTTGGCACTATTACCTGGCCTCGCACCTACAACGCATAATGGAATGGTCCACCTGCTCACTAAATAGGTCATGGGTCGCAATAGAGCAGGGGTCGGCGCGGTGCCCCCTGTCCTGCCTCCCTTGGCTGCCAATCTCCACGCAAAAGAACATGACCGATCCACACCCCCTAATACACGCCACCCTGAGAGCCTGGTGCTCTTTGAAGCCTTCAGCAGGCATAGCTCCCTTTCCCTCGCCGCTCCTACCCCTGCAGTGGTTGCCAGCTTTCTCTAGATCCCTTCTCCCGACGAACACAGACGGCCTGCATCTCCCTCGAAGACCTAAGCATTTTCTGAATGACTCAGGCCCAATCCCTTGTGACCACTTAACCATTCCACACACAAACTCATTCCTACTGCGGTTCCATCATCACCGACTCATTCAGTCATTGCGATCCCTTGCCCCATTGTCAGACTATATCAGACCGCTCACGCAATACGATATTTTGATCGAGAGAGGCAGATACCCATCACACTGCCTCTCTTTAATGTATAACATGCTCCAAGCCACGTCATCCCAGAACAGTCCCGCTCGCTCTAGCTGGGAATGCGAATTAAATTTAACCTTTGAGGACCACCAATGGTGTGCTATTTGCCAACTGGCACACTCCAGCTCCACAGCAGTAAGGGTTCAAGAGGCCAATTATAAAGTGCTCACGAGGTGGCATAAAACCCCCCCGAGTACTGAGCCATTATGCTGATGGGGAGGCCGGCAGATGCTGGAGATGTGACGCATCTAATGCCTCGGCTCTTCACATTTGGTTGGACTGCCCTGTGCTCTCTGGATTTTGGCGCTCCGTCCACGACTGTCTTTGCGATGTCACGGATCCACCACCTCCATTTGCCCCAGAATATTGCCTACTTAACCACACTGAGGTCCCACCCGAGGTATTTCGGAAATCGATCGCCGTCAGACTTCTACACAATGCGCGCCTGGTTATACCGATGTTCTGGCGTAAACCCACTGCCCCACCTCTTACTGTATGGTTACGTGAAGTGGAAAATATTCGATCAGCTGAAGAAAGGGCCGCTCTGTCTCTGGGTAAAGTTGCTGAACATTACCGCTCCTGGCATTATTGGCTAACCATCTGCCCTGCCCCGGGTGGGTAGGAACGTCCCCCGGTCTCATTGAGCTCGCCCTCTTTTACTGTATACTTCCCGCTGATTTTTTCCCCCCCCTCCTCATCCCTCCCCGAAACTCCACCTACCACCATGAAGTTTATACCACCCGACCATGGGCATTTGTTTACTGTTCAAGCCCACCGACTTTGTGTTTATAGCAAATGCCACATTTTATGCAATGTTTTACGCTCTTCATTTATTTACTGCAATATTATACACTGTTGATATTGACTATGACTTTTCAACTTCTCAATAAAGTACAATATGTTAAAAAAAAAAAAAAAAAAGGAGGAGGAGGTGATAGGGCCCATTAGCTGCTAGTACTGTGGCGTCATTACACTGTTATCAGTTCGGAGTTAGGAAACAATAAGAATTGTCTTCTATTTTATTTTATACTAACAACACAACATAAACATATACACAGTAGAGTTCTTAATGCCTTAACTCTAAAATGCCTGTTTTTGGGAAGGGCAAAATACTGGAGGGGAATTTCCAACTTTCCACTGGAAGAGCCTCCCCTGTGAACATTACTAACACTATAACAATTATTCACAAATGTGAAGAGCTGGCATTTTATTTTGACCTTAAATCATTTTTTACAGCAATGCAAATTAAAAATTTTTGCAAGGTCAAAACATACACATAACGTCTGATAGAAGTGCAAAATTTAATGATGAGGCGCCATGCTAACTGCAGACACTTAAAAAGTGTTGTCCCTTAATTAGCAACATTTCACCACATTCTCTAGTTAGACTTGTATGAACACGAGGATTATTTGAAGCCTAAATTAAAACAGTAAAAATAATGACTTGAGTGATAATGGGATAAGGAGTGAGAGACTTTACATAGAATCTAAGCACAAATGATACATTTCAAGCAGCGCATGCTGTAACTATATCACTTTTATCAGGTTTTTTTCTTTGGTATCTGGGGAATTTTGCTTTTAATAGAATATTCTTCTAATGTGTTCTTTTTAATTGTGCTGTGCAAGTTTATTACTCCTCAGTATTATGATTGAGACTTCATAAAAAGGACATGCAAGAAGATGATCTGATTTTTCGATGAACTACTTAGATATTGCAATAAAGTTTGAAACAAAAAGTAAGAAATAATATTTCCATTAAAATTCCAGAGGATTGCTTTCAGCTCCCATCTTTTACAGTGAAAATCTTCTTAGACAAGAAGCTGTCTTTGTTTGTCTGGGCCATTCTTTGTGCTTTATAGCACTCGAGCACAGCCAATTGACCCATGCAAATCTATTCTAATATGTTTTGTGATTCAACCACCACCAACAATACCATTTGTAACAGCCAATGAATAGAAGCACCATATACAGTAAACCAAAAGATTGCTATCGTACTGGTGTTTCAGCTGATATCTAGCAGGGGCCAGTGCAGGTACTCACCATGCTAATACAACAGAAAAGCAAGATGCACCAGTCATTCAAGGGTTTGCATTGAGGAGCTTTATTGAGGGAGTAGCAATGTTTTGGTCCAAATCCTAGGACCCTTTTCAAGCAACGTTGCCTGAGAAAGGTCCTAGGATTAGGATCGAAACCTTGCTGCACCCTCAATAAAGCATCTGTTAACCCCTTCGCTACCGATAGATATCTCGGGTTTCAAAGGCACCGTCTGGTACCCTGATATCGAGATATCTCAGCAGGCTGATTTGCAATCCAAACGTAAATGAAATTCTTTTGCTGCAAACAAATTTTGTTCGCTTTTGGGCTGTAGAAGGTGCCCCCCAAAGTTTTAGCCCTGTGGGAATAATGCACAAAGAGCTAAAACTGTAAAGTCAGCTGCTGAATGCTCTGAAATATCAGCTGTCAGCAGCCGATGCAGGAGAAATAGAAGAAAATAGACCAGTCGTTCAAACCTCTAACTCAATTTGGCAGTAGATGGTGCCATCTACTGGCCAAAAATAGGTTATTTACAGTAAGACTTACATTAGATATAAGCTCAAATATTTTTTACTTTAAAATTAATTAAAAATTATTTTACAAAAAACACTGGTTTCTGATAACTTGGAAAATCACTTGGTAGTAAAGGGATTAATGAAGAGCATCATGTGACTGGTCCTTGCTCTTCTGTTAACACTTTGGGGTTCTCAACCCTGGCTCCTGGATCTGTTTGATAAATTCTGTCTTGTCTCAAGGTATTGTACAGTTCTGCAGAATATGTAATAATAAATTATAATAGTAATTATGCATTGTTGTTCAAGTGACTGAACTGCAAATTTTGCATGCGCACAGACTCTGGCCGCCCAGTGTGCAAAGGTCCTCATGCCCTCCTTTCTACTATACATCAACGTATGTCTTAAGTTCTAAATGAGAGATCAAATGTAAATGCAGTCTTAAAAAAGGTCAACACTAAGATACATAGCGCCATATTATGATAATCACGCTAAAACTGGGACACTAAGGAGAATAACCTGCACCTGCAGTTTTAGGGTGATATTACAGTGGAGGCACTAAAGCAGCAGCCTGCACCTAACATGGCACTAAGCTTCATGATGGTCGCGGCAGCGCTAAAGCCGCCATGAGCATCCCCTCAATGGAGTCCATAGGACTCCATTGATGCTAACGCTGACAGTCACATGACCTGCTGTAACGGGGAGCCCCCTATAGGGTGAGGGGGAACCCCCAATCTGCAGAGATGAAGCCTTAAGGACAGGTATACAGCTTCCAGGGAACAAACCAAGATATTAACAGAAACTAGAAAGATCCCTAAGCCCTGACTGAGATCCTTGAAAGATGGTCTCGAAATACTACCTAGGCTAGGTTTGCAAGATGAATAAAACATAAACCAGACAGACAATAAATGCAGGTATACAGATTCCAGGGAACAAACCAAGATATTAACAGAAACTAGAAAGATCCCTAAGCCCTGACTGAGATCCTTGAAAGGTGGTCTCGAGATACTAACTAGGCTAGGCCTGCATGACGAACAAAACATAAACCAAACATACGATGAATGCAGACATACAGATTCCAGGGAACAAACCAAGATTTTAACAGAAACTAGAAAGATCCCTAAGCCCTGACTGAGATCCTTGAAAGGTGGTCTCGAGATACTAACTAGGCTAGGCCTGCATGACGAACAAAACATAAACCAAACATACGATGAATGCAGACATACAGATTCCTAAGCACGGTACAGTACAGGGGACAGACAGAAGAGAGATCCAAATACAAGAGCCAAAGGTCATACACGGAATATCAAAACTAGAGGGGTCAGACAAGAGAGGGATCCTAAATACATGAGCCAGAGGTCATACACAGCAAATCAAAGTAAACCAGCATACAGGGACTAGGCAAGAAAGACTATCCTGGTCCAAGGATCAAGGGGAGTCCTGGTCGTACTTATAGGGCAGAACAGGTCAAGTGACCGCAGGCCAATAAGCCCAACAGATGGCCTGCAGGCTGAAAACAAAAATAAACAGGAATCCCTGCTACCACCAGCAGGGGGCAAGGCCAAGACGTGACATAACCCCCTCCCTTACGGGTGACCTCCTGGGCACCCAAGAAAGAAAACATGGATGGCATGAAAACGGACAAGACCAGTCACCAGTACCCATTGGGATCCCACTCAGACTCAGAGTAGTCAGCATGTGCCTGAGCAAGCAAAGCTCTTTCGTAAACCTCCAGGTCCTCTCTGCAGATCACTGCACCATTAGAGGCCCGTACACAACCCTCGGCAACCGGGCTAGGGTCTCGTACCCGAGGGTCCGACGGCATGAGTACCTTGGACCTTGAACGGAGTGAATCATCAGTCCCAGGTTGTTTATGGTTAGTCCTCTTGCGTCTCCTGGACCGTGATCTAGGAGTTCCGTCCACACCATGGTACATAGAGGTATTAGAGGTACTGCCAGATCCAGTGACGGTAGTCGTGCCCCGAGATTGTATATTACAACCCACAGTGGAACCACTAGACACAGTGGACTTACTGTCTACCCCAGAGACAATGACCTTGCCATTAAACGTGGCCCCGACCGATACAGTACAGGGTGTGTGCATGACTGGTACACTCTCGGGATATGGGACATCACCAGGACATGGTACAGTTGGCGCCACAACAATCTTACACCTCTCCCCAGGAGGAGTATATTGTGGATCATCTGAATCAGAGTCTTCCAACAGCCCTTTCAGAATGTCAGGGTGTCTCTGGAGCACTACCCAGTGCCTCTCACGCATCCAAAAGCCAGAAGGCGTCCGTATATATTCCGTGGGAACACAATGTGATTTAGGGATCTCAATACCCTTTAAACCACCAGCTTGCTGAATTTCCCTGATTACTGTGCGGAGTAAGGCAACCTCGGACTTAGAGGGTGTAGTATCAATGGAACCAGAACAAAGTGTGGCAGTTTCAGAACCAGATTGGCTAGGGTTGATCACCTTTTCTTGTCTTCTCTTAGAGCAAGACATAGAGTTTGTTACCACCTCACAAGGCTTGACAATGGTGGGGACAACACTGGACTCACTGTGGGGCAAGGGCACAGTGGTCTCATGTGCCAATCCAGGCACATCGGCCTCATAACAAAACGTGGTCACAGCTGTCTCGTCTAACCTGGGTACAGCTGTCATTGCTGACGTACAGCTTGTCCCGGACACCACTGGCAAGGTACCAGCCTCAGGCATCACGAATGACATATTGTCAGTACCCGACATGGCTGGCTTCTCATTACCAGTACCCGACATGGCTGGCTTCGTGCCAGGGGAAGTAGACATGGCTGGCTTCGTGCCAGGGGAAGCAGACATGGCTGGCTTCGTGCCAGGGGAAGCAGACATGGCTGGCTTCGTGCCAGGGGAAGCAGACATGGCTGGCTTCGTGCCAGGGGAAGCAGACATGGCTGGCTTCATGCCAGGGGAAGCGGACATGGCTGGCTTTTCATTGCCAGTGGAACAGACATGGCTGGCTTCGTGCCAGGGGAAGCAGACATGGCTGGCTTCGTGCCAGTGGATACAGACATGGCTGGCTTCGTGCCAGAGGAAGCAGACATGGCTGGCTTCGTGCCAGTGGATACAGACATGGCTGGCTTCGTGCCAGGGGAAGCAGACATGGCTGGCTTTGTGCCAGTGGATACAGACATGGCTGGCTTCGTGCCAGTGGATACAGACATGGCTGGCTTTGTGCCAGTGGATACAGACATGGCTGGCTTCGTGCCAGTGGATACAGACATGGCTGGCTTCATGCCAGTAGATACAGACATGGCTGGCACTTCATTGCCAGTGGGAACAGGCATGGCTGGCTTTTCATTACCAGTGAGAACAGGCATGGCTGGCAGCGTGCCAGTAGATACAGACATGGCTGGCTTCATGCCAGTAGATACAGACATGGCTGGCTTCATGCCAGTAGATACAGACATGGCCGGCTTCATGCCAGCGGATACAGACATGGCTGGCTTCATGCCAGTAGATACAGACATGGCTGGCTTTTTGCCAGGGGAAGCGGACATGGCTGGCTTTTCATTGCCAGTGGGAACAGACATGGCTGGCTTCGTGCCAGTAGCTACAGACATGGCTGGCATTTCATTACCAGTAAGAACAGGCATGGCTGGCAGCGTGCCAGTGGATACAGACATAGCTGGCTTCGTGCCAATAGATACAGACATGGCTGGCTTCATGCCAGTAGATACAGACATGGCTGGCTTTTTGCCAGGGGAAGCGGACATGGCTGGCTTTTCATTGCCAGTGGAACAGACATGGCTGGCTTCGTGCCAGTAGCTACAGACATGGCTGGCATTTCATTACCAGTAAGAACAGGCATGGCTGGCAGCGTGCCAGTGGATACAGACATGGCTGGCATTTCACCGCCAGTGGGAACAGGCATGGCTGGCTTTTCATTACCAGTGATAACAGGCATGGCTGGCAGCGTGCCAGTGGATACCGACATGGCTGGCTTCGTGCCAGTAGAAACAGACATGGCTGGCATTTCATTGCCAGTGGGAACAGGCATGGCTGGCTTTTCATTACCAGTGAGAACAGGCATGGCTGGCAGCGTGCCAGTAGATACAGACATGGCTGGCATCGTGCCAATAGATACAGACATGGTGTCACGGTGGCCCCCGCACCCCCCCGGCGCCTGGCAGCGGCTTCCTCGCTGCTCGCTGACCAGGCGCCGAGTGATATCGCGGTAGGGTTCCGCACACGTGGGACGCCGGGGGGCGGGGCTAGGCGTGATGACGCGGACCCGCCGAGTTTAAAACCCAGCTTCACTATTCACCGGTGCCCTGACGTGGTAGTTACTTCCCGCAGAGTTCTTGTATATTTTTGCAATACTAACTATTCTGTGTATGACCCTTGGCATTGGCAACGAACCATTCTGTGTATGACCCTTGGCATTGGCAAACGAACCATTCTGTGTATGACCCTTGGCATTGGCAAACGAACCATTCTGTGTGTGACCCTTGGCATTGGCAACGAACCATTCTGTGTATGACCCTTGGCATTGGCAAACGAACCATTCTGTGTATGACCCCTGGCATTGGCGAACGAACCACTCTGTGTATGATCCTTGGCATTGGTGAACGAACCATTCTGTGCATAACCCCTGGTATTGGCATTAACTCTTCTAATTCTGGTATTGAGGTCAGTCTGTGTGGCACCCTAAGCACACATCAGACTACCCCTTGTATTGTTAGGGTCTTGGGAAGAGCTAATTATTCTAAGGTCTTGTGTATCGTTCTAGTGTCATTTTTTGTGGATACACTATCTTGTCGTATTCTGTGTCTGTCTAGTCGTGCCGACCAATCTAAGGATCGGAAGGGTAGAGAGTGTCCTGCGTATAGGGACCACTAGTCAGATAAGCAGAGGGATCCGTGACACATGGCTGGCATCTCATTGCCAGTGGGAACAGGCATGGCTGGCTTTTCATTACCAGTAAGAACAGGCATGGCTGGCATCGTGCCGGTGGATACAGACATGACTGGCTTCGTGCCAGTAGATACAGACATGGCTGGCATCGTGCCAATAGATACAGACATGGCTGGCATCTCATTGCCAGTGGAACAGGCATGGCTGGCTTTTCATTACCAGTAAGAACAGGCATGGCTGGCAGCGTGCCAGTGGATACAGACATGGCTGGCATCATGCCAGTGGATACAGACATGGCTGGCATTTCATTGCCAGTGGAAACAGGCATGGCTGGCAGCGTGCCAGTGGATACAGACATGGCTGGCTTCGTGCCAGTAGATACAGACATGGCTGGCATTTCATTGCCAGTGGGAACAGGCATGGCTGGCTTTTCATTACCAGTGAGAACAGGCATGGCTGGCAGCGTGCCAGTGGATACAGGCATGGCTGGCATCATGCCAGTGGATACAGACATGGCTGGCATCGTGCCGGTGGATACAGACATGGCTGGCATCGTGCCAGTAGATACAGACATGGCTGGCATTGTACCAGTAGATACAGACATGGCTGGCAGCGTGCCAGTGGATACAGACATGGCTGGCATTTCATTGCCAGTGGGAACAGGCATGGCTGGCTTTTCATTACCAGTGAGAACAGGCATGGCTGGCAGCGTGCCAGTGGATACAGACATGGCTGGCATCATGCCAGTAGATACAGACATGGCTGGCATCGTGCCAGTAGATACAGACATGGCTGGCATCGTGCCAATAGATACAGATATGGCTGGCATTTCATTGCCAGTGGGAACAGGCATGGCTGGCAGCGTGCCAGTAGATACAGACATGGCTGGCATCGTGCCCATAGATACAGACATGGCTGGCATTTCATTGCCAGTGGAAACAGGCATGGCTGGCAGCGTGCCAGTGGATACAGACATGGCTGGCAGCAAGCCAGTGGATACAGACATGGCTGGCATCGTGCCAGTGGATACAGACATGGCTGACATCGTGCCAGGGGAAGCAGACATGGCTGGCATCGTGCCAGGGGAAGCAGACATGACTGGCATCGTGTCAGTAGATACAGACATGGCTGGCATTTCATTGCCAGTGGGAACAGGCATAGCTGGCAGCGTGCCAGTGGATATAGACCTGGCTGGCAATGTTCCAGTGGATATAGACATGGCTGGCAGCGTGCCAGTGGATACAAACGTGGCTGGCAGCGTGCCAGTGGATACAGATATAGCTGGTAGCGTGCCAGTGGATACAGACATGGCTGGCAGCGTGCCAGTGGATACAGACATGGCTGGCAGCGTACTAGTGGATACAGACATGGCTGGCATAGCATTCCCAACCGGAGACACTGAAACCTCACTGGGAGACGAGGGCATAGTGATCCCATGATTCACCAGATTTGAGGTGGCTATTCTGCCAGTCTGGATGCCTATGGAGGACACACCAGTACCTCCATAGCGATACCTGGATATATGGTTCCCCTGCCATTGCTTAACAGGTTTTAATACACAATGCTCAATAGTGTGATTTGGATCTGCACAATAAAAACAGAGACCATACAACCTGCGTCTTTCCTTCTCATACATGGATTTGCAAGTAGTGCAGGGTGGTGCTGCATCGTTAGCTGCAGCAGGTGATAGGCTCAGAGCCTCCATTAACCTCTGCAGCTCTTTCAGCATAGCAAGCACCAAGTTCAATATAGCTTCATACATATGAGACATACCTGCCAGCTTCTTTTCTGGGACCAGGATAATGTAACGGGGAGCCCCCTATAGGGTGAGGGGGAACCCCCAATCTGCAGAGATGAAGCCTTAAGGACAGGTATACAGCTTCCAGGGAACAAACCAAGATATTAACAGAAACTAGAAAGATCCCTAAGCCCTGACTGAGATCCTTGAAAGATGGTCTCGAAATACTACCTAGGCTAGGTTTGCAAGATGAATAAAACATAAACCAGACAGACAATAAATGCAGGTATACAGATTCCAGGGAACAAACCAAGATATTAACAGAAACTAGAAAGATCCCTAAGCCCTGACTGAGATCCTTGAAAGGTGGTCTCGAGATACTAACTAGGCTAGGCCTGCATGACGAACAAAACATAAACCAAACATACGATGAATGCAGACATACAGATTCCAGGGAACAAACCAAGATTTTAACAGAAACTAGAAAGATCCCTAAGCCCTGACTGAGATCCTTGAAAGGTGGTCTCGAGATACTAACTAGGCTAGGCCTGCATGACGAACAAAACATAAACCAAACATACGATGAATGCAGACATACAGATTCCTAAGCACGGTACAGTACAGGGGACAGACAGAAGAGAGATCCAAATACAAGAGCCAAAGGTCATACACGGAATATCAAAACTAGAGGGGTCAGACAAGAGAGGGATCCTAAATACATGAGCCAGAGGTCATACACAGCAAATCAAAGTAAACCAGCATACAGGGACTAGGCAAGAAAGACTATCCTGGTCCAAGGATCAAGGGGAGTCCTGGTCGTACTTATAGGGCAGAACAGGTCAAGTGACCGCAGGCCAATAAGCCCAACAGATGGCCTGCAGGCTGAAAACAAAAATAAACAGGAATCCCTGCTACCACCAGCAGGGGGCAAGGCCAAGACGTGACACCTGCAGGATCTCCTCTCAAAAGATCCAGCAGGTCAGAGGAGTGATTCACTGAGGGAGACTGGTGGACTTTTTCCCCCAGTCTGTCTGCACCTGGCAGCAAGAAGAAGCGGATGGAGCTGCCGTTCTCGCTGCGGGATGAGAGGTGAGTATTCCATATTTGGTTTAATTTTCGGCTGGCGCTGACTGATTCCGCAGAAGCGGAATCCGTTAGCACCAGGTCCTAGCTGTGGTTAACGTTCTGTCAGGTGGCGTGTGCGTATAGTGGCGAGTCCAGCAGGCGGCGACACAGAAGGGAGGCCAGACAGGATATAAAGCAAATAGGTTTAATGAGAACACACAAAAGGGCAAGATAGGAACTAACTGAGACAGAGCAGGGAGGAACTAACTCAGATAGCGCAGGGAGGAACTAACTGACACAGCGCAGGGAGGAACTAACTGAGACAGCGCAGGGAGGAACTAACTGAGACAGAGCAGGGAGGAACTAACTGAGACAGAGCAGGGAGGAACTAACTGAGACAGAGCAGGGAGGAACTAACTGAGACAGCAGGGAGGAACTAACTGAGACAGAGCAGGGAGGAACTAACTGAGACAGAGCAGGGAGGAACTAACTGAGACAGAGCAGGGAGGAACTAACTGAGACAGAGCAGGAGGACTAACTGAGACAGAGCAGGGAGGAACTAACTGAGACAGAGCAGGGAGGAACTAACTGAGACA
The DNA here is from genome assembly GCA_009667805.1 of Leptobrachium leishanense. NCBI lineage: Eukaryota > Metazoa > Chordata > Amphibia > Anura > Megophryidae > Leptobrachium > Leptobrachium leishanense. The sequence goes on along the minus strand of CM019066.1, from coordinate 302,088,618 downwards.
GAGCAGGGAGGAACTAACTGAGACAGAGCAGGGAGGAACTAACTGAGACAGAGCAGGGAGGAACTAACTGAGACAGAGCAGGGAGGAACTAACTGAGACAGAGCAGGGAGGAACTAACTGAGACAGAGCAGGGAGGAACTAACTGAGACAGAGCAGGGAGGAACTAACTGAGACAGAGCAGGGAGGAACTAACTGAGACAGAGCAGGGAGGAACTAACTGAGACAGAGCAGGGAGGAACTAACTGAGACAGAGCAGGGAGGAACTAACTGAGACAGAGCAGGGAGGAACTAACTGAGACAGAGCAGGGAGGAACTAACTGAGACAGAGCAGGGAGGAACTAACTGAGACAGCATTAGAGGAATACTGGGCTATGGAGAATAAAAGAAAACAAGAGGACCTAAGGAAACCAAGGACATAGAAAATAACAAGACAAAGTAATATTAATTATACAGGATACAGGCAAGACAGAACAAAAGGCAAGACAGTGAGAAACAGTAATATGGAAAACAAAAGGAACTTGGCAGCAGGCAATGACTTGGTTACTGTCCATATGCAAGAAGTCGTGGCAGGCAGCTGGCAGAGTGATGAAATTAGTCCATAGCAGGGGTTCGGTACACGGTGTATCAATAAAGGAAAGTCCAGAGAGTTGTTGTAAATGGAGAGCCAGAGGACGGTACATCAATCTACAGGAAAACAAACAGGAACTCACAGGAGGGTATACGGTGAAATATCCAGGAACAGCAGACAAAGCAACAGTAGGAACCAGAATGAAGACAAATAGGAGGCTGGATAGAGATGCTGGATACTGGATGCACAGGAAGCTGGATAAAGGTACAGGGGATCTGGTTTGCAGCAAAGCACACAGCCAAATGACTTCGGTCAGGGACTCCAATGCAGAACCACTGAATGCTGGGTCTCTCTGCTACATAAGGAGGCTTGAATAAGCAGATGGGCATCAGCTGGAACTCCACGGCTGGACAGGGAAACCCAAGCTGGCTCTCCTGGAGCCTGCACAAGGCACAGTGCAGAAGTAAAACCCATATGGGAACCAATGTAAAAGCGTTTCAGGACAAGGGCTGTTAGAGCCATGCTTTGCAATACAGACATCAGTAGAACCTTAGGGCTGGGACACTTTCGAGTTAAGCGCAGCAGGACCGTAATTAGCGTTAGGACTTTGTAATCCTAACGCTAATTAACTCTTTGCACTCCCCATGTTAGTATAGGGAGCACAAAGTACAGTAAGGCTAGGGTCAGACTGAGGCAGTGCGAACGCGCGTGCAGCCGCACATAATCACGGCCGTGCTAGCAGCAGATGCCGGGCAATGACGGCCAATATACGAAGTACGGTCGCACAAAAGTGCGGCCGCGCAACGCAAGCGGCAAACAAACGCATTTTTTCGAGAACGTGAAACCACTAGTACTGACGTACAGAGTGCGCTGCGTCCGCTAGCGGCGTGTGTGCGTGATTAGGAGACGTCAGACGCTGCTAATGTCCGGCCAACATAACGTCCAGACCCAAAAAGTGTTTTATTGATGATCCGTACAAAATCACAGATGAAACTGCGCATCGTATGACCGCTATTGCGTATTCCGTGAAAAAATACGTCCATTCGTTCGAACGCACTTTTTCACGGACAACGTGAAAAATGCGTTAGTCTGACCCTAGCCTAAGCTTGTGCCGAAAAGTGCAAGATCCAAATCGCTAACAGGTTTTTTACACCATTAGCGTTCGGATTGTAATATGGTGCGCCCGCGCTAGGGCAACCGGAGGTGACGTTAACACTCAAACATGTGAGTGCTAATGTTAGCGTTAACAATGTAATAGGGCCCATAATATATACCTAATCAATATCTACACAAACTGTGAATGTGAAAGAAATCACTGGCAATTAACTCTAATAATTTCAAGTGATATTGTGTCATTACAGGTGATAGTTAATGTGAAATATTAAAGAAAATGCTAGATAGAAATATTTGTAAGGTATACAAATCGGACAGCGATGGGAAACTTAAAAGGATAAAAGGGATATCTGTGATTTTTATTTTGTTACTGTGAGTATATGCTATGCAAATTATTCTTACAAAACCACTCGGATGTCAGTCCTGGGGAGTGAGATTGATTGATACGTTAAACTAATGGACACGTAAACTGTTGCTAAGAATTAACTTTCTCATTTATGGATTTCTCTCCAAGACAGGGGAGCTTTTACACTGGATCAACTGCAATTATTTCTACTGAAAAGTGATCATCACAGAAATTGTACTGCTTTCAATACAGGATATTCTTTTACATGTTTTATTTTATTTTACTGGCCGCATAATGTGCCATGTTTGTAGTCTGACTTCACACAGATATGGTGACCAAATTATTAAAACATCATTCCATATACAGCGCAATCCATGCCACAACTTGGGTATTTGTGAAGCATCTGAATTTGAGCAGAGAGTTCAGCTGTTAGGAATATATATATATATATATATATATTCCTATGTACTGTATATATATATATATATATATATATTCCTATTATAACAAATGAGGAACCTGCTCCCATCCTGAAAAACCTTGAACAACAGCTTCTAAATGAAAAATCCCCTATCAGTATTACTCTCTTGCTCCACCTATATCCCGTGTTTATTAACCCCTTTACTACCAAGTGATTTTCAAAAAAAAAACATTGTCAGAAACCAGTGCTTTTTTGTAAGATCATTTTTAATTAATTTAAAAGTAAGAAATATTTGAGTTTATACCCATTGTATTTCTTACTGTAAATAACCTATTTTTGGCCAGTAGATGGCACCATCTACTGCCAAATTGAGTTAGAGGTTGTGAGCGGCTGATCTGTTTTCTTCTATTTCTCCCTGCATCAGCTGCTGAAAGCCCAAAATTTCAGAGCTTTTATTTGCTGATTTTACAGTTTTAGCCCTTTGGGCATTATACCCACAAGACTAAAACTTTGGGGGCACCTTCTGCAGCCCAAAAGTGAAAGAAATTAATTTGCAGCGAACAAATTTAATTTGCTATTGGGCTGCAGATCAGCATACCAAGATATCTCGATATCGGGGCACCAGATGGTGCCATTGAAACCCGAGATATCTCTATCGGTAGTGAAAGGTTTAAAAACAAACAAAAATCTTTCCCACACTCAAATTCAAACTGCACATGGACTGCATAATAAGTTAAAAAATTGGGTCATTCAGAAAGCGCCAGTATTTGCCGAAGTTGCAAACCCTGCCAAAAGTCATCATTGTAGCAACGTCAACACACGTGTCTGCATTTCAAAAAAGTAAGACCCAAACAGCTGTAGAAGAAGCTTCGCAGTGAAGCTTCTCCTTCAGCTGTTTGTATTTCTCTTTTGTGAAGAATTGTGTTTATTGCAGTGGCACCAACATCGGCAAACACCACGGCTTTCTAACTAACCCCTCAAAGTGATACCTGCACTTTATATCCCATAAAGTATTGTATAAGGAAACCAGATGTTTGACTTTATGTTGATTGCCACTTTAATGGCCACTTATAATATGAAAAGCTTTTCAAATTCACTTCCCATCAGCCTCAGTAGCATTGACTTCAAAATTCTGTAAATTCTCATATTGGAATGCAGAAGCCCATAACAAGTATTTCAAAAGCCCATGTCATCATAACCACACTCAAGTTCTCATTTGTTTAAGTTGATCGGTAAGAAAAAGAAAAAAACCCATCCCAGATCCTCCCATTTATTGGAATATCTAAACCAGAACAGAACTAAATACCCTAAGTTGTAGTGTTGTTCTTATTACAAAAACACACGAAGACAGATCAGTGTGCTAAACACATTGGAAAGTGTTTTTGCTCACCCAGATTTCCATTTTATGGTAGGATTTTGGAAGAAAAAGTTCCGATGTAAGGTCACAGTTTTCCAGATAATTGTGAAGAGTTTATAATCCGTATCCACTATACACAAATATCATTTCATTCTTTATTTTTTTTACACACTTATTAACCATTCCTTGTTATTCGCCATTCCTTGTAGGTGAAGACTGAAAAACTAACATCATGGGGCTCAAACCTACATTTATAATTGCTTTTCATGATTTATTTTTTTTAAATATACAAAATTATCTTCAGTGATAAATGCTGTTTAATGAAGCAGAATGTATCACAAAGTAATGTAAAATTACTTTTAAAATCAACGATTAAATGAGCATAGTCATTTGTAATCTTACTTAGCTCACACTTACTGCTGAACAGCACATCAGGTTATTTTGAAATGCTACATTGCCATCTAGAGCATGCAAAGTGTGTACAGATATTCTACTGGAAAAAAATAATGTGTAGCTCTGAGAATTAGCCTCTATATTAATTGGAGGAAAACGTTAGGTTTACATTGTGTGTGTGTGTGTGTATATATATATATATATATATTATATATATATATATATATACACTATATTGCCAAAAGTATTCGCTCACCCATCCAAATAATCAGAATCAGGTGTTCCAATCACTTCCATGGTCACAGGTGTATAAAATCAAGCACCTAGGCATGCAGACTGTTTTTACAAACATTTGTGAAAGAATGGGTCGCTCTCCGGAGCTCAGTGAATTCCAGCGTGGAACTGTGATAGGATGCCACCTGTGCAACAAATCCAGTCATGAAATTTCCTCGCTCCAAAATATTCCACAGTCAACTGTCAGCTGTATTATAAGAACGTGGAAGTGTTTGGGAATGACAGCAACTCAGCCACGAAGTGGTAGGCCACGTAAACTGACGGAGCGGGGTCAGCGGATGCTGAGGCGAATAGTGTGAAGAGGTCGCCAACTTTCTGCCGAGTCAATCGCTACAGACCTCCAAACTTCATGTGGCCTTCAGAATAGCTCAAGAACAGTGTGCAGAGAGCTTCATTGAATGGGTTTCCATGGCCGAGCAGCTGCATCCAAGCCATACATCACCAAGTACAATGCAAAGCGTCGGATGCAGTGGCGTAAAGCACGCCGCCACTGGACTCTAGAGTAGTGGAGACGCATTCTCTGGAGTGACGAATCGTGCTTCTCCATTTGGCAATCTGATGGACGAGTCTGGGTTTGGCGGTTGCCAGGAGAACGGTACTTGTCTGACTGCATTGTGCCAAGTGTAAAGTTTGGTGGAGGGGGGATTATGGTGTGGGGTTGTTTTTCAGGAGCTGGGCTTGGCCCCTTAGTTCCAGTGAAAGGAACTCTGTATTCTTCAGCATACAAAGACATTTTGGACCATTCCATGCTCCCAACTTTGTGAGAACAGTTTGGAGCTGGCCCCTTCCTCTTACAACCTGACTGTGCACCAGTGCACAAAGCAAGGTCCATAAAGACATGGATGACAGAGTCTGGTGTGGATTAACTTGACTGGCCTGCACAGAGTCCTGACCTCAACCCGATAGAACACCTTTGGGATGAATTAGAGCGGAGACTGAGAGCCAGGCCTTCTCGTTCAACATCAGTGTGTGACCTCACAAATGCGCTTCTGGAAGAATGGTCAAAAATTCCCATAAACACACTCCTAAACCTAGTGGACAGCCTTCCCAGAAGATACATAGAATAGGAGAGAACGAGCAGTAAAATACAACCTTTAGAGGGTCAAGGACTCTTTAAATGGCGAGACCAATCTTCATAAAATTGCATACAAGCTAAAATAAAAGCATATACAAAAAATCATAGCATAACACTGTAAGAAATTTAATAAAAAATAAAAGGCACAACAAAGGAGCCACTCACAAAATTAGTGGCACACGGTAAGAAACCAATGTGCATATAAGCATATTTAAAACAATTCATCCAAATAATCACCACAGCCGGAACCGATATCATAAGGTTGTATTCCCAACGGAGAAGCCTGGCCAGGGTACACTCCTTGCTTGAGACGTCCAGCTGTCAGATGAAGTTGAGGGTCTCACGAACCAACAGATAAGAGGACCGGCAGCTTGGACACATCCAGGTGAAAACGATGGATGACCCGGCGGGTGGACGAAGAAAGTATGCGCAAACAAGTCAATTCGACGCGTTTCGTCTCCTGACTTATTCTTGAACTGACTTGTTGGCTCCAACGTCTCTCTTTTAAAGTCTATTGTTGTTTTAATTGCGGACAAAAATGTAGTTCACCTGTAGAAAAAGTGGAAACGGACACCACTCTCGGCAGCCTCCATAGAACGCTCCGAAAGTGACGCCGCCTCCCCTGAATCGCCATTTTGGTGAAGGGCATACATAACCCAAAATCACATAGAAGTATGGGCAAAACTACCATATACCTAACATAAGTACTAAAATGAATACCAAATCAAAAAAAGGCAATAGAGGAACCTGTGAAGAGAAGAAATACATGCCAGTACACATATATATACCAATACGTATATGTTTATAAGGTTATACCAAGGAAAGGAACAAACATTTTCCACATAGCAAAAAGCAAGAAACCCACATGAAAGTGATGAACAGAGGTGTAATGAAAGGCAACAAAAACAGATAGGAGTTATAGAAACGATTGAAGGTCTGTGTCAACATTGAGACCAGGTGACTTTAGTGTATCCACATAGAATATCCATTTTGTTTCTGCTCGAGACAAAGCTCTGGCTGCATCACCTCCTCTCCAATTCTGCTTAACTTTTTCAATGCCTAACCAGATGAAAGTGGAGAAACTAAAGCTAGGACATTTGCAACAGTGTCTAGGTACACTGTGTTTATCACTACATTTTCTGATGTTATAAAGATGTTCATAAATACGTTCTTTCAGTTTTCTTTTAGTTTTCCCAATGTATTGGGCTCCACAACCACACTGAAGCAAATAAATCACATTGGTGGTATTCCAATTTATGAATTCTTTAATATAGTATACCTTTCCAGTTCTCGTACTTTTGAAACTATCCATTTTCACTTTACCTGTTGGTTCGTGAGACCCTCAACTTCATCTGACAGCTGGACGTCTCAAGCAAGGAGTGTACCCTGGCCAGGCTTCTCCGTTGGGAATACAAACTTATGATATCGGTTCCGGCTGTGGTGATTATTTGGACGAATTGTTTTAAATATGCTTATATGCACATTGGTTTCTTACCGTGTGCCACTAATTTTGTGAGTGGCTCCTTTGTTGTGCCTTTTATTTTTTATTAAATTTCTTACAGTGTTATGCTATGATTTTTTGTATATGCTTTTATTTTAGCTTGTATGCAATTTTATGAAGATTGGTCTCTCCATTTAAAGAGTCCTTGACCCTCTAAAGGTTGTATTTTACTGCTCGTTCTCTCCTATTCTATGTATCTTTGTCTTTAGAGCACACCGTGGTGGAGAGTGCTGTGAACGGCAGTTGCATCATCTGGGGTATACACTCTCCTTTGTATTTGTTAGCCTTCCCAGAAGAGTTGAAACTGTTATAGCTGCAAAGGGTGGACCAACGTCATATTGAACCCTATGGATTAGGAATGGGATGTCACTTAAATTCATATGCTTGTCAAAGCAGGTGAGCGAATACTTTTGGCAATATAGTGTATATATAATCTCTGAGGACAAAGCCCATAACCGCTATCTAGGAGTGGCTGTGACTCACTGCATAGCCTCACCTTTGCTGAAAAAACATCTAGTATGGCATTGCACTGGCAAGGAGGGCATGCCCTACCCAGAGTTTATTGCTGCATATGGGGAATGTAGCGCATTAGCTCTGCACAGCAGTTCTCTGAATTGCTGGGATGTGTAAATATCGTCTACAATTATAAACATTATTATTTGCTATGTGGAGGCTTTTAATCTCACTTTTTGCCCTCCACCATAACTTTATTGAACATACACTCACACTTACACTCACTATTATATATTACATGGGATCCTACCAAATGGGGAATTTTGATATTTGTGGCAGGCTTACACATCGTGTTATCACATATTGTAGCTGAACCTCCATTTTTATCAAACCATAGTTAGGAACTTTTAGCCTCTTTAGATGTATGGTTTTGTCGATTGTGATTGGGTTGAGTGCTCTTCATTTTTTATGTTCTATCTATTGGTCTCAGAAGCAATGTTATAAGATATAACAGTATATAGGTGTGTGTGTGTGTACACTGTATTTTCCGGCGTGCACCTCACCGGCGTTAACCCCTGCCCAACGGGCAACAACCGCCTAATGACTGGCAAACCTGAGCGGCAACCATGGCTCTGACCATGTAGACTAAAAAATAGTTTTTATTTCGTATTTCATTTTTATTAGTTGTTTTGGAATGGGAAACGGATGAATTTTACACATATATATATATATATATAAAATACAGTCTGTACTACAATAAAAATTGCAGCCTGTAATAAAATACCAGCCGGTACTGCAATAAAATACCAGCCAGCACCAAAACAAAATACCAGCCAGTACTACAATAAAATTACCAGCCGGTACCAAAACAAAATACCAGCCGGGACTACAATACAAATATTATATTTATAAATATTATATTTAATAAAAACTTTTATTAAACTTTAATTTTAAACTTTAATTTTTTTTACATTGTAACCTATGGGATTATTTTGGTAATGAATGGTATTTTATTACTGGCTGCTATTTTTATTGTAGTACCAGATGGTATTTTTATATCCTGAAAAATGCCTAAAAAAAATAGAGACTTTTTGCTGTAAATGAAAAGAATAAATGTAAACGGTTGAATAAATCTTAAGAAAAACAAATATTTTTTTACATTGAAACCTATGGAATTTATAGCTGTCGAACGAACCACCAAAAATCAGGGAATTTCACTGACATTTCAATCCTGTCCTGCGTTCTCTGAATAGATTAACTAACCACTACTTGTCTATGGGGAATCGAGTGTAAGTGAAACGGTATAACGATTGAGCTGTAAACACAAAATCAATAAGTTTTATACCGTTTTGTTTCGGTTTGAATGCATTAGTTTTCGTTCCAATTCATATCGTATCGATTCATGTCTCTGATGGAACCGATTCGTTTTCCAGCATATCGGAAGAAATGTCGGTAAATTTCATCCGAATTTAATTCCAAACAAAACGCACATGTCTATGATTTACTCTATATTTTAATGTTAACGTGGCATCTCATTTTATAAAATAAATACTATGATAAAAAATATTTCAACAAAACGATAGTGAAGGGTATTTAACAAGTTCTAGTGTATATTGATTCAAAAACGTATGTTTTATTTATTTATAAAGTATTATATCAGGAAGGATACATTGATACATGTTTACATAATATATAGCAACCATTTTTATGTCAACAGCCGCTGTCAAACACTGAATTGTGTCTCATACTATGTTATCATTAAGAATGTTTTATTTCAGGTTGAGTATTCCACTTACAAAAATGTATATTGTAGATAATTACAATTCGTTATAGACAGGTTACTACAGATATTTTGTCATATGCTTTAATAATATACTAATCTTCAATTATGTTAACACTAGAATCAAAAAATACCCTTTTATAATTGTAGTTTTGGAAGAAGTATCATCTGAGGTGCACCATGGTAGTGAAGGCCAAAAACAAGGAAGCACTCCAAAGACTAACCGGAGAGGGAGACAAGAGAAGCCTGAAAAGGATAAATCCAGCAAGGAGAAAGACAGAGAGAGAGAACAGTCGACACCGATTTCCAGGCCTGAATCACGGGTAAAAATTTACGCAGACATAGAGAGTGCTGACTTATCTCACTGCACTTCAAAATCAGGGTTACATAGTACAGAATCTATTGTATGCTTTGAAACTAGGTAAGAAACAAAGCAGTTGATTTTTTTATTTATTTTTTGGCTCATGGTTCTGCTGGTCTGTGAGCAAGTTTTGGTCGAAAGCCCAGGAGATACGGCTGTCAACCCCTGAAGAGCAGACTTGCTTATAGAACCGGAGTAAAGAAAATTCTGTTTTAAAGCTGTAGTTTAATTTCAGTGAAGTTTTCAGAGGTGGAAAATGGAGCTAATAAATCCAACATATTTTATAAAGCATGTATTGTCAGTGGTAGGTCCTATCCTGTGTCTGCCATCTGCACAATAAATTATACCATGACGGAACCTCCAGATAACTTAGACACCATGGATCAGATTCCTTCCAGCAATTTGTATTTACTGGAACGGTACAGTGCAAAATAACCCAATTCATATATATTTCTAATATGTCTAGACCTTTGCCTGCTGGAAGAACAGGGATGAAGTATAGCTCTTTACATTTTATTTCTTTGAAGTAAGAATCATATTTTGTGGAAAACTGGATAAAGAAATCTGAACTGTCTGAAAATCAAACTAAATGAAATAGGTGCATTTTCTGCCCACATTTACAGTTCTTTGCTGCCATCAAGTGTTTTAAGAACAGAAATGCATAAGACATTATATGATGTGTATGCACATATATATATACTTATTCATGGATTATTTTAATAGGTTGGAATTTGATTCACAATGTCATAATGTTATTACATTGTTCTGTAGCATTATATTCAGTACAATAATTCTACTATTAGATGTTATGTTAAAAACTACTTTATATTCTTTCTAAATACTCCCTGGCCAAAAAAATTTCTCCACCTGGATTTAATTAAGCAAGTAACAACCTTACATTAGATAATTACCGGCTGGGTGGAGTAGAGGTAATGTCACTGCTCTGCATGGAGAGAGCCTGTGGAGTCATGGGTTCGATCCCAGCGAGCAACCTCTGCAGTAAGTGTCCTTGGCAAGACACCTAATGGTACATACTCACCACCCAGGACATACTTGAAAACGAGAGAAATCTTAATGTATCCTTCCTGGTAAAATCCTTTCACAAAAAAAAAAAATGAATGCAGTGATTAATATGTTTTAACTGGCAAAAAAGATGACTGCCTGAAAATACGAGCAAGTTTTTCCATCCTAGTTTTTTGGGTTTTTTTCCTTCCTTGATGACATGGGCATATTCAAAGATGATAATGCTAGGATTCATTGGCTCAAGGTCTGTCAGAGTGGTTCAGGGAGCATGATGCAACATTTCACAGAAGGATTGGCCACCACAGGGCTCTATCACCTGGTGTGAGCTAAAACACAATCAATAAAAAAAAACTTTAGTGCGAGTCGCTAAAACTTCGTGCCTGCCGACCTACTAACGGATCACCTTGTCCACGGGAGTCTGTGTACAAAATCGTATGGTGCACGCTAGGGTAACACTAATTTCTCTGTTGCAGCATATAAATAATACTTGTTTCAGGACAAGACTTATCCACGTGTCCCTTTAAACCTGGTCCAAACAATCACCCTAATAATCAGCTGCTTACATACTATGAAAACCCCCCAGCATAAAATGTTTAAAATTAGGCAATATATTAGAATTAGGATATATATCTACAGTGGCAAGAAAAAGTATGTGAACCCTTTGGGATTACGTGGAGTTTTACATGAATTGGTCATAGAATGTGCTCTGATCTTCATCTAAGTCACAACAATTTGAAAAACACAGTCTGCTTAAAATAATACAACACAAACATTATATGTTTTCATGTGTTTATTGAACATAACATGTAAACATTCACAGTGCAGGGTGGAAAAAGTATGTGTACCCCTAGCCTGTTGACTTCTCCAAGAGTTAATTGGAGCCAGGAGTGAGCCAACCTTGAGTCCAATCAATGTGATATTATTGGATGTGTTGCTGAAAGCTGTCCTGCCCTTTAAAAACACACACCAGTTTTGGGTTTACTGGTTTGAAGAAGCACTGCCTGATGTGAACCATGCCTCGCAGAAAAGAGCTCTCAGAAGACCTACGATCAAGAATTGTTGACTTGCATGAAGCTTGAAAGGGTTAGAAAAGTATCTCTAAAAGCCTTGATGTTCATGTGTCCACGGTAAGACAGACTGTCTACAAATGGAGAAAGTTCAGCACTGTTGCTACTCTCCCTAGGCGTGGTCGTCCTGTAAAGATGACTGCAAGAGCACAGCGCAGAATGCTTAATGAGGTAAAGAATAATCCTAGAGTGCCAGCTAAAGATTTACAGAAATCTCTGGCACGTGCTAACATTTTTGTTGACACATCTACAATAAGGAAAACATTAAACAAGAATGGAGTACATGGGAGGACACCACGGAGGAAGTCATTGCTGTCCAAAAAGAATATTGCAGCATGTTTGAAGTTTGCAAAAGAGCACCTGGATGTTCCACAGCACTACTGGCAAAATATTCTGTGGACAGATGAAACCAAAATTGAGTTGTTTGGAAAAAACACACAACACTATGTGTGGAGAAAAAAAGGCACAGCACACCAACATCAAAACCTCATCCCCACTGTAAAACATGGCGGAGGGAGCATCACGGTTTGGGGCTACTTTGCTGCCTCAGGGCGTGCATGGATTGTTGTCATTGATGGAAAAATGAATTCCAGAGTTTATCAAGACATTTTGCAGGAAAACGTAAGACCATCTGTCCGCCAACTGAAGCTCCGCAGAGGATGGGTGATGCAACAGGACAATGACACAAAGCATACAAGTAATTCAACAAAAGAATGGCTTCAAAAAAACAAAATACGCCTTCTGGAGTTGTCCAGTCAGAGTCCTGACCTCGAAGAAAATATATAGCAATGGTAGACACCATAGATAGAAAAAAACCCGATTGGGTTTAGTGTGAAAGGCGCTATATAGACTATATTACTGGCGAAATATTATATCTTGAAGCAGCTCACTAGTTGAGTGTATCCTTCACTCCAGAAATAGAATGTAGAAAGAGCACTTTACAGTGAAAAAGGAGCGCTTAGAGATTAAACAGAAACACATGTATTGAACAGAAAGAAAAAAACTTTTTTCTTTTTCTTTCTCTTTTCCTTATTTCTTTCAATATAGTTCTGATTCTGTTGTGGACCATCAAACTATCACTCGTGTTACGGATCAGCGGACCAGGCCACTTCCTCTTCCTGGTAGCCGGTGGTTAAGGCACACGCCCGCTATTGCCTGAGCGAGAACGAGGCTTGGATGGAGGAAGCCGCACGGCGTGCTCTACTCTATTCCCACAGAATGCCACAATGGCACAATGACAGCTACGCCCTCATTGATAGGGGCAAAATCACAAAATTTAAGAGTGGGTAACCAAAACCCAAGCAGCCGTCCAGCTATAAATATATACTCCTATACTACAATTGCAAGTGCAGCAATAATGAGCCAGCCCATTTTGAAGTGTGAAGATTGCAACAATCTTATGTTCAAATAGACCATGCCAATGTCACATTAATCATAATTGGAGTGATGACCACTGGGCCCTCATTGATAGGGGCGAATAACAGTGATACACGGTTGGTAATGGGAACATACAACTGTTAAAACACCTTACTTCTCGACATGTTTCGCCGCCTAAACAACTGTGGCTTTTTCAAGAGATGAGACCCCGCTGGCTTCTCCTCCTTAAATAGTTGCAACCAGATTGTTGTGTCAAAGGTCAATTAAATACTACCATTCACTCGGCATCTGACGTCAGTGGATCCGCCTCCCTTCATTAATTCCACCTCTTACAACATGTGAAAGTTAATTAAGTCTTGGTGAAAAAAAATAAATGGGAGCTGACATATAATGTAGCAGTGTACAATCAACAGGCTCGTTATTGTGCATAGAAGTGGCGTGTGCAGATACAAAAACTACCACCAAAAAGGGAGCAATTGCCATATATACACGCTTGTATTGCGTTCGAATAGATTGCAGTGCCCTAATGGAAAGTAGTGATTGGCGATCTTACAGACTAAAAGGTGGAATAAAGAGAAAGTTGTTAGGCTGAAAGAGCCCTGCAAGGGTTCCCCATAGTAAAGATGTCTCAAAACAGACATCCTCTTTACATCATGCTGTCCCACCTGAAGCCCATAGTTGCTGCTACACATAAAGCACCAATTGGCTTCCCTATAATAATAATAATAAAGCTGGTATGCCCCCCAATGCGCAGGACGTAACATTGTTTGTGTGCGTTTATTTATTTTGTAATGTAAAGATGCCAACAACCTCGCTATTGTGCATAGATATTAAGTATACAGGTAAAACGGCTTCCTTCAAGAAAAGGGCGGGGGAAAAAAAAACCCAAAAACAATCATTATATATACCGGCTTATATTGCGTTCTCATAATTTACCAGTACCCTAATGGGAAGTTTTAATAGCAGTCTTGTAGGCTATATGGAGGAATGAGAAAAATATAAAAGGATATATATATTAAACTAACAGGGCCCTACAATGGATTCCCCATAGTGGGGATGTTAAACATCCCATGTTCATGATACTGCCCCACCTAGGCCCATAGCGGCTGCCACGCATATGACGGCAATTGTCTTCCCTAGGAAAATAGAAATAATATACCCCCCCTAATGAGCAGGGCATTGCATTATTGGTATAATAACAAAAAACGAAGGGAGTATATGATACAAGAAAAAAACACAACAAAAAACGTGGTGTTTCGTATGTTAACGTCAATTGTTGGATTAGTAACGTAATTGCCACCTCAATCTTAAGGGCACTGTAAGTGTATCACTATATACTGGGGGCAATTAACCGAAGGCCAAAGCGCAGTATCTAGAGACTAAACAGCCATTCATATTGGGGGGGAAAAAAATAAATTATAATAGGGCTTGTCAAAATCTTATCGAGTCGTCATACGTTAGTGAAGAGGGTAGTATCGACTAATAGAATTAAATCGCAAAAATAACCAGAGGTGCCGGGGTCAAAGCTAAGGTTAATTAAAATAATAATGCAGCAATATTTCAATGGTCTGAAATGAAAGGAGTGAAGGTAAATCCCTCATTTAATCCTTCAGGATACAATGTACATAATTCATAAATCCAAAACGCCTCTCTCCGGCGTAGTCTTAAATCAAAATTTCCACGGCGTGGACCAATTATTAATTGTTCAATCACTTGGAACCTCAAGGCATCCGCATTCCCCCCATGTTCCGTTTTGAGGTGTCGTGCCACTGGAGTGTCGCGGATATGCCTAACGGATCTAGCATGTTCCAAGATCCTTTGGCGTAGTGGCCGAATAGTTTTGCCAGCATAGCATTTCCCGCATGTACACGTCATTAAATATACAACACCTTTTGAGCTACAATTAAAAAATAGTTTTGCTCGATGCTCTTTTCCGTTGGGGTTCGACCATACTCCACTGCTATGTATGATGTACTTGCAGGCCTTACAACGACCGCAACGATAGGTCCCTTTTAGAGTAGTAGTCAACCAAGTTTGTTTGGAGGGTTTTGACAAATGGCTCCTAACTAGCTGATCTCCTAAATTTGAACATCTTCTTGATGTAAACATGGGTCTATCAGTGAGTACCTTTGCAAGATGGCGATCCTGTTTCAAAATGGGCCAATATCTATTACAGATATCTTGTATGTCATTCCAACCTGCATCAAAATTACCAATGAGTCTCATCATTTGTTGCTCGGTATTCGGAGTCACATCCCTATCCTTCAACAGAGATGTTCTCTCAGTTGATAAAGCACGATGGTAGGCCCTCTTCAGGATTCGATGAGGGTAACCCTTTTCGCAAAACATCTTACGCAAAACTTGGGCCTTCGTATAGAATTCATTGTCATTTGAACAGATTCGTCGTAATCTTAGATATTGGCCAACAGGGATGCCTCTTTTTAGTGGCATCGGATGAAAACTTTCCCAATTCAGGAAGCTATTTGTTGCGGTAGGCTTGCGGAACAGGGTAGTGTTTGAAAGACCCTCATCGTCTTTAGTGATAGTAAAGTCTAGGAAGTTAATACATTTCTCATGTACTTCCTTTGTAAACTTTAGATTAAGGTTGCTGACATTCAGTTTCTCAACAAAAGGTCGAACATTTCCCGTGTACCGGACCAAACAAGAAAAACGTCATCGATGTACCTGCTCCATACCTTGATAAATGGAAGGAAATCAATCATACTAATATCGAACACAATGTACTTTTCCCACCAACCCAAGAATAAATTTGCATAGGTGGGTGCCATCGGAGTTCCCATGGCTGTTCCGGTGGACTGTTTATAAAAAGCACCATCGAAGACAAAGTAATTATGCGTCAATATGAATTTAATCAGTTGAATCACAAACCCAGTATGCACCGAATGTTCTACCCCTCTGTCAAAAAAGTTTCCACGTATTGGACTCCTAGATTATGGGGGATGCTGCTATATAGCGCCTCCACATCAAGACTACAGAGGAGGCTGTCAGATGGTACTTGTAATGTCATTAAGAATGCAAGCATCCCTTTGGAGTCTTTAATATATGAGGGGAGTTTTTGAACAAGGGGTTGGAGGATACGATCAACATATGTACTGACATGTTGGGTAAGATTGTTAGTGCCTGAGACGATGGGTCTGCCTGGTACCGGAGTTCTTTCTTTGTGTACTTTGGGAAGACAATAAATGAAACTCCTTATCTGATATAATTCCCAATTCTTTCCCGTCATCTAAGATGTTACGTAACTCAATGGCAAATTTATCAGTAGGACCTCATCCCCACTGTAAAACATGGTGGACGGAGCATCATCGTTTGGGGCTGCTTTGCTGCCTCAGGGCCTGGACGGATTGTTGTCACTGATGGAAGAATGAATTCCAGAGTTTATCAAGACATTTTGCAGGAAAGCGTAAGACCATCTGTCCGCCAACTGAAGCTCCGCAGAGGATGGTTGATGCAACAGGACAATGACCCAAAGCATACAAGTAATTCAACAAAAGCATGGCTTCAACAAAACAAAATACGCCTTCTGGAGTGGCCCAGTCCGAGTCCTGACCTCAACCCGATTGAAATGCTGTGGCATGACCTTAAGAGAGCGATTCACACCAGACATCCCAAGAATATTGCTACACTGAAACAGTTTTGTGAAGAGGAGTGGTCCAAAATTTGTCCAGATCGTTGTGCAGGTCTGATCTGCAACTGCAGGAAATGTTTGGTTGAGGTTATTGCTGCCAAAGGAGGGTCAACCAGTTATTAAGTCCAAAGGTTCACATACTTTTTCCACCCTGCACTGTGAATGTTTACATGTTCTGTTCAATAAAAACATGAAAACATATACAGGGTTATTCAGAGAGCGTGAAAAGCAGGAGAATGACTGGAGAATGAAAAATTCTAGGTTAAAAGAGCCAATTTGGAAAGTGAGATGAAAGGGAGAATTTTTCTGGTTTGGCTATTTTGACCTAGAATTTTTCATTCTCCAGTCATTCTCCTGTCATTCTCCTGCTTTTCACGCTCTCTGAATAACCCTGATAATGTATGTGTTGTATTATTTTAAGCAGACTGTGTTTTTCAAATTGTTGTGACTTAGATGAAGATCAGAGCACATTTTATGACCAATTCATGCAAAAATCCACTTAATCCCAAAGGGTTCACATACTTGTTCTTGCCACTGTATATAAAGGATACATATATATCATAATAGAGCCTACTGCAACAGCAGCGACATTGCTGACCAGATCCATTACTATGGTGTATGGGGCCAAGCGAACACCTGTGCTGCATTCCTTTCCTTTGCCTGATAATTTTAAGAAAGGACCTGTTTGTTTGTTTTTTTGAGTTAGCACCAGGGTTGAGCAGTAGGTAAAATTTAGCGATTAGCATCGCTCCAGAAATCAGTGCAGGCACCAAGTGACCTGTTGGTTACAGAAGCGCTAGAGATCTCTAGCGCTCCCCATGTTAAGTATAATACGCTGTAGAGGTCGCCAGGGCTGGGTCCTGGATGGACGATATGTTTCACCCCTATTTGGGTTGTGGTCCCTTTAAGGGCAACCACAGGGTTAATCTTCCTGTCCAGGAAGAGGTTTAAAAGCCAGCAACTCCCAGACAGGATTGTGGGAGTTAAGGAAAAAGAAAGTAATCAGTGGAACCTGGGTGTGTGTTCCAAAAGCAGGAGACGTGCTGTGCCTTGCTGGAGAGGCTTCTACATTTTGGGGAAAGGATTCCCCAGGTTTGGGACTGTTTAAAACGTTGGTGAGCCACCATTATTTTTCTGTTTATTTGTGCTGAAGATCAGGACTTTGCTTTAATTTCGCTAAACACAAGCGTGTACTTATTATGTTGCCTTTTTGACTACCCTGAAAGGGTGAATAAAGCTGTTCTGTTTGTGAAAGACATTCTGCATATGCTCTGTGGGCCTCCCAAACATCACAACGCGTAAAGTACAGTAAGCTTGCGCTATGAATCGCTAATAGTGATACGCTAAATGCTTTTTCTCATTTGTAGCGAGAGGCAAACGATCTGCAGGTCAGGCGCTAGACTGATTTAACCCGGCGCTTGATGTTAGTGCCCACAGAGTCCAGACCTTAACTCCATTGAGAATCCTTGGGGTGTGCTGGAGAAGACTTTACACGGCGCTCCGATGCTTCCATCATCAATACAGGATCTTGAAAACAAATTAATGCAACTCTACATGGAAATAAATGTTGTGATATTGTATAAGCTTATCAAAATGATGCCACAACGAATGAGTGCTCTAATCAAAGCAAAAGGCGGCCCAACAAAATTTGCGAGTGTATGTCTTTTTTTTCCAGGCAGTATATTCTATAAATATATAGTATGTGTGGAGATAGATGATATAAAGCTACAGTTAGGGAAACAATTATTTGATCCCCTGTTGATTTTGTATGCTTGCCGACTGACAAAGAAATGATCAGTCTATAATTTTAATGGTAGGTTTATTCTAACAGTGAGAGACAGAATAAAAACAAAACCATCCAGAAAAACACATTTCAAATAAGTTATAAATTCATTTGCATTTTAATGAGTGAAATAAGTATTTGATCCCCTGTCAATCAGCAAGATTTCTGGCTCTTACAGCTGAGATTAGGAGCACACTCTTAAAGGGAGTGCCCCTATCTCAGTTTGTTACCTGTATAAAAGATCTGTCCATAAAAGCAATCAAACAGATTCCAAACTCTGCACCATGGCCAAGACCAAAGAGCTGTCCAAGGATGTCAGGGACATGATTGTAGACCTACATGGGGCTAGAATGGGTGACGAGACTATCGCCAAGCAGCATGGTGAGAATGTGGCAACAGTTGGTGTGTTTATTTGCAAATAGAAGAAACACAAAATAACTGTCAGTCTCCCTCGGCCTGCGACTCCATGCAAGATCTCCCCTCATGGAGTTTCAATGATCAAGAGAAAGGTGAAGAATCAGCCCAGAACTACACAGGAGGATCTGGTCAATGATCTCAAAGCAGCTGGGACTATAGCCACCAAGAAAACAATAGGTAACACAGTTGTGAAGGACTGAAATCCTGCAGCACCCACAAGGTCCAGCTGTTCAAGAAAGCACATGCACAGGCCTATCTGAAGTTTGCCAATGAACATCTGATTGATTCAGAGGAGAACTGGGTGAAAGTGTTGTGGTCAGATGAGACAAAAATCGAGCTCTTTGGCATCAACTCAACTCACCGTGTTTGGAGAAGAAGGAATGCTGCCTATGACCCCAAGAACACCATCCCCACTGTCAAACATGGAGGTGGAAACATTATACTTTGGGGGTGTTTTGCTGCTAAGGGGACAGGACGACTTCACCACATCAAAAGGTACGATGGACGGGGCCATGTAACGTCAAATCTTGGGTGACTACCTTCTGCCATCAGCCAGGGCATTGAAAATGGGTCGTGGATGGTATTCCAGCATGACACTGAACCAAAACACATGACCAAGGCAACAAAGAAGTGGCTCAAGAAGAAGCATATTAAGGTCCATTAGTGGCCTAGTCAGTTTCCAGACCTTTATCACATAGAAAATCTTTGGAGGGAGCTGATAGTTCAAGTTGCCAAACGTCAGCCTCGAAACCTTAATGACTTAGAGAGGATCTGCAAAGAGGAGTGGGATACAATCCCTCCCAAGATGTTGTCAAACCTGGTGACCAACTACAAGAAACGTCTGACCTCTGTGATTGCCACAAGTGTTTTGCCACCAGGTACTAAGTCATGTTTTGCAAAGTGGTCAAATACTTATTTCACTCATTAAAATGCAAATAAATCATATAACTTTCTGGAAATGCGTGTAGATTTGTTGTTATTCTGTCTCTCACTGTTACAATAAACCATTAAAATTAATAAACTGATCATTTCTTTGTCAGTGAGCAAGCGTACAAAATCAGCAGGGGATTAAGTTATTTTTTCCTTCACTGTATAGATTGAGAAAAAAAGATGGATAGAAAGACATCTAGAGACACAGACAAAAGGTCCTTAATGGGCTTTCCATAAGGAATTAATTATGTAGTTTGTCCCTTTAGCTGCCTACTCCTACAATTTTTTTTTGTTAATATGAAAATTGTAAGGAAGTGTTTTACAGTATTTTCTGGTGTATAAGACTACTTTTTATACTTAAAAATATCCCCCAAAAATTGGGGGTCGTCTTATACGCGGGATATACAATACAATATGACGAGTATAGCCCAAAACCTATTTTTTAACTGGAAAATTAGGGGGTCATCTTATACACCCGGTCGTCTTATACTCCAGAAAATACGGTACTTTGTTTTACCTCACAAATAAAAATAATTGTATTACCGAGGACAAGCAGCGAGAGTTCTCCAACATTCTAATGTTATTTCGTTCTGTTCCATTTAATTTGAAATGGCTTTCTCTCTTTCTCCCCCACTCTAGGCTCAGCAGCAGACAGATTTACACAAGCCAAGTTGGATTCTGAAGATAGTCAGCCAAGCAAATGAAGCAGACACAATAGAAGTGAAGAAAGACACCGAACGTTTAGATAAAATCAGAGCTATGAAGCAAGCATGGGAGATGGCAGAACCAGGACGAGCTGTTAAGGTAATGTCAACATCCAGACATAAGCGAAAAATGAATTGTGAACTGCAACACGGATGAAAATAATCGCTAGATAAGATGCTTGATCATCACCAGTTGTAAAATGACAAGTACATAATCTAGGTGGACTGTGAATTTTGGAAATTTAATAGCATCGGGGCTGAAACGGGACATCCCTAAATTAATGTGTGGAGACATCCACTTACATTAAATAAAACACTGGAATCCATAATAAATCTGGAAGTGTACTGCAGGACATGTTGTAATTATTAGAATTACTGCCGTATATCCCTAAATGTCTGGTCAGGACAAAGAGCGCATGATATGTATAAAAACATAGTGCCATATTGCATTCCTTGCGCATCGGATTTGCGCGCACGCAAATGCGCATTTGCACGAGGACAAAACCATTTGCGCAGAACGTCGTATTTCAACGTTCGTGCAAACGATGCGCATTATCATTTAACGCGGATGGACTTGCGCGAGCGTGATGAACTGTGCGCGTCCTATACTTAACAATGTGAGAGCAAATGCGTTAAGGTATTTCAATAGATGCGCAACTTCCTACGAACGACGTTTGCACGCATAAGTTTAACGTCTTTGAAAACCTGGTGTTAACTGCAAATCTGAACGTTTTGGCTGAAACAAAATACACCAGCACGAAAAAAAAAATACAGCACAGTATAGTTACACATTCTACACATACCCAAACAAAAAAATTGTGAATTCGTGCATATTTTTTTTATTGCTGCAGCATGTATACTCAGATTTATTTTGGCAGGCGCAAAAACACTAGTGAGTCAATTAAGGTGAATTGATGTCAATTAACCCTTTCACTGCTGAGGACGTGTGGGGAACGTCCTCATCGACTCCTAAAGAAAGATAGGGGGTTCCTTTGAACCCCGATATCTCCCGACTGTTGGCAGCTAACAGGGTCATGTTTGGTATCATTAGACAGGCCTGAGCATGGCCTTTCCAATGATACCAAAGATAACCATGTTTAAAGTAAAGATAAAAAATAATAAAAATAATAATAAAAAAGAAAAACGTGTTTTTTTAAGATGTGAAATGGCTCAGCAGTAAAGGGGTTAAGGTTCTTAATTCTGATTGGCTGAATCCCGCGAAAAAAACAGTCCGCGCACTGATTTACATGCACAACGTTACTGCGTGCGTATTACACTTCGTTTTGTGCGTTTTTTTTTACCAACGTTATTTTTTGACGGATGAGAAAATGCGTTCGGATCTGAATATCACGTTAATTTTCGCGCAATAACGCTGGACACTGCGTGCAAATTTTTTTTTTCTTGCGCAGAGAATGTAATATGGCCCTAAGTCTGTGAAGCCAGCCAGGTTGCACCAAGAGCTTGCACAAGGCACTCACACCAACGCACCGCCTCACCTCCATGTAAGTTCACTCAGTGTATTGTTGTCAGGTTTAGAAAAATCTATGAAAAACTGGATAGATAATAATAGTCTCTCGATTAATCTCTGCACAAGGCCGTTTATCATATGCTTCTTTTCACCATTATCAATCAACAGGTCTACCCCTGAGATGGAGGTGATTAAAAAGGGGGATCTAAGGCTGGGGTCAGACGAGTGTTTTGAAGAGCGGAAGGAAAGTCCATGAGAGTGGTCGTTCCTTCCACTTGACGCCTGTCTGATGGCCGTCTCGCTGAGCGCAATTAGTGCGCTCAACGCTGCAAGGCTCTATCCTCCTATGGAGGATCGCACTTTGCAGCCCCATCAACGCGTGCATGGCCACTGTCGCATGTGCAATTCGTGCATGCGCAACAGAGTGTGGCACGTCAGTACGGGCACACATAGTGCACTAGTCTGACACCGGCCTTAGAAGTCACCTTAATAAAGACTGTATTCACTGACTAAGCCTATGTTCCTTGCAATTACCAGAGCCAACATCAACAAGTTTAGCTTGAGTGAAACAACTTGCACTGGTAAACAGGAACCCCAACCTCAATGAATAGAGTTCTCAGATTCATAAACTGAAGGAAATTTACTGTGTTCAGAATTCCTTGAAAAATTCTGTGTAAAACAAAATAACAAAGAATTTGTTTTGGTTTCTCTGTATGACAGTGTCTTACAATTCTATAAACACTACGGGCACTATTCCCTAGTTGGCGTAAACGATGGCGCCTTGATATGCAAGCGCCACCGCCAGGTTAAGTGTGTTTAACACAATCCCCCCATATCACATTCCTGATGCTACCCCGTTAATAATCCGTTAGCACATTGGTAGTTGCTCTAACTTCTGCGAGCTTACTGTACTTTGTGCATCCTATACTTACATGGGGAATGCAATCATTAATTGTCAGGATACAGAGTCTTCCAGCACACAGACAAAACCCAGTAAAGCAATGAAACCCCTAATCTGACAGACTGGTCTTTACACTAGAATGGCCAGTACTATTCTGAATAAAGAATGAGAACAATGACGATACTTAGACGTACTGAAACCACAGAGATAAAAAATCACAGTACATATACAAGCCGGAGGTGGGTACACAGAATTAGTATAACAAATAACCATACAGGGAGTACAGAGCAGAGGCAAAATCCAGATACTAAAGCCAGGGTCAGAACACAGAATCTTATCATCTAAACAGGGAAGCAGAAAATCAGAATCGAAAATACAATGTCGAGGTCAAAACCAAAGGATCACAGAAAATGATGGGTATACAGAAAACCACAACAGGGCTCAGAGCTTTGGCAGTTTCTGCTATTTAATGGCCTCCTAGGTCTCTGACCCAGTGCAGAAGTCGGGGAAGCCAGATTGACACTCTCTCTGTTGAGGAAACCTCACTGCAGAACCACCAGCTGGCATGATATTAGTGTTTTGATAAGTAAGGTATTACAAATTACTGTCAGGACCCCCAACGCAAAATTTTAGCACAGTTCAAAAGCTGGTGCATAATGATTCTGCATTTACAAAATCATTTAGCGCCCCCCCTAAGCCCCCCCAACAATTCAAAATACCACCGTAACCAAACTAGATAAAAATATATATGTTTATTACGTATGTAAAATGATTTATTCTCATAACAAGAAATCAAGGATTTATAAAAACAACAACCATCAGCACATAGATTCTAGCTTGCAAATTAGAATATGTTAGTAATATCATAAATGATTAGTACAATTTAAGAAAACATGTATTCCCCAGCAAACAAATATTCAAAACAAAGCTAGTATCCCATATATATATATATATATATATGTATATATGTATACACATATGTATATCTCTGTGCTACCTGGATCAACAAAAAGATAGAATAAGTGATAGCTTCATTTAGAATAATAAGTAAGAACAACTCATTTAGTGAATCTTCCCCTAATAAAAAGAATTAAACTTCTAATCGTATGCTTTTTAAATTGTAGATTATAAAATCCCTGCTTAATAATTCAATCACAATAGCTCTTCCATTTTCAATATATACAGTTGTGTTCAAAATTATTCAACCCCCACTGAAATTGAGTGTTTTGGCCAGTTTGACATTGATTTTGATCATTCAGTCATCTTGCTTACAATTAAATCAAAGAGGCACGTGTAGGTCAGACAAATATAACATAACATTTATAATGAAATAACCACAAATGTCTTTTCTGTGCTCACATCATTATCAGTTTTATTCAACCCCCAAGTGACATTCAATCTTAGTACTTAGTACAACATCCTTTTACAGTTATAACAGCTTTTAAATGTGAAGCATAGCTTGACACAAGTGTCTTGCAGCGATCTACGGGTATCTTCGCCCATTCGTCATGGGCAAAAGCCTCCAGTTCAGTCACATTCTTAGGCTTGCGCACTGCAACTGCTTTCTTTAAGTCCCACCAGAGGTTCTCAATCGGATTTAAGTCAGGTGACTGCGATGGCCACTCCAAAATGTTCCAGCCTTTAATCTGCAACCATGCTATAGTGGACTTGGAGGTATGCTTGGGATCATTGTCCTGTTGAAAGGTCCAACGTCTCCCAAGCCTCATGTTTGTGACGGACTGCATCACATTGTCATCCAATATCTCCTGGTACTGAAGAGAATTCATGGTACCTTGCACACGCTGAAGCTTCCCTGTACCTGCAGAAGCAAAACATCCCCAAAGCATGATTGACCCCCACCATGCTTCACAGTAGGCAAGGTGTTCTTTTCTTCATAGGCCTTGTTCTTCCTCCTCCAAACATAGCATTGATCCATGGGCCCAAACAGTTCTAATTTTGTTTCATCAGTCCACAGAACACTATCCCAAAACTTCTGTGGTTTTTCCACATGACTTTTGGCATACTGCAGTCGACTCTTCTTATTCTTTGGAGACAGCAAGGGGGTGCGCCTGGGAGTTCTGGCATGGAGGCCTTCATTACGCAGTGTGCGCCGTATTGTCTGAGCTGAAACTTCAGTACCCACATCTGACAAATCTTTTCTCAGTTCCTCAGCAGTCACACGGGGACTTTTCTCCACTCTACGCTTCAGGTAGCGCACAGCAGTCGAAGTCAGCATCTTCTTTCTGCCACAACCAGGTAGCGTTTCAACAGTGCCCTTTGCCTTGAATTTGCGAATGATGCCTCCTATGGTCTCTCTTGGTATGTTTAACATCTTTGCAATCTTCTTATAGCCATTGCCCTTCCTGTGAAGAGTAATCACCTCTTCTCTTGTCTTCCTGGACCATTCTCTTGACTTCGCCATGTTTGTAACCACACCAGTAAATGTCTAGAAGGAGCTGAGTATCACAGTCATTTTAAAGCTGCCTAATTGGTGCTTATTATGCTTTATTGCTGCTCCATGACATCCACAGGTGTTTTCAATACCTGATTGAAAACACTTGAATGAACCTCTGTTCTTCAGAGTGGTAGTCTTTAAGGGGTTGAATAATTGTGTTAATGAAGAATTCACAAAAGAAACATTTACTACTGTATTACAAAACCAATTGATGTCATTTTAGTTGCATATGGTTCTTTAAAAAGTCCTTGTAGGATTTCATTCTGAATACAATTACAAATGTACACTAAATTTCCTAGAACCTTTTACAGCATTGGGGGTTGAATAATTTTGAACACAACTGTATATGTATACATTGCAACAAATAATTAGGATAAATTAATATCATTTTTATCAGACACTTATCATATTTCTATACTGCAGGTTAGAAATATATCAAAGATCCGATCTATCAATACCAGAGATAAATCTCAGTCTATATCCATTGCAATATACGCACTTATAAATATATATATCTACATTAGTTCAACTTCAAATGCTTTCATACTTTACCTGTTCCAACTGGATTCAACCCTTTCTGCAATTGAAGTGGTATCAGTGGATGTAATGAGTTAAATCGAGAGTGTGTGAGAATTTGTGAGAATACTATATAACAATTTCTAAGATGTTATGAATATATGTCCATCTTAGTTTCTTTGTCTCTCTTTTTCTGAGTCTCTCCGTGAGCATGATTCATTTCTGAGTGAGTGCGTGAGTGAAAGGGAGAATGAGAATGCATGAGAGGAAGAAATGACATGAATAAATGCCTTGACTGAAAGAAGTGAATTGAATGAATGCCCCTATGCTCTCTGTGGTTAGACAGATATAGGGTGTTTGACATCACTTATCACGTGCATTCTAATTAACATATCTATATGTTCAATGATATTCAATGGTACCTGTCAACTCATAATATAACACTAGAGGGCAGTGTTGATTTTCAAAATTTAATTAAAACTATTTTCCTCTATTTATTCTTTATTTATTTGACATAGGTCATAAGTCAATCTTCCATTATCTGAATCTTGTATTCACACAAAGAACGTTTCACTTTTCTCAGACATCATGTCTGTACATAACACTTTTAAATTTAGTATAAACAGACTTCTACTCTACTCCCTTATTTCAGAATTTAATCTTAGCAGTTAAAATGTAAATTCTTCTACTTTTAAACTAAAAAATACTTCTAAGTCTTTTACTTATATATTAACATAGTTATACACTACAAAAATATTGGCGCTACTAAATATATATTGGATACATAATATCTATATGAATATATATTTTTGTAGAATAGATATAATTTTAGAAACCTTTAGTAAAATATATTTTATTCAAGGACTTCTTAGCTAAACAATTTACCTTTGCCATGTCTAGCACTTATCTACCACATATATCAAATCGAACAGCCTCTATAGCATAGCGTTTTCATGTCTACATGATTATATTCATTTAAGACGCACACATATATCCTTTTATTCCACCAATGAGTTTAAACTTTGTATGAACTCCAGTCTTTTTTAAAAAGTAGGGGAAAGGTAATTCCAAAAAAGTTTTAGAAGAAAGAATATGGATTAGAACAAATATACACAAAATGGCTACAAGTATCCATTTTTTTTTCCTATGGAAATACCCGACACATCCCATGGCAAGAACAGGGGCCTGATCCTCTGCTTCTTCTCGCCTGGAGCAGAGTGAGACAGGGAACAAATCATTCCCATTCTCTCTACGCGATCACTCCACAGCGCTACACATTCTCATGACAGCGAGATCATGCAGGGTTCATGGCCCAGAAACGCAACCCTCCATAGAGTCATATGGACTCCAGGAGGTGATACTCACAGCAGCGCGGAAGCACTACCACGAGAATGCCAGAGGTTAGCGCAGCATTCCTGGGTGAGGTGCTGAGCTAGTGCCTGCCCCAGAATATCTTGTTAAGATGTGGTCGCTACGGGAAAAACTGCAGGCACAGTTTTTACCTGTTAGCGTCTTTATGTTAGCGCCAACCAGCGAATACTAACAGTGCACATGCATCCAAGATATCAAGGAGGGGGTTCTACTCACTCTTTGTAGATACGTTGCAGAAGTCACACAATTACACGTCTTGCATTTTCAGGCAATGGGGCTTATACAAACAGGAGGGCAACAAGCTTTAAGGCTCCCACCCATGCTCATGGATCAATTCAACTTGCATCATATTGTCTCCAACTTGAAATCCTTACTGGTCCCTCACCGACTGACACAGCTTTTGATTCTGTCTATACTAGTGATCCAGAACTTGTGCCATTATTGTCTCTTGTCTCCATGGTATACTGTGCAGCATGGATAGTTTGCCATCCTTGTATGTGGACAGATGTACTAAACCAGACAAGCAATGAGAGAAAATTTGGTACTTTTTGCATCACATTCCCAAATATCCAAGCACTCCAGACTTTGCTCAAGATTTTTCCTTTTTGGTATCCCAGACCAGAGGTGAACTCAAAATTTGCCTCTCATGCTGACCCCACCTATTGGAGATGTCACCAAACCGTTATGATTTATCTTCATTCCTGGTGGTACTATGAACGCATACCTACCTTTTTAGTCCTCTGCCTGTGTAGTTTCTGCAGAGGCCACCGAGGTGGAATTAGCCTTTGATCTTGCTACTTTCCTCCTTTTTCGAGTTTGGGTCCCCACAAAGTCTTTCGATCTTCTATTTTCCTACATCTGCTGCTGACAGGAAGGATTCTTATTGCATTGAAGTATGACGTATTCTCCTACTCTCTCTGGAAGGCCAGTCAGGGAAATCAATTGCACATATAAAATATTCTGAACTACGTCGGTTTCAGAAACTAGGTGTTATTCAGAGAGAGCCGAACTGGGCCCGAAATTGCACCGAATGGTGAATTTCCCCATACGGTGCAATTTTGGGGCCATTTGCCAGCGAAATACGTTGCCTGTTCAACGGCAGTGAAATCCCTATAGAGAAGCAACAGTTAAGGCTAATGTCAGACGAACGCAGTCAGAGCGCACTCTGCGTGCGTGCATAACGGACGGACGTACTGACAGAAGGTACTGTAGACACCACACGGTCAGTTTTTTTTTACGGATGTAGAAAAAAAGGGAACTATGGGAAACATCATCACGCGCACAGGCTGCTACGCGGATGCTGCACACTCTGGGCGTCCGTCATAGCGCTTTTAAAAAATGTTTTTCCAATTTTTTTTTTAATAGTGTTATATTTTTGTCTGTAACAGACCTTTTAATTATTATTTATAGGACCTTATATGTTAATTTCAGACAATTTCAGGTAGTAGTTTTTTTCGTAAAACAGTGTTTAAGTTTTTTTGAGATTCAATCCTTTTTTTCCTTTTTTTTTTTTTCCCCCGTTCGTCGGCTCGTCGGCTTTTTCCGGCAGCTGGTCGGTGCTGTGTTCATCAGATCGTCGGCTTTTTCGGACATGTTCGGTGGGTTTGTGGCGGATCGACGGGTATGTTCTGAGGGTTTTCTGTGGTGCTTCGGATCGATCCGATTTTTCAGATCGTATTGGTAGGTTATTGGCGGGGTTTTTGGCAGATTTTCGTCAATTTTTCAGATCCATTCAGCCTCTCTTCCCTACTCTTCAAGGACCCTGCGGTGAATGCTGAATTCATCGCAGGGCTGGGAATTTGATTCCACTGAAGTGCAGGGAACAAGAGAGCACCGAAATGTCACCGACATTTATTCTCTGAATAACCCCTTTAGTTACTTCGTACACTTGGACTACCTATATCACCTCAGCCTCTTTTCGCAATAAACTAAATGGCTGAGATGAGATAGGATCACTTGCTGTCCCACGCCACAGCAGTACCCTGCCATACCTTGAACGTCTGTCTGGTGGTGGTTACCCCTAACTCTGTATTGTAGTGGGGCCTGTCGAGGCATGGATGTACCCAGTCTCTTCCTCTTCATCATTTCACTCTTCAGTTCTGCTTCCCTTCATTTGACCTGACCCCTTCCTTTCGATTTAATAACCGTTTTTCCTTCCATTCCTTTTTTCACTTTCCTTTTTAAATTTCTCCTTCCTCCACCTTCCTTGCTGGTAAAATGAATGGGGACACCTGAAAATTGTATGTGTTCTACTACTTACATATAAGTATTTTAGCGTCATTTTGTTGTTGTTTTACGTATTCTCTGTACTTTATTATTGTACAGTGAATTTTTACGTTAGTTTGTACTCTGCTTTACACAGTTTGATTAATGAATAAAAAATGAAGATAAAAACTCCTTGGTTGTGACTGTGACCAGCAGCCTTGCACTAACATACATTCTTCTTTTTAGGCTTTGCAGTCTCGTTTGCAATATATCAACAAGCATTTGCAAAAACCTAAGGAGGACAATGGTGAAACAAGGAATCCTGAGGATACCCAAGTGTTGCACGAAGAAACAGGTATGGGATTTTGGATTCGTGTTTGCTAGCATTGAGCTTCACTATAAATTAACCCTTTCGCTGCTGAGGCTTTTCCCGCCCCTGTGCTGAGGTCATTTTTACCGGTTTTGCTCATCATGTTTAAACGTGTTTTGAAGGCTTATTTTAGTATATTACCCAGACATATTATATATCGTTCTTTCCGTCAGACTCGGTAGATTCATAATATGTCATTATTATATGTATACGTTATGTCATGTCTGTATATTATAACAAAAAATGCAATAAAATATGTATTTTCAATAATTTACAATGTGTAAAGTGTTTTTTTTCACATTTTAACATGCGAGCAATTGCGGTTATATTTTGTATGGGGTGCGCTTGTTAAAAAAATTAGAGATGGGGTCTCATTACATTTTTTTTGGGGAAAATTACACTATTTTTAACAAACGCACCGCATACAAAAATCGTTAGTGCAGCATCATTGTTCACATTATAATTGAAATGGGAACAATATTGCTGCATTAACAAACCAAAAAAAATAAAAAAAAGTGTTTATTTTTTTTTTTATAATTTTTTTTTAATTTATTTTTATTTTTATTTTTCATTTATTTTATTTTTTTACAACATTTTTCACTTTCATGTTTGGTATCGTTGGAACGGCCATGCTCTGGCCGATCCAACCATACCAAAATTTAACC
Source organism: Leptobrachium leishanense (assembly GCA_009667805.1). Lineage (NCBI taxonomy): Eukaryota > Metazoa > Chordata > Amphibia > Anura > Megophryidae > Leptobrachium > Leptobrachium leishanense. The sequence continues at coordinate 302,058,055 of CM019066.1, read as the reverse complement.
CCTAGCTGCCACGGATCGGGAGATAGGGAGTTCATTGGAACTCCCTACCTCCACCGTTGGTGGCAGTTAAGGGTTAAGTCCAGGACTGGCGTCATCGTGCTACGCACGATGACGCCAGTCCTCAGGGGGAGTTCCCGGAGGCTTGGCCGACATCCAAGATGTCGGCCAGCTCCGGGAAAGGATCACGAATCGGCGCTTTTCAGCGCCGATTCGCGATCCAGCTCCCCAGGGGTTAATGCCAGGCATCATTTGGAAGGGCAGGCTGTGCCCTTCCAAATGATGCCTGGGTTAACCCCCGCAGAGACGCCGATCGGGAGGGAGAGAGGTCCGAAGGACCTCCCCCCCCCCCTCCCTTTCAGGCGCCTCCTCCGCACATGCGGGGGGGGCGCCTGAATTAGGTGTCATCGCGCTGCCGCGATGACACCTAATTCCGGCGGCTGTGGTCCTGGATGCCGGGCTGACATCGAGGATGTCAGCCCGCACCGGGGGGGCCAGCGATCGGCCGGAACCCAGCCGAACGCTGACCCCAATGGGAGGACGCGCTCAGCGTGTCCTCCGCATACCAGCGGGAATGCTGAGGACGCGCTGAGCGCGTCCTCAGCATCGAAGTGGTTAAACAGAACTTTAAAAAAAAAAAATCCTTATGATAATTAATAAGTGTTAGTGGTAAAAGAATATTTCCAAAACAGAACTGTAGCCTGTGCACCATTACCCATCACTTGAAATAAAGTCCCACCCATCACATGGCTTTACCCATGTGAAACATCGTGGTCTCCGCCCACGGTTCTCTAATTAAGCAATATATAATATAGGGATACACACAGCAATTTTTTTCAGCTAGTACATAACATTATGGAGAAAGAAATACGCAACAAGTACGTTTCATTTTCAACAGAAATGTTATTTCCAAAAAACAAGTAATTTCCACCTGCTAATTGGTGGTACAAGAAATATCTCCCCTGCAGTATATAGAATTTATATTCTGCATATAGGAAATCACATGACCTTAATTCGTGAATTGCTTTCCTCCCTGCAGTATATAATTCCACATACTGAAGGGAAGCACTTTCATGTGTTGCCCATTAGCAAGTAGACATTGTCGGGTCTATTCACTAAAGGTGAAACTCAGGAGAACTGGCTGGAGAAATGAAAATTCTAGGTCAAAATAGCCAAACCAGAAAAATTCTCCCATTTATCTCACTTTCCAAATGGGCTATTTGGTCTAGATTGTTCTCTTCTCCTGCCAGTTCTGATTTTTCACCTCTCTGAATAACCCTGATAATGTTAAGGGTTATAATATTTAATATGTGGATAAAAGCTGCTTGATCTAAGGAGCAATCTGCACCAATTCGGGGTCAAGAAGGAATTTTCCCCCAGTATGTTGCATATTGGCAAGCTCTTCAGAGTGGGGCTTATTGCCTTCTTTTGGATCAACAGCAGTGAAAGGCTGAACCTGACGCATGTCTTTTTTTAGACTGTCAGAGTTATTCAGAGAAAGGTGATAACCAGGAACTGGCAGGAGAAGAGAACAACCTAGACCAAATAGCCGATTTTGAAAGTGAGATGAATGGGAGAATTTTTCTGGTTTGACTATTTTCACCTAGAATTTTCACTTTTCTAGTCATTGTCCTGTTTTTCAACTTTCTCTGAATAACCCTGTATGTGCTCTCCACTGGTAGGTTGCATGAATTAATGTGCACTTTTCATGCCCACAGTTGTGCACATTTGCTGTGTAATCACTCCATATATATTGGTTAGTAGTATTTCAATAACTCTTATATACTGTAGTATAGGAAGGAATAATTATTCCCTTTGAAAGTTTCATTGTCGATCACTTCAGGCAGCATGTCGGCAGGGTTTGGACCGTTGTAAATGGATCAGCCGCCTTACAGGATAGCCCTCCTCTCAACTCTGTGCTGCAAGACAACCTTCTTACAGATTTGCCCATAGAGCACAAGCATAGTGCCACCCAGTGCTAGAGCAGAGTGAGGACAAGGTGTAATATCTCATTGGTTGTCAAGCTTTTTACATTCAACACAGGATTCATGATCCCTGGGCATGACAGTGACATTTCACCAAGGAATGCACAATTGTCAAAGAGTGGCATCTGTCATTTCAGCAGTCACTGCTTCATTTGTGGGCATATCAGTCTGTTCCAAAATGCAATGCCAATATGCCATGCTATAAAGCACGTACTTATGTGTGTATTGCACAGGTATTACTCTCAAAGAGCTTGCTTTGCTGCTAGATTCTGCACAAAGCTTCCTACATTGTTCTACCTTGCATAGTTCCCACTCAGCACCATATTAAAAAATATATAATTTTTACTTGTTTATCAAATTACATTTTTCAGGATTATGCATTTATCTCATCTAGTGATTGATTCTCTGAGATATCTTCTCAATCTTGAAAAAGATACTATCAGGGTTATTCAAGGAGAGCCGAAATGGCCCTAAAATTGCATCAAACAGTGAATTTCCACGTACGGTGCAATTTCGTGGTTATTCGGCTACTTAGAAAGCTTGCAGTTCGCCAAATATTGGCGAATTGCCAGCGAAATACGGTACTGTTCGACAGCAGTGACCTTCCCATAGAGAAGTAATAGTTAACTTATTCACAGAACACCGAACAGCAGTGAAATGTCAGTGAAATGCCCTGATGTTCGGTGGTTTCATGCGACCGGTTTAAGCAGGTGAATCCCATAGGTTTCAATGCAAAAAAATCCCTGTTTTTATTAAATATTTATTAAACCGTTTATTCTTTTCAATTGCAGCAAAAGTATCTTTATTTATTTAGTTTCTTAGACATTTTCCAGGATTTTTTCAGCAATTTTTTTCATATATATTTATATATTTTTTTCCTAAATGACGTTTTTTTTTTCTCTGTAACAGACCATTTAGGATTATTCATAGGACCTTATATGTTATTTCCAGGCAATTTTGAGCAGTAGTTTTTTTACAAACACCTTTTAAAAGTCGATATTTTTTCAGATCGATTCACTGTTTTTTTCGGCGGTTTTTCTAACCTAGAAAAGGTTGTTTTTCAGTTGTTTCAGTTGTTTTTCTGATTGATTCAACTGTTTTGCAGCGTTTTTTTTGGATGCGTTCGGCAGCTTGTTCCCTGCACTTCGGGGGCTTGTTCCCTGCAAATCAAACTCACTGAAGTGCAGGGAAAGGAAGTGCTTCAGTGCTCTCTGAATAACCCTGTAGGGGTTATTCAACAAGCGCCGAACTTGCCACCGACTTACACCAGTGAGTTGTACGGTGCAATTTCATGGCAGTTCGTCTATTCAGAAAGCTGGCAATTTTTTTTCTTCTGTATCTGTAACAGAATTGAGGGTCCCTGCAGTGAATAGTGAATTCTCTGCAGGGTTGGCAAACTTGGAATCACCGAAGCGCACTGAAGTGCACCGAACCAGAAAGCACCGAAATTTCACTGAAATTTCCGTGCTTTGTGAATAACTCCTACTGTGTCTTTGAAAGTAAAATATTTTCTGGCAAAAAAGTATTAAGTAAAATAACTGAACACATGAGTCACTTTAACATGAAAATCTCACACATTTCATCGTTTAAAGTGCCCTACTGGCATAAGCAGCTTTTCCTAGCCCTGAAGCTTTGAAGGCTGTGAAGAAATCAATTGGATTCAGAAAAGAGTAGCAAGACACACAGCCTGAAGATCTCCAAAGTCTGAGTAATGGCCAGGATGATTCATGTCATATAAATCAAACTATATTTGAAATCCGGCTGAATTTTCTAAATATGAAAGTGTTAATGAATGTGGTTGTTTACCACAAATTAATTAGCTGCTGAGAGTGGAAGAGCAGTTAGCAGGGAATAAAGTGTTAGCAGGGAATAAAGTGTCCTTGGGCAAGACACCTAACGGTACATACTCGCCACCCAGGACATACTTGAAAACGAGAGAAATCTCAATGTATCCTTCCTGGTAAAATCCTTTCTCAAAAAAAATAAAATAAAGAGAAAAGTTACTTTTAGGCCGCGGGTCAGACGAGCGCATGTGCACCCGTTCTGACGTGCCTCCCGGCGTCCGTTGCAGCGTTGTGACTCTTCCATGTGGCCGGCCATACGCTGTAGTGTGCGCACGAATTGCAAGCGCGACAGCGGGCATGCTGTGGACATTCTGAAAGCCTCCCTGTCGAAGACGTACATTAGACGGGGGAGGGGCTGAAAAGCACGATCCTCCATAGGAGGTTGCCAGATGGGCGGCAGAGTGGAAGGAACCTCCACTCTCAAGGACGTTCCTTCCGCTCTGTAAAATGCTCGTCCGACCCTGGCCTAAAGTGGTAGAAGAGTTCACATTGATAATGGACTGAAATTCTTCCCAGGAGGCTCTTCCACTTTGGGTTGTAAGATCAGCCATGTTTTCATGGACATATATTACTATTTCTTGCAAAGTCAGAGCACAGGTAAAAGTGCTGCCCTGCAATATGTATAATTCACATGCTGCAGGAACTAAATCAATGTATGCATTGTACCTGCATTGTATGGATTCTGCATGCTGCGGGTGGCATTTTTCTTGCACTTCCCGGTTACCCTTCTTGGTCATTCGGCTATCCAGAGAGCAGGCACTTCGCCAAATCCTGGCGAATTGCCTGCACATACGGTGCCTGTTCGGTGCCTGTTCGAGGGCAGTGAAATGCCCATAAAAAAGCACTGCTTCGGCTATTCAGAGAACACACACCAGCAGTGAAAGGTCCCCGAAATGCCCTGCCATTTGGTGGTTTAACTCAGAAGGTTTATTCAGGCGAATCCCATAGGCTTCAATGTTAAAAATATTCCCGTTTTAATTCAATATCTAATAAACCGTTCATTATAAAATTCTGCAGTAAAGAGTCTCTTTATTTATAGATTTTTTAGGATACTTTAAGCATTTTTCTGTATTTATTTTTTTTTAAAAAATCAGATTTTCTTTTTTTTTAAGTTTACTTATTTTTTCTGTAACAGCCCTTTTTATTATCATTCCCTGGACCTCATATGTAAATTTCAGACATTTTCGCTCAGTAGTTTCTTTGCAAACAGCGTTTCACTTTTCAAACATTCAAGCAAACTGTTTTGCTAATTTATTCACTGCCTTCGTCTGCGGTGTCTGCTTTTTCCGACGGCTTCGCTGCGTGTGATCGGCTCCTGCTCGGGTTTTTTCGTGGTTTTCGGCGGGTTAATCCAGATGTTTTTGCGGGTTTTCGGCGTGCATTTGCCGGGTTTTGCGGTTAGTTTTCGTCGGGATTGCAGCGGCCTTTCCCTGCAATTTGGGAACCCTGTGGTGCTTGCTGAATACACCGCAGGGTCGCCGACCTGGGATTGGCAAAACGAACCGAATTGAAGAGAACGAAAAGACACCGAACGTGCAGTGACTTTTCGATTCTCTTTGAATTACCCTGATAGATAATCAGATTTTTTTGTTACCCTTTGTATAATATGTCAATTACAAATTACATCGATATATATTTATTTAGGTGCAATTTAACAAAAATGTAATTGTTACTATTGTTCTTCAGCTTAGTTTACATAAAAAACAGCATTTCTTACAATGTTTAAGGCTGCTGTCAGACGAGCGTAGTGTTCACGTCCGTGATTGCGCCTAAAAGTACGTCCGTGATAGCATGAAAGAAAGTCCATTGGAGCCTGACACATGAAGTACGTCCGCACTGAACTGCGGACGCATGACGGACGCTGCAAACGGACGCAGGTTAGGCAAGAACGTAATACTGCTAGAACGGACGTGCGGAGTGCGCCACGTCCATAACGTCTGCATAGCTTTGTGTGTGAGTGATGGAGCGTGGTCAGATGGACTGCATTTATACGTCCAGCATTTTTGACGGACAGAATGTTTTTTCATTGTAATTTATTTTTCCCTCCTACATCTGTCAAAAATAACTTCAGTGAAAAAACGGACTGTGTGGCCACTACTGCGTCATCCATACTGACGATGTCCGTACTGCACGGACGTACAGTCCGTAGAAATCACACTCGTCTGACCCTAGCCTAAATGGCAAACTAATCTAGATAGAGGGTTGATAAGTAGAGATCCTGACACTGTGTTCAGAGCGAATTTGCAATACAGAACGTAAATTGTAAGTAATATATTTGTATATATATACAGCATTCGGCTGATGTTGTGCTGTATGTCTTGTTACAGTTCCAATCAGAGAACCAGACATTCCAATAGTGGACCCAAACACACAGCTAAGAAAAGAATTGGAACCACTGGACCTAACACCATTCCTTCGGTAAAAAGGAGAAAGTAATGCAACCTTAAATTAACTGAGCAATTGTTACATGCCGTTCATATTAAGCAGATATTTTTGGTGATGTTTTACACAGAAAAACGATGCCAGAGCCAATGCTACGTGATGACTTTGTTATTCAGCAGCAAGCCCTACAAAAAGCAGCAGAGATTCAACAATACAGACAGTATCGAGAAGAAATATTGCAGCAAAGGGAGCAGGAACAGATCGCACGGAAGACACTAAAGAAGAAGGTTCTACAGAGTTATGAAGTTCTTCAGGTAATTCAAAGATGAGTTACAAGATTTAGAGGATGCCATATATATTTGTGTAAAGCAACTTTTGTTTTAACTTCAGTGTCAGTGGCGTAGCGTGGGTTGTCAGCACCCGGGGCCAGCCAAGAATTGTGCGCCCCCCCCAACCTGTGGACACGTTATCGATTTTGCCCCCAGCTCATGGATTTGCCCCCAGCTCATGGATTTGCCCCAGCTCACACATGGATTTGCCCCCAGCTAACACATGGATTTGCCCCCCAGCTCACTCATGGATTTGCCCCCAGCTCATGGATTTGCCCCCCAGCTCACTCATGGATTTGCCCCCAGCTCATGGATTTGCCCCCCAGCTCACTCATGGATTTGCCCCCAGCTCATGGATTTGCCCCCCAGCTCACTCATGGATTTGCCCCCAGCTCATGGATTTGCCCCCCAGCTCACTCATGGATTTGCCCCAGCTCATGGATTTGCCCCAGCTCATGGATTTGCCCCAGCTCACTCATGGATTTGCCCCCAGCTCATGGATTTGCCCCCCAGCTCACTCATGGATTTGCCCCCAGCTCATGGATTTGCCCCCAGCTCATGGATTTGCCCCAGCTCACTCATGGATTTGCCCCCAGCTCACTCATGGATTTGCCCCCAGCTCATGGATTTGCCCCAGCTCACTCATGGATTTGCCCCCAGCTCACTCATGGATTTGCCCCCAGCTCATGGATTTGCCCCAGCTCACTCATGGATTTGCCCCCAGCTCACTCATGGATTTGCCCCCAGCTCATGGATTTGCCCCCAGCTCATGGATTTGCCCCCAGCTCATGGATTTGCCCCCAGCTCACTCATGGATTTGCCCCCAGCTCACTCATGGATTTGCCCCCAGCTCACTCATGGATTTGCCCCCAGCTCATGGATTTGCCCCCCAGCTCATGGATTTGCCCCCAGGTGATGGATTTGCCCCAGCTCTCACCTGGATTGTTGCCCCAGCTCCGGCAGGGGGTTGAGGGACCCAGATGCCGGCAGCGCGGGAGCGCCTGCCCGGTCTTGAACAGTCCGTCCTGTGAAGTGGATGCGGCTGTGTGCGTGCGCAGCCGGTCACGCGGTCCGGCCAGTCAGGTGGTACAGAGACTCAGTACCACCTGATTAGCCGGACCACGTGACCGGCTGCGCACGCACACAGCCGCATCCACTTCACAGGACGGACTGTTCAAGACCGGGCAGGCGCTCCCGCGCTGCCTGGCATCTGGTCCCTCAACCCCCGGGCCAGTTTTAGGGGCGCGAATGCGCCCCTAACAAAACTGCGCCCGGGGCCACGGCCCCCCCAGCCCCCCCCCCACGCTACGCCACTGTTCAGTGTTGACCTTTTTATTAATTTATTTTGTTATTTCTAACAATGAAATAAACAGGCTCCTATTCCGAGGTTACCGGTTACTGTGAGGCGCTAAAAGTAAATAGCAGCGCAGATCGATAACCTTTAGAAGCTCCCTGTTACCACCGTGTCACGACCAAGCCGCTGTTTTAGCATCTCAAGTCATAACATACGGGAGCTACACTAGTACCTCCCAATCCTTTCCTCAGGGCCTGCAAACAGACCAAGTTTTAAGGATTACCTTGGGGAAATGCAGATTAAATGCTGCAATCACTGAGCAGCAAATGCAATCACTGTATTGTACTTCAAATATCTGGCAAACCTGACCTGTTAGCAGATCTTGAGGACAGATTTGGGAATGCTGCTCTAGACAATACAGGCATTGGCGCTGTATCCCAGCGCTGTTATTGTCTCATGGAGTCCATACAACTCCATTAATACACAGGCACCCATGCACAAGTAGGACCACAGAGGAGTGTTTTTCTACATACGGCCAGTGTAAGCAGTGGATCATGCCATCCTCTACACCATGGAACCAGAGGTAAAGAATTTTTTTCATCTATTTAATCTTCTAAGTGATTTTGAAAAATCCCTTCACATCAAGGTCTCTGAGCCGGTATGCTGTTCAGACTACTGGCTTGAGCCAAGAATATTGAACTACCAGGGATTAGGTTGCTTTTCTTCAGCTGTCGCACTGTTAAAGGCTCCTATCCAAACTATAGGAGTCTTAGCTTACAGCAAGGAGACCCTAAAGTCGAAAGTCAGTATAATCAATCTTTGGTCAAGATACACTCTCTGCAAAGACTACATTTTTTCCCTCTGCATCTCTGAAGGCTCCGAATGGCAACTCTCCAGTCCCTGCCCATATTGTACAGCATTTTCTGTAAGTAGAAATGTATAGCTGCCTTTTAGCAACTGAGTTTAAGGTGTGCCTTGAGCATACTACTGGCTTCACATACATAGCCAACGATTGCATATTACTATACACTATGGTTAAAGGCGCTTCAAATTTCTCTCTGTAAAGTGTCATTAGGTGCTGCACATGCTTGTGGTGGTGTCCACCTAAACCGCCAATCTAATGTGACGCCTCACTGTTTTCTGTGGGACATTTGTGATTATACATTGTCTGGGGATTTGTTTATAGAAGAGGCAGCTTTATGCTTGAATGCTCATTTTTCTTTGTAAAATGGGGCAGAAAATAAGGATTTCATATGTATGATTATCATCTCCAAATCAACATTTTACCATTTCATATTTACTAGTTAAGAGTTGCTTTTGATTAGTCACTATTCTTTGCATGGCATCATAAATCTATTAATGGTCCATTGCCAGCGGGTTATGTATGACAGCAGGCGACTACTCTGTCCTCTACAGTTTGCTTCAGCTTTGAGTCTTATGCATGTCAAGAAATATCCAAAATTACAACAGCACATATCAATTGGCAAGACAAATTGTGTGTGGGAATTGATCTTGCAAATACCAGCTGCTTCTAACATTAGTACCGTCAGTTGTCTTTTCTAATTTAAAATTTCTAATCACTTTAAATGTAGGAATCATCTAGTTAGAATACCTTTTATGAAGGTGTGTTTTAATTACCGAGAGTGCCAAGCAGGCATCTAATGCTTGTTTTACTTTATCTACAATGCACTGTTCACTGGTCTCATAGACAGACAACTGGATTATTTTGTGACAAATAATGGAATCAATACTGGGCTTTGAAAGACAGACAGACAGAAATGGGTGAGGTGAGTAATAGGAGGGTGAGAAAAAGTCCCAGTAGGATGCCATTATTATTAGAAGAGTCATATTGGTGTAGTTAGTAAGTTAAATAACATTGTAATCCAATTTATAGGTCAAAATTAAATGCTCACTTGAATATACACTATATTGCCAAAAGTATTCGCTCACCTGCCTTGACTCGCATATGAATTTAAGTGACATCCCATTCCTAATCCATAGGGTTCAATGTGACGTTGGTCCACCCTTTGCAGCTATAACAGCTTCAACTCTTCTGGGAAGGCTGTCTACAAGGTTTAGGAGTGTGTTTATGGGAATTTTTGACCATTCTTCCAGAAGCGCATTTGTGAGGTCACACACTGATATTGGACGAGAAGACCTGGCTCTCAGTCTCCGCTCTAATTCATCCCAAAGGTGTTCTATCGGGTTGAGGTCAGGACTCTGTGCAGGCCAGTCAAGTTCATCCACACCAGACTCTGTCATCCATGTCTTTATGGACCTTGCTTTGTGCACTGGTGCACAGTCATGTTGGAAGAGGACAGGACCAGCTCCAAGCTGTTCCCACAAAGTTGGGAGCATGGAATTGTACAAATTGTCTTGGTATGCTGAAGCATTCAGAGTTCCTTTCACTGGAACTAAGGGGCCAAGCCCAGCTCCTGAAAAACAACCCCACACCATAATCCCCCCTCCACCAAACTTTACACTTGGCACAATGCAGTCAGACAAGTACCGTTCTCCTGGCAACCGCCAAACCCAGACTCGTCCATCAGATTGCCAGATGGAGAAGCACGATTCGTCACTCCAGAGAACGCGTCTCTACTGCTCTAGAGTCCAGTGGTGGTGTGCTTTACACCACTGCATCCGACGCTTTGCATTGCACTTGGTGATGTATGGCTTGGATGCAGCTGCTCGGCCATGGAAACCCATTCCATGAAGCTCTCTGCGCACTGTTCTTGAGCTAATCTGAAGGCCACATGAAGTTTGAGGTCTGTAGCGATTGACTCTGCAGAAAGTTGGCGACCTCTTCGCACTATGCGTCTCAGCATCCGCTGACCCCAGTCCATCCGTTTACGTGGCCTACCACTTCGTGGCTGAGTTGCTGTCGTTCCCAAACACTTCCACGTTCTTATAATACAGCTGCCAGTTGACTGTGGAATATTTAGGAGCGAGAAAATTTCACAACTGGATTTGTTGCACAGGTGGCATCCTATCACAGTTCCACGCTGGAATTCACTGAGCTCCTGAGAGCAACCCATTCTTTCACAAATGTTTGTAAAAACAGTCTGCATGCCTAGGTGCTTGATTTTTATATACCTGTTGCCATGGAAGTTATTGGAACACCTGATTCTGATTATTTGGATGGGTGAGCGATTACTTTTGTCAATATAGTGTATATTAAACCCTTTACTACCAAGATCGATTGTAATCAATCTTTAAGGCACCTCATGGTGCCCCGATATTTAGTATAGTCGATATGGTGTTCCACAGGAGCAATGCAAAAGAATTTCATTTGTTTGATATGAAATTTGTTTGCATTTGGGACCCAGAACATGCATCTAAGGTTTTGCGTCACTTGCATGATGCTCGAGGTGTTAACACTTTTTAAGATCAGCTGGGAATGTGTCATTAGACATTTTCCCAGTGGATCCTGCACAAAGCCCATAATTGTAGCTACTCTTTTTGGCCAGCAGATGGCGACATCTGCCTGCAAATAGGTTATGACAGTAAGAAATACATAGGGAATATTCCCAAATATTTCTTACTGTATAATTACTTTAAATTGGTTGATTTTCCAAAAACACTGTTTCCTGGCAGTGGCTTTCTGGAAAATCCCTCTTAATGAAGGGGTTAATGTATTCATTAGAATTGTCAAACGCCAACCTGCCTCACAAAGGTCTTTTGAAAACATGTCAATAAAAAATTGTACAATTTTTTTATAAATTATTTCAGCGTGCTAGTTACTTTTTGTTTTTGTTGCAGATATCGATAGAAAATGCTCGTGAGCAGATGTTCAACGCTCGTGAGTCTTACAGAACTAAATTGCTAGAAGCTGAGAAGACAAAGCAAGACGCACAATTAGCTCAGGAAACCTCTCACAAAGCGGAGCAAAAGAAAAGTCCATCTCCAAAACGCAAGAGTGCAAAGAGCTCCGGGAAGAAAAAATAGAGGCCAGTCGCCGAATTGAAAAGCAATCCAAATGAGTTAATCGCAGTGAAAACTATCAGGTCTATTCACTAAAGGCAAGACTCAGGAGAATTACTGGAGAAGTGAAAATTCGAGGTGAGAATAGCCAATCTAGAAAAATTCTCCCATTTATTTTACTTTCCAAATCGACTATTTGGTCTAGAATCTTCTCGTCTCCTGACAATTCTTCCGAGTTTCACCTTTAGTGAATAGACCTGTGTATTATTCTTGTTGTTTTCATGGTGTAAAAAGAACCATAAGCTTCAGAAAATAGTTCAATTTTGATCATTACATATTTTACCAAAGAATAATTTAGAAAATATATTTCCAGTGTTCTATTAGCAGATTGTAATCTATTGATCAAAATATATGTTTTAAAAAAACTTGATTGTTTGTAGCATTGTCATCTTGTCTTTTTTTGCCAAATGGTAACTAAATTGGCCTTTGTTGTTTTGTTGTGTGTTCAGACTATTTCCTTTCTCATTAATTGAGTTAATTTGCTTTTCACAATGTAGAAATTGTAAATAGAAAGGTGATGCCAAGAATCAGAAGAGATATATTTGCTGTGCATCATTCAGTGAATGCAGCTGAGATACTTGTTGGGAACATTCCTAGATAATTTTGGATGAAGAGAAATGTAATACCACTGCCGTGTGCGGATCCCTGATCATCGACAGGTTTACATTTATAGCTATGACATTTGTGGCAGTATTTGTTGATGGCGTTGTCTATGCTTGTGATGATTAGTTAAAAATGAAGATAGGCATTTACATGTATTATTTGTCCATGTAATTGCCTGTCCATGGATTGTTTTGAAAATTCTTTGTCTCCATAGTGGAAATTTGCTTGACTCAACAGAGACTGCTGGGCTAACTTCTTGAAAATGAAAAACAGATGCACAAAGTGCAAAATTATTATCCATTATTTATATAGCACCACAAATTCTGCAGCGCTTTACCAGATCAGTGTACAAGGAGTTGATACAGCAGAATACCACACATGGATGATGACCTGATTCAGGGGGACCCTGTTCCCAAGGGAACTTACAATCTATGAGATGTACAAGTATTTTTGTGAGGTAGGCGCATCCATATCGTTAGGTGTATTGCCCAAGGACGCTCGCTGGTGGCGTCTTCTGAGTGGGATGGGGTCATCTTTCCGTGATTTGTAGATCAGCGACCTGGTGGTTAGGTTGAACCAGCTTCTCATAAAGTTGAGACTTCTCCACAGTTGTATTGGAGGGATGTCCAGAAAGGTATTTTGACTTCTCCACGGTCGAAGTGTAGAGATGTTGCCAGTGGACTCCACAGCTGATATTTTGTGGTAGGTAAATATGTAACGCAAGGTGTCTTCCCCAAGGACACTTACTGGAGAGGTGCTCTGGCCGGGATTCGAACCTGGATCTCCCCGTTTATAGAGCAGTGATATTACCTCTACTCCATCCAGCCGATAAAAGGATGAGATGAGATTTGAACCCCTGTGTGCAGAGAGCACAATGTATTGTCAGTCAATTGCCATAACCAATGGATCAACTGGGATCATTTCATTTTAATCACTGCATATATTAACCACAAAAACAATGAACAAGCAAACTAGTGAATGAAAAATGGTGTATGGATGCATATATAATCCATATTATACGATCGCGTAGGCTAGCTAAAGAAATAAGATTGTGTCAAAGGAAGGAGGGCAAAAATCACCTAATCAATTGGTTCCCTGTTACATTGGCAGTATATACTGCCTACTAAACTGGCAACTATAGTATAGGTTATGAGACAGGATGATTTAGACCGCAGATCAATAGTTCAAATTCATTGCTCAAAAACAATCATTCTATATGAAAATATACCGTAAATATAGATAATATCCTAACACTTCCTGTTACCTCGGCAATTCGTGCTGCCTACTTCACCAGTAACTGATATACAGGGTAAAAATCAAGATAGTGAGATAACAGGCTTAATAGCCAAATGGGCGCCCCAAAATAAGACCCCATCAATTAAAGATAGCCGTAAATATGGATTGCATCCGTATTAAATCGTTTGGAAGGGATAAACCATACTGAGAAAGCAGTTAAAAACAAAGGACAAAAGGCAAAGGCTGAACGCGTATCGCCCAGGAAGGGCTTCATCAGGAGCTGCAAAGAGAGCACCCTGGAGAGACCTAAAACCAGCTGCATATAGCAGCCCTAAACCTCACTGTAACAAAAAGTTCAAATAGATAATTACTGCATTACAGCTGACAGGGAGAGGGCAGGAAACAGAGAGAGCTCTAGGGTCACTCACTGGTGTACAGAGATAAGGTATAGGGGGTTATAATGACTGAAAATCCCTGTACAGTACGCATGCAAGGTGTTACTGTAATTTCCATACACAAGCATTATGCCACATACAAATATTATTTTCATATTCTATTGGAATTTTTTTTGGAAGCTGCATTGCTGATAATCTCATTATGATCACTACAAATCCCCATAAGCAGGAGATCTCACCATTTTATTATGTATCTTTATCACAGTTATTGAATCTAGCACAAAGATCTTTTTTGCCTGTATGATAATAATGCAGACCCCGTTTGAAATTGTGTAAAGTTAAAGGACACCAACTAGCCCTCTGAATCTTACATTTCAACATAATTTCTGTAAAGGATAAAAAATTCATGAAAATTAAAAATGAGCAAATTAACGTTATTTCAATTTTTTAACTATCTGAGAATAACAATTTCTAGTGCGCAACGTCTATCTATTTATTTATTTTATTTATAAAGGATTTTACCAGGAAGGATACTTTTAGATTTCTCTCGATTTCAAGTATGTCCTGGGTTCAAGAGCATTGAATTGTTAGAGACGTTACAGAAATACAAAGTAATAAATGCAATATATTAAAAAAAATAGCACAAATATACAGATTAACAGAAAATAAATATATTCACTGTTACATGTTTACAGGTGCATTCTGTATTGAGGCATGTTAATAGGGAGCTCTTAAGTAACTTTAAAAGGGGGGAAGATTTGATGGCGTCTGGGAGATTATTCCATAATTGTGGAGCTCTGTAGGAAAAGGAGGATCGAGACACTTTCTTTTTGTATTGTGGTATTGCAAGTACAGTTGCAGGTCCTGGATCGGAGGTTATAGGATGAGGGAACTGCTGGGGGAAGCAGCCTATTCAGGTAGGGTGGCAGCTTCCCAGAAAAGCTCTTAAACACCATGTTGGAAAGGTGAAGAGTCTGTCTAGATTCCAGCGACGGCCAGTTTAGTTCTTTTAACATGTCACAGTGGTGGGTCATGTAGTTACATTGTAGCACAAAGCGGCAGAATGAGTTATACAATGTAGTAAGTTTCTAGAGGTGTGTTTGCGGGGCAGCTGCCTACACTATATCTCCATATTCAATAGCTGGCATAAGCATTTGCTGTACAATCTGCTTTCTTACCGCAGGGCTCAGGCAGGATTTGTTTCTGTACAGGGCACCTAGTTTGGGGTAAAGTTTAGATGAGAGTTTTTCGATGTGGGGGTCAAAGGATAGATTTGGGTCTAACCACATACCTAGATATTTGAGAGAAGGGACTGTGGTCAGCGTGTCATTTGATCTTGTCCTGACACATAGATGGGGCGTTTGCAATTTGTGTAATTTAGGTGCTGTACCAAAGAGCATCATAATAGACATGTGCACAGCACAAAATTTTGTTTTGGACAAATGAATTCGTCCTAAAACGCAGTTTATTTAGTTGCTAAAGAAATTCGTTTTCAGTTCTTTAGTATGAAAACAAATTTCGTTCAAACGAGAGCCAGTGGATACAATTAGTATTGTAGTGGTGGCTCCTCAGAGGGCTGAGATCGGCTGCTTGTTACAGTATCTCTCACTCTCAGCACAATGTGTCAGGCATAGCTGTTACAGTAACTGACTGCTGCTTTTCAGCAAAACCAGTAAATTATATTTTTATATATAAGAAGTTATAACAATATTATTTCGTTGTTTTACCGAAACTCTGAGCGCTGTGATGATGAGCAGCAGTCAGTTACTGTAACAGCTGAGCCTGATACATTGTACTGAGAGATAATGTAACAAGCAGCCGATCTCAGCGCTCAAAGCCACTGGATTTAAAGGGCTAAAAAAAACGCTCCTCTCTCTATAATGTATAGAACATCCTCCTGCATTAATTAATACCCCTCTCTGTATAAAACATCCTCCTGAATTAATTAATGTCCTTCTCTGTATAGAACATCCTCATTGCTGGTCTCCTTCACTCATCAATGTAATATTACAAAAAGAACTGAAACTAAATTGTAATGCATTTTCCTTTCGTTCCTTTAGTTTTTTGGAGCGAGCAGTTTCGTATCTCGAGTCATACGAAAAATAAATTATCCCAAAATTTGGACGAAATCGTTTTAGTACTAAAACTAATGCACATGTCTAAATCATAACAGTTTTGTCAGTATTTAGGCCTGTGTCAGACGAGCACAGTGTACACGTCCGTGTTGCCGCACATTTTAGCTTCTGTGGTAGCATAAAATTATGATCAATAGAGACCCTCACACGAAGTATGTCCGCACAGAAGTGTGGACGCACAACGGACGTGGAAAACCGACGCAAGGCAGGCAAGAACGTAAATCCGCTAGAACGGGCGCACAGAGTGCGCCACATCCGCAACGTCCACATAACCTTGTGTGTGAGTGATGGAACGTGGTCAGACGGACTGCATTTGTGCGTCCAGCATTTTTGACAGACAAAATGGTTCTTCATTTAAATAATTTTCCCTTCTACATCCGTCAAAAATAACCTCGGTCAGAATAATGGACTGTGTGGCCACTACCGCGTCTTCCATCAGAAAGTACGCCCATACTGCATGGACGCACAGTCCGTCCAAAATGCGCTCGTCTGACACCAGCCTTAGTAAAAGTTTGTTATCTTTGATCCACTTTTCTACCTCTGTGAATTGTTCTTGCAGCACGGCCTCCAGCTGTGGGAGATTTGGTTTGCTAGTATAGATTACAGTGTCGTCTGCGTACATGTGTACAGTTGAGGCTTTGCAGACATTGGGCAGATCCTTTATGAATATCGTAAATAGCAGGGGGCCGAGTATCGAGACTTGGGGTACTTCGCAAGGGACTGGGAGGGGGAGGGATGCGCTGTCGGAAATGGACACACATTGTGACCGATCAGTAACATATGATTGAAACCAGTTTACTGTGCGATCACTAATACCAGAGTTCTTAAGTAATAGGTTTAAGTTTTAAGTAAAAAAATTTTGTAATAGGATGCCATGGTCTACTGTGTCAAAGGCCTTTGCAAAATTGAGGAAGATGGCTCCGGTTAGCTTTCCTTGTTCCATGCCAGCTTGGATATCATTACAAACTTTTAAAAGGGCAGTTGTAGTTGAATGAGTTGGACAAAAGCCTGATTGATCTGGGGTTAAATAGTTCCAATACTGATAACAATCACGTAATTGATTATTTCACCCTATATTTGTTAAATTCTTATTCATTGTTTCATATAAAAGTTATGATAAAAAAAATTTCAACAAAAAAATCACTTGGTAGTGAAAGGGTTAAGGCTGGGGTCAGAAGAACGCAGTGTTAACGTCCGTGTAGCCGCACTTTAGTACGTCCGTGGTAGCAGATAATTATGACCAATGAAGGCCCACACACGAAGTACATCCACACGGACGTGCGGACGCACTACGGACGCGGCAAACGGACGCAGGTTAGCAAGAACGTCGAACCGCTAGGACAGACATGCGGAGTGCGCTACGTCCGCAATGTCCGCATAGTTTTGTGTGTGAGTGATGGAACGTGGTCAGACGGACTGCATTTATATGTCCAGCATTTTTGACGGACAAAATGTTTTTTCATTTTAATTTATTTTCCCTCCTACATCCGTCAAAAATAACGTCAGTCTCAAAAATGGACTGTGTGGCCACTACCTTGTCGTCAGTCAGAAAGTACGTCCGTTGAGCATTCCGCAGGTCCGTTCTAGCGGTTTGACGTTCTTGCCTATCTTGCGTTCGTTTGCCGCTTCCGTTGTGCATCCGCACTTCAGTGCGGAAGTACTTCGTGTGTGGGTCTCTATTGATCATAATTGTATGCTACCACGGACGTTAAAATGTGCGGCAACACGGACGTGATCACTGCGCTCGTCTGACCCGAGCCTTAAGGTGAGTTTTACTTTGTGGCTACGCTTTACTCCATGTAGTTTTTAACAGTTAATGAGGTGGAGGAGGGGAAGTTTAGATACAGCACCTGGGGGTGTATTGTGCTTTCCAGGCAACTCAAGATAAGATATGTCAGCTGAATGAGATAAGCCAGGAAGCTTAAAGACTTCTGACCTACCCTCTGGGGATGTCCTTTGAATACATTTCACACAGTACAATAAATTGAGTCAGTGATAGACCCATAGACTCAATTCTATGGCCAAAGCCACCCAGTGAGGAGCAAGTGATGTACAGATACGGGATCTCCCAGTGCTCCCAGTGACACATACAGAGTAAAAATATTTTGTTAACTAAACATACAAGAGAAAAGCAAAGTACATGTAAGATATCGGCAACATGAAATAAACACAATGAGAACATTACATTTTTTGGTGGTAGACCCTTTACATCTATATCATAATACAATAAGCTCCGGCGTGTCCGTCGCCAAAAAAACAGACTGCGCATGCGCGCGCAACTTGCGGCGGTTGGCTGCGCGCGCATCCAACGGCCGCGGCAGGCGCACAGCCGGCGTGCGCGAGGGACAAAACAAATTCGATCCATTGCAGAGGCGCACAGCACAGCGCCTCTCCAATGGATCGGATTTGTTTATCTCCTCGGTGCCCGACCTCCGTCTCCTCGGCGCCCGGCCTCCGTCTCCTCGGCGCCCGGCCTCCGTCTCCTCGGCGCCCGGTCTGCCAGCCATATTACCAGTCTGCCATGCACATTGCCATGCACAATACCAGTCTCCCATGCACATTGCCATGCACAATACCAGTCTGCCATGCACAATACCAGTCTGCCATGCACATTGCCATGCACAATACCAGTCTGCCATGCACATTGTCATGTACAATACCAGTCTGCAATGCATAATACCAGTCTGCCAGCCTTATTACCAGTCTGCCATGCATAATACCAGTGTCTCATAATACCAGTGTGCCTAAATACTAGCCTGCCATGCCATGCATACCACGTTCCATTAAATATACGCATAATGTATACGCTACAAAAAAAATGCCCGCCCAAACCCAACACAATCTAAGGGGCCCCATGAGCTTACAATCTAAGGGGCCCCATGAGTTTACAATCTAAGGGGCCCCACGAGTTTACAATCTGAGGGTCCTGTTCCCGTGCGCTTACACTGTAAGTGGGAAGAGGAACCTGCTGTAATATATAAATGCCTTTGTAATGCGCTGTCAGCTGTGCGCCCACCCATCACAGCTGCTCAGTTGGCACTCCTGTTGCGGATGGGATGGCGATGGACGCATTACAAACGTATTTATATAGAGAGATACTCTTGGATAGGACATTGAAAAAAAAACTATGGACGTGAATTCTGAGCTGGCGACAACAACAATAGACTGCCCTCTGGGCAGGCTTTCCACCTAGTTGTTCTATAATCAACCTATGAAATCAAACCTGTGTTTAGAGTAGGTTTGACCTCATCAATCTATCTATGCAGTACAGCAACACACAGAAAAGAGGGTGAGTTGCAAATAGTGATATAAGTAGGTTCAACTGCTTCATGGAGGAACAATTAACATGGAGCAGTAGCAAAAGATATTGGATGTGAGGGGTGGAGATATAGACCCGCTCAAATGTTTACCCTTAAAGCAGGGATCTCAACCTCTGTCCCCCCCCCCTCCACAATTACAGCTCCCGTGATACTCTGGCCATCTATTTAGGGTTGCCAGGTCGGCCATGTTTTCCTGGACACATACAGGGTTATTCAAAAAGAATTGAAAAGTCACCGTACGTTCGGTACTTTTCATTCCCCGCACTTCTGGGCGATTCGGCGATCCTATTGTGCCGACCCTGCGGTGTATTCAGCGAGAACCGCAGGGCCCCCGTAGTGAAGGGAAAACTCGCCGAACACTCGCCACAAACCCGCCGAACACTCAACGAAACCCGCAGAAACCCGAACACGCCGTAGAAATCCGACTAGCCGCCGATCACAGTGCAGAGCAGCCACCGGAAAAACCCGAAACGCAGACGATTGAAGTGAAAACAAAAAAAAAACAGAACGTTTGAAATTTGAAACGCTGTTTGCAAAAAAACTACTGAACTAAAATGCCTGGAATTTACATATAAAGATCATATGAAGGATAATAAAAAGGGCAGTTACAGAAAAAGGGAAAAAACTATTTTGTTAAAAAAATTCCCTAAAAAATCCCGAAAAATGCCTAAAAGATCCAAAAAAATCTATAAATAAAGAGACTTTTTACTGCTGAATAAAATAATAAACATTTGACGCCTATGGGATTCATCTGAATAAACCTGTCGAATGAAACCACCGAACATCAGGTTATTTCGGCAACTTTTCCTTACTGGTTTTTGTTCTCTGAATAGACGAAGCATTGCTTCAATGCCACCGAACAGGCACCCTATGTGCAGGGAATTCACCAGATTGGGCGAACTTCCTGCTGTCTGAATAGCCGAATGGCCAGGAAAGGTAACGTACGCTGAATTTCAGTGTTCGGTTACCTTTTGGGGCCAGATCAGCTCTCTTTGAATAACCCTGATATTACTATTTCATGCACAGGGGACTGGGGAGCACGGGGGAAAGTGCTGCCCTGCACCATGTATAAATCATAGGCTGTAGGGAGGAAATCAAGGCAGGCCATCTGGGATTTCCTTTTGATTTCTTACCTGCAGCTTATGGATTCTACATTCTGCAGGGTGGCATTTTTCATGCACTGCCCAACAGCATGAATACATTATATGTGTCCAAGAAAACATGGCTGATCTGGCAACCCTGCCTTTATTGCATTGATAGAGTTCTGGGAATTGCAATCCATCATCATCTGTACAACTAGAATTTGAGATCCCTACCTTACAGCTATTGCTACATTAGGATTTGGTTGTTCCCACTGATCTCATGCTTTTGGTGGAAATCTTACAGTGGCTTAATGGTTTAAGCAGATAGACAATGATAGATAATATCATAGACCGTTATATTGCAGTTTTCGGTAAGAGTGTTGATGTAGTAGTTCTGCCATTGAGAAAGACAGGCAGACATCCACGGATCCAGTACTTTGTAGCACATGCCCCATGTTGATGTGTCCTTCTACTGGCAAGGAATAGAGATTTGGTTACAAACACGCTTTTATAAAACTTTGGAAAAGTAGTTTATGAGACGCAAATGACAGATTAAACGGAATGGAAACCTCTGATCCTTTTAACTACATTATTTGCTTTAATAACTTGCAAAACCCTTTCTGCTGTACGTATGGAGGATAGAGAGAGCATACTCATATGCATGTGTGAAAAGAATAATTGGATGCTGGCTTGGAAACCTAGTTCTCCATCTGTCTATAGTGAGGAAAAAAACAGTTTTGCTTATTCTGCCATATATGCCATTTATTAGATGAACAACTAATTATGTCTAGATTGAGTAACTAGATGTCAGACTGCATTCCTTGATAGAAACGTGATTATTTCAGTTACCGATAAAACTCTTCCAGACTGCAGTACATCTTGCTTAAAAATAAAAAAAATAATGTGAAATGAAAAACCAGAAGGAGATCTGTAAAGAGGAAGTCTGTTAATATATGTATAAAAAGCCAAATACAATAATAGCCCTGAGTAGATCACTATTGGGTTAATTCACTCAGCACTTTTCATTCAGCGCAGCAATGGTGGATTTTCTTCTTTGGCTCATTTGGCTCACCACTGAACAATGGTGAATCTGTCACACACAATAAAATATGGTGGAAAAACTAATATATATATGTGTTACGAGTTAAAGTTCGAAGTGCGGTTAATTTTAGGATTACCCGGATAATCCCGACATTACCCAAGCGTCGTTAGCAAAAGTCTGAAGTGAAATAAAATTTCGGATTTTATCCGGGTATTCTGCAAAGTATCCAAAGGCCTCTGGGTACTCCAGTTTTCTGCTATGTTTTACCCGGGTAAAACGCACATTATCCTAGTGTTGTTGGATAATGTCTGATGTGAAATGAAACATCGGATTTTATCCGGGTAAACTGCAAAGAATACAAATGCCTCTGGGTACTCTGCTTTTCTTGGGTTTTCAGCAGGTTACAGTTGACTGAATTCGGAGGATTACCTGGATAAAGCTGCAAACTGTTATCTGACTGATAACAGAATTGTGTTTTTTGTTATTTCTAACCAAATTGTATCCACAGTCACAAACCGCACTAAATAACTGTCATGTTACTCTGTGTCTGAAAATTTATTTATGAAGATAAAGATATTATATAAAGAGTAACCTAATGGTTATTATGTTTTATAAATGATATATAAGCACATATGACACATAATAAAGATCATGTAACTCTTTAACATTCATATTAGAAACATATCCTGTTTCTCTGTATATTCATTATATCTGCAATACATTTTATTGTTTGTCTTTTGCCATTTCCATTGATAATATCCATAGATAATAGCAAAATTCACTTTTACCCAAGGGGTGTTGGATGCTCTAAAGTTTACCCAAGTGAAGCTGTGGATAGTCCTCAGATTACCCAGGTAAAGCTTCAGACTTTTACCTGAAAAATAACAAAATTTGATTTTAACCAAACGGGGCTGGATAGTTTGCAGATCATCCGGGTAAAGTGCAAATTTTTCAGCTCTTCCAGACTGTTACCCAAGGGCGGCTGGTTAGCACTATGATTACCTGGGTAGAGTCAGAATTTAAAATTTTGCAGCTTTACCCTGTGATTTTGGGTAATGTCAGGATTACCCAAGTAATTTTAAGATTAACCGCACTTTGGGCTTTAACCGTAATATATATTCAGACTTCTGTTTGGGAGTTATCGAAAAATGTGCACTCACTGCACAAATGAAAGTGTGACATACTTCCCTTTAAAACAAGGAGCCAGCTTGAATGCAACATGGGAACCCTTTAACAAAAGCACGAAAAAGAGCAACAGATCGATATAAATCAATGTTTTTATGTAAATTAAATAAATAAATACCAGCGGCTGAGCTATGAATACAAACAGGTCTATTCACTAAAGGTGAAACTCATGAGAATTGGCAGAAGAAAACAATCTAGACCAAATAGCCGATTTGGGGCCATATTACATTCTCTGCGCAAATGCGCTCGCGCAGCACAATTTTTTTTGCGCTCAGTGAAAATTAACGTGATATTCGGATCCGAACGCATTGTCTCATCTGTCAAAAAATAATGTTAGTAAAAAAACGCGCAAAACGAAGTGTAATACGCGCGCAGTAACGTTGCGCATGTAAATCAGTGCGTGGACTGTTTTTTTCGCGGGATTCAGCCAATCAGAATTAAGAACCTTAATTGACATCAATTCACCTCAATTGACTCACTAACATTTTTGCGCCTGTCAAAATAAATCTGAGTATACATGCTACAGCAATAAAATAAATATGAACGAATTCACAATTTTTTTGTTTGGGTATGTGTAGAATGTGTAACTATACTGTGCTGTATTTTTTTTTCGTGCTAGTGTAGTGGCAGAAGTACCAGGGTCGCAGCAGTCGCAGTTGCGACCAGGCCCTGGCATTCCACCACTGGAGGGGGGCCCGGCGCCACCCGCCAGATTCCGGCAATCAGCGCCGGAATCTGGGAGCCGCGCGCTGGCCGTCCCTCTCCCTGCGAGCGGCCACTGACATGCAGCTTGGCCGCTCACGTGGGATAGGAACCACCTGACCAGCGCACGAGATCCTCTCGCGAGACCTCTGCGCTGATCAGGTGGTTTCCGGCGAGCGGCCAAGACGCATGTTTCCAGCGGCCGCTCGCCAAGGAGAAGAACAACGCCGGCGGAGCCTGTCCTGGGGCCAGCAGAGGTAAGAGCTGGGGGACCCAAATACCCATGAGAGCTGGGGGCCCTTATACCCATGAGCTGGGGGGCCCTTATACCCATGAGCTGGGGGGCATATCCATGAGCTGTGGGGCATACCCATGTGAGAGCTGGGGGGCATATCCATGAGCTGGGGGGCATACCCATGTGAGAGCTGGGGGGCATATCCATGAGCTGGGGGGCATATCCATGAGCTGGGGGGCATATCCATGAGCTGGGGGGCATATCCATGAGCTGGGGGGCATATCCATGAGCTGGGGGGCATATCCATGAGCTGGGGGTGCATATCCATGAGCTGGGGGGCATACCCATGTGAGAGCTGGGGGGCATATCCATGAGCTGGGGGGCATATCCATGAGCTGGGAGGCATACCCATGTGAGAGCTGGGGGGCATATCCATGAGCTGGGGGCAATATCGATGTGTGAGCTGGGGCATATCCATGAGCTGGGGCAAATCCATGTGTGAGCTGGGGCAGTATGAATATACAGTTGTGTTCAAAATTATTCAACCCCCAATGCTGTAAAGGGTTTTAGGGAATTTAGTGTACATTTGTAATTGTATTCAGAATGAAATCCTACAAGGACTTTTTAATGAACCATATGCAACTAAAATGACATCAATTGGTTTTGTAATACAGTAGTAAATGTTTCTTTTGTGAATTCTTCATTGACACAATTATTCAACCCCATAAAGACTACCCCTCTGAAGAACAGAGGTTCATTCAAGTGTTTTCAATCAGGTATTGAAAACACCTGTGGATGTCACGGAGCAGCAATAAAGCATAATAAGCACCAATTAGGCAGCTTTAAAATGACTGTGATACTCAGCTCCTTCTAGACATTTACTGGTGTGGTTACAAACATGGTGAAGTCAAGAGAATGGTCCAGGAAGACAAGAGAAGAGGTGATTACTCTTCACAGGAAGGGCAATGGCTATAAGAAGATTGCAAAGATGTTAAACATACCAAGAGAGACCATAGGAAGCATCATTCGCAAATTCAAGGCAAAGGGCACTGTTGAAACGCTACCTGGTCGTGGCAGAAAGAAGATGCTGACTTCGACTGCTGTGCGCTACCTGAAGCGTAGAGTGGAGAAAAGTCCCCGTGTGACTGCTGAGGAACTGAGAAAAGATTTGTCAGATGTGGGTACTGAAGTTTCAGCTCAGACAATACGGCGCACACTGCGTAATGAAGGCCTCCATGCCAGAACTCCCAGGCGCACCCCCTTGCTGTCTCCAAAGAATAAGAAGAGTCGACTGCAGTATGCCAAAAGTCATGTGGACAAACCACAGAAGTTTTGGGATAGTGTTCTGTGGACTGATGAAACAAAATTATAACTGTTTGGGCCATGGATCAACGCTATGTTTGGAGGAGGAAGAACAAGGCCTATGAAGAAAAGAACACCTTGCCTACTGTGAAGCATGGCGGGGGTCAATCATGCTTTGGGGCTGTTTTGCTTCTGCAGGTACAGGGAAGCTTCAGCGTGTGCAAGGTACCATGAATTCTCTTCAGTACCAGGAGATATTGGATGACAATGTGATGCAGTCCGTCACAAACCTGAGGCTTGGGAGACGTTGGACCTTTCAACAGGACAATGATCCCAAGCATACCTCCAAATCCACTAGAACATGGTTGCAGATTAAAGGCTGGAACATTTTGGAGTGGCCATCGCAGTCACCTGATTTAAATCCGATTGAGAACCTCTGGTGGGACTTAAAGAAAGCAGTTGCAGTGCGCAAGCCTAAGAATGTGACTGAACTGGAGGCTTTTGCCCATGACGAATGGGCGAAGATACCCGTAGATCGCTGCAAGACACTTGTGTCAAGCTATGCTTCACGTTTAAAAGCTGTTATAACTGTAAAAGGATGTTGTACTAAGTACTAAGATTGAATGTCACTTGGGGTTGAATAAAACTGATAATGATGTGAGCACAGAAAAGACATTTGAGGTTATTTCATTATAAATGTTATGTTATATTTGTCTGACCTACACGTGCCTCTTTGATTTAATTGTAAGCAAGATGACTGAATGATCAAAATCAATGTCAAACTGGCCAAAACACTCAATTTCAGTGGGGGTTGAATAATTTTGAACACCACTGTATATATATCGGGGGATATACATGTGAGCTGGGGGCATTTTTATATGGTCTGTTCTTATTGGAAAGCATCACATGACATTAAAGAAAATTATCGGTACTCGGTATCGGTGAGTACTTTTAAAAAGTATCGGTACTCGGTCTTAAAAAAGTGGTATCGGTGCATCCCTAGGCAATACTATCTTTGTTTTATTTTGCAGTGAAAAATAAATAAAAATACATAGATTTTTTTGGGGGGGGGGGCCCTTCGTGGATTCTTGCACCGGGCCCTCAGGTTTCTAGTTACGCCACTGTGCTGGTGTATTTGGTTTCGGCCAGAACGTTCAGATTTGCAGTTAACACCAAGTTTTCAAAGACGTTAAAATTATGCGCGCAAACGTCGTTCGTAGGAAGTTGCGCATCTATTGAAATACCATCCGCTTAACGCATTTGCGCTCACAATGCTAAGTATAGGACGCGCACAGTTCATCACGCTCGCGCAAGTCCATCCGCGTCAAACGATAACGCGCATCGTTTGCGCGAATGTTGAAATACGATGTTCTGCGCAAATGGTTTTGTCCTCTCGCAAATGCGCATTTGCGTGCGCGCAAAACCGATGCGCGAGGAATGCAATATGGCCCTTGGAATGTGAGATAAATGGGAGAATTTTTCTGGTTTGGTTATTTTGACCTAGAATTTTCACTTCTCCAGTCATTCTCCTGAGTTTCACTTTTAGTGAATAGACCTAAAGGTGTAAATGTTGATGTGTGTGGAATGGTGAGGCGTGTGCACTATCAGGGTTATTCACAAAGAGCCGATCTGGCACCGAACAGGGAATTTCCCTGTACGGTGCTATTTCGGGGCCGTTCGGCTATTCACAGAGCAGGCAGTTCATCAAATTTTGGCGAATTGCCAGCAAGTACAGTGCTGTTCGGCGGCAGTGAAATTCCCCTTAGAGAAGCAATGGTTAATCTATTCATAGGGTTTGGGTCAAAATCCCTACAACCAGGTTCCCTAATGCAAAAATCCCGACGTCCATCTTCCAGACAGGACAAGTGCCGGACATACCAAGTTCCCTACACAGACAACTCCCTGACAGCCAACTTCCAGACATCCAAAATCCCAGCGGCTAATCCTAACCTTACTCCCTAATCCCCCTAAACCTAGCCCTAACCCCCCTAAACCTAGCCCTAACCTCCTAAACCTAATCCCACTAAACCTAGCCCTAGCCCTAACCCCCTAAATTTAGCCCTAAACCTAACCCCCCTAAACCTAGCCCTAACCATAATCCCTAAGCCTAACTCCCTAAGGGTGTTAGTATTAAGGTAAGCCTAACTCCCTTAGGGTATTAGTATTAGGGTTAGCCACTGGGATTTTGGATGTCTGGAAGTTGGCCGTGTAGGGAAGTTGGGATGTCCGGCACTTGTTCTGTCTGGAAGTTGGCCGTCGGGATGTTGGCATTAGGGAACCTGGTTGTAGGGATTTTGTCCAGCACCCCTTTCACAGACATCGAACAGCAGGTGTGGAAAGTTGCCGAAGTGCCCTGCTGTTCAGTGATTTCATTTGGCAGGTTTATTCAGGCGAACCTCATAGGCTTCGATATTAAAAAAATTCCTGTTTTATTTCAGTATCTAAAACTTTTTATTATTTTAATCTGCAGTAAAAAATCCTTTTTTTATGATCTTTTAGTCATTTTTCGGAATTTTTTCTTAAATTTTGTTCTGTTTTTTTTAATCGCGGTTTTTCTTTTTTCTGTAACATACCTTTTTATTATTCATAGGACCTTATATGTTAATTTCAGACCTTTTCGTTCAGTAGTTGTTTTGCAAACAGCGTTTCAAATTTGACACTTTGAAACGTATTTGCATGTGTTTTTTTGTTTATTTTACCCGTACGTCGGCTTCCGTCTATGGCTGGCTGGCGCTGTGCACGGCGGCTCAGCAGCGGCGATGTCTGGCGGGTTTGCGGTGGCGGCCGGCAGTTTGGCGGCGGCATTTGATGGCCGAATCCCTGCAGTTCTGGGATCCTGCCGTGAATGGTGAATTCAACGCATGGAGGGGAAATTTGATTCCCCGAAGTCAGGGCCGGCGGCCTGTCCATGGAGCAGGGTGGAGCAGCTCCAGGCAGCCCTTTGTCAGGGGCAGCATTTTGCCACCCTGGCAAAGGCCGTGGCATGGAGAGCACTCGGTCCGAACAAGGCACGGCCCGGCAGGCCTCGCCCACCTCTTATTAGGGAGAGACTGGCCACTTCTTTTGCTCAACGAGTGATACCCTGGATCTTGGATTAGAGATATGGAAGTGCTCCAGACCTGTATGACCCCCTGGATAACATTGGTGCCCGTCCGTGTGTATCCAGGGGGCTCCGTTTAATGTGTTGGTTGTTTCCGGGGGAACAGGTTTAGAGCTGGACCTGTTTCCAGAAGAGGGACTTGACGTCTGGTCACTGCAGGAAATGCGGTGCTGGCCAGGATCTGGGATGCTGCAGGCTCAGGGCTCCATGGCTGAGTCTGTGGATGGAGATGAGCTGGGGAGTGATGACGGGTTCCATGGAGAGAGGCCCTGTCGCACCTACTACTGCCTTTACCTGTACCAAGCAGAGAGGTCAGACCTGTGTACAACACTCACACTGTCTGGGGGGGGGGATCCTTTACCAGACTGAGACACCTGACCCTGTATTACACAGTGACACAGCTGTCAATTTCCAGACTGGCAGATCAATTCTCTATATAACACCCACTGTGCATGTTGTTATTTTGCAGCCTGTCACAGCTGCTTGCAGCCAGTGAGTTTTATTGCTGTGGAGCTCTGTAATGCTCATACACACCGTACATTACGGAGTTTTATTGCTGTGGAGCTTTGTAATAAGCTCATACACGTTGCATGTTTTTTTTGGGGGGGGGCAGCAATTCGTCCATCGCTCCAGGCAGCACAGTGGCTTGGGCCGGCCCTGCCCAAAGTGCGGGGAATGACAGTGCACTGAAATATCGTCAACATTTCGGTGCTCTGTGAATATCCCCTTAAATGTGAGTGTGAAGATGTGGTGAGCATATGGAGGAAATGTATATGTGTGAATGAAGTGAAAGAAATGTGTAAGCCAGTGTTGCATAAACTGTGGACAAAGATGTGAGAAATATAGTGAAATAAGCAAAGTGTTGCAGTGGATACGTGATGTGGAATATACATGTGAAACAAGTGACAGATAAGTGTAAAACAATATAGTTTTGAAAGTGTATGCATGAAAGCAGGGGTCAAGTCCAGCAGGAACGCAGGGAATGCAATTCTTCCACTGTTTTGCTGGAGGAGTAGAGTTACCATTCGACCCACACTCTGTGAAACATTTTTTATAAGGAAATAATTCTTTGTTTTCTTTAAATATATGAGGTTTATTATGATTATTATAATGAATACCTAAAAGCCATCTCACGGACTACCGATGGGAGCGGACGTGTGTTGAGATGCTCTCCTGCAGACTTGCTGTTTTCATTCATTTTTCGCGTCCCCCCATCCATTTTGAGACCCCCCTTAAGCCCCCTAGTTCCCTGGAGTTGGGAAGTGGGCTCCGCGACACCTAGCTGACTCTTGGTCTGCCATTGCAGCCTGTCCTGGTTCCCGGGCCTGAGATAAGACCTACATCGGCGGCCATCTTTGAAGCCTGTCGTTGCACCTCGGGTTTCCTGGATCTGTGGGACGGCCCGAATCCTCACCTCGAGGTGCGGCGCCTGCCTCTCTGCTCAAAGGCGGATCAGGATTCCCTGCCTCTTACGAGGGGAATGTTGGCCGAGCTGGTGAGAGAATTCAGGGCATCGTGGTCCCTTGCCCGACAGGAGGCTGGATGGAGCACTGCAGCGATCCCTGATGAGACGGTGGTGGAGGAACCTTTGGGGGAAGTTCAGCCATGTGGTGATCCTGTTGGATGCGGCTGGGGCACTTAGGGTCCGAGCAGTGTTAACCCTTTGCCGACCAGGCAGATACTAGATGTGCTTCCTGATACCCCGGAGACCTTACCTGCTGCTGTGGAGGATGTCTGTAGCCTGGGGGGGCCTTCTGTTCCCCTGCCGTCCATCGTGGCGCTGGAGTGGCCTGGCGCTGTGGGACGGACCTGGCCTTCCGATGGAGTGAGGACGGGCCTGGTGTCGCTGTTACCGTGGGCCTGCTCTCTGCGACGCAGTCTAGATGGGACCTTCCCTTTGTCCGGATGGACTGCCTTGGAGCCCAGAAACGTCCCCTGATGTGCCTCACCATTGCTGGGATGGGAACACGGTTTCTTCCTGCACTTTGGGATACAGGCTGATGCCACTGAGTGTGCTTGGGGCTGATGCTACGCCATCTCCCCCTGTTATATTCATTTTTCTGCTGACCCCTCTGCTGATTTTTCTTTTTGTTTCTATTACTTGCCGAGACCCCCCCACTCGGGGATGACTTTGAGTTTTATATGTGACAGTGAGACTTTGTGTTCCCCCCGCAGGATTAGGCTGTAACTTAGTTTCTTGGAACCCCGGACAACTCCCCCTCCCCTCCCTTTTTTTTTGTGTGGGAACACTCGGGGAGGCCCAGGTGAGCCGTTTGGATGGCCACCATGGCTCTAGCCACTCACCTCGGCCCTGGGTTCCCAGCCCTGTGGCCTCTTCCTCTGCTCCTCGGAACGGGCTGGGAACGCCACATAACTGTGGGCAGTTCCCCACTACACCCCTACCCACTGGCGTGGGTTTATTTCCCTTTTTTTTCCTTTTCTTTTCCTGGGACCTCCTACGCAGACTCCTTGTTCTTTCCGCCATTTTTCCTGTGGGTGTTACCTGCTGTTCTATATGCTGCCCCTTTTTTCCTGTTTTCTTTTGTTTCCAGATAACCACTTTGCTGGACGCTATTTTTGCCTATTCTATAGATTGCATAAGTTGTGATTCATGATGCATAAATATTTGCCTGATGTCTTGCTGATTTCTTCTCACACTTATTACTCTGATATCCTTTCTTACTATTGTCATTTGTTGTACGGCTGACTTTTTCAAAATAAAAATTGTCAATAAGAAAACCATCTCACTTGTGTATGTGACTCTATATGTAATCATTATGAGTGGGAGGTGTAAGGTTTAGGTTATATGCAAGATGGCAACACTTAATTGAAGGGAAGAAAGACTGAGGAGTTCTCACACTTATTTTTGTAGGACTTGACCCTGTGTGAAAATAAGAAAAAACAGTGTGCAGGAATGGTGTGTAAAAAAAAAAATGGATGAGTGTGGTTGTCAGAACATTTCGGGCCCTATTTCATTCTTCACGCAAAAACGCACGCGCAACGCGTGAATTATTGTGTGAAGTGTTAAACGTTAACGCGCGTAAATCACTGCTAGTATTACAATCCTCGCGCATTTTTTCATCCGTCAAAAAATAACGCGCATAAAACAGACGCGCAAAAACGCCGCGCAGTAACTTTGCGAGCAGAAATCAGGGTGCGGACTGTTTTTTCACGCGAATCAGCCAATCAGAATTAAGAATCACAATTGTCTCACGTTAAGTTTTTGCGCCTGTCAAAGTCAATCTGCGCATATACAGTATGCTGTATCAAAAAAAAAAGCACGCACAACTTGGTGTATTTGGTTTCGACCAGGTTGATAGAATTTGCCTTTAACACCAGCTTTCACAAGTTTAAAATTATGCGCGCAAAGGCTGTGCGTTACAAACTGCGCATAGATTGGAATACCATCCGCGTACCAGCGCATAAAAGCATTTGCGCTCACAATGTTAAGTATAGGATGCGCGAAGTACAGTAAGCTCGCGCAGCGTTCGCGCAGGTTCACTCGTGGTAGACGTATACGCGCGTTTGTTGCACTGACATTGTAATACGACGTTCAGCGCAAATGGTTTTGCCCCTCGCGTTAATGCGTTTTTGCGCACGTGCAAACGTATGCGAGAAGATTGTAATAGGGCCCTTCATATATAAAACTTCCATAATAACACCTAGCAAACAGAATGAGCCTCTCAAACAACGGAGCTCCCAGCTCTTCAACATCCCAAACAAGGATTTCCCTTTATCAGATTATGTAAACAAAGGGAAGCGCCAATGTAGTGTTCAGAGACTTGGAAAAAAACTTTTCTCAAGCAATTTTGGTTGTCAAAACCCAAATGTCAAAGAAGCTATATTAAATCACATTGTCTTGAAGCTAAGGAATACAATGGACTGAAACGAACGGAAACGAAACTCACTATATATCCAAAGGCAATTCAATTTGGTCACCTGTAAAATCAATAGTCCAACAAATCCTTGGATAATTTCAAAATGTCCAATATAAAAAAAATGTGTCAGATCCCTTTTTCTTAAGTCTGGATGTTAACTTGGAATCAAAATTTGTCAGAAATATAATGACAGTACGGCTATAGTGAATGTGATCTGTGATATTATATATTATACAAAGTGAATATTTAACTGATGTGGTGAGTTATAACAGATATCATGGTACTGATATTCTTATAAAAATAGAGCCCATACCACATTTAATTGATTAGTCAATAACAAGTGTATTGCCTACTAACATTCAGAAAACAGTAGATTAAATCTGTTAATTATGAATGGATTTTAAGGGATGTATCACGAAACATATGCATGCTTGTCTGCAGAATTATCTCATACACACACATCTTTGGATATCCATACCCCGCACATCATGCATGTACAGCGCTGCGGAATATGCTGGTGCTTTATAAATAAAGACTAATAATATGTAGTCATAATAATAATGACTACAAACCATTAAAGATAGGGTATTGTCTGGTCATATATATTAATTAATTCCTTTAGAATTTTGGTCCCTAAGATCTGAGAAACTCCAGAGTTAGGATTTTGATGTTAGGGAGACCTCTGCTGGACAGGTGCCAGGAACACCTAATTAAATATTGGGATAAGGAATAAAACTACCCACCAATCGCATGTAATAATTATTGTCAAGCTACTCCCTGTAGGCCAGTCTTTAGATAAGGAAATTTGGAGCATAAAAGGGGGTGAGTTTTAGACAGAAAGGGTAGACAAAAGGAAAAAGAAAATGCCAAGTACCACCAGAGCCACAAGAAGCCAGAGGGTAGCCACCACAAGATTCCACCAGTCCTGCCCCTAATCTTCTTACACCAGTCTCTACTTTCACTACCAGATGGTAAAGTAAAGAAGAAAAAAAGTGGTAGACACCAACTACCCAATATAAATTTTAATAGGTGTACAGAAAACTAACATAACACTGAACGCATAAAAAACATATATAATGAATTAGGTCACGAACTGAAACCACCCAATGAGGGATGGGTACCTCACTAAGGCAATCCTGTTGGTCTGTGCATTCAAATCAAAGTAAGACTGAGTAACACAGTCTAGCTAATGTAGGCTACTGGGCGGCAGTTAGCAGTATGCCAGGCATTCATACAATTGTTATGGAAAGTTTGGTCTTTCCGCACAAAGTCCTGGGGCACTAAAAAGGTACACTTCAGTATTAAAGTGTGCCCGGTACAAACAAATCCGTCGCTATAAAAAACACGCTCTATTCAGTTCTTTCTGTATAAGGCACAAAGTACTTCTCTATCCCAGGAAGAATCAGACAGACACGCTGATTCAAGCTGGAAATCCTCTGGCCAAGTAGGCTGTGTGCCCCTGGTCAGCTTAATTTAATACACCATAGGACAATGCCCAGTGGCTCACTGGCTTTACAACAGGAACCAGTTTGCCCAGTAATTACATTTACATATCAAAAGGACAGGGGAGTGGACTAGAATGACCGACCGGCCCCCTGTACATGACTCATCCCTGAGTCATCTCCATGGTCCCCGTCAGCCATGTTTGTCCGACCATCCCCCATCACTGTCAGTATGGACCCCATTCAGATACTGCTCAGAGTGATCAGCATCTAGTGAAGATCAGTCTACTTGTTCTTATGGATTTGTGACCTATATCTGCGGAGACATTCAGTTATTGTCAGTACACGGTACCAGTCTACAGACAAGGCTTAAATGTCTTAAAAGCAAGTATGTCTCTAAACCCAAGAGAAGGTTTTCATACTGACGGTTTTGCCGCTGGTTTGGATTTAAAACCAAGTACACTCTGCTAGAGCGTTTCTCCATTCTAATCCAACACAGGGAGACAGATGACAATTTATAAAAACACACAAATCCTAGAATATAATGTCCACATAATAAAATTTCCACAACAGTCCCTCCTCTTTGTCATTTGCTCCCCAGTGTCCCTCGATGAATCTCGATCTTCCTTGGAAAGAAACAGTTCCTCTTGTATATGGAAAGTCCTGAATGCAAAAAGCCAAACAGATGATGGAAAACAACAGACAGTCCATCTTGACACGTAGAATCTTAGAGCAAGTCTTAATACAAATCTTGACATGTGGATCATAAAGCAAGTCTTAAAACAAATCTTGACATGCCGATTTTTTTTGGCAAATCTTAAAACAAATCTTGACAACTTAGAACTTGACACGTAGAATCTGCTTTAGGGGAGGTGACTCGGAGGGAGGACATGAGGTGGTGGGTTGCGTCGATCGTTGGTCGGTCTGAAATCCTCTGTCTCCGGTCCATGGGTTGGTCTTCAGGGCGTCTCATCTCGGCAACGAAAACGTAGTCATCTGCTCTGGCTTTGTTAACTCGGTCGATTAGACAACAGGAACATTTCACTCCGGCATATAGAAGGAATAGAAACAGAAACACCATAAGTATATATACTCCCATTTCCTTTAGCCAGGATCCAATGGAAAACAAGAAATCCCCGAAGCTTCCCAAACCTTCAAAAGGATTCCAACCCTCACTAGCTATAGCTCTGCCTCTGCCATGCTCCCATCAGTGTGCACCTGACCCTTGTAAACCCCCCTCTTTGGACGCTCTACTGTCGTTGTTTTTTGGTGATCTCCCTCACTACAACACCGCACAAGAATTTAAACAAGCGAACGGCAGGAGCCAGAGTTACTATTACAAATGTCTCCTTGTGGCCCTTGCTAGTCTTAGGTGCATTTCCCTCGCTAAAATAAATTAAGGTAAACAAGTAAACAAAAATGACACTTCTCATTCTTTAGTGTCACCAAAAAAGTAAGATATTTGTTACTCTAGTGTACCTTATGGTGACGGTGTGGAGAGCACAAAAATATTCACTAAAAGGGAGCGCTGTTCTCACATCTATTTTGTTTTTACTGTTTATCCTTTTGAGGTGAAGGGAACACCACACTTGTGAGGACGTGTAGCGATCCCCTAAACTGTCTAAGCGCCGTATATACATCCAGATTTGACCTGTTTCTGACTTCTCACTCTTTGATGTAGTTGAGCAGCTTCTTGCAGTGACTGGCGTGGACCCAGTTGTCTCATCCTTCGAGCTTCAGAGAGGTTGGCGTCGTCAGCTGCACCTGGAATGGACCAAGATATCTCGGCTCTAGTCCCATCCTCTGATGTTTCTTTAGCACGACCCAATCACCGTCTGGGGTGTAATACCACCGTCTGGGGTGTAAAACCATCTACAAAAAGGTTTTTGGCCTCTGGAATGGGAGTCTCCCTCAGCGGACTGATGGCTGTTGACTCAAGTTCCATCAAGGAAAAGCAGTCGTGATGGTCCTCAAGGTGATTCCCTACTAGGTTGGAAAATTGATTAGAAGTTGAGAGGTTAAAATAGTTAGTAGAAGTTGTAAAATTTTCGTTTTCCACACCATTATCTCTCCCCTTCTCTTCCTCCTTAATAACAGGAAGAAGAGATGCTGGGTTCAAAATGGTGCATCGTCTTAGAGTCAGGTTAGTAGGTGTTAGGAGAGCCACTTCGTACTTAGTCAACCTGGCAGCAGAGAGGTGTTTTGTCTGGGCCTGATTCAGGATTTCCTGCACCGAATGGGGAGTATAGAGGGTCAAGGGGGAGTCCAAGACTATGTCACCTACCTTCTGTAGTAGTACAGCGCAGGCAGCCACAGCTCGTACACATCCGGGTGAGCCTCGGATGACTGGATCTAAGGTGGTCGATAGGTACATGATGGGTCGGTACCTGGGCCCGTGTAGTTGGGTCAGTACACCAGTTGCATGGCATAAAAGATAGAAGGGGAGGTGGTAGTTGGGCAGACCTAAAGCAGGTGCTTTGGAGAGTTCCTGGGTAAAATCCTGTATAATCAACCAGTCGTCGTCTGACAATTGAAAAGGTGTTTTTGATGTCAGCTTATAAAGGGGCCCTAATTTGAATGATATGTTAGGGATCCAGTCTCTGCAGTAATTGATAAGTCCGAGAATGGCTCTCAATTGTCGGGTGTTTTTCGGTCTCTGCAGGTCTTTCAATGTCTGTACTCTCTGGGTGGTTAAATGTCGGGTTCCCTGAGAGATGCAATGTCCTAAAAATATAACCTTTTCCTTGCAAAACTGTAATTTCTCCTTGCTAGCCTTATTACCTGTGGACGCCAGATGGTTA
Organism: Leptobrachium leishanense; assembly: GCA_009667805.1. Taxonomy (NCBI): domain Eukaryota; kingdom Metazoa; phylum Chordata; class Amphibia; order Anura; family Megophryidae; genus Leptobrachium; species Leptobrachium leishanense. The sequence goes on along the minus strand of CM019066.1, from coordinate 302,021,785 downwards.
AGCAATGATACAGTATGCCGATAACAAACCTCCTGCGTGGGACAGCAAAGTAGCAAGTCATCCACATACTGCAACAGTATCACCTCTGGATCCATTGGGGCCCACTGATCTAACACGATCTTCAGCTTGCAACTGTATTCCGAGGGACTAGTCACCGACCCCTGAGGGAGACGTGTCCATGTTAGTTGTTGACCCTGGAATGTAACAGCAAAAAGGTACTGGCACTGGGGGTCCAGTGGTACCGAGACACAAGTGGGACCAGGTGTATACCTTGGAGGCTGTAGCTTCATTGGACTACTGTGTACTACCTTTCCCATGACCATCCCCGTCTGGAAGCCATCCAATGAAGGGTAGATGGTAGGCATGGCTGAATCAAAATCTCTTAGTGCAGCTATGCAATCCCCACGGTTCCTTAGTCTGGTCCCAATTCCCTTAGACTCACATAGCATCTGCAGATCCCCAGTTGGAAATGATTCATAATTAACCGTAATTGGAGGAGAAAACGTCCCAGATGTGGCTGAGGGAGACGGATAGAGAGGGTTAGGTGGAGTTGTGGGAGCGAGAGGCATGGTAGCTGGAGAGAGCAGAGTAGAGGTTGTTACATTGGTGATGACAGAAGCATCAGATGAAACTACAACAGATCCAGTGTTGGTGGATCCAGCCTGCCTTAGCAGAGTTAGCCCAGAAAGAGCCTCCTCCGCTTCCAGCATTGGATCACCAATCGCGGCTATCCCCTCTGGCCAGGTGTACATAATGTCGTTCTTCCGGACTGAAACCGCCTTCTGTACACCCTGCCGGTTTACCATGATAGACTTCTGAAGCCACAGCTGAGCTACATCTAAGGTCTTTGCTGTCCAGAGTCTGGGTTTAAACTCCGTTATGAATTTCTCCCATCTCCAGGCGTCAAATGTCCCCTCCAGAGGGATACCCCAAGTGGTACCCTTGGACCATCTATGCCATTCTTTAAGGGGTTTCGTTGCCTTTGCCCCAAAACTAGATTCCATGTGCTGTCCAGCCGTCTGACTGTGGGAAGCCTCCTTCCCTTGCATGGACAGCACATTGCCCATGGCGATTCGAATCGGCTTATCGTCTTAACCCTGCGTCCAGGGAAACCCTTTGCACCAATTTAGGAGAGCACCGTCCGGTGTCCTCTTTTACGGTGGATTGTCAGACTATCAGGGTTATCCAAAGAGATTCGAAAAGTCACCGCACGTTCGGTGACTTTTCTTTCTCTTCAATTTGGTTCCTTTTGCCGATCCCATTTCGGTGACCCTGCGGTGTATTCAGCAAACACCACAGGGTCCCCGAATTGCAGGGAAAAGCTGCCGCAAACCCGACGAAAACGAACCGCGAAACCCACCGAATACACGTCGAAAACCCCCAAAAACATCTGGATTAACCTGCGAAAACCACGGAAAAAGCCCGAGCACGAGCCGATCACACACAGCCGAAGCAGCCGAAGCAGCTGAGACCGCAGACGAGGGAGGTGAATAAATTAGCAAAACCGTTTGTATGAATCTGTGAAAATGAAATGCTGTTTGCAAAGAAACTACTGAGCGAAAATGTCTGAAATTTACACAGGAGGTCCAGGGAATAAAAAGGGCTGTTACAGAAAAAATAAGTAAACTTAAAAAAAAATCAAAAAAAATTGGACTTTTAAAAAAAAAAAAATCAGAAAAATGCTTAAAGTATCCTAAAAAATCTATAATTAAAGAGACTTTTTGTTGCAGAATTTTATAATGAACGGTTTATTAGATATTGAATTAAAACGGGAATTACAGTAGCTCGTGTAGGTGTGATCTATAGACCCCCTGGACAAGCAGAAGAACTAGATAATCTGCTGGTTGAGGAAATAGCCAAAATGGCAATGAAGGGGGAAGTTATTATCATGGGGGACTTTAATCTTCCTGATGTGAACTGGAAAACCAAAACAGCTGGGTGCACCAGGAGTACAAATATTCTAAACTCCCTACTGGGATTATCTCTAACACAAGTAGTTGAGGAGCCGACCCGTAAAGAGGCCATATTGGATTTAATACTCACAAATGGAGGTTTGGTATCGGACGTTGTTGTAGGTGAAAATTTGGGATCTAGTGATCACCAGTCAGTATGGTTTAATATAACAACAGGGATGGAGCCGCACCACACAAGAACGAAAGTTTTAGACTTTAAAAAAACAGATTTTTCTAAAATGAGATTTTGTGTGAAGGAGTCATTATCGGACTGGAGGAGTTTAAAGGGAGTCCAGGAGAAATGGGATTATTTAAAGGAAGCATTATTGAAGGCCACAGGAAATTGCATTCGGCTTGTTAGCAAAAACAAAAAAGGGAAGAAACCACTGTGGTACTCTGCAGAAGTGGCCAAAATAGTGAAGAACAAAAAGACAGCATTCAATAATTATAAAACAACTCAGAGTGAAGAAGATAGGCAAACCTATAAGATTAGGCAGAAAGAGGCAAAGCAATTTATAAGAGCTTCCAAAGCACACGCAGAAGAGAAAATAGCTCAGTCAGTAAAAAAGGGGGACAAAACATTTTTTAGATACATAAACGAGAAAAGAAAAGTAAAACAAGGATTAGTTAGATTAAAAACAAAGGAAGGAAGGTATGTAGAAGAGGATAAAAATCTCGCTGACTGCCTCAATGAATATTTTTGTTCAGTCTTTGCAGAAGAAAAGGAAGGAAAGGGACCTCAGTTAGGAGAGAACACTAAAGAGACATTTACATATCAGTTTACAGAGGAGGAGGTTCTACAGCAGCTGTCTAAAGTAAAGACAAATAAGTCAATGGGGCCTGATGGGATCCACCCTAAATTATTAAAAGAGCTCAGTGATGTAATAGCAAAACCGTTAACAGATTTATTTAACCAATCCTTGTTAACGGGAGTCGTCCCAGAAGACTGGAAATTAGCAAATGTTGTGCCCATTTACAAGAAGGGTAGTAGGGAGGAATCGGGGAACTATAGGCCAGTTAGTCTTACGTCAGTAGTGGGGAAATTAATGGAAACCATGTTAAAGGAAAGGATTGTTGAACATCTAAAAACACATAGATTACAGGATCAGAAACAACATGGGTTTACCTCAGGGAGATCATGCCAAACTAATCTTATTGATTTTTTTGATTGGGTAACAAAAATAATAGACACAGGTGGTGCAGTAGACATTGCTTATTTAGATTTCAGTAAGGCTTTTGATACTGTTCCGCATAGAAGGCTTATCAATAAATTGCAATCTTTGAGTTTAGATTCCAATATTGTTGACTGGATTAGGCAGTGGCTGAGTGACAGACAACAGAGGGTTGTGGTAAATGGAGTTTATTCGGCACAAGGTCTTGTTACCAGTGGGGTACCTCAGGGGTCAGTACTTGGACCCATTCTCTTTAATATTTTTATTAGTGATATTGCAGAAGGTATTAATGGAAAAGTATGTCTTTTTGCTGATGACACAAAGATTTGCAACAGGGTTGACGTTCCTGGAGGGATCAGCCAAATGACAAATGATTTAGGTAAACTAAAAAAATGGTCGGAGTTGTGGCAATTGAGTTTTAATGTGGATAAGTGCAAGATAATGCACCTGGGACGTAAAAACCCAAGGGCTGAATATAGAATATTTGATACAGTCCTAACCTCAACATCTGAGGAAAGGGATTTAGGGGTCATTATTTCAGAGGATCTAAGGGTAAGTAGTCAATGTAATAGAGCAGCAGGAAATGCTAGCAGAATGCTTGGTTGTGTAGGGAGAGGTATTAGCAGTAGGAAAAGGGAAGTGCTCATGCCACTGTACAGAGCACTGGTGAGACCTCACTTGGAGTACTGTGTGCAGTACTGGAGACCGTATCTCCAGAAGGATATAGACCTCTTAGAGAGAGTTCAGAGAAGGGCTACTAAAATGGTGTACGGCTTGAAGGAGAAAAGTTACCAGGAAAGGCTTAATGATCTTAACATGTACAGCTTGGAAAAAAGACGAGACAGAGGAGATATGATAGAAACATTTAAATACGTAAAGGGAATCCACAAGGTAGAGGAAGGGGTATATTTAAAAGGAAACAAAATAGCAAAACAAGAGGACATAGTCTTAGATTAGAGGGGCAAAGGTTTAAAAGTAACATCAGGAAGCATTATTTTACTGAGAGGGTGGTGGATACATGGAACAGTCTTCCAGTAGAAGTGGTAGAGGCCAAAACAGTAATTGAATTTAAGCAGGCATGGGATAGGCATAAGGCTATCCTAAACAAAAGATAAATCCAGGTAAAGTATCCATGTAATTGGGCAGACTAGATGGGCCGAAAGGTTCTTATCTGCCGACATTTTTCTATGTTTCTATGTTTCTAATATTTTTAACATTGAAGTCTATGGGATTCTCCTGAATTAGCTTGCCGAATTAAACCACCGAATGGCAGGGTATTAGGGGAACCTTTCACTGCTGGTTTGTGTTCTCTGAATAGCCGAAGCAGTGCTTTTTTATGGGGATTTCACTGCCCTCGAACAGGCACCGAACAGGCACCGTATGTGCAGGCAATTCGCCAGGATTTGGCGAATTGCCTGCTCTCTGGATAGCCGAATGGCCAGGAAAGGCAACCGAACACTGATTTTCAGCGTTCGGTTACCTTTCTCAAGCAATTCGGATCTCTTTGGATAACCCTGTATAACCACTTTATCACTATAGTCCCCCAACTAGAGACCCTAACCGAGGCGACGTTTAACTCTATGGCTTTTTTGTTCTTAACAGGTTTGGTACAGAACTATGCCCCAAACCATTAGTCAACAACCACAGATTACCCCCCTCCCCGAAGTCGTTGTCTCTACCCCTCACAGTGTATGCATACACAAGCGTATACGTTGTACGACCGTACAATGCGTCGCCAGACTTAACCGCACAGCACAATGAACATCCTCTTTCTCTACAGAACAATGTGGCTTCTCTCAATACAGAAGTTAAATGGGGATAGCCTTCCTCTGTCTATTTGCTAGTTGTACGATGTCTCAGTACAACACCTGAATCACTGTCACCAAATGAAACTAACAAAAAACCTAACAAACAGTCTGAACTTAAAACCGAAATAAACTACTCGCTGCGCAAAGCAACTCTAAACCAATAAAAACGTGTTATTCTCGCTTGCACAATCCGCTTATGGATAGTAAATACAAAAAGAAAGTTTTAAAACCAAATCCTTTCTTCTTCTACTACAAAACCAACAGTAATTCGATACTATACAAAACGCAGCAAGGTTCTAAAACCCAAAACAATAACATGAAAAACCCACAACTGAAGTACTCTCTCTACCAAAAACTTCAGTTACAGGACGTCTTGCTATATACATTGAGATTCAGTAAAAAGTACATTTTAACTTAAAACCAAAACTCAATGCAAACACCAAAAACCAAAACAAAACAAAAAACCCTTGGAACACACACTTGTATAGGACTGAATTAACACATCAATGCCTGAAACAGTCCAGTCCCCAGCCACCTTTATATTACCATAGAAACAGGATTTAACATTACAACAAGGTCCCCAAACAGGTTTCCAGCGAAAGGAAAAAGTCAATTTAAATTAAGTGTAAAAGTTCCATTTTTTTCCTGCAAAATACAAACAGTAAAATAGTTTAGAAAGACCTCAATAACATCTCTTCATTTCCCCTTCTCTGGAACCCAAAATTAGGAACTCTGCTGAATTCCCAGAAACAATCTATTTCCTCTCTAAGCTTCAATTCAGTTTAACAGCCACAGATATACAAACATTAAGCAGAATCATTAACCATCACACAATGATTCCCCTATCAGGCTGGTCACTGGGCTATAACATAACCGAACACTCAACCGATATCCAGCACAAAACTTACAACAAAATCAAGCTGTACATAGAAAAGTTACAAAGCAAAACAAAAATAACTTCAGGACAAAAACTAACATTTGAGGCAAAAACAAACGAATTGCTTTCCATAGACACCAAACTAAAAGTGAATCAGCTCCATCTAAAACTGAATCCCTTATTAAAAACCTGCAGCACCAAACTAACCAAGATGGCTGCCAAAGCACATGTTCTTCACACAAAGGTAATCAAAGATGGCTGCCAAAGCACATGTTCTTCACAGAAAAGTAATCAAAGATGGCTGCCAAAGCACATGTTCTTCACAGAAAAGTAATCAAAGATGGCTGCCAAAAGCACATGTTCTTCACAGAAAAGTAATCAAAGATGGCTGCCAAAGCACATGTTCTTCACAGAAAAGTAATCAAAGATGGCTGCCAAAAGCACATGTCTGGGCACACAAAACAAAATTCTGCCTCTACAAACCAAAATCACCTCTTACAAACATAAAAGTTACAACAAAAACGATACCCTGTAATGATCACCCCACACGTCACAATCAACTTCAGATCCACCAAAATTTACACAATAAAAGTTATTTCACACGGTGACTAGCACTATGAAAATAACCCAGCCACACTTTTAAAACATCCAGCAAACTCCATACATAAACCCCGTACAAAGACCCTCTTGGCTGTATTGACCAGGGATTTACAAAATATAGACTCTATCCCGAGCCAATACCCCTATCCCTCTATGTACAGATATTAATCCCCTGTCCTTATACACAAAGAGTGAAACAGCAAAAAGAGAGATTCTTTTGCTGAGCGCGGATTACCGCAACAGCTTGCAGAGAGACCAGATGCTGGTTCTAGGACAACAGAAATTTCAAAAACTGAAAATAAAGTCTTACCAACTTCGCCGGCTTTTTCTGGTTGTCCAAAACCAAGAATGCAATCTCCCTCCTTTGGCAAGCTGCTCTGGAATCCGCGTCTGCTCCTACCTGGCTCGCCAATTGTTATGGAAAGTTTGGTCTTTGTGCACAAAGTCCTGGTGCACTAAAAAGGTACACTTCAGTATTAAAGTGCGCCCAGTACAAACAAATCCGTCACTATAAAAAACACGCTATATTCAGTTCTTTCTGTATAAGGCACGAAGTACTTCTCTATCCCAGGAAGAATCAGACAGACACACTGCTTCAAGCTGGAAATTCTCTGGCCAAGTGGGCTGTGTGCCCCTGGTCAGCTTGATTATGGCTAGGGTCAGACTGAGGCAGTGCGAACGCGCGTGCAGGCGCACTTAATCACGACCGCACTAGCAGCAAGTGCCAGGCAATGACGGCCAATATACGAAGTACGGACGCACAAAAGTCCGGCTGCGCAACGCAAGTGGAAAACGAACGCATTTTGTCGAGAACGTAAAACCTCTAGTACGGTCGTACAGAGTACGCTGCATCCGCTAGCGGCATGTGTGCGGGATTTGGAGATGTCAGACACTGCTAATGTCCGGCCAACATAACGTCCAGATGCACAAAGTGTTTTATTGATGATCCGTACAAAATCACGGATGCAAATGCGCATCGTATGACCGCTATCGCGTACTCCGTGAAAAAATGCGTCCATTCGTTCGAACGCACTTTTTCAAAGACAACGCGAAAATGCGTTCGTCTGACCCTAGCCTTAATACACCATAGGACAACGCCCAGTGGCTCACTGGCTTTACAACAGGAACCAGTTTGCCCAGTAATTACATTTACATATCAAAAGGACAGGGGAGTGGACTAGAATGACCGACCGGCCCCCTGTACATGACTCATCCCTGAGTCATCTCCATGGTCCCCGTCAGCCATGTTTGTCCGACCATCCCCCATCACTGTCAGTATGGACCCCATTCAGATACTGCTCAGAGTGATCAGCATCTAGTGAAGATCAGTCTACTTGTTCTTATGGATTTGTGACATATATCTGCGGAGACATTCAGTTATTATCAGTACACGGTACCAGTCTACAGACAAGGCTTAAATGTCTTAAAAGCAAGTATGTCTCTAAACCCAAGAGAAGGTTTTCATACTGACGGTTTTGCCGCTGGTTTGGATTTAAAACCAATTACACTCTGCTAGAGCATTTCTCCATTCTAATCCAACACAGGGAGACAGATGACAACTTATAAAAACACACACATCCTAGAATATAATGTCCACATAATAAAATTTCCACAACACAATCAAATCAAAAAGCATTGAATAATTCATAATCTTTGGAGGACCACCTTAAATGGGTATAGAGGTCGACCGATATGTGAATAATTATGCGCATAAAGTAGCAAGATAGTATATAGACTGTGTAAAGTATCACTGCTATGAAGAGCCTAACAATTGGCTCCTATATATGCCTGATGTACATTCATTGAGACAAAAATTGTACTGAAAAATGTAACTGTGCAATCATAGAAACTGCTAAATCAGCGATACAGCATAGATTTATAACCATAGAACATCAAACAGCACAAAAGCCATACAACAGAGATAGCTACGCCCTCATTGTTAGGGGCAAAATTAGATAAATGCCAAAGTGGGCAAAAGTGACCAGACCCACAATATTAAACTGTTAAAAGAACCTCACTCCTCGACATGTTTCGCCGCCACAGAACCGCGGCTTTTTCAAGAGGGAAGACCCTCTGTACTGTTGCTGCTTATATACCGAGACCTTGATGGCAAAAGCTGGATCAGCTGTGATACTCCACCCATTCAGGAATCCACAGCTTAGCACTTAGCGCTGCCTCGAGCATCCTGAGGCTTAGCGCTGCGTTACGGACAGGTTGCTGAATCAGTGCCTGCCCCGTAATATGGGGCTAAAACAGCGACGCTAAGGAGAAACCTGCAGGTGCAAGTTTTCCTACTTAGTGTCTCCGTTTTAGCGGGAAGTATGTAGTACTGCCCTTTGTGTCTCTGAACCAATTTATATTTTGGAAACATTGTTTAAACATGATTGGACCTTAATTTTTAATCAGCAGAAGAAACACACTGCTAGCATGCCAGCAAGTGAATTAAGTAAGGAAATGCACAATGAGCTATTTCCCATAACAATCTGAAAGCCTGTTTAATTTGAGATTTGGAAAATTAAAGAGTCCCCACTTGTACTCTTTTCAGAGAATGAAGGCTAATGATGGCAAGTGAATTCCGACTGATAAGGATGGAGTTGGAATAAAAGTGCATTCTCCCATTGCAGAAAAAAAATTCTTATCTCAGTTCGGAGAGCGTAGTGTTTTTGTGAGATATTGTTTAAGGAAAACTACAAAATTACAATGGTTGCTGACATCTCTTTTTTTATTTGTTTCCCTTCATTCCATTTTAGTACACATTCTAAAAAAGTAATCTCTTAGCTGTAAGGAAATCATTTTGCACAAGTTATGAAACATCCTTCCATAGATAGAAATAAATTACTAATTTCAATGAAATATAAGAGGTATTCAGAAAACAAATTATATTATTTTTAGAGAATGTATTGCTTACTGTCATATATTGTTTAGAATAAACACTTTTGTGTTTCTTTTTTCTATAATTAGTAATTTTTCATTTTTTTTTTAAGACTAAAATTTGTCATTCAGAACTATTCCACAGTTAAAGTAATATGTGATTTACATACAGTATGTAGTAGTATCTCACTTATAGATAGTTTACATTTTATGGATGTTCTCTCATTAGTTCAAATTATAAAATATAAGATGACATTGCTAGATATGTATTAAATTGTATGGTGCTTACATATATAGAAATTTCCAATAAAGCCAGAAATGCATTCATGCCTATGAATCATTGATTCTCCACGAGAGTTTGGCCTATTAAGGTAGGCAATGAGTTGACACTATAACCAGTACATTTTATTAAATATCAATTGTGGTAGGACTGCCAAGTTTCTCATCAGGCAACACAATATTTCAAAAATAAAGTATAGTGCCGGCTGGGTGGAGTAGAGGTAACATCACTGCTCTATAACCATGGAGAGAGACTGTGGAGACACAGGTTCAATCCCAGCAAGAGCACCCCTCCAGTAAGTGTCCTTGGGCAAGACACCCAACAGTACATACTCACCACCCAGGACATACCTGAAAACGAGAGAAATCTTAATGTATCCTTCCTGGTAAAATTCTTTCTCAAATAAAAATAAATATAGGCCTTACAGCAGGCATAACAAAACAAAGTAAGGCAATAGCAAATAAACTCCTACTCCTCTTAGGAGACTAATTTACAGGAATGTCCCTTCCTATCCCACTGGTCAGCTACCCTGATCCCAGCAGTTTTAAACAGACTCACTATCAAGATCTTGCTGCCTCCCTGGCAGGCTTCCAGTCTCTCTGTGCCCCTCATAGGTGAGACCTTAACCTCTTAAGGACGGGAGTAATTTTACAACTTCGGCGCTGTTTCGGAAGTAGAAGTTTGCTGAGCTCATTTTGACCGTTTTTAAGTCACGTATTATTATACCACCCAGACAAATTATATATCGTTCTTTCCGGCAGACTCGGCAGATTAATAATATATCATTATTATATGTATATGTCATGCCCTGCCAAAATGCTATAACAAAAAAATGTAAAAAAAAGTAAATAAATGTGAATTTTCAATAAAATTTCAATCTTCCACAGTGCGTAAAGTTTTTTTTTTTAAAATTTTATTATCCGAGGCTCTGCGGTCATATGTTGTGGGGTAGATTTGTTAAAAAAATTAGAACGGGGAACACATTTTTTTTTTGGGGAGAAATTGCGTGATTTTAGCTAAACCCCCCCACAAAAAAAAAATCGTTAGTGAAGCATCATTGTTCACATTATAGTTTAAATGTGAACAATAGTGCTGCATTAAAAAAAAAAATGTCGGAGGAGGAAACCCTGCCGATCTGACTCTGTGGGAGTCAGAGCAGTGAGGGAGCCGCCGGAGGAGGTGAGTATCTCCCGGGGGGGCTGAAAATGCAGAGGACGTACATTTACGTCCTGCGGCGCCAAAGCCCGCCTAATGCAGGGCGTAAATGTACGTCCTGCGGCGTTAAGGGGTTAATCATCCTCATCAGAAGGATTTTGTAGTAACACATTCGACGCTGCGGGTTCCGCAGGGAACACAGAATGTTTCATCCTGCTGCAACATAGCGATGTTCATGTACTTTGCCACACAATATTATAAGAGAAGAGAGATTTACAAGACAATAAAGTGATTTATATATGGATATAATTATAGAAAGAAATATATTTCTTGATAGCTAAAAATAGCTTGTATTTACTAAACAAATCCGTATTCCTGGAAACTGATCTCACAATCTCATCTTGTCCTCTCACTTCCTGTACCACCCATATTCGGTCTACATTTGTCTGATGATTGCCTGTTTTTCGGTCCTGGAAGTTTGGCTTACATTAATCGTACTTTATTTATATAGTGCCACATATTCCGCAGCGCTTCACAATATATTCCATGGTGCAAGTAGAAACTCCAAATCCACAGTGCATCATATATCCCTAATGTGTGAACGAATCATAGTGGCCTTAACAACCTGGAAAAAAGATGGCCATTATTTCCTCACTAAACTGTATAATCCGATCATCACAATAGAAACATAGAAACATAGAAAAATGTCGGCAGATAAGAACCTTTCGGCCCATCTAGTCTGCCCAATTACATGGATACTTAACCTGGATTTATCTTTTGTTTAGGATAGCCTTATGCCTATCCCATGCTTGCTTAAATTCAATTACTGTTTTGGCCTCTACCACTTCTACTGGAAGACTGTTCCATGTATCCACCACCCGCTCAGTAAAATAATGCTTCCTGATGTTACTTTTAAACCTTTGCCCCTCTAATCTAAGACTATGTCCTCTTGTTTTGCTATTTTGTTTCCTTTTAAATATAGCTTTGATGGCTTTGTACACAATCTCACGCCCAAGACATCATTATCAGCTATATTTGTTTTACGTTCTATCCAACTGTATGCTCTTGCAGATGTTTCACTTTGTGCTTTTGGTAACTTGGGTTTCAAAAAGTGACATTTGACTGGTTTTAGCCCCATTTTTATATCATTCAGGATGCGTTTGTCCGTTTCTGTGTATCCATTTTTCTGGTTCTGGTTTTCTCATTCTCAATTTCAGACATGATTTCCTGTCCTTGTTTTTCTGCCAATGGGTATAGTCAGGGGTCAAGTCCTTAAAAAAAAAAAAAGAGGGAACTCACCAAGATTTCAGTCCTTCAATTAACAATTATCATCTCGCACTTAGCACGAACACACACTCAAATCTGATATGTTTATGCACATATATGAATTGTACCAAAAATGTATGAGAAATCACAATAAATATGGTTTAACAGAGAAATATATGATTGAACACTTGCATACCAGCTTTATAGTGTGGGACCAAAGAGAACTGAGTTCCCTCTGCAATAATAGTGTAGGAACTGCGTCCCACCTGGACTTGACCCCTGGGTATAGTGTAGGCATTCCATGGGTGTTCCTCAGTCTTATCAAAGAAGGAATCTTTCTCTTTATTCTCAAAATATGGTCGGCCGTACGGCTGAGGTTCAACATGTTGAATTTTGGAACTTAGCCAGTTTTTCTGCACTTTTGGATTTATATGTGTGTTTGCAAATGTGTTTGAGACCCATACATTTTTTTTCCCATGCTTCACTTGCTTTTCTTTGCATCGCACTAAACTAATTTAGTTTCCAGGATTTTGGTACAACTCCTCTATGGTAGGCATTTTGTCTATTCGACCCCAACAGTGAGTGTGAGTTGTGAGTTTCTATAGTTATAATGGCGAGGATGTCGCAGTTCCACTGGGCCACTGCAGTCCCGACTCCATAATGATCTTTCAGTCTAGTTTCCAGCAGCGATTTTTTCCTACAGCAACTCTCAGCTTTCACTTTTTTTAAACTTCAGCTTTGACCTAAGACCTTCATTCAAATGTAAAATAGTGTTGGCCTAGTCAAAGGTAGATTACCTGCAAAAAGCTTTCAAGTTAGATAAACCTCTATGCTAAATAATATGCAATATACAAATTATTCATAATATAGATATTTCTAAAACTTCTAGCATATTTCTCAAGTATATAAAATTACAATTGTGTTAAAAGAAACTATAAAACTTGTTAAATAAAAAACTTAGCTAATCAAATCAATGTCCTATTTATAATTACCATATATGGAATTCCAATAAACATCTTCAAGTTTCTTCCCAAATAAGAAAATATAAAGAAAAGACGCGCGCTGACGCTATATAGCGGAGACAGTAAAATGAACTACACACAAGGTATAGCTTCATTATGTCTGAATATCCTTTGTTTAGACCAGTGTTTCTCAACTCGTATCCTCAGGACCCACTAACAGGCCTGGTTTGTGGGATATCCGAAGCACAGCACAGGTGATCTAATTAGCTGCTCAGTGAGTGCAGGATTCAGTCTGCATTTCCCCAAGGTGATCTGCAAAATCTGGCCTGTAGGGGGTCCTGAGGACTGGAGTTGAGAAACCCTGGTTTAGACAGACCAATTTATTAGATTTCAAACAACCAATGAAAACGTTTGTCTTAGACAGAATTTCATTTCCACCCCACACAGGAATGTGTTATAACAGACAATCAGTATACAGATACATTTCCACGTCAAAATTTGACCGACACAGTTAACTTCTTACCATATATAGTTCAGAGATGTCTTTTTTCGTATCTGAACCGTTACATAGATTTCGCGGGCATTTCTACTTTGCCTGGAAACGCAGGATGTCTATTTTTCAATCAACATCCCTTGGCTAGCTTCAAGAGGAAATGGAGCTGAATAGAAAATATGCACACATTGTTTTGAAACAAGGAGGGGGTTGAAAGAGAAGACCCACTAGCCAAAATATATTTACTGCAATACATATTTGAATCACAATATGTATATATTCATACAGGAAATTAAAAATATCAATTCTTTCAATACTAAAGAAAAGAAAAGGTTGTGACTATGATATGAGCAGAATTAAAAGGACAAAATAAACAGTTTAAAATGAACAGATTAGTATGTTACTGTGAAACGGGGTTATTGTGATTTGATCTGCAGGGTGATACACCATTCCTTTCTTAACTTAGTGATGTTTATATTTCAGCTAAGAAGAATTATAGCTATTCTTGATATTACATGTACATATAAATAGCCATTCACAAGAGGTAGGCTCAGGCACCACATAATGTGTGATGGTTATATATTCCTGTCTCCATTTGGTTTCCTACCTCTGTCTTTTAGAGTCTTATTATTTGATCCAAGCTAAAGGGCATGAAAAGTCAGTTGATTTATGCTGGAGTATTTACTGATCAAATTGTGACTATTTAATCTGTGCCTTAATTTTAAGAATGCATATTTTTCAATGTAAGTATTTAATTTAAAAAGCACAATCTTGATTGCATTTGAATAGAATGTTCATTTGAGTTCATATACACAAGGGGCGATATTCAGAGTGTGGTAGAAACAAAATCAACAGAGTTATTCAAAGAGAGCTGAACTGGCCACAAAATTGCATTGAACAGTGAATTTCTCCGTACTGTAAAATTTCGTGGCCATTTGGCTATTCAAAAAGCTGGAAATTCGCCAAATATTGGTGAATTACCAGCGAAATATGATGATTTTTGGCAGCAGTGAACTCCGCATAGTGAAGTAATGGTTAATCTATTCAGAGAACACCGAACAACCCCGAAATGTCAGTCAAATGCCCTGATTTTTGGTGGTTTCATTCAACAGGTTTAATCAGGTGAATCCCATAGATTTAAATGTAATCCGTTTTTAATTACATATTTATTCAACCATTTATTCTTTTAATTTGCAGCAAAAAGTCTCTAGATTTATTTATTATGAATTTTGTTTAGACATTTTTCAGGATTTTTTAAGCAAATTTTCTTTTTCCGATTCTGTTTTAAATAGCTTTTTTTCTGTAACAGACTTTTTTATTATTATTCATAGGACCTTATATATCATTTTCAGGAATTTTCGTGCAGTACTTTTTTGCAAAAGAGTTTTAAAAGTTAAGGTATGTTTTGTGGGGGTTTACGCTTGTACGGCACCTAGTCGACCTTTTCCGGCGGCTGGACAGTGCTCTGTCCAACTGGTCGTCGGCTTTTTTTGGATCAATTCGGTGATTTTGCAGCGGGTCGGCAGATGCATCCGTTGGGTTTTTGCATTTTTTTGGATCAATTCCATGTTTTTCGGTGGTTTTCCATATCAGCTCGGCAGTTTTTCGGATGCGTTTGGCGGGTCATTCGCTGCACTTCGGGGCCCCTGCGGAGAATGCCGAATTTACCGAAGGGTCAGCGACTTTGACTCACTGAAGTGCGGCAAATGGGAGAATACTGAAAGACTTATTTATGAAGGAGAGATACTGTATGGATGTTCTTGAAAATCGCTTTTAGTGGTCATTGTTCTTTTACTGCACAGATCCAATATCCAAGCACTCTGTTTATCTCTTCTTAGACAATGTCCGATGAAAAAGATCTTTGGCTTGCACGTGATACAAAGAACATGGATTTTCCAGGTAAAGAATAGCAATGGGTGCAGATCATGCCAACATCTGGTGCCTCAAACCCCAACTAAATTGAGTTCCATTTCTATTTTTGATGTTATAATTAACAATTGATGAATATTTCCTGGTTTTGATTGTATCTGTCATGTTCATTTTGTTGTAATGTGTTTGATTACATTAAAGCCTGGGGACCACTATAAGGTTTGGGAACCTAATTGTTTGTAATTCTTCAAGTTAAACTAATTGTTGCTATCAGCAGCTGTTCCAATCCCAGAAGCTGCATAATCAGCCTCTTATGTTTATTGATTAGGCACTGTTTCCTAGTATCGATTCTCACTAGTGCTTCAGCGATGCAATTGTCTATGTTACTCTGTTCCTCAGACATGTCCTGATCCATATGCTTCCTGCCTTCATTTGTATTCTAGTGATCCCAGTGTCCATATTCCTTATTACGGCTGAATTGCACTTTTTTCCAGTCGTCTTCCTAAATCCATGCTGCAATCGTTTGGGTCTGACTCCGAACAGGTTTCTGCATCCTGGAACCCATTATTCCTAAAGTAGGCTTTACCTCCATTTGCTCTATGGATATGTTTATAAATACCATACACTAATAGCAGGATGTACTGGTAAAGAGCACAAGCTACTCTCAGGATGTGATTATACAGAGTTCATGTTTCTCCTAATGTATTAATAAAAACTACTTAAAACTTGCAGGATGTGCTTATTGTCACGATTTGTGGCACTTACCCTGCAGAACTGCATCATTTTTCGACCCGTGGTCCGAGTGGCACCATCTTCAAGCAGTGTCCTCACTTGCCCAGCCATTTTGATGTGGACATAGTGATGCGCTGATTGTTATTTATGCCTCATCCATGCATCATTCCAGTTTTATTTGTTTCATAGCTGGCTTCATATTAACCACTCTAAGGACTGTCAGTTTAGGCAGTGACTTGTACTTTGTGTTGGGGTCAGTTGTGGCATGTATGAATATTCGCAGAATTTGCTTATATAGGGGTTTATTCACAAAGCACCAAAACTGGATGTACTTTTGGTGCTCTGCATTTCAGCCCATTTCGGCGATTCCATTTCAATATTCATCGATTGTTCACCGTATTTCTCCCAAAATGTAGTCCCCAAAGCAGTTATCAGACGTCGATGAAAAGCACCGAATTGCCTCGGAAACTTCACAGAAAATAAAGGAAGTCTCCTATTCTCCTAATAGAAGCTTAAACCAATACAAATGTACTAAAATTGTGATTTGTCTAAATAATTAAAAGGTCCCTTAAATAATAACAAAACAGGTCTGTTAAAAAATAATAAAAAAAATCTTAATGACTTTTAAAATAAAAAGGGTTTTTGGAAAAAATAATAGTCTTTAAAAAAATTATTAAAAAAGATAGAAACACCGATCAGCTCATTTCACCGAAATTTGGGTGCAATTCGGCGGTCTCTGAATAGGCGAATCGATAGTTCAATGGGACAATTTTAGTACCACCAAACATGGCAGAATTGCGGTGAACGGTGGGTGGTGAAATGCATCGTATTTCTCTGTAATTTCTCCTGTATTTGGCGAAGTGACAACTTCGTGAATAGACTAATTGCCCTGAAATTGCACCTACGGTGAAATTCACCATTAGGTGCAATTTGGTGACAAATTCACAGGTTAGTGAATAACCCTCACAGAGTTTATATAGCCTCAACTATAAAGTATGTTGTTGGTGTTGATTACTGAAATGTAATGTTTGAGGCTTCCTAATATCAAATTCACAAGGATTCTTGTGAAGAAATGACATGGCCAAGATGACCTAGTAAATATTTTCAAAGTGACAATTAAGAAGACCAAAACATGAGAAAAAAGATGAAAACTACAAATTAGAATCCAATGATAAGATGATGAAAAGGAATTTCTGAGCACCTGAACAAATTATGACAAAACTGCAGCTTACCACTAATGAAGACAAAAATGTGCAATTTATTTCAGCTAATTACATGGTAAATGCAGAAAAAGTGATTTTTTTTCACCTTAGCAGTTATGATAATAATTAATTTCCTGTGGTTTCTAAATGAATATGCTCTGACTGGTGTCTGAGTTATGGTTTTAATAGGGTTAGCTCTCAGTATATAAATAGAGAGTTAGGACTAATATTAAACCAACATTACTCATGATAACAGCATTCTAACAGGTATTACTTCTTCTTTCTGTCACTTAAAAGAATTGATGGTATGTGCGTTATATAAATCTTAATATAGCATTGTGTAGGAATTTATGCTTGGACAGGAAGAAAAACGCTAAATATTATAATTTCTAACAAATGCTCAAAACATGGTTTCAAATTTTCCAAAACTAAGGTATTGTCATGGATTTCTGATGCCAAAAAGCCAGAAAACCACCAACTAATAAACAAATCCATAGTATGGAGTCACAGGAAAAGCCAGAGTCAAAAACAAGAGCGTGTTTTAGTACAAGCCAAGGTCAGCAGTAAACAAGGTACTCATACAAGCCAGAAGTAAAAAAAAGAGAGGGTTGTAGCATAAACCAGAAGTAAAAAACCATAGAAGGTAGTCATACAAGCCAGAAGTCAAAAGGGATTTCCAGAGGTCAGGAAAGTCAGAGGAGTAAGCCAAAATAGGTACACAGAGGTAACAAAATATAAGCGCACTCTCTGGCAATGTGTAAACCATGGCAGGGCACTGATCGTAAGGGAATACTGGCATTTTTACCATTGGGCGACATCATAATGCTGCACCCATTGAGCGGCTACATGTCATTCTGCTGTGACCCACAAAACCCAGCATTTAAAACTGGATGCCAGCAAGCATCTGGCATTAGAGACACTGCTGCCCGAAGATGTGTGGATGGGTGCAGAGCCACCAACATTCAGGTATTCATCGCAACTGGAAAATTTGGGGATTAAACTCAATGCAAATAATGGGCTAAGATGGACAGCCAAAGAGAGGGCAGAAAGGGTTGGGATGCTTCATTGATACAATGCAGGTCTCCTGCAGCAAAAGATATATAGGTGAGTACAAGACATCAGATGAGCCATCATTTGATGTCCATCATGTTTATAGGAAACTGAGACTACAAAACTCAAAGGCTACTTCCGCTTCCATATTTCTCGATTTTATTATCATCAACATCAAAATTCATGGCGATTCCACAAGTACATTTGTGCAAAAGTATGTCCATTAAAACTGATGTACTTTCTTCACTCGAGTGGCCCCAGCCTAAAGCCTGTCCTTCAACACCTGTTAATTCATCCATGGGCCTTATTCCAAGGATGGTGTAAACTTAACCAGAGCTGTTGTAAACTTAGCACCTCCATAGACTATAATGGCTCTGTTAAGTTTACAACTCAGGTTAAGATAACACTGACCTTGGAATAGGGCCCCATGAGTTTAATGCAGGAGTGAAGTTGAGCAAGAACACGTGGGAAATACATCACTAATTTTGCAGGAAGAGTTCCCATGGTATAATCATATGTTTCCATGTTAAGACACAATAAATAAATTATTCATGATATATGTTTTTTCTGTAAAACCAACTTTATATACACAATAAATATTTCTATTAAAATTGTGTATGTGTGGTGGGTCAAAAAATGCTAAACATTTACTTATTTTTGTATGACTCTAAACCCCATAACTTATAACCCTCAAACACATTGTTCACATTGCTTTATGTTAAGAGATTTTATACATAATATATACAGATACATATTGTATGCATTGTCTCCAACATAAAGCAGAGTTTTTTGTGTGTGTGCGTATTTCAGCAACAGCACTATTTCATTACATGAAGGTCTGAATAGCAAGGAAGTGCTGACCATGATCTCCAAACAGTAGGGATGTGCGTTTCGGGTTTCGGAATTTCGGAATTTTCACGAAATTTCCCGATTCGTGTTTTCGGATGCGGCCGAATTTCCGAAAATTTTTAGATCCGAAAATGTCAGATCCGAAATGTTTTCCGAGCCGAAACGAAATATTTTCGGATTTTTCGAATGGACTTGAAATGTGTCAAACGATGATGAACAGATGTTCCGAAAAACGAAAATTTTCTGAAAAAAGAAAATTTTTCGAAAAAACGAAAAGTCGATACAAAAAACGAGCAAAATGACACGAAAAATAAGAAAAATGGTCGAAATTCCGAAAAAAAAATGTACCCGAAAAACGGGCCGAACCGAATCGAATCGAAACCGAAATCGGTCGAAACGAGCCGAATCGAAAAGTTTAAACATCCGAAAAATCGAACCGAATCGAACCGAAAAAAAAATCGGTGCACAAGCCTACCAAACAGTATACACACACAACAATATTAGTTACATTTTTTTCATAACCTTCATAAAGAACTCCAAATATTTCAGTTAGCTTTTTGCATTAGATAACTTATTACTTTAATTTCAATAGCATCTATGGGGTTCATTAGTATTTGCAAATCAGATGACTGTAATAAATGGCTTCACTAAATAGTAAAAATGTACCTGCAGACCTATGGCAGGATGTAACACATGACTCATACACATATTAAATTAATTAAATTGACATGTAAAAGTCCTAACATTTATTTATTTATAAAGTATTTTACCAGGATGGATACATTGAGATTTCTCTCGTATGTGCTCCTTACTGATCGTTTTGAGCAACTAGTCCCAGAAAAGTCCAACTTCAGCAACCCGCAAAGAAAAATCATAAAGCCATACCTGCTCAAACTCTTAAGCCTACAAGAAAAGAGATTTTTGGTTTCCTTACAGTGGCCTTTTCAAACGTAAGCTCACTTGCCACAACAAGGCAACTCATATGGGTAAGTGAAAACAAAAAGGGAAAAACCAAAAACAAACATAAAAAAAGAGAAACAAGAATGTGAAATATTCTAAACCATGATGTGCATCATAAGGAGAAAAATCTCACACAAATTGAGATTTATTTTGTGTTCTTTTAAAAAAAATTTATGTAATCGGAGTTTTTATTTTTTAATTAGAAAAAAGGTAAACAAAGCATATTGAATCAGTTAACAGCATATTCAATAATCGCAACGACGTAACCGTCATCAGAGCGATGCATAATGAAAACAGCAAAACATTGTTACAATACACAGTGTAAGAAAGAAACAAAATTGAAAAAGCAAAAAAAAAGGGGGTACGACCCCTTTTTACTTCACATGCAGAGGGAGATAGTGCATAAAAATAAACGGGAGGGACAACATCAATTAGGATTAGCACTAAGCAAAATATTTACACAGATCTGGCAGCAGCACCTTCCATTATCACATTATTCATAAATTCTAGCTTGCAAAATTCTGTACATTAAACTCGATTCTATCTTCTTTATTAGATTTAGACTTATCTTCTAGGGTCTCTCATTGATTGTAGGATAGTTGTCTATCTACAAACAGAACAGTGGGTGTTATTGATCTCACTTTCTGGAAAAATTCTTGAAACAGGATTGCATTTAACACATATTTGGTGATATATACAAAAAACAGCTAAATCCTATAATAAATGTTGCATAGAAGTAGTCCAAAGTGTGCATAGCACCATATATAGTGGTGGCATAAACTCACTGAGGAACAGGTCCCCTTCATGGAGCTCGCGCAGATCAAGGTTAAATAGTACCTGGAGGAGGAGTACCTGTGGCAGGGAGGGGTGCATACCCAGGAAATTCATATGGCAAACACATGGGGGGATTGCACTCAACCTTAACTAAGCATTCAGTGCGGGTGCATCTCAAAATAAAATACAAAACAAAACCATTTTATTCAGCAAAGCTCAGAGCATGTGGTAAAAGCTGGTATTATGTACCCATGCATGGAGCTGTTGTTGTAGGTTTTTGCATGTGTTTGTCTGGAGTGCTCTCTCCATGTTTTTGTTTTGTATTTTATTTTTGAGACGCACCCGCACTGAATGCTTAGATAAGGTTGAGTGCAACCCCCCATGTGTTTTTCATATGTATATATATATATATATATATATAATATTAAGGTACTTACACAGTGTATAAATTGGTAAGTGTGACTTTAAAAATGGAAAAAAAAAAAGGAAAAGCGGCATGAAATACGTTTGCAACTCATCAAAACACCGAACAGGGGAGTGATGTATTTTTGTCGCTTGTCATCCATGCATATATTTTTGGAAACTGTTTATAAATGCCGTCCTATGAAATCACCTGTCACACTCGCTATCTATGTCAGCTTCTGACTCAGCACAGCTGCATGTGCAGAATTTAATGGGGCAGAAAATGGAAAATGCCTTCCTTCCAAAACACATTTTCAACTGGGAAAACTTTCTGGGCTAGATAGCGGCAATAAAACTTTGAAAGTTGTAAATGAGATCATTTTAACTCAGTCAGAACATCTCTGTATATTTTTTTTTTTTTTTAAAAAAAATCTGTTTAATGGAACCAACACAGAACGTAACTCACATTTTTCTTTGTTTTTCTTCGAAAGAATAGGCAAGATGGCAACATAAACCTATACTTTTGACTTTGAAAATGAATTGGCTCTAAAATCAGAGATGAGAGTACCTGCTGCTCCTTCATAAATCATAGTTATATGCAGGTGAGTAAAGGTGAAGTACAGCATGTCAAACCTTACTAAAGTGTAAGAAAAAAGACTTTAAAGACTAAAAAGTGAACAAAAGCAAAGGAGAAACAATGCTTTAACTTTTGTAATATGTAGGAAGAAGTGGTAAGCAAAACAACAGAAAAAGAAAGCAAAAAAATGTCAAACGTTTTGAAACTTTCATTCTTTCTCTCTCTTTGTATATATTTTTATATATATTCTGTGTAAACCTAATTCAGAAATACAGATTTCTTTTATCCATTGGATAGTTCTGCAAAATATGTTGAAATTCAAAATACAGTAATTGAAATTCTTGCTGTAATTGAATGCCACACATACATAAAAATTATCATAAACGTGATCCTAATGCTCAGAGAATCACCTCACTAGCAAGGGCACAAAGGCATTGAGTGTGCTAAATGACAAAAGGAAGTGGAAAAAGTTTCTCAGAAATTAGATTTTGTTGATTTTACTCGTATTGAGATGTTGAATCGTTTTATGCTGCGTTATTTGTGTCCACAGGGTCATTCGAAGAAATCAAAAAGTACCAGTACTCATTTGCTCAGTTAAAGTGTCTTTTCATTGGATGCTTTACACACTAGGATACCAGCAACATTTCAGCATACTAGCTTTTTATCCCTCTGTATAGGATGTGTTACCATCAAAATATTTCTGAAACTTTGATTCAGTTATTGTAGTGTGAAATATGTTAGTTAATATAGGATAATTCCAAAATTCAGGAGATCCAATGGCTGCAGCACAGCGAGAAACACGCTGGGAGACTCTGTGCAGCATGTCACATGCTAGAACTAAACAAAGACATACTGACTCTTTACAGCATGTCCCTCACAAAGCGCTGCACAACATCTCCCGGCATGTATTCTGTGGTCCTGCAGCAGCCTGTGTCTTGCAACTCTCCTGTCACATCCCCCTTCCCTCCGGAATCATAACTCTATCCGTAGGAATATAGCATTCTCAGAGATTCGATCATTCCAGATAATAGTTTCTCAACCTGTTTATCATTATGAAGAACTGCAGACCATTTGTTAAAATTGAACACCAAAGATATCCCCATATATGTTGCCGACATATCGGTGCTCTCTCATTCCCTGCACTTCGGGGAATCAAATTTCTCGACCCTATGGTGAATTCACCATTCACCGCATGGTCTCAGGAGTGCAGGGAACGGACCCGAAAATCTGCCACATAACAGCCGAAAGAAAGCCGAAAATCCTCTGGGAAAATGCATCCGATACGATCCGGTGTATCGAATTCCTCAAACTGCCACAAAAAACAAGTCAAACACATCCAGAAAAAGATGACGATCTGCCACACACAGCGCTGACAATCCACTGGAAAAAACTGACAAGCTGACGAACAGGATAAAGAAAAAAACGATTGAAAGTGTCAAAATTGCAAAATTGCTGTTTGCAAAAAAACTAATGAACGGAAATGTCTGCAATTAACAACAGGTCCTATGAATGATAATAAAAAGGTCTGTTACAGAAAAAAGAAAAAGCACTTTTTAAAATAAACGGAAAAACAATTTTGCTGAAAAGAATCCTGAAAAATGCCTAAAAGATCCTAAAAAAATCTATAAATAAAGAGACTTTTTGCTGCAGACAAAAAGAATAAACAGTTTATTAGATATTGAATTAAAACGGGAATATTTTTAACATTGAAGCCTATGGGGTTCGTCTGATTAAACTCACCAAGTGAAACCATCGAACAGCAGGGCATTTCTGACATTTCACTGCTGTTCCGTGTTCTCTGAATAGATTAACCATTGCTTTTCTATGGGGGATTTCACTGCCTTCGAACAGCACCGTACTTGCTGGCAATTTGCCAACATTTGGCAAACTGCTTGTGTTTTGAATAGCCGAATGGCCCCGAAATGGGACCGTACTGGGAAATTCACTGTTTGGTGCCATTAGGGGCCAGATCGGCTCTTTCTGAATTACCCTGTTAGTCAGTCCTTTAATTTCTTTGAGAATGCCTGGTGGACTTGTTTGAGATATTCATTGAAGGCCAATGGGTGGCCGCTGAATAAACCATATGCTCACAAATTCTGTATAGCAGCTTTAAAAATGTATAAACAATTCTTCCTATTTCTCACATGCTTTACATAGTAAATGTTATTTTTCTTTTCTTTTTAGAATTGGTAACAATTTCTGTTTTACTTTTTTATTATAGATGGTAATAATCAATTCTTGATTTAAGTGTATCTACTGCATAGTTACTCTGCTAAATAACTGTTACCTACTCATTGCATTTCAGCCTTAGCTGTGCTTTATGGAGAAGTAAATTATGTAAGGTACAGTTGCTATAGAGACTAAGATTTGAGAGAAACAAAATAACAAAATATCAAATTAATTCAAATAATATGTTAAATATGAGTATAGATGTCACACAAACCTTGACATTGTCATCCCTATCACTTTATTTTTGTAAAGAGAAATAAATGGAGTTGGAGATCTGTTAACAATTTTTATTTCATGCGTTTTTTAATTCATCTGATGTCATAAGATATCAACCAACAATATTGAACATCACTGTCGATACACAAATTAGTAAACAGATTACATACAAAAAAGAGTTGACAGTGCCTGTATATGGGAATATTCTAGGGCCTTCTTATAGCACAGACTTTGTAGATCATTAAAATGCTTTGATGCAGTAGCAGAAGTTTAATGCGCACCTGTCATACTTACCTACACAGTGCAGCCATCATGGTAACAGGCTTGTGTAAGGGGAGCACACCGGGATTCTGTCCTATGTTTTCTTGTGTTTGGATATGGACAGTGTACTATATTGTGGATGGAGCTTCCATTATACTTTGGCACTGTGATCTTATGTGCAATCAGAACTGATGATGTTTGCTGAGATGAGCATGCAGAACTGACAGGTAACAAGCTTCTTCATGCAGGGAGACACCAACCAATTGAAAGAGAGCCTGGGAAGACAATGGTGCGGGATCCGAAATGAGTTTTATGCGTCAGGCAAAAATACATGTTAGAGGGGGAAATTGGCATGTGGGTAAATAACCTTATTGGCTTCTTTTTCACCCATGTTTTGCCTAGCATATCCCCTTAAGGTCAGTTTGGTAAAGTTATGCAACAATGAATGTTAAGTCTTTAACAGAAACATTTTGTTGCTATGATATAGATCGATACTAATATACAAGTGTCATGTGCTCTAGTGTTTCTTTTCTAGGATTCATAGAAGAAGTTCTCTTTGCTCTCTGGTCTCTCCAATTTATCCAGTGATGACCAAAGCCACTCCTTTTATACATCTGTGTGATGGACCACAACCATCAATGCACCATTTGGACAATGCTTCATCTGTGGTACCACATTCCATAAATCTGCTAGCAGCAGGACTTGGAGGTTCCACTCCTCTCACTTTCCACCCAATTAGATCCCCCTTCAGGATTCATAAGTACGCCCATTTCCAAGTTCCGGTACCCAATCACAGTTTTTTGCCCTTCGTTGCATTCATGATTGCTGTTTCTCTGATTACTGAGGTTTTGACCCTTTGAATTTTTTTCTGTCTATTCAGATTTCCCTTGGTCCTAGATTTTGGCTCATTTCATCGTGAGATTTTGGCTTGTTTCATTGTGTCTCTCCATGCGTTTGACCTTCGCCCTGTCCCTGGACTTCTCTCTTGTACACTGGCCATTAAAAGACCTTTTCTCTTCTTCTGTCTTTCTGGTTAGGCTTGCGTGCTGGGTGTGCTCAATCCTTACCATAAGTGATAACTTTAGCACAACTCAGTGTTCACCTGTGATGATCATGCAATCATGTAAACTCTGTAACACCTCCTTGTTATTCGGGGGGGCTTGTCCATTCATCCTCCCTGTTAGTTCACCCTCACTTTAACTTAAATAATATGTTTAATTGCAGGACTAATACTGTGTGATGAAAGTTAGCAGGTGCGGACTGAAATGTCAAATTGGTTTGATGATACCGATTTACTGATTCTGCTTAAAATGTAATTTAAGCACTTTTTTTGTATTTTCAAATACCAGTCATCAAAGTGCTTCTTCTTTTCGGATGTAGATTTAAAAGGCTTGGAATACATTAGAGCAAGAAATGATTTACCAGAGTGCTGGACATTGTTTCAGAAAATGACCAGACTGGGTTTACTCGATCCTGGGCTCCTGCAGGAGCTTTTGAACATTGTGTATACTTGACCATAGTAGCAATGGGGTTAATTGTCTTTCACACTGAAGTTTTAGCAAATTCTAGTGAAAGGTACTTAATTTTTATATTTTTACATCAGCCATGTATGCATCATATTACTATTGGATTTTTTATTTACATGGTAACTATGAGGTTGCCCTGGTTTATTACATCTTGTACCTTTCACGTAATACACTTTTTGACTGGCACTTCAAAAGTGTATATTTTCTCATATTATTTTCTAGTTGCATTGAAAGAATGTGGACATATTTCAATACAAGCTTTAGCTGGACTGAGCAAGTGGGATTAGTGATGTTTCTTAGTTATGTTTAACCAGTTCTTACTAATAGACATACACACAACGAAAAAAATTTTTGTTTTGTTTCGGATCGATTCGGTAAGTTTTTTTAGTTAATTTCAGTGCGTTCGTCATGTTACTGTGATTCGTATTTCATATTGATTCATTATTTGGGGAGATTAGCAATTCATATTTCACAGTGATTTGTTATTTTGTTTTTATTCGTTATTTCAGGATGTGAAACGGATTAATTAAATACTTAGATTAGGGATAAAAAAAAGGATATATAATTCCCCTGTCCTTGGTGCTAAAATATGTTTCAGCACCAAGAACAGCAACTGCCGAAAGCAGCCAGACTGAATGAAAAAAATGGCGCTGTGTTCAGCAAAGAAGAAACCCTTGTCGTTTTAAAATAATTGGGAATCCTAAAATTTCACCTAAAAAAATACAAAAAATACTAAAATTCTAAAAAATCAATAAATAAAAAGGCTTTTTGCTGCAAATTAAAAGAACAAACAGTTTAATAAATATTTGATAAAAAGGAGAATTATTTTACATTGAAATCTACGGGATTTGCCTGTTTAAACCTGTCGAATGAATGACCGAAAATCAGGGCATTTCACTGACAGTTCGGTGCTGTTCAACGTTCTCTGAATAGATTAACCAATATTTGTCTATGGGAATTTTACTGCCGCCGAATCACACCGAACGGCACCATGGTGCTCTCCATGGCCTGTGGTGTTGAATACAACAGATTCAGCGCCACGGCCAATGGACAGGGGCGCGTTTCTGTATCTGTGAAGCAAGTGAAACGGTATAATGAATAGATTAGTTTAGTTTTCGTTCCGTTTCGGATGGAACCGATTGGTTATTTCAGAAGTGCTTTCGAAATACGAATCAGTATCATTTTGTCCAAATTATGATTCGGAACAAAACGAAACGCACATATCTACTTAATTATACTAGTGCTATTCATTTTCCAGTATGCCTTTTAAAATAATACATTATATCTTCTTCTGCCACAAATGAAGCACAAGGTTAAATCCTTACACATATTTTTATATCCAAGATATGTTTAAACGCAGCTGATACTAAGCATAATACTTTCTCCAATCGATTTAGCCATGAAAAGTTTGACAGTATTTTAACTAAATGATGTTGTCAACAAGGTGGCGATTGTCATTACTTACAATAGATTTCTATGCTTAGCGCAAAAGGTTAGCAGCACATCTGACTCATTTGTTTTGAATCCTTTTTTTAATGTGTCTATCTGTTATGTTTCAGGGCTAAACATTTGTGAGCCCAACATACAATCTATCAGGGTAATTCAAAGAGAATCGAAAAGCCACCGCACGTTCGGTGACTTTTTTCGTTCTCTTCAATTCGGTTAGATTCAGCGATCCCATTTCGGCCACCCTGCGGTGTATTCAGCAAACACCACAGGGCCGCCGAAATGCAGGGAAAAGTCGCCGAAAACCCGCCGAAAACTCACCGCAAAACGAGGGTGAACACACTGAACCCCGCAAAAACATCTGGATTAACCCGCCGAAAACACTAGAAAAACCCGAGCAGGAGCCGATCACATGCAGCGCAACCGCCGGAAAAGCCGACACCACAGACGAGTGGAGTGAATAAATTAGCAAAACAGTTTGCTTGAATGGTTGAAAAGTGAAACGCTGTTTGCAAAGAAACTACTGAGCGAAAATTTATGAAATTTACATATGAGGTCCAATGAATGATAATTAAAAGGGTGTTACAGAAAAAATAAGTTAAAAAAATCCTGAAAAATGTTTAAAACATCCTAAAAAAATCTATAAATAAAGAGACTCTTTGCTGCAGAATATTATATTCAACGGTTTATTAGATATTGAATTAAAACATGAATTTTTTTTTTTATTGTGATAAGATTTTATTACAATTTTCAGCAGATAGGACAATAAAGTGAATGCATGACCACAGAGTCAAATAGTCTCGAATTGCATGTAACATTTGCATCAAATAGTATAATAGGTAAACAATAATGCGTTGTATTCAGCAACAAACATATGTACAATCATAGGTAACACAGATATAAAAAGGGGGGACCAGTCAGTTGTTATTCAGCAGCGATAAGGGGAGGTCTACTATATTGTGGGGGGGGGAGCGGGCTGGTGTGGACCAGTAAAACCAGCGCCGTAACTGCCGGAGGATTAGTGCATCAGATCCTCTATGTCCGTGACACATTGGACTTTTTCCAACAATTTGCGAAAAGTGGAGGCTAGCGGGGACTTCCAATGCCTGGGTATTACTGCCTTGGCAGCATTTAGTAGGACACGTTATCGATATTGCCCCAGCCAGCTCACCTGGATATTGCCCCAGCTAACACATGGATATTGCCCCAGCCAGCTCACACATGGATATTGCCCCAGCCAGCTCACACATGGATATTGCCCCAGCTCACACATGGATATTGCCCCAGCTCACACATGGATATTGCCCCAGCTCACACATGGATTTGCCCCAGCTCACACATGGATATTGCCCCAGCTCTCACATGGATATTGCCCCAGCTCTCACATGGATATTGCCCCAGCTCACACATGGATATTGCCCCAGCCAACTCTCACATGGATATTGCCCCAGCTCACACCTGGATATTGCCCCAGCCAACTCTCACATGGATATTGCCCCAGCTCACACCTGGATATTGCCCCAGCTCACACATGGATTTGCCCCAGCTCACACCGGGATATTTCCCCAGCTCACACATGGATTTGCCCCAGCTCACACCTGGATATTGCCCCAGCTCACACATGGATTTGCCCCAGCTCACACATGGCTATTGCCCCCAGCTCATGGATATGCCCCAGCTCACACATGGATATTGCCCCAGCTCACACATGGATTTGTCCCAGCTCACACCTGGATATTGCCCCAGCTCACACATGGATATTGTCCCAGCTCACACATGGATTTGCCCCAGCTCACACATGGATATTGCCCCCAGCTCATGGATATGCCCCAGCTCACACATGGATATTGCCTCAGCTCACACATTGATTTCCCCCAGCTCACACCTGGATATTGCCCCAGCTCACACCTGGATATTGTCCCAGCCAACTCTCACATGGATATTGCCCCAGCTCTCAAATGGATATTGCCCCAGCTCACTCATGGATATGCCCCAGCCAGCTATCACCTGCAGATTGCCCCAGCGGCAGCCAGCTCATACATGGATATTGCCCCAGCTCCGGATCCAGCAGGGGTTGGGGCCCAGATGCCGGGAAACGGGAGTGCCTGCCCGGTCCTGAACAGCATGTGAGTCCGTGTTGAAGGGGAGGCGGCTGCGTGCGTGCACAGGTCACGCAGTCCGGCCAGTCAGGTGGTACAGAGATTCAGTACCACCTGATTAGCCGGACCACGTGACCTGCGCCTGCACGCAGCCGCCTCCCCTTCAACACGGACGGACTCACTGATCAGGACCGGGCAGGCACTCCCGCTGCCCGGCATCTGGGCCCGTCAACCCGCGGGCCCTTGGGCGGCGCCCGAGGGCCCGGCGGGTCAGTCCGGGCCTCAACTTTTAGGGGCGCAAATTTCTTTTGAAATTATGCGCCCCTAAGTAAACTGCGCCTGGGGCCACGGCCCCCCAGCCCCCCCATGCTACGCCACTGGTGTCCACTGATAAGGGTGTATGGTGGAGCAGCATGGCTGCTAGAGTGTAGGCAGGTGGAGAGTCAGAAATTTTGCTAATGGCATCATGAACCAGTGCCCAAAAAGGTTGCAACACTGGGCAGGACCACCAAACATGTAGCAGGTCAGCACGCTGTGCTCCACATCTTCAGCAGGAAGCGTCAGTCTCGGCTGAGTAGGTAGCAATAGTGGAGGGCGCCCAATACCATCTCGACAGCAGTTTATAAGCCATTTCTTGTGCGCGGGTAGCAGTAGAACACCGGGTAGCAAGCGTGAACATTTGAGTCCACTCCTCCTCTGTGAATGTTTGGTGGAACATTTAGCCACATAGGAGGGCGTGGAAGGGGAGAGGTTTTGCAGGATACCATACAGGGTTGAAATGCCGTGTTGAGGAAGGGCCTTACGGGTGATCACTTGTTCAAATGTGGTCAGAGGGCGAGTGTATTTGTCTACTGGGGCCAGGGAGTGGAGATAGGTTATGAGGCAGTGCATATGAAAGGTCGTGAGGAAGGAGTCAGGGTGAGTCACCGGTATGTCTTTTGGGGCTTTAGGTCGGTTGCCATCAATGTACAGGTCAGGTAAGGGGTTCTGCGGAACGGCCGCATCAGTAAGAGGCAGTAGTCGTGGCGAGAAGGCCGGTAAGTGACTGAGAGGGAGAAGCGGAGAAGGCCAGGGGGCCAGTTGCGTGGACTTCTGCAGTCGACGCCAAATGCGCAATGTAACGGAGACCGTTGGGTGTGCGGGAATGTCAGTGAGGGCAGCGGTGTAAAACGGGAATATTTTTAACATTGATGCCTATGGGATTCGCCTGAATAAACCTGACAAATGAAACCACCGAATGATAAGGCATTTCGGCAACTTTTCACTGCTGGTTTTTGTTCTGTGAATAGCCGAAGCATTGCTTCTCTATGGGGATTTCACTGCCCTCGAACGGGCAACAAACAGGCACCGTATGTGCAGGCAATTTGCCAGGATTTGTCGAATTGCCTGCTCTCTGAATAGCCAAATGGCCAAGAAAGGTAACCGAACGCTGATTTTAAGCGTTCGGTTCCCTTTCGGCAGCCATTCGGAGCTCTTTGAATAACCCTGTATGTCTTTGAGATAAACTCTTGATAAGGCAAAAGTAGATGAGTGTTTGTATTTTAACAGATGCATAGGTGCTTTTTTCTTGTTTTAGATGTCACCATCCACTGGCCAAAAGGAGCTATTTCAGCTGAGGCTCCATGCTGCAGCAAGTGACTATCTCAGTGTCACATAGAGATATTCACATTTAACAACTATTGTAGCAACTCGGCAATCATATATAATACATGATACAGCATAGCCCCAGATGTTAACACGATCTCGGACTGCTGTGTCTGGTACTGTTGATCGTGTATACACGATCATGGTAGTGAAGGAGTTAAAAGTAGGGGATAAAACAAGTAGTTCCTTAAATACTGGCTAAGTGGGTATAACTGCAATCCAATTATTTGTTCTGGTGTCGATAAACCAGCCAGTATACAATTGCTCGAATTGGTGAACTTTAGCTGTGCCATAAAATATTTTAGAATAGTTCTTTAAACAGTGATTTATACACTCGTTAGGTGTATATGTGATGGCGCTGTTGATTATTATATCATTTAGGCCTCTATGGGGCCCCTCCCACCAACACAGTATCATCCACACAAATGGGAAGATTCTTCTATTTTGTCAGTATACCCATTGTTTGTCCAAAAGTACCTAGGGCCTGCAGGATCAGGGGCAAATGTACTGTGATAAGGATTGGCAGTACCGGAGGAGGAATCATTATAGGGGTACGACCCCCCGATGAAGTTAAGTGGTCCAAGGCACCTGTACAGAGCCACTCATTCTGGGAGGCTCAGAAATATGTAAGTAGGATATTTACATATATACGGTAGAAGTTTTATCTTACGTTATTGTGCCATATACAGCTGTCTACCAAGGTATACCGACAAAAGAGAAGAATTTTCCCATTTGTGTGGATGACGGTACCGTGTTGGTGGGAGGGGCCCCCATAGAGGCCTAATTGCGACCGAAATGAGCCTACAGACTCCATATTTGTGAGTGTTAATTTTTCCACTATATGAACAGTCACATAGACCAACGATATTGCACAATTGGATTTAGTTTTTATTGTAGGCATAACCATATAAAGAATCTCTGGATTCATCTGTTTTCCATTGAAATATATATCTATAGTGAAGGAGGACTGCTACAAGATATTGACTGTCTTAGTCTGCGCTCCCGATTTTACATGTCTGTATATTTGTTTAGTTATTTAAACAGTGCAAGTTAACACATGTCTGTGATTCAATTTTACCAAATCTGCACATAGAAAAATCATAATGCCGGAACAGCGCGTTTCGCAAAAGTAAAAACAGCAGCAGGAGATGCATCCCTGTCTGTTTTATGCTTTCTAAATATCCCTCTATGTAATGGAAACTCATATTTAATATCAGTTCAGGTTGCAACTCTGCATTAGGATCTATTGTTAAATACATTAAGCAGTTGTTTATTATTACATCCTGCTACATTTTATTCCAATCCATCTAATTCATCTATTGTTGACTTAATTGTAAACAAGTGTACAGTATTATAGCATGTATCACTGGCTATTGTGACTACATTCAGCATACTATAACATTATACATTAAAACGTAATTTTGGATATTATACTAATGCATATTATCGATCACTCTATATGTTAAACCAATATACCACTGTAGATGATTACATCACACTGAATAAATGTAAGTTGCAGCTGCCAATGTCCATTACTTCATCACCCTATCTATATTATCAAATGTGGAAGATAATGATTAAATCAAAGATCAGCATAGATGCAGACTAGATACTCTGTTTATTCCTCTGTGGGTCAGTGATTCCTGATGTCATTACACCCTGCACCACTAGGGGGCTTATAACTGAAGTAGCTGCGCATGGCTAAACAGTTGACAAGAGACAGCTGCCTCCACCAGTTTTCTTTTACTGTAATGACCTCCTGACTGAGGCCAAGGGGTGTGTGAAGAGGCACACATGCACACACTTCGCAGTCCCTTAAAATATTCTGCAGTAACTGTACATAGCCAGGTGTAGGAACATATTGGGAACTTACCAGGGGTGACACCCCTGTGAAAAGAGAAAATATAACAGTATGGTGCCATATTGATAATACTCTTGGTACTGTTCCAAATTAAGCATTAATGATGATCTCAGGCTTGGCAATTAACACAATTTTTCATACTATATTTAATGCACTTCTTGCCATTCTTCCAAGTTGCATTCTACACTTCGGAAAGAATTACAGTAGTGATCATAGGGTACAGGAGGCTATTATTCTTCAGGCTACTCAAGAGAAAAGTTGGCAGCTGGATAAAACAGGGAGTTTAAAGTCTTCTAATCTACCCCCCAGCGATGTCCTCTGAATACATCCCACACATTACAGTGAGATTTGAGACAGTGATTGAGCCATAGACTCCATTGTATGACCATTGCCAAAGAGTGAAGAACAAGTGATGGAAAAATAACAGGGGGGAGTTAACAACACAAATGATCACACAATGGATGCATCCAGTGACACATATAGAGTAAAATATTTTTTTAACTAAACATACAAGAGAAAAACAAAGCACATGTAAGATATCAGCGACATAAAATATACACAATAAGGACATTTCATTTTTTTGGTGGTAGTGTCCCTTTAATGTGTGTTTCTCACCAGAAGTAGTTCATGCACCATGGTATAATATTTCATAACTGCAGGTTCAGTCACCTTGCAAGTCTTGTGGCAGGATTGTCTTGGAGGCACAATCACCACAACACCACAACAGAGGTCAGTAGAAAAGAAGGAATATAGAGATTGCAGTGACAGAGAGCTTCCTATCTCCTGGATATTCGACCGTACCTGGTAAATATTCAGGTTTCAAGCCTCGGAAACTGCACCAAGAGGGTGCCCTTGAATCCAGCTCCTCAGTTGACATGACCCAATAAGCCACAGATACCAGCTACTTTAGTAGTGTGGTGCAATGATATTTTGGAGCATTCTCATTCGTAGCCTGTAGAATAATAGCCTCCTGTAGCCTTATCTAAATATTCCCCCTCCATCTCATTAAACTGTTAAATACTGTAGATTGTATAAACTACAGAAGTAAAAAAAACAACTTTGGTAAATGTTGCCTGGGAAAAATCAACAAAGAGGTAGGGAGATAAAAAAAAACTAATTTTATTTTTCCGTTTTTACATGCAATTGCTTTGACCAAAGGAAAAAAAACAGCATGTGTTTTATAAGGTGGTTATGGTGCTCAAGTAATCTAGTTACAGTTTATGTAAGTGGTAATGTCTCTTTAAAAGGAATTCAGTATATGAACGTAATTTTATCTTAATAAGAAAACCTAAGTAAAGCCACGCCACTGCCACTGCCTGGCATTAAATATCTGCTAGTTTTGCCTAAAATTTTAACTTGACTGATATAAGGTTCCCAAGTGCCGGACCGAGAGGATGACGCGGACTGCGGCAAGAGAATCCCCAATGCCCGACAACCCCTGCCGTGGAAGACTCCGGCGGCCGCCATGACACCTTGGCCAGGCTGCAGAGGTAAGACATGACAGCATTTTATAAACGAGTCATAACAGTCAAAATACATATAAAAAAAGTCAGAGTTAAAATGAATAATAACCCGGCTCTGCCTACAGAAATTACAGAACATTTTTCCTTTTTTTTTGCCCTACATATCGCTTTATCTGCAGATCTGGTCTAGGTAGCTATCATCTATAGATAGTTTGCACTCCGTGCTCGCTCTGCCAAGTTTATAAGAGTGTTTATTATTAAAAATAGAGCTTCTGGGAGGTGGACTCAAACAGGTAACTATTGAACTCTATTTATACATGCTCATTCTACTGTTTGAAGGTCTATACCTATTGTTTGTAATTGCTACAGTGACAAGATTATTTATGCTGCTATGTAGGGAGTGTGAAGGGCATATAAGAAAAAAAACATGTTGCTATGTTAAAGTGACTGGAAAATGCAGCTGTGTAAGGGAGTAAGTGATACTTTTAGAAAATTAGGTACTGCCATATCTATCAGACATACAATGGTTTCTGCGAGGAAAGTGTCTGTTCCAAGACCAAAACCAGCAATTTGCAACACAGAAAGTCTTCTTTAATTGGTAATTTCAGAATTGCTTGTTACTATGTTTCAAGTCTAATATCCATCCAAAAGGGAATTTTTTGGTTGTGAGTGATAATTTGTTATACAACCGCTTGTAATTTATATGCAAATTAAATTATGTTTGAATTATATTTCTGCAGCAGCGCACGCACACACAAAAAAAAACTAATTTCAATGGAGTATGAGACAGAACAGAGGGTTTTGTGAAAATACGGATTCTTTTTTTTATTGTAATTTTAATAGTAATTAGGTTATATTATTGCATTTACTTTGCAGCTACAAGCAGAATTAATTTAAATGAGGTGCGTTGAATATTTTTATTATGTTCAGTACTCATAATAGATAAAGTTTTAATGCTTTATATATTTTTTAAATAATAGTAATTTGTTTGAGCTAGAGTGCTTTTCCCTAATAATAACTTTGTAGTTTATACATATGGACTTTATTATTATTATAATTTTAACCCTTCTACTACTTCTAATACTTTATATGAGAAAAAAATGATAATATTGACTTGAAAGGTCGGAGGTGCAGTTACCAATAAAATGCAGGATAAAATAGCAATTTTACATAAATATCGCTATTCTGAGTTATTATGGTTAAAAATTTAAATAATTCTAATTTGTGTATTTAGACTTTTTATTTATTTGCTTATCCTATAGAGCAATGTACAAGAGGTGAAAAGCTCATTCAGATGAAAACTTATAAACACTAGATGGCGTCTCTTATTTTACACAATTTCACACCAGGTCTGCATTATCGGCATACAGGCAGAAATGGCCTTTGTGTCAAATCAAGTAAATGTGATGCAGACAGATAATAAAACTGGCCAGATATCCTGCTTTTGGGGATCTGGAGTGACCATAATGAGGTTATTAGCAATGCAGCTTCCAAGAACTACCAGTAAAATGTAAACATATTATCTGTATGTGGCATAACGCCTGTATATGGAAATTACAGTAACACCTTGTGTTCGTGCTGTACAGGGATTTTCAGTAAGTATAACCGCCCAGAGGCGTAGCGAGATCATGTGGCACCCGGGGGCAAGTCTTTCATTAGTGCCCCCCAACCAAAAATAATCACTAAAGCATACACATTTTACATATATTTAACCCCCCCAAAATATAATAACTATTTTTTTCAATAACAATTGGAAAGGTGCAACACATAAAACAGGTTAACAGGAGAGCATCATTAACCTCTTACTGACGGGCAGGTTTTGCCAAGACTAGCCGATGTGCCACTTGCCTCATTGGCTGCATATGGTGTGTATGAGCGTATCACAGAGCTCCACAACTATAAAAACTCACAGTAATGCACTGTGTGTATGAGTGTATCACAGAGCTCCACAGCAATAAAACTCACGAACACATTGCACATTACTGTATCAGCGCTCCACAGCAATAGAACTCACAGTAATGTGCGGTGTGTATGAGTGTATCACAGAGCTCCACAACAATAAAACTCACACTCATACACACCACACATGGATATATTGCCCCCAGCTCACATGGATATATTGCCCCCAGCTCACACATGGATATATTGCCCCCAGCTCACACATGGATATATTTCCCCCAGCTCACATATGGATATATTGCCCCCAGCTCACATGGATATATTGCCCCCAGCTCACACATGGATATAGTGCCCCAGCTCACACATGGATATATATTGCCCAGCAGCTCACACATTGATATATATTGCCCCAGCAGCTCACACATGGATATATATTGCCCCCAGCAGCTCACACATGGATATATATTGCCCCCAGCAGCTCAAACATGGATATATATTGCCCCAGCAGCTCACACAGGGATATATATTGCCCCAGCAGCTCACACATGGATATATATTGCCCCCAGCAGCTCACATATGGTTATATCTATTGACCCAGCAGCTCACACATGGATATATATTTCCCCCAGCAGCTCAAACATGGATATATATATATTGCCCCCCCTTGCCCGCTGGATCCGATCGGAGTCTGGTGAAAGTAGAGATCCCCCTCGTGGCTGAGAAGACGATGATGATCAGACTCCACCTGCCGTTCCTCGCTCCGGCACCACCTGAGGCCCTGTTTTGTGCCTCCCCAGTGGCCTGGGCTGCCCTACATCGCTCTGCCTGCAAGGTGCTCGCTGCCGTTCCAGGACACTGGCTGAGAATGCTCTCTCCTTCTCTCTTGACTGCCCGTTTCCTGTTGTGACCTTAATTTTTGATGACTATTTTACCCCCCCTGTGGACACTAGTTATTGGATGACTCTGACCCTTTTCCCCCCCTCCCTCCCCCTTTTTGTTTTCTGGCATTAACTGGGCTGCTCCGGGGCGAGCCACTGTGGCACTCACCATGGCTCTGTCTGCCATCTCTGGCCCCTGGGCTCCAGGGCCTCGTGACATTGCCCTTCCATGGCCTCCTCCGGGAGCGAGCCAGGAACGTCACGGAGAAGGTCTTTGCCATTTCCCACCTCCCCTTCCCTTTTTTTTTGGTTCGCCATCTGATGGATTGTGGTCTAAGTATTATGATGTCCCTCCTTTCACACTTCCTTTTTTCTATAACTCTCGCTACTCACCTTAACGATGTTACCCTGCGGTCACCCAGTCCAAGTGAATATTGACCCTGTGATGTCTTCTGTGGTTGTATTATCTTTGCATTTGTTGTAACACTGCTGGCTTCTCAAAATAAAACATTTTGAATAATATATTGCCCCCAGGCCCCAGCTCACCTCTCCTCTGCCAGGCCCCTCTGAGAAAATATTGCCAGTATTGTGTCGGATCTCGTTCTTCATCGAGAGCTGTTCCAAGCAGTCTTTGGCAAAAATCGGAACTTCACCTACCCTTGCACTTCTGTCACTGTGCAGGGGGCTGTACAGGGGCCTGAGCGAACTCACGCCCCTGTACAGCGACAGATGTGCAGGAGACTGGGTAGGTGGAGTTCCGATTTTTGCCGAAGGCTCCTTGGAACAGCTCTCGACAAGGAACGAGATCCGACACGACACCCGGCATGAACCTCTGCCGCTCGCGTGGGTTCCACCAGCCAGCCGAGTGAACTCCACGATCTCGCGACTGGCTGGTGGAACCCATGCGAGCGGCAGGGCTGCTGAGCCCCCCGGCTGAAAGGGGCACATGCCCCCCTGCCCCCCTCGCTACTCCACTGTAACCGCCTGAATTTTATTGCTTAACACTAACGAGTAACCCCCCCTGAGTAACCCCCCACCCTTCCTCATTTCTGTCCCCCACCTGGATGTGCTATTTCTCAGACTTCACGAAATAAAACATGTATACAATACATCCTTATCTATGTCTGGATCTGTAAATGTATCAGGCATGCACATTTAGTTAAACAACCAATAGATTATCCTTCATCTAAATATTTAATCAACCTGTTCACTACTACTGTTAAGTCAGCACTGAATCAAGCTTTGTAGAATGTGATTTCAGTGATAAAATCTAAAAAAAAGTTAAGTTTGGCTTACTAAATAATTTTAACCCCTTCAACAATTCAATTATAATGTCATATTGTGACAAATACAGCCATGTTTCCTTAAATCCATTTATTCTTTATACAGTGTTATATTTCTACAATATGTTTGATCTGATCAGAGACATAAGAAAACATCAATTAGACTCCTGAATCCTCAGCCAGACTCCTGACTTTTGATGTCTAACACCAAATGTCTGAGTCCTGATTTCTGACTCCTGACATCTGATGTCTGACTCTTGATGAAATTTCTCTGTTGAAGTGTCTTTAACCCTCTGACGCCGCAGGACGTTCTATGATGTCCGCGCGGCGGGTGTGCCTTGAAGACATAAGGAGTACAGGCACTGGTGTATTTTGGCCTAGGCCAACAAGGCCTAGGCCTAGGGCGGCACTCTCCAGGGGGCGGCGGTCTGCCGGGTGGCCCCACCCCTAAAATAAAAAAAATATTTTTTTTTTTACTTTTGCAAACTATTTTACCAGGAAGGAAACATTGAGATGTCACTAATTTTCAAGTATGTCCTGGGTAGGCAACGCCTAGTCTTTCACTTTCCAGGGGGCAACAAAAAATCTCACCACTAATTGGGTTACTCACAGAGCACCGAAATGACGCCAACATTTTGGTGTTCTGTAGTTCCCTGCACTTCGGGGAATAAAATTTCCCCACCCTGCAGTGAATTCACCATTCACTGCAGGGTCCCCAAAGTGCATGGAGTTGGCCGCTGTATGCTGCCACCGCAAACCCATGGCCTGCTGTGTTCAAAAGAACTACTGAACGAAAATGTCTGGAATTTACATATAAGATCCTATGATTGATAATAAAAATTTCTGTTACAGAAAAAGAAGAACCGATATTAAAAAAAAGGGGGGGATTTTGCCCAAAAAATTCAGAAAAATTACTAAATGGTACTAAAAAAAAAATCAATAAATAAAGACTTTTTACTGCAGATTAAAATAAGTGGTTTATTAGATATTGCATAAAAACGGGAATATTTTTAACATTGAAACCTATGGGGTTCGCCTGAATACCTGAACCTGCTGATTGAAACCACCGAACATCAGGGTATTTCACTGTCATTTCTCTGCTGTTTGGTGTTCTCTGAATAGATTAACCATTACTTCTCTATGGGGATTTGCACTTCCTTCAAACAGCACCGTACTTGCTGGCAGTTCGCCAAACTTGTGTGTGAGCATATCACCAGAGCAGTGGTGTACTGAGAGGAGTGGCGGAGGGCGGGCCGCCCCAGGTACCAGTGATTATTGGGGTGTCATTAGGGGGTACTAGGAGGTGCCACTGTCACTGTGTGTCAGCTTTGAGCTGTGTTCTCAAACAACGAGCAGCGGAGCAGGGCATTTGCATGCGGAATAAAATCGAATAGAATAAAAATCCCCCTCTCCTCCCTCCATAGCTCCTCCCCTGCCCCGCAGCAGCTCTAGGAGGGGGATGTGATTTGTGTCCAGAGAGAGAAGATGACAGTAAACAGCAGGTAAAGGTGGGGGTATCAGCAGAATATGAAGCCCTGTCTGCTTACTGCTGTTTAAAGTGGACCTTTCCTTAACCAGCACTGCAGTGATAGAAATTTGTCATTGAGCTGGCTGGCTCCTGGTGAGGCTGCGTGCGTGCAGGTCACACTCGGTCCGGCCAGTCAGGTGGTACTGAGTCTCAGTACCATCTGACTGGCTGAACCACGTGACACGCACGCAGCTGCCCACCCTTTCGATAACATGGACTGTCACTCTATTCTGGACTGAACACCCACCAGGAAGGGAATCAAAGCCACGGTGCACCCTCTGGCAGTGGCACCCCACTGCTGACAAGATGGCTCCACGCACAGGCACAGCCGCGATCCTAACATGGCCTTGAGGGACCTCCTGCTGAGTCTGTACACAGTCCCTGCTGACTCTGCACACAGCCCTACCGCGGATGGAAGCCGGTAAATGTAGAATAAATAATTGATGTGTGCTCATATACACTCGGTTTGCTGGGAGTTTTATTGCAGTGGATTCTGATGCACTCATACACTCCACACATTGCATTGCTGGGAGTTTTATTGCCATGGATTCTGATACGCTGACACACACCACAAATTGCATTGCTGGGAGTTTTATTGCAGTGGATTCTGATGCACTCATACACACCACACATTGCTTTGCTGGGAGTTTTATTGCTGTGGATTCTGATACGCTGACCCGCACATTGCATTACTGGGAGTTTTATTGCTGTGGATTCTAATACACTCATACACACTGCACATTGCATTGCTGGAATTTTTATTGCTGTGGATTCTGATACGCTGACACACACCAAACATTGCATTGCTGGGAGTTTTATTGCTGTGGATTCTGTGATACACACTGCATAGTACTGTGAGTTTTATTGCCTTGGAGCTCTGGGATACACTCATACACACTGCACATTACTGTGAGTTTTATTGCTGTGCAGTTCTGTGATATGCTCATACACAGTGCACATTTCTGTGGGTTTTATTGCTGTGCAGCTCTGTGATACACTCATATGCAGTGCACGTTTCTGTGGATTTTATTGTTCAACCAATTAGAGCGGCTGTGATCCAGTATACTTAACATGCATGGCTGTTCTTTGTAAAAATGCTTCCATTTAAACATTTCATAATTTTATTTATCTCAATAGATACATTTGAAAAGGTATACAAAATATACAAGTAGGCACTTGGTATCCACTTTTAATATAAAGAGAGGAAAAGGCGTAGCTCTAAGAGGAAAAGGTGGAGCTTAAAGAGGAAGGGTGGGGATTAACCAGGAAGAGGTGTGGCCTTGACAGGAAGGGGTGCCTCAAATTTAAATTAGGGGGTGCATGAGTTTAGTCAGGCCTAGGGCAGCACAAAACCTAAATACACCACTGAGCTGGGGCAATATATCCATGTGAGCTGGGGCAATATACAAATATGAGCTGGGGCAATATACAAACATGAGCTGGGTGCAATATACAAATGTGAGCTGGGGCAATATACAAATGCGAGCTGGGGCAATATACAAATGTTAGCTGGGGCAATATATCCATGTGAGCTGGGGCAATATACAAACGTGAGCTGGGGCAATATACAAACATGAGATGGGTGCAATATACAAATGTGAGCTGGGGCAATATACAAATGCTAGCTGGGGCAATATACAAACGTTAGCTGGGGCAATATATCCATGTGAGCTGGGGCAATATACAAATGTGAGCTGGGGCAATATACACATGTCTGCTGGGGGCAATAGATCCATGTGAGCTGGGGCAATATATCCATGTGAGCTGGGGCAATATATCCATGTGAGCTGGGGGCAGTATATCCATGTATGAGCTGGGGCAATATATCCATGTGTGAGCTGGGGGCGATATATCTATGTGAGCTGGGGGGAATATATCCATGTGAGCTGGGGGCAATATACCCATGTCTGAGCTGGGGCAATATATCCATGCGAGCTAGGGCAATATATCCATCTTCTTATACTGTATTTTTCCTGATTTATGACTCCTGACATCTGATGTCTGACTCTTGATGAAATGTCTCTGTTGAAGTGTCTTTAATCCTTTGACGCTGCAGGATGTTCTATTATGTTCGCACGGCGGGTGGGTGTTGAAGACATAAGGTGTACAGGTATAGCCTAGGCCAGTGATGGTGAACCTATGGAACGCGTGCCACAGCTGGCACGTGAGGCCACCTTGCCTCAGTGCCCCCTGAGTGCTCTTCTTCCTCCCAGTTGCCACCGGCAAAGGATGTAGTCTGGCCGCTCGCCTGGGTTCCACCTGCCGCAATCTCGCGAGATTGGAGAGTTAACTCCGGGATCTCACGAGACTGCGGCATGTTCGTGGTTCCCAGGCGAGTGGCTGGGCTACAGCCTTTGCCGGCAGCCACTGAGAGGAAGAAGAGCACTCGGAGGCGCCTGGCAGAGAGGAGACTGATTGGCAGTATACAAACGTGAGCTGGGGGCAATATACAACCGCGAGCTGGGGTAATATACAAACGTGAGCTGGGGGCAATATACAAATGTGAGCTGGGGCAATATACAAACGCGAGCTGGGGCAATATACAAACGCAAGCTGGGTCAATATAAAAACGTGAGTTGGGGCAATATACAAACGTTAGCTGGGGGTAATATATCCATGTGAAGTGAGGGCAATATACAAATGTGAGCTGGGGCCAATATATCCATGTGAGCTGGGGGCAATATACAAATGTGAGCTGGGGCAATATACAAATGTCTGCTGGGGGCAATATATCCATGTGAGCTGCGGCAATATATCCATGTGTGAGCTGGGACAATATATCCATGTGTGAGCTGGGGGCAATATATCCATGTGTGAGCTGGGGGCAAAATATCCATGTGTGAGCTGGGGCAATATATCCATGTGTGAGCTGGGGGCAATATATCCATGCGAGCTGAGGGCAATATATCCATGTGAGCTGGGGGCAATATATCCATGCGAGTTGGGGCAATATATCCATGTGTGAGCTGGGGGCAATATATCCATGTGAGTTGGGGGCAATATATCCATGTGTGAGCTGGGGCAATATATCCATGAGAGCTGGGGCAATATATCCATGTGTGAGCTGGGGCAATATATCCATCTTCT
This sequence comes from Leptobrachium leishanense, assembly GCA_009667805.1. Lineage (NCBI taxonomy): Eukaryota > Metazoa > Chordata > Amphibia > Anura > Megophryidae > Leptobrachium > Leptobrachium leishanense. Next base: position 301,978,514 of record CM019066.1, on the reverse strand, counting down.
TATACTGTATTTTTCTTCTAAGACTTAAGCGAATAATTAGTTCAGACAGTCGTAAGAAGGGTTTTTTTCTAAAATAAATCAGTATTCAGGTCTAATTGCGGAGTTGGCACGTTGAGACACATAAGTTGGTTCAGTGATCCAGTTTGGGCACTCAGTCTCAAAAAGGTTTGCCATCCCTGGCCATCTTTATGTAGAGCAGCAATTCTTTTTTTCAGATCCTCAGAGAGTTCTTTTCCATGAGGTGCAATGTTGAATTTCCAGTGACCAGTATGAGAGAGTGAGAGCGATAACACCATATTTAGCACACCTGCTCCCCATTCACACCTGAGACCTTGTAACACTAACGAGTTACATGACACCAGGGAGGGAAAATGGCTAATTGGGCCAAATTTGAACATTTTCACTTAGGGGTGTACTCACTTTTGATGACAGCAGTTTAGACTTTAATGGCTGTGTGTTGAGTTATTTTGAGGAGACAGCAAACTTACACTGTTGTACAAGATGTACACTCACTACTTTACATTGTAGCAAAGTGTAATTTCTTCAAAAGGTATCACATGAAAAGATATAATAAAATATTTACAAAAATGTGAGGGCTGTACTCACTTCTGTGAGCTACTGTATATATTTATATATATATATATATAATATCCGGAGTATCAGCAACATCTTTCAAAAAAGGGGGGTCAAAGAATAAGTGCTTGGCCTGCAAATGATACAACATAACCAGAGAGTGGCCACACTCAAAAAATAAAATAGCAAATTTATTGAAGCATGTTAAAAAAATGTCCCAACGTTTCGACTCTCCCAGGAGCCGTTATCAAGGTTACAGTAAAGAAACACACAGTGGTATATAAAGTAGAAGCAAAATATCACACACCAATCGAGCTGCCCTTGGACGTAATGCGCTCCATGTTGGTGCATTTGGTTACTGGAGGCATGCTGGGATCACGTCGCAGCGTATGACGTCACGCACGCCTGGCCTGTCCAGTTACTATGACAATGGTAAACAAAAAACGCGGTAAATATAAAAACCGAATTAAAAACAAAGAAGAAAGATTTCCATGCATATACGCCGATGAAGCCCTAAAGCAGTGTTTCCCAAACCTGTCTTCGGGACCCTCAACCAGGCCAGATTTTGCAGATCACCTTGGAAAAATGCAGACGAATCCTGCAATCACTAAGCAGCAAATCATATCACCTGTGCTGTGCTTCACATATCTGCCAAACCTGGCGAGGCAGAGGGTCCTGAGGACAGGTTTGGGAAACACTGCCCTAAAGAGACTAAATTGTAGAGCAATGCATTCCAGAGAATAGTTGAGCTCAGGTGTTGGAAAACAACATATAAAAAAAATATATAACAAGTGAACAATAGAAAAACTGCTATTTGCAAAGATAAATATTGTGAGGGATGAACAATAGCTATACAGATGTGTAGAACTGGAGACAGTATGAAGTGATGTGTAGTGAGACAGTATACTGTGGAATATATGTATGACTATGTAGGACTATCAGGGTTATCCAAAGAGATTCGAAAAGTCACCGCACGTTCGGTGACTTTTCGTTCTCTTCAATTCGGTTCCTTTTGCCGATTGCATTTCGGTGACCCTGCGGTGTATTCAGCAAACACCACAGGGTCCCCGAATTGCAGGGAAAAGCTGCCGCAAACCTGACGAAAACTAACCGAAAACTAACCGAATGCACGCTGAAAACAAGCAAAAACATCTGGATTAACCTTCGAAGAAGCCGAACAGGAGCCGAAAAGGAGCCGAATCACACAGAGTCGAAGCAGCTGTGATGTAGAGGAGGCAGTGAATAAATTAGAAAAACCATTTGTATGAATCTGGGAAAATGAAACGCTGTTTGCAAAGAAACTACTGAGCGAAAATGTCTGAAATTTTCACAGGAGGTCCAGGGAATGATAATAAAGAGGGCTGTTACAAAAAAAATAAGTAAACTGAAAAAAAAAAATAAAAAAAAATCGGACTTTTAAAAAAAAAAAAAAAAAAACAGAAAAATGCTTAAAGTATCCTAAAAAATCTATAAATATAGAGACTTTTTGCTGCAGAATTTTATAATGAACGGTTTATTAGATATTGAATTAAAACGGGAATATTTTTAACATTGACGCCTATGGGATTCTCCTGAATAAATTTGCCGAATTAAACCACCGAATGGCAGGGCATTTCGGGAACCTTTCACTGCTGGTTTGTGTTCTCTGAATAGCCGAAGCATTGCTTTTTCATGGGGATTTCACTGCCCTCGAACAGGGACCGAACAGGCACCGTATGTGCAGGCAATTCGTCAGGATTTGGCGAATTGCCTGCTCTCTGGATAGCCGAATGGCCAGGAAAGGTAACCGAACGCTGATTTTCAGCATTCGGTTACCTTTCTCAAGCAATTCGGATCTCTTTGGATAACCCTGTATGTAAAGTGGTGTGTGTAGATGAAATCTGAAAAGGTGCTAAATGGTGTGATAAAGTGAACAATATGAAAAATATATATGAATATATGAAAATGAAAAAAATGCAGGTGCCTGTGTGAACAGGTGGTGAAGGAGAAAGTGTCCCGTGAAAAAAAGTGTAAACAGTGAGTGTCTATATATGATAATGTCACTGTGAAAAATGTAATATGATGTGCAAAAAACATGTGAAGGAAAAAAGTGAAAAATGAGAAAATAGGATGAACAGCAACGTGAATAAAAATCAAACAGTGAAAAAAAGTGTATTAACGTTCATACAAAAAACTAGTGTATGATTTATACTCGTTCAGTCCATGTGGTGTAAGGGTATTGAGCGTCTTAATCCAAAAAGTCTTGCGTTGTAGCAACATCTGAGAACGATTACTACCTCTTGGAGACTGGTGGAACATGATCGATAACGATAAATTTCAACGTTGGAAGTTGATGCTGAAATGCAAGGAAATGTTTTGCGATGGATTTGTCGGTACGTCCATGTCTGAAAGCCGTGTTGATGGTAGAACGGTGCCCACGAATCTGATACCGAAGAGTTACATCAGTTTTACCTACGTAACACAATCCACATGGGCAAGAAATTAAATATATAGCAAAGTCAGTCGGGCAAGAAATTAAATATATAGCAAAGTCAGTCTGGCAAGTAATTGTGTGTCTGATAATGTATCTGCGACCCGAATGTGGATAAACGAAGGTTGTCCCTGTAGATATGTGGTTGCATGTCACACAACCCTTTGTACATCTGTAACATCCCTTCTTGGAGTCAATGTTCTTTGTATCGTAAGCCCAGATTGGTTCCTTTTTAACAAGTAGGTCTGGTAGATTTTTAGTGTGGCGAAAACTGGTGACTGGCGCCTTTGGAATTGTTCTGGGAGTGTGGTATCATATTTGAACGACTTTCAATGCTTTTTGATGGTTTTGGTGACTCGTTCCCCATAAACTCTATAAGATATTGGAATAAAAATCCTAGTGGGTTTCAAGGTGGTGTCAATCGATGGATCATTGAAGCGAGTGGTTGCTTTCTCTAATGCTAGGTCTAGACACCGTTGAGAATAAGCTCTAGCAAAGAATCTATCATACAATTCCTGTGTTTGCAAATCGCGAAGTGTTTCGTTGCTGTGGTAGCAAAGAACTCAGAGAAATTGTGATAAGGGCAAGGAATTCTTCAGATGTCGAGGATGGTGGCTATGTGCTTAGAGAAAAGTATTGCAGTCGTTTTTTTTCCAAAAGAGGGTGTAGCCCACTGAATTGCCACTACGGAATACTTCTACATCTAAGAACAGGATGGACTGAGTGTTACTGACCGCCGTGACTTTAATCGGTGTGTCTAGGTTATTGATGTATTGGGCCATATTCGTGGCTGATTGTTCGTCGCCAGCCCAAATTATAAAAATATCGTCAACAAAACAGCAGTAAAATAGTAATTGCTCTTTAAAAATGTTGAGAATATATTCCTGTTCAAAACAGAACATGAACGCATTGGTGTACGGGGGTGCCATAGATGCTTCCAATGCATTTCTGAACAATTGTATGTAGAAGGTCTTCTCAAACGTAAAATAATTGCATTCCAATGCAATCATCAAGAGTTCAAAAATTAAATTGCTAGGGGGTCCATTATAGCTGTGAGAATCTTGGAGTAAGTGTTGGCAACTCTGGATCCCAAGGTCATTTGGGATGACCGTGTATAAGTTCTGAATATCCATAGTTAGAAACCGCCATGACAACTCAGGAAGATGTAACGTTTTCAACCTTGTTAAAAAGTCAGTCGTGTCTTTAATGCACGTGGCCAGCTGTGTGATCGTAGTTTTGGAGTCGATAAATTTTCCTAATGGTTACAAGATCCTGCCTCTGGCCAAGACAATGGGTCTTCTCGGTGCTGCTTGTAGGTTTTTATGGATTTTAGGTATGGTTTACTTAAAAATAACCACCGATCGCTGGCTGCAATGTGAGGAGGTGCTCAACGCATCGTCCACAATCTGAGTGTGATCGAGATGACATGCTAAGCACATCCTCTGCAGCCAAGTGGTTAATAATGGAGGGGTGTGAGCGCTCTTCGCTGGATGTGTTCATACTTATACAAGCTTGTGAGGGCAGAGGATAGGTATAGCCCGGCACTCTGCACTGGAAAAAAACTGTACTATCCTGTACACAACCGCATTAGCGCTGGGACTCAGCCCGGGTCTTGCGCTAAACGAACTTGCACACAGACTCCTGCAGACAAAGTGATTTGTTTGTAGGTCGTCAGGTGCTAAGTTTTAGTATCTCGCGCAAAATATTTCCTTTAGCGATGGCATTTTAGCTCACACTGTGATAGGGCTCAAAGTCTTCTCAAAATATGCCAAGTGGATGTCCAGTACCATGGGATCTCCTCCAACTCCAGTATTGCAATGTTTAATACCACTGGTATTAATACTTGTCACCAAAAGATACCATGCCATGGGCATGTGAGTGTGTCTGATACCCTGGCACTAATATTGTCCACTCTTTTAAATTCACAGTGCTAAGCCTTACGAAGTTTCACTAGAAATGTAATTCCTGACCATCTGCAGTGGAAAGATTAGACATCATTGCCTTAAAGTATTCTATGGGGGAATAATAAATGAAAGGGACTAATTACTCTCTCGTAGAGTCATTGTGCGCACTTTGTCAACAAAAAAGGGAAAGAATAAAAAAAAAATCAATGTGTGAAGAAAAGTGACCTTCTAATATGGTTCTTGGAGGATTTCCATGACTGAGTGCAAAGTCTGAATGCCATCTGTTGTACAGTTTCTATTGATGTATTGACAGGGATATGCACATAATACATAAAGCCATGCAATGCATAAACTACCTGGATTTCGAAATCTGACTGAACCAGCAAGGATTTTCTTTTCTTTATATTTTTCCTGTGTTTAAATTAGAGAATGATTTTAGACGGTTTTGTGTATGCCCAAGGGGCACAGTCGCAGTCTTGATACTATTTGGGAAATGTAGCAGCATTCTCAGTGAGATGATTATTTGTGGTTGTAGCTGTAATCACAATGTAGTATTATCCAATTTAAAGAACTCATGATTAATGAGCACACATTAGGAAATTAACTGCTGACTGCAGCTGATTGCTGCTGCAAAATTATTATATTTGTGATAACGCCACATTTTGGCGCAGAGGCATTTATGTATTGGTATCTATGCGACCCCTTGTTTCATTTTCTCTTCTAATAAGAGGTGTTATGTGCTTAACCCCTTCACTACTGAGATCAAGCTATCTCGGGCTTCAATGCCCCGATATCGAGATATCTCTGTCTGCAGCTCTGCAGTCCAAAAGCAAATTAAATTTGTTTTCTGCAAATTAGTTTTGCTTGCTTTTGGGCAGCAGATGGTGCCCCACAAGTTTTAGCCCTGTGGTCATAATGCCCAGAGAGATAAAACTGTGTAAAATCAGCTAACTGAATGTCCTGACATCGGACATTCAGCAAGCCTGTACAGTTGCAGCCTCTGGTTCACTGCAATGGCTGTAACTCAATTTTTTTTTTGAAAGTATTTTACCAGGAAGGATACATTGAGATTTCTCTAATTTTCAAATATGTCCTGGGTGGTGAGTATATACTGTTAGGCAGGGACGTGCAGTCAGGGGCGGCAGGTGAGGCAGGGCCTCACCTGCCACAATTCCATTAAGTGGGGACTGTAAATTTTAAAAATAAAACCTGCTGCTATTTAAAAAAAAAAATGTTCACATATTCACCTACTCCGCACTCCCCCACCGTCTAGTTCGCCGGCTGCTGTGTGATCATCACACAGCAGCGGCAGCCTGCTCTGAGCCTATGCAATTTGCATAGCTCAAGCTGGCTAATAGATTCATTGAAGTCTGCAAAGCACATCTGGCACTGCCTACTTCCTGAATCTACGCTTTTCAGTGCCTCAGAGAGGCACTGAGAGCAATGGAATTGGTTGGACCAATGGGAAAGCACCATTGATCTCAAGCAATTCAAAACATGCTTCCATGGGAGGCAGGCCTCCCATGCTTTGATTGACACAGGACAGTCATGTGACTGTCCTGGTCAGACATGGGGATGTGCCGCAGGGCTGTGTGCCTGGAGGCACATCCTGGAGAGAAGCAAAAGATCCTGGGTAGCCCTGAGAGCAGCAAAAAGATCCCAGGGAAACCCTGAGAGAGCAGCCAGATCCTTGGGAGCACTGAACCCGAACCTACATAACCTGTGTACATCTGGCTCTGATACTAGTCAGTGCCTCACCAGCCTCTGACCTCACCGCACGTCACTGCTGTTAGGTGTCTTGCCCAGGGACACTTACTGGAGAGGTGCTCTTGCCGGGTTTCGAACCGGTGTCTCCCTGGTCTCCTCAGTTATAGAGCAGTGATGTTACCTCTACTCCACCCAGCTGTTAAATGACACCATCTACTGGCAGAATTGTTAGAAAATTAAGAAATTCAATGGGAAATGCCCAAATACTTCCTAATGTATAATTAATTATAAAATATTTTTCAAAAAAACACTGGTTCCTGACAATGGGTTTTTGGAAAATCACTTGGTAGTGAAGGGGTTCATAAGAGAGTAATAACGAGATTTATGTATTATTAAGGTCCAAGGTGATATTTATGTTGTGCATTACAAAGAAATCAGCTCTATTTTCAATTCTTTTCTAAAAAAAATATGCTTTTACTATTGTGAAGGATCACAAAAATATAGAGTAAAAATTGCCAACAACTGCAAAAAAAAACAAATAAAAGGAAAAGTAGTTGATATGGATCCATAGAACCTGTACATAAATAAAAGAGACTAGAGGGTCCCTATACCGGCCAAGCTGTTACTATGAAGATGGAAAAACAGCAAAAACTAACAGGGTAATTCAAAGAAATCCGAATTGCTTGAGAAAGGTAACCGAATGCTGAAAATCAGTGTTCGGTTACCTTTCCTGGCCATTCGGCTATCCAGAGAGCAGGCAATTCGTCAAATCCTGGCGAATTGCCTGCACATACGGTGCCTGTTCGGTGCCTGTTCGAGGGCAGTGAAATCCCCATAGAGAAGCAATGCTTCGGCTATTCAGAGAACACAAACCAGCAGTGAAAGGTTCCCGAAATGCCCTGTCATTCGGTGGTTTCATTCGACAGGTTTATTCAGGAGAATCCCATAGGCTTCAATGTTAAAAATATTCCCGTTTTAATTCAATATCTAATAAACCGTTCATTATAAAATTCTGCAGTAAAAGGTCTCTTTATTTATAGATTTTTTAGGATATTTTAATCATTTTTCTGGATTTTTTTTTTAAAAAGTCCGATATTTTTTATTTATTTTTTAAGTTTACTTATTTTTTCTGTAACAGCCCTTTTTATTATCATTCATTGGACCTCATATGTAAATTTCAGACATTTTCGCTCAGTAGTTTCTTTGCAAACAGCGTTTCACTTTTCAAACATTCCAGCAAACTGTTTTGCTAATTTATTCACTCCATTCATCTGCGGTGTCGGCTTTTTCCGGCGGCTTCGCTGCGTGTGATCGGCTCCTGCTCGGGTTTTTCTGTGGTTTTCGGTGGGTTAATCCAGATGTTTTTGTGGGTTTTCGGCGTGCATTCGCTGGGTTTTGCGGTTAGTTTTCGTCAGGTTTGCGGCGGCCTTTCTCGGCAATTCGGGGACCCTGTGGTGCTTGCTGAATACATCGCAGGGTCACCGAAATGGGATCGGCAAAACAAACCGAATTGAAGAGAACTAAAAGTCACCGAACGTGCGGTGACTGTTCGATTCTCTTTGAATTACCGTGTAAGAAAGAAGCAGAAGCTGGAATGCGGATACCTGATGATGTCATATGTCGAAATGTGTCGAGTCTGCATTGTTTCATCCTTGTCTTTTTTTTTTCATTTATGTATTCAGTTATATATCCTTAGTTTTTTAAACATACCCACCAGTGACCCTGCCTTTGTTCTTTGAGTGGGGTTTGTCCTCTGAGGGAGCCAAACTGGGAGCATTGAACAGAAGGGATCAGTGTGGTGAGCTGGAAATACACTGACTTATGTGACGCACCTTTTTAATTTTGGTTTGAGTACATATGGGAGCCTGAATATTTTTCTATGTGTCTACGGATTACCTTTATGTCGTTTTTATTTTTGCCTTGCCAGCTTCTCTATTTTTATATTATTATGTGGACTGTCATTGCTGCATCTTATACAAATGGACCTGCCAGCACTGGAATTTAAGGGTCACTTTAGACGGTTTTTAAGTCATCATTACAAGATCGAAAAGTCATTTTAACCACTCGGAAATTTACTTACTGTAATTTCTGCCTAGAAGTTAATACATTTTCTTCATCAGCATACCTCAGAATTTTCTTGAGTAGAGCGTGCACTTACTAACAGGGTTAGTCATAGAGAGCCGAATTGGCTCCGAAATTGCACTGAACAGTGAAATTCCCCGTACAGTGCAATTTTATGGCCATTCGGCTAGTCAAAAAGCTAGCAGTTCACCAACTATTGGCGAATTGCCAGCAAAATACAGTGATCTCTGATGACAGTGAAATCCCCATAGAGAACTAATGGTTAATCTATTCAGAGAACACCAAACAGCACCGAAATGTCAGTGAAATGCCCTGATGTTCTGTGCTTTCATTCAACAGTTTTCATCAGTCGAATCCCATAGGTTTCAATGTAAAAAATATTCTCTGTTTTATTGAATATGTATTAAACCATTTACTATTTTAATTTGTAGCAAAAAGTCTATTGATTGTTTAGGATTTTTTAGGCATTTTTGGGGATTTTTTGGTGAAATAATTTAATCAGATTTTTTTAAATAGTGTTTTTTTCTGTAACAGACCTTTTTACTATTATTCAGAGGATATTATATATTAATTCCACGCATTTTTGTGCAGTAGTTTTTTTGCAAACAGCTTCTTTTTTTTTTACCGGTTCGTTGACTTTTTCCGGTGACTGGTCAGTGTTCTGTTCGGCGGTCGGCTTTATTCGGATAGATTCGGTATTTTTTCAGTGGGTTTTCAAATCGAATCAGCAGGTTTTCTAATCGATTCAGTGGTTTTTTGGATGTGTTCGGTGGTTTTGCGGTGGTTTTTCCAATCAATTCGGCGACTTCTTCCCTGCACATTGGGGACCTACCTCTGAATGCACCACAGGGTTGGCGGATTTGACTCCCTGAAATGCAAGGAACGGGAGAGCACTGAAATGTCGATGAAATTTAACCCCTTAAGTCATAGAAGTGTGTTGTAAGATCTAGGGAGATTCTGCTGCTGAGTCTTGAGTGGTGTGCACTGTCTGTGTAGGGCAAGGTTCAGAAACCTTAGCCCTTCAGATGTTTCTGAACTACACCACCCATGATTCTCTGGCCATATTTTGCATTTAAAGAATTCTGGGAATTATAGGCAATAAACACCTGGGGTGCCTGAGTTTGAGATGCCTCGTGTCGGGCAAAGGTCAGCCACCTTAGTCGCACAAATGCTGTGAAACTACATCTCCATAATTCTCAGCCATTCGGTAGGTTGACTCTGAATCTCTCGTGAAATGTAGTTCAGAAACATCTGCAGGTTCAAGGTTGCTGACCCTTGGTAGAGGGGATGATTGAAATCACCTGACAGAGAAATAGAAAAATACCGAATGTTCAAAATGTAATAAAAAAACTATTAATAAATATCTACTTGGCAAGACTTTATGAAACGTTCAAAGGAATCTTGACACCATTGGTAGTCGATAGAATATATTTGCAAGGGGAAACGACCGCTGGGAATATACCTTTAAATACACTTATCAATAGTCTTCACCTTGTTATACGAAACATTGATTTTGTCACTTTAACCTAAGAAGGAAAGAGTTAATTTGAAGCTAAAGTTTTTCCCTAAAGCTAAGGAAATAGGATGTCCAGTATGGCTTATCAGTCATCACTTTCAATTTCTATGTAAATGCATAGTTCTGCTTATGACGGCAGCAATTATAAAAGTTGGGGAATATATTGTATTTTTCCCAGTCAAATGTGTGCCATGCTGTGCTCTCGAGCATTTCATTTAATTTCATCGCAATTCAACCACTATCTATTTTCAAGTTCTATATGCTTCCAAAGGCATCAAAGTGTATCAGAGGAGGACCGACGAAGGAAAAATTTGAGGCTGTACGGAATACAAAGATGAACAAACCAGCATAAGTATCCAAACTGGGTGTTAAAGGTTATGAATTAATACTCTTTGCATTTCCATGAATGGTAAAATGTATAATTCTTTATTTTTATCCCATTCTATCTGAATTTGATTTTATACATTTTTCTAATATTTAAATACTGACTGTTATCACATAATATTACTGGGTGAGTTTGACTAAATTATACCCATTACTATATAATATTTACAAATGGTTATTGTTGCTGAACTTGTTAAAAACATAAAAGTGTCAATTCATATTACGTCGATAACTGCCGGATTCCACCGAACTGCAAAAAAATAAATAAGTCTCCTATACTCCTAATAGGAGATTCAATCAATAAAAAATTCTATAAATAATAAAAAGGTCCTTTAAAAATTAATACAAAGGTCTGCTAAAAAATAAAATGGGGTTTTCTTAAAAATAAAAAGAATACATGTTTTGTTTTGTTTTAAAAAAATATTACTTTTTTGTAATGAAACCGATTAGATTCACCTGTTTAAACCTGTCAGATTGAAATCAGGGCTTTTTGCGAGAATTTCGGTGCTGTTTGGTTTTCTGTGAATAGAAGACACAAATAGTCTTCTATGGGACAATTTTTATTGAGTTAAAATGATACAGGTATAACAGAGTAGAACACAGTAAAATGCAATAATGCGTTGCAACAGCACATAGTATCATAAGAACAGGACGACCGAGTACAAAGCGTAAACGGTCATCGTTAGTCAGTATGCTGTAGTGAGTCCTTAAAAGAGTCCGATCCAGTGTACGCCTGTCTGCGTAACGTGCTCATGTGCTGGGGTGGAGTAGCTATAAAGTGTAGGACAAAGCGGAAAGGGAGGCTAATGATATGGGCGGAAAAATCAGAAGAGAAAACAGAAGCTGCAAACAAAGGAAGGTGAAAGGGAGAGAGAGGAGTGAGAAAGAAAGAAAAAAAAACACACATAGGGAGGGGAGGGGAGGAAGAAGGGAACGTGTACATCACTAAAACAGATACACACACAACAATCATCATCGCAGTTGCCCCGTACCATCTCAGGGTAGGGGAGGGGATGGGACAATTTCAGTGATGCTGAACTCAGTCGAATTGTGGCAAATCACACCATATTTCGCTGTCAATTCTCCAATATTTGGCAAACTGACAGCTTAGTGAACAGAAGAATTGCCCAGAAATTGCACCGAACGGTGAAATTCCCCATTCGTGCAATTCGGAGGTTAGTGAATAACCCTAAAGAGTTTTTAATTAAGTTATTAATTAAGTCATGGACAGAACAGTGGTTTAATATTGGTGAACTGCGTTGGAGCAAATACTGTGAAACTACAGTGAATATACTGTATAGGGAGCTGCCACCATAGTTTGCCATGCTTTTCTTAATTTTCTTCCACCATAATTTGGGGTGGTTGTTTACCATAGTTCTCTAAGTAGTTGTAAATGGGGTTTCTCCTGCATTTTCTGTCCTAGTAATTTAGCATAGATTTCATTGTAGTTTCCACTGGTGATTGAGTTGAAGTTGCCTAGGTTTGTTTTCTATCTCTGTTTTCACCGCAGTTTGCATTGGAGGTCTATGGAGATGACTGCTTTAAAATTACCTAGCTCTATATTAGAACGATAATGTTGTAAACATTGGTGAAACAACGATAATTGGAAAATAGCCGCAGCTTACTCTTATCACAAAAGAATAGTGTTGGTACCATTGTACAGCGCTGATGATTACAGCCGAAGTTTACTGTTGTTGCAACAACGGTGAATTTGCTGTTGTTTGCAGTAATATTAAAAATCATTGCTTTGTGAATTACACCTTTAGTAAACATAGATTATTGGTGCTCAGTCTAGGCCAGTGGTTCCAAGCCTTGGTCCTCAAGTCCCCCTGACAGGCCAGGTTTGCCAGATATATGTAGCACAGTACAGGTGATATGATTTGCTGCTCAGTGATTGCAGGATTCAGTCTGCTTTTAATCATGGTAGTCCTTAAAACCTTACCTGTTAGGGGTACTAGAGGACAGGACTGAGAACCAGTAGTCTATGCCCTAGATTTGCTAAACATTACCTGAGTAGTAAAGTAAAATACTAAAGAGGTGAAGAGAAAAGTGAGATTAAATCTCTCTTCAATGTATATTAGAAGGACCTCGGAATTGTCTGTCAGTCAGTACACCATCTGTATGTAAAGATAAAAGATGGGCAAATGTTGGTTAAATTAACCATGAAATCGCTCCATATTTTAATCTTTACGTGTGAATGTTGCACGCTTCTCTGGATTGAGACAAAGTACTCAATGACTTACAAATACAAAGGAAAACATCCTGACATTAAACACCATTTAAAAATGTATTTTTTGCAATGGATTTAGAATTTCCAGCAATGAAAGGTTTTGAACCCTCTAGATTTGCAACGATTTCTTCATTGATTAGTTTAAAAAGTGTACTAATCATCGTTTAAGCCACAATAAGAGATGCTAACTGATTAAACCAATAATAAACAATAATAAATGTTTGTTTCCTTTAGCTTCTTATAAAATCTGGACAATATTCAGGGTGAATTCTAGACCTTTTGTCTCTATTATTCTGGTTCAGTTTATCAATATTTCTGAGCTATCATGATCGTATAGCTCTTATTGTGAAACCAAAGCATCTCTACTGTATTACAATCAATACTTTGATTCCTAAACACAAACTTTCTACCCTTTCGCTTGGTTTAGTTGTGTGCTTTGGCTCATTGTTCTATTGCATCACACATCTTCTACCAAGCTTGAGGACATAGTCTGCTGCCATGACATCCTGAAATGTCTTGATGCACTTCTGAATCCATTGTTCCATAAATTACTGGAATATGTCCAGGCCCTGAGACCTGGCATTAAAAAGAAGAGAGCATTTGTATAATAAATTTCTTTTTATCGGTTGTAAATACCATCTGCGCTCTTCTGAATAACACTGATGAAGCACATATAACATCAGTGTGTCGCAGAGGAAACAAAACGGAAGACAAAAAAAATCACATATAATAGCCTGTTGAAATACATATATTATGTAATATTAACTACTTACTCTCTCACAGTGTGAAGAACAGTATAAAATGGCTCTAAGGGATTTAAGATACTACTGTCTTGTTAGGATCCATTACACCTTCAGATACCGCGAATGGTCAGAAACAAAGATACAGCCCAGTATACAGAGAAGCTCAAAAGCTATAGTCAATAACCAGTGCAGAGATCTTTTTTTTCAAGCAAAATAAAAAACATTTGAGTAGTGATACACTCACATGTACTAGAGCCTTCAGAATCTGACTTTAGTTCTATGTGTCATGTAGGAAGAAGCAACTCTTATTCACCATGTCAATTGGAACTCACGGTAGGATTTACAGAGTGAATAAAAAAAATCTAACATTATTGCAGAGTGAAAAGTAAAAAGTAAGTCAATAAGAATTTAAAGCATAAATAAAAGCAAAGGACAAGTCCAGAGACGCGTTTCGCTAAGTTCCTTTGGACTCCTCAATAGGTCTCCAGATTTATGTATGTTTTTGCTTTTGATTTGATACTGCAGTATTCTGGTACTTTTATTGAATTTGAATTTAGATGTTATCAAATATGATTCTGAGATTATTCTGAAGATGAATTGAGAGTTTTCACAAGTGTCGCAGCATGGGAAATTTGATTGTTTACTGATTTATAGTGCCTTAATCACATATTATATTACCTGGTATTAGGCTGACTATATTTAGGGTGCAAAGAAAATTATGTGAATATCCCATTCATAAACTTGACATTTACAGGTTTATTCAAAGAGCACTGAAATTCCAACAGAATTTGAGTGCTTTTTCATTCCCCGCACTTCGGGGAATCAATATTTGGCGAACTGCCTGATTTTTGAAGAGTCGAATGGCCCTGAAATTGAACCGTATGGGGAAATTCACTGTTCGCTGTTCGGTGCAATTTCAGAGCCAATTCGGCTCTCTTTGAATAACCCCTTATGTATTTTCTTCAAATTTCAAAGTCTTTTTGTTTAGTTTGCTGGTATTTTTTGCTGTAATTGAGTATACATGATGATAAACAGTTTTGATATGGTTAAAAGTATATACACATACTGTATATAGTAAGAACGTTAATCCCTGTAAAAACACCTTTTTTATTTTAATCTACCAAAGGTTAGTTTCCCTTTAAGACTAATTTGTCCAACAAAGTGTTTTTTCTGTAATAATTTAAACCATCTGCAGCTGTTCACATGTTGATAGAGCATAACATATGTTCTAGTCTGCATATGACTAGAAAAAGGATGTATAAGGAGATTGCTGTGCAATAAGAATTCTTCACTGAATGCCACAGTTAAATTCTAAATGGACTATATAATTAAGAGTAGGATAACAATAGAAAAAAAATTAGACAATAAGACAAGATAAACATACAGACTGTTTTGTTGGAGGAGTTCTGTATGCAGTGAGTGACACCTCTATATTCTGTAATTAAGAAGTCATTCTCTAGATTCTAACAGGCAACTCCAAATCAGCTGCTTGTGAGATAAAGTACACTCAATTTCTTGCGTTGAAAACAATACAAGAAACAAAATTAAATTCCAAACTAAGTAATCTACCTTGTAAAAATTTGAAAGATACTATGATAACCAGTGATCCAAATGAAGGAAAATTGTTGGGAAGCATTCTGCTGCTCAACATTAAGGCTAGGGTCAGACTAACGCATTTTTCGCCTCGTCCGTGAAAAAGTGCGTTCGAACGAATGGACGTATTTTTTCTCGAAATACGCAATAGCGGTCATACGATGCGCATTTGCGTCTGTGATTTTGTACGGATCATCAATAAAACCCTTTTTTTCGTCTGGACGTTATGTTGGCCGGACATTAGCAGCGTCTGACGTCCCCTAATCACGCACACATACCGCTAGCGGATGCAGCGCACTCTGTACGTCAGTACTAGCGGTATCACGTTCTTGAAAAAAAATGCGCTTGTGCGCAAAAGTGCGGCCATACTTCGTACATTGCCCGTCATTTGCTGCTACTATGGCCGTGATAAAGCGTCGCTGCACGCGTGTGCGCACTGCGTTCGACTGACCCTAGCCTTATATAGCATGGAGATGTAAATGCATGCCCATCTGCATTCACTGGTGTCTTCCTTGCTCTGTCTAGTGGCTGGCAGTGCCCGGCGTCGCCACTGTAATGAAATAGGAAAATAAACTTGTGCTTGATGTAAATGCAAAATTATATTTACAACTAAAAGGATACTGATAATGTTATTTACAGCAGAAAATGTTGTATTGCAGCAGGGCCATACAGCAGAGAGTACTAAAATACTTCAAAAACCCAAACTCGGTACAAAAAGCAGTTTCACATTTGCCCCTTGAATGATAAGACCAAAACATAGGTAAACTGTATCAAATTAAACTGTAAACAATTATAAAAACTTAAATAAAAAAATCATATAATTATGTATTTATTATTTCAAATAAAGCACTGCGATGTTCTGCCACTCAGAGACTTGCAATGATTTTAAAATGAACTTTTATTCGGCGTCAACGTTTCAGTCCCACCGGACTTTTCTCAAGACGCTCTAACAACACTATACAAACAAACATATTTATAATAAACAGCTCAATCACATACAATTAATCCCAGGTGTGGATTCAAGGCCAATTCCTGAAACTGGAACCAGCCCTAAACAGGGCGTAACCGTATTATTTCAAAATATATATATATACAAAAAAAATCTCAGTGCACACGAAGACTGTCATATACAGATACAATTAGATTTATTCCATAGATCGGACGTTTCAGTCCCATCTGGGACTTTTCTCAAGACGATCTTGAGAAAAGTCCCAGATGGGACTGAAACGTCCGATCTATGGAATAAATCTAATTGTATCTGTATATGACAGTCTTCGTGTGCACCGAGATTTTTTTTCGTATTTATGCTGCAGCTGGGTTTGCACCGAAGCAAGCAATGAATGTTTTATTCATGGAACAGTGAGTGCGGGGTTTCTTGGAACTTATATATATATATATATAAAACAAACCACAGGGGGGTTGCACTCAACCTAAACTTGCAACACAGGGGGTGCATCTCAGACTTTAAATACAAAACACCAAAAAAGAGCACTCCATATCAATGACCACCTTCATCCACCATTTTCTGCAACAACAAAAAACGCACATTTCAAAAATTCAAAAAACCTGACTGAGGTGAAATGATGGGGATTCAGTTCACAAAGTGTGATCATAGTTTGCATAAGCCTGTCACAGTCGCCAATCTAACTTGACTATTAACTGAATCCCCATCATTTCACCTCAGTCAGGTGTTTTGAATTTTTGAAATGTGCGTTTTTTTTGTTGCAGAAACTGGTGGATGAAGGTGGTCATTGATATGGAGTGCGCTTTTTTGGTGTTTTGTATATATATATATATATATACAAAAAACGGTGGCAACCTGCATATACCACATAGATAATAGTATTACCTGCGTGCAAAAAATCCAGTAATATGGTATACAAATCAAAAATAGGACGCACTCCAGGGTTTAGGTGAAAACAATAAAATCGATGATTTATTCAAAGTACATGTAAAAAAGAGATGTGCCCATAGGCACTCGCCGACGTTTCGGCCCTCACAGGAGCCTTTATCAAGGTGATAGACATGGGCAACAGTAATGTATTTATACAAAATATTAAAAGCATCACAGTCATACTCACCGCGCTTGTAGCGTGCCGCCGGGCGAAGCGCCAATTCTCCAGGGGGCGTGGCGTCCGAAGCCGGTAAGGCGCGCAAATCTGTGACGTGGTCTGTATGCGCCGGGTGCAAGGGAGACACATCACGGCGAGCAAGACATTTAAAAACAAGAGTACCTTATACGGAGGCGGGCAAGGAATAGAAAAATGCCACAAAAAACAGATCTAATTATTAGAGGAACAAGAGATATAAGGAGGGCATAGTAATAACGTAATGTTGGCACGTGGACTAACTCTTAATTGTTGAAGGGAAGAATTCCATATATAAAGGGAAGACCCAATAGAAATCAAGGGTCAGTGAAGTGCTGATAGCGCAATGTGAAATATAATGCAGAGTAGAGAAGTGTGTTGTTCAAAGCTGAATAAAAAACAGATGGTAAAAAAGACTACCATGTGTAGAGTGAAGACCCAATGAAGATCAAGGGTCAGTAGGATACGTGATCTATGTATGGTCCGTGATAGGGTAATATGCTGTTACAGTTACATGAGAAATACAAAGCGGACAGTGTAAAATGAAGTGAAAAACGTGTCCAATGAAAACCACAAAAAAAATAATAAAAATAAATAAATGTAATGTGTGTAAACGTAAGGGCAAAAGCAAAAAAAATGCCAAAAACATCAAAAATTGTCAAACAAGTGATGTGTATGTGAAGATCGAGTGGGTTCACATGCCACAAACAAATCAAACAAACACACATCAAACAGATGTTTGAACGCTTTATGCAGCGTGGCTACCAATATGAAACTCTGTCTTTGGCATACACGAAAGCTTATTCGAAGTACACATCCAACGTTCACAATCTGACGTCATCAGAATCACGGATTTTTCTTCCTCTCACCTATCATTCCCATAGCTACGCTATGACCCATGCTATACGTCGACACTGGAAATTACTGCAAGATGATAGGACTTTACCCAAAATGTTCAAACAAACACCTATGATTTCATATAAAAGAGCTAACAACCTACGTGACCTCCTGGTCAATACAGACCCTATTAGGTCTTATTCCAACAGAGCTCAACCAGCTAGACTAGGGTGCTTCCGCTGTCCCAATTGCGTTACGTGCAGTCACATGACTTCGGCATCAACTTTTCCACATCCAACTTCAGGAAAGCGTATGAAAATCATTCATTACATCACCTGCACGACAGATCATGTGGTATACTTAATTACATGCCCTTGCGGTCTCCCCTATGTCGGTAAAACCGACAGGATGCTTAGAGACCGCATTAGAGGACACCGATCGAACATCACTACGGCATTCAGAGACAATTATTCGGATAAGCCAGTCGCCAAGCATTTTCTACAACATCACCATCAACTGTCCTCTTTACGATTTGTTGCCATTGATCATGTCCCCCCATTACCCAGGGGTGGTGATCACTCTAAGATTTTGTTACAGCGTGAAACCTTCTGGATTCGAACCTTGGACACAGTAGCCCCAAAGGGTCTGAATGAATATATATCGTTTTCTTCATTGTTATGATATATTTTTCTGCACTACTATGGAGTTTACATTGCCACATTGTTTGGATGCCATATTTGTTTTTTTGACATTCTATAACGCAGCGGCGTAGAGTGGGTTGTCAGTGCCCGGGGCAGGGCAAGAATTGTGCGCCCCCTCAACCTGTGGACACGTTAACACACCATGATTCCCTGACACCAGTAGATTATTGACCCAATTACCCCACAAGCACATGTATTGTATATTAACAAAATACTGATATAATAAAAAAAATGAAGCACACATGCCCCCACACTACGCCACTGCTACCAGTCACCCTGTCCCAGTACACCCTATCATCAGTGGCGTAGCGTGGGTTGTCAGCGCCCGGGGCCAGCCAAGAATTCTGCGCCCCCCCAACCTGTGGACACGTTATCGATATTGCCCCAGCTCTCACATGGATATTGCCCCAGCTCTCACATGGATATTGCCCCAGCCAGCTCACACATGAATATTGCCCCAGCTCTCACATGGATATTGCCCCAGCTCTCACATGGATATTGCCCCAGCTCTCACATGGATATTGCCCCAGCTCACGAATGAATATTGCCCCAGCTCTCACATGGATATTGCCCCAGCCAGCTCACACATGGATATTGCCCCAGCTCTCACATGGATATTGCCCCAGCCTGCTCACACATGAATATTGCCCCAGCTCTCGCATGGATTTGCCCCAGCTCACACATGGATATTGCCCCAGCTCACACATGGATATTGCCCCAGCTCACACATGGATATTGCCCCAGCTCACACATGGATATTTGCCCCAGCTCATGGGATTTGCCCCAGCTCATGGGATTTGCCCCAGCTCTCACATGGATTTGCCCCAGGTCATGGATTTGCCCCAGCTCTCACATGGATTTGCCCCAGCTCACACATGGATTTGCCCCAGCTCTCTCATGGATTTGCCCCAGCTCATGGGATTTGCCCCAGCTCTCACATGGATTTCCCCGAGCTCATGGATTTGCCCCAGCTCATGGATTTGCCCCCAGCTCATGGATTTGCCCCCAGCTCATGGATTTGCCCCAGCTCTCTCATGGATTTGCCCCAGCTCTCACATGGATTTGCCCCAGCTCATGGGATTTGCCCCAGCTCTCACATGGATTTGCCCCAGCTCATGGGATTTGCCCCAGCTCTCACATGGATTTGCCCCAGCTCATGGATTTGCCCCCAGCTCATGGGATTTGCCCCAGCTTACACATGGATTTGCCCCAGCTCATGGATTTGCCCCCAGCTCATGGGATTTGCCCCAGCTCATGGATTTGCCCCAGCTCATGGGATTTGCCCCAGCTCATGGATTTGCCCCCCATTTTACACATGGATTTGCCCCCCAGTTTACACATGGATTTGCCCCCCAGTTTACACATGGATTGCCCCCCAGTTTACACATGGATTTGCCCCCAGCTCATGGATTTGCCGCAGCTCTCACCTGGATATTGCTCCGGCAGGGGTTGAGGGGACCCAGATGCCGGGCAGCGGGAGTGCCTGCCCGCCGCCCGGTCCTGAACAGTCCGTCCTGTTCTTGAAGGGGATGCGGCTGCGTGCGTGCGCAGGTCACGCGGTCCGGCCAGTCAGGTGGTACAGAGACTCAGTACCACCTGATTAGCCGGACCACATGACTGGCTGCGCTTGCACGCAGCCGCATCCCCTTCAAGAACAGGACGGACTGTTCAGGACCGGGCGGCGGGCGGGCACTCCCGCTGCCCGGCATCTGGGTCCCCTCAACCCGCGGGCAAATGCGCCCCTAACAAAACTGCGCCCGGGGCCACAGCCCCCCAGCCCCCCCCCCCACGCTACGCCACTGCTATAACGTATGCTACAGGCTGTTGACATTCCATTTCTATTTTGTGGCATGTGAACCCACTCGATCTTCACATACACATCACTTGTTTGACAATTTTTGATGTTTTTGGCATTTTTTTTGCTTTTGCCCTTACGTTTACACACATTACATTTTTTTTTGTGGTTTTCATTGGACACGTTTTTCCCTTAATTTCCACTGTCCGCTTTGTATTTCTCATGTAACTGTAACAGCATATTACCCTATCGCGGACCATACATAGATCACGTATCCTACTGACCCTTGATCTTCATTGGGTCTTCACTCTACACATGGTAGTCTTTTTTACCATCTGTTTTTTATTCAGCTTTGAACAACACACTTCTCTACTCTGCATTATATTTCACATTGCGCTATCAGCACTTCACTGACCCTTGATTTCTATTGGGTCTTCCCTTTATATATGGAATTCTTCCCTTCAACAATTAAGAGTTAGTCCACGTGCCAACATTACGTTATTACTATGCCCTCCTTATATCTCTTGTTCCTCTAATAATTAGATCTGTTTTTTGTGGCATTTTTCTATTCCTTGCCCGCCTCTGTATAAGGTACTCTTGTTTTTAAATGTCTTGCTCGCCGTGATGTGTCTCCCTGGTTACCATCCAGGGAGCTTGCACCCGGCGCACACAGACCACGTCACAGATTTGCATGCCTTACCGGCTTCAGACGCCACGCCCCCTGGGGAATTGGCGCTACGCCCGGCAGCATGCTACAAGCGCGGTGAGTATGACTGTGATGCTTTTAATATTTTGTATAAATACATTACTGTTGCCCATGTCTATCACCTTGATAAAGGCTCCTGTGAGGGCCGAAATGTCGGCGAGTGCCTATGGGCACATCTCTTTTTTACATGTACTTTGAATAAATCATCGATTTTATTGTTTTCACCTAAACCCTAGAGTGTGTCCTATTTTTGATTCGTATATATATATATATATATATACACACATTTATTATATAATTTAAAAACGACTATAAACTTTGACCCCTTCATTACCATGATCGTGTATACACGATCAGCAGTAAGAGACACAGCAGCTCGAAATCGTGTTTCCACGATCTTGGAGTGTGCTGTATCATTGCAAATAAAAAATTTTGTTGCAATCAAATTTCTTTGCTCTTGGACTCCAGAAGATGCTCCCAAAGTTTTAGCTCTGTGGGCACAATACCCAAGGTACTAAATTTGCTTAAAACCCACCTGGGAAAGTCCTTATCGGACCTTCCCCAGCCATTGCATGGAGCTTCGCACTGCAATTCTAACTGCAGTAAGCGGATTTAGCCTGTAGATGGTGAAACCTGCCTGCCAAATAGGGAATATTCTCAAATATATATTACTGCATAATTAAGTAGAAGTGATTTTCAAAAAAAAAATCACTGGTTCCTTACAGTGTATTTTTAGAAAATCACTTGACAGTGAATAGGTTAACCCCTTCACGACGAGCAGATGTCGCCTGTTGGGAGTGGGTTAATGATAGCGAGGCCTACAGATACCCGTCACCGATAGGTGCTGTCGCGAGCCACCAAATTTGGCCGCCCCACAGCCAATGTACGTCATTGGCTGCAGGGGGACGTCCGTCTCTCTGCAGCCAATGATGCACAGCATGCGCTGGCTGCGGGGAGGGGGCAAAGGCGGTCTATTGAAGTCAGCGGGGCGTACATGTACACCCTGTGGCTTCAAAGCCCACCCGCCGCGAGGACGGCATAGGAAGGGGTTAAGGATAGATGACGGTTATCTATTTTTAACACTCAATTCGCATTGGGATGCAGAAACCTGGTCTCTTTTTAATTTTGACATAGGAAAAAAATAGCACAAGTGAGTCAAATGTTCCTTTTCCCCAAATCCCCCAGGATTGTATACACGGAGTATCCATCATTTAGAATCTAAGAGGTTGTATATCCAACCAAGCTTCTAATAGCTGCCAACTCCTTGTATAATATGCATATTGTGTGACTATCTAATGTAGACAAAACGCTCATATTTGTTTTTGGGTTTTTTTGAGAAAGGATTTTACCAGGAAGGATACATTGAGATTTCTCTCGTTTTCAAGTATGTCCAGGGTGGCGAGTATGTACGCAGGCGGTATATTTACATTTTGTTCTTGCAGAAGCAAGTGTCTGGCCATTCTTATTGTCTTTTTTTGCTATTTTACATGGCAAAAAATAGTATTAGTGCCTCTGTTAATATTTCAGATGATGTAACACACAAACAATAAAACAGAAATTTACATAATATATGTACTACAGTTAAATTATCAATTAGCAAAAACTGCTTTTATTCTACATAAAATTAAATATTAACAGTGACATTATTTTATTTTAAGTACAAAGCCGGCTTTACCCCTTAACTTCCAAGCACTTTTATTGTTCACTTTATGTGATGCGTGAAGGGATGGTCAGATTAAGATTATACGAGGATTCTCCTGTAGGAGGGGAGGAGCAATGAGTTTGATGAGGAGGAAGAAGAGGAAGAAAAATACAGAAAAGGTAAAGATTTAGCACACCAAGTTTGCAGATAAGTATCAAATGTAAGCTAGTCATGAGTGTTAATTTCCATTTCTCTTCCTATAGTCTTAACTAAATCACTTCTTCCATCGCCGCAGTTGTGGATGTCTATACTTAGGGACAACTACAAAACTGTGCACAGATTCTGGCCTTTCCTGTGGTTCCAAAGATGGCCAGATAATCTGTAAAAATATAAGACAATAAAAATAAATATTTTTATTTTATTTTTCCCCAAAGCGACAGTATTTTTATTTTTTTTGAGAAAGTATTTTACCAGGAAGGATACATTGAGATTTCTCTTGTTTTCAAGTATGTCCTGGGTGACGAGTATGTACCGTTAGGTGTCTTGCCCAAGGACACTTACTGGAGAGGTGCTCTAACTGGGATCGAGCCTGTGTCTCCACAGTCTCTCTCCACGCAGAGCAGTAATGTTACCTCTACTCCACCCGGTCCCAGACCCAGCCGGTACTATTGTTCACTTTTCAATACTAAAGTGAATAATACTGCGGCACTATCTAATTTTCCACAGCAGCAGCAAGTGTGGAGATGATGGAGCAATGCGTCATTACCCACTCTTTCATCGAAAGCTTGAAACGATGTGACCCATGCATCACCATTTGGTACCCCCCCCCCACAAGGTCAAGTGAGGTAAAGAGTCTGACCTTTCCAATGATATGAAACATAACCATATAATGTGAAAAAATAAAACAGTCAGGGTAATTCAGAGAGCGGTGAAAAGCAGGAGAATGACTGGAGAATGAAAAATTCTAGGTCAAAATAGCCAAACCAGGAAAATTCTCCCTTTCATCTCACTTTCCGAATCGGCTATTTTGACCTAGAATTTTTCATTCTCCAGTCATTCTCCTGCTTTTCACACTCTCTGAATTACCCTGAGTGAAAAAAAATCTGTTGTAAAACGTCTTTTTTCTTTTCTCTACTCTTAGGCAGTGGCATTATTTACATATAACTCAAACAATGTCATTGAACTAATTCACCTTCTCATTTCCCGAGCTGTGGGCAAGTTTGGAATTGATGGCATAATACATTATTACACGTTGTTTCATATAAAACACAATTTGTCGCATGGCTGCATGCATTCTTTACATCCCACTTAGGTCAGAGTCTAACCCTTCCAATAATTCCAAACATGAACAAGTAAAATACTAAAAAAAGAAAATTGACAAACCAAAAAAATTAATAGGGGGGGGTTGACAAACCAAAAAAATTAATAGGGGGGGGAGTTTTTTCTTAAGGCTGTGACATTGTCCATTTTCAACATATAAAATGAACAATACCACTGCCATTACTCACGATGGATACACATAGAAATTATGGCCCCTATTACGCTCTTTGTGCAAATGCGCTCGAGCAGCGCAATTTTTTATGCGCACGCAAAAAACCTTAGCGCGCGCAAATTAACGCGGTATTACGATCCGAGTGCATTTTTTCAGCCTTCAACTTTCTTCGAGCACAAATCCGACTCGCAAAGCCGGGCTCAAATGACCGTTGCGTGCAGGAATCGGTGGGCAGACTGTTTTTTCACGGGATTCAGCCAATCAGAATTAAGAACCACCATTTGCTAGGTTTCGGTTGTTGCGCCTGTCACAGTCAATCTGCGTATATGTGCTGCAAAAAAAATAAAAAATTAAACAATTTACAAATTTTATTGTTTGGGTATGTGTAGAATGTGTAACTGTACTGTGCTGTTTTTTTTTTTCCTGCAGGTTCATTTCGTTTCGGCCAGAACGTTCAGATTGTAAGTTAACACCAGGTTTTCAAAGATGTTACGATACTTCGCGCAAACGTCGTTAGTACGACATTGCGGGAAGATCATAATACCATCCGCTCGAAAGCATTCGCGCTGACAATGGTAAGTATGGGATGCTAGCACGCACTTGCGCTCGCGCTGGGTTCGCGCAGGGACAATCGCGGTAGACACTAACGTGCATCGTTTGCGCGAACGTCTTAATACGACGAGCAAAAAAAATTTGTAAATTAGCACAGCACACGGGTGAAATGGCAGCAAAGGGGTTAAGCTCACAGCAGCCCGTTTACTTTGACTACGAACTGATTTTCTTAATTTATCTACAAAAAAACTCCTTTTTAATCAATTTGTGATTCTTTTTGGAATGAACGCAAATCTTGTTTTACCACAATATGATGGATGAAAGAGTAAATAAAAAAATAATCATACTAATTTCAGAAAGCACTTTCTGGTGGCAAGAGTATATGTCTTTCTGTCCGAACGGAGTTAAATAACCAACTATATGCTTGATAAATAAATGTTAAAATACTCTTTCGACTCTAGTCAAACAAACGATTCATTCAGTTGAAAGCCAACACAGAGATACTTATGATAATGTTCATGTCCTAGAACAACTGCAAATTATCAATAACATTTCATTGTGACGAGCACTTCTAAGACTTATCTCATTGTATTCCCCTAAGTTGTTTTTTAATAGAAATTGGAATCTGACCAGTATTGCTGTATGAGCAGCAGCTCAGTGCTTTCACATTAGCAGAGAGAGAGATCCTCTCCCTGTTTAGAAAGAGACCCATCGAACAAATAAAGAAAAAAGACGCTTTAAAAAATGTATAATGTCTGTATTAGAATTGTATATAATTCTACAAGACGTGTGAGTGAAAGTAGCATTCTCAGATTAAAATGCCAATGGAAGCAATTCTTCAATGTAGGGCAGCACTCTCATCAAGCAAGGGCAGGCAGGTGTCACCACAATCCATGGACTGACCACCTCCAAGACATCCATAGAGCAAAAGAAGAACTGGACCTGGCATTCCCTTTTGCTCAAATGAAAAGTAGCAGGAACTGTCATAACCTTAACCCTTAAAGTAACCTAACCCCAACCTTAAAACTAACACAGAAAACTGACACAAGCATGGCGCTAAGTTTCAACAAGCAAATGGTATTGAGTGTGTAAGTTTTTTGCATCAAATGTTACTTTTTAGTAACATCTACATATGAGTGTCTTTTTTTTGTTTTTGCTTGGCAACTTTATTATTCTGTCAGTTTTATCCATATGCAGAAGGAGACAACTAAGAATAAACCCAGAAAAATCAGACGAAACGCGTCGGGCTCTATATGCTTACAGCAATTTTATTGATTTTATATGCTGAATAAATTTTTACACTCTGGTATCCTGTGGTGGCCATCTGTGATTGGGGAATTGCAAAGATACAGATCAGCTGGTAACAGGCGATGGATTGTCCACATCTCCTGACACAATAGTCAGCGAGGGCAGCCTGATATACGGGAGTGACATAGAAGTGTAATTTTTCCCAGGGATACTGTGTGTCTCACCAGGAAAATCAGAGTCTTTGTATTTTTGACAGGTGTGATGGCATAGGTGATGCATGAAGGGATGGTCAGATTAAGATTATACAAGGATCATACTATAGGAGGGGAGGAGCAATGAGTTTGACGAGGAGGAAGAAGAGTAAGAAAAATACTCAAAGGTAAAGATTTAGCACAGCAAGTTTGCACCTCTCCACTAAGTGTCCTTGGGCAAGACACCTAACGGTACATACTCACCACCCAGGACATACTTGGAAACGAGAGAAATCTCAATGTATCCTTCCTGGTAAAAGACTTTCTCAAAAAAATGTAAGAAAGCCACGAGTGTCAATTTCCATTTCTCTTCCTAATGTCTTACATAGCTAAGTCACTTCTTGCATGAACGCACTTTTGGCTGCCTTTACTCAGGGACAACTACAAAACTGTGCACATTTTGGCAGATGTATATGTACACGCTCATTTGGAGTATGTGTACAAAAAATAGATAAAGGGAATACGTCTGTCATCACAAGGTTAGCAAGTGTCACGCAGGTGTATTCAGAGTGTGAAGATAACACAAGAAGTGTTAAGTTTGATTCGCCTACTATTCCCAAATTTCAAATAGAATAAATGAACATGTATCACAATTGTCACATTTTTAAATAAATAGTGGGGTGTTACAATAAATATCCTTTTTCTATTGTGATATTTCTATTAAGGAAAGGAAGGAATTCTTTTAAATCAAAGAATATCATCCAAAAACTGTGATTTTCCAAGAGTAATTAAACACTTCTTCTAACAATTTTGGAATACTTTCCAGCTAAAGCTAATTAACAGCTCTTTGCCATTAATTATCTACCTGAAAAACAATGATATAGTCTGACAAGATTTAAAATTGCTACCTAAAGCTTGTTAAGCTAACAAGCACCTAGAGACATATAAAACTACTCTATACTCCAAGGTTGTATTAATATGTTGAAGTATCCAGTTAAAGGATGATAATGTATTACTAGATCAATCTTATTTTTATAGTTGGAAACCAAGACAAAACTGTACTTGAAACTGTACAAGCACAATCATATAACTTATGATGTGAGTTTAACAGCATTTATTGGTATGTAAAGGTGTAGTAAGAATCAGGCCGTATCATCTGCTATGCCGTGCTATGCTAATGTATCAACACCTTGTAGATCGATCTTGTAAAGCGCTGCAGAATTTGTGGCGCTATATAAATAAAGGATAATAATAATAACATGGGTTAACCACTTGGCTGCTAAGGACGTGCTCAGCGCACCCAGCCAAGTGGTTTCTCCTGTGCTATGGACGCGCTGAGCTCGTCCTAGCACAGGAGGCAGCAATCAGCCGGGATTCTGGTCGATTGCTGCACCTGCACGGTGTGGGCTGACATCTTGATGTCAGCCCAGCACTCCGGGACCCCGTCGTGTACAGTAGATGTCATCGCGCTATTGCGAGTGCGGGGAAGGTGCCTGAAAGGGAGGGGGCAAGTTTTTTGGACCCCTCTCCCTCCCGATCAGCTGGGGGCAGCGGTGAAAGTCAGGCACTGTTTGGAAGGGCACAGCCTGCCCTTCCAAATGGTGGCTGGCTTTAACCCCTTCGGGGCCGTATCACGATTCGGCACCGAAAAGCGCCGGAGCGTGATCCTCTCCCAGAGCTGGCCGACATCTTTGATGTCAGCCAAGCTTCCGGGAACTCCCCCTGACAACTGGTGTCATCGTGTAAAGCATGATGTCAGTTTTGGAGTTAACCCCTAGCTGCCACCAATGGTGGAGATAGGGGGTTCCAATGAACCCTCTATCTCCCGATCCGTGGCAGCTAGGGGTTAAGAAAACTGTTTTGTTTTTTATTATTATTTTTTAATATTTATTTTCTTTTCTTAACTTTACCATGGTCATGATTGGTATCGTTGGATCGGCCAGAGCATGGCCTTTCCAATGATATAAAACATGACCATGGTAAAAGTTAAGAAAAGAAAATAAATATTAAAAAATAATAATAAAAAAACAAAACATATATATATTAAAAATAATAATAAAAAAATAAACAGTTTTTTTTGTTTTGTTAATGCAGCAACAGACCTTTTTATTATTATTATTCATAGAACCTTACATGTTAATGTCAGACAATTTCGTTCAGTAGTTTTTTTTGCAAAAAGTGTTTAAATTCTAACACTTTCAAGCATATTGTGGTTTTTTTTTTTTACCCGTCTGGCGGCTTGTCGGCTTTTTTTTGTGTCTGGTCGCCGCTGTGTTCGGCAGCTCATCGGCTGCGTTTGGCGGCCCTTCGGTGGGTTTGAGGCAGTTGTCCATGTTTGCGGTGGATGTCTGGCAGGTTAGCATACTATAGACATTGTTCTGACGCAAGTATGGTGCTAAATCAATGCTTTTGACAGTTTTAGGATTAGGGACAGAGTAAATAGTAGGGTTAGGGCTAGTAATTATTGCTAGGTTAGTGTTTGTGCTTGTTCTAAGGTTATTTTTAGGATTAGGGATAACCCTAACCAACAGTTTGTGCTGTATTCGTGCTTTATTTTTAGGAAAAAGATTATGCTGAAAAGAACCAGTCCTTGTAGTAACTTGGTTGAGCATAGTCAAATACTAGTCCGAACAGCAGAGATACACAAGAGCTGACAAAATTTGAGGTCAGGAATACAGAGGTCCACAGACTCCAACTAGCCAAAGTCAGAGGAATGGAGATCAGGGTAAACGAGAGTCAAGCAAGTGTCAAATATCAGCAAAGTCAAATGTAGCGCTGTGGTAAAATCTTGCTGTGGCAGTACCTATTTTTGGCCACAAGATGGAGACTATCGCGATCAGAGATACTGGATATTGGGACTACAATGCCCGGCATGCTTTGCAAGAAGACAGGAAGTGGGTGGGGACTGGAGACTTACATCCTCTGCCTCGTGGAGAAAGTTCCAGGGCGCGCCAGGGAAGCAGAGAAAGCAGACGCACCGAGGAGATCGCGGGAGAATCTAGGCCCAAAGCCCGAGGGAGACCTGTTGTTCCGATTTTGGGTCACCTAGCCTGAGGAGAAGGAGACTCGCCCAGCGCCCAGACACTGCTGCAGATCGGCGGAATCGAGCGAAGAGCAGGCGGTGAGCTGGACAAGCGGCGTAAAGCTAGACAACGGATCCGGCCGCTAGTATCCCCAGTCAAAATCCGGAGGAGAGACGTCCTGGGTCAGCGGAGCCTAAAGAAATCGTCGGATGGGTGAGAGGCCTCCAAGGCTGTTTTATGATTAAAGGACGCTCTGCTGTTTTCTCTTTAAAGTCCACAGGGCCCCAACTGACTAGTTGAAGACCTTCCTTTAATAAACTCACTGGCCAGTTGAACAGTACACGGGTACCACACACACACAGATACACTTTTCACATTCTGGGACTTAACCTGTGCAGGACTCATTTCCTTTTGCGAATCGGAACGGGGGTTAAAGACAAAGATACGTTCCGAATACATTTTTCTCTTTTTCCGCTGCGCGTTTGCCGTAATACGAAGGGATTGTATGTTTGGGGTTTTGCTACGTGTCCCTTTTTCTGAACTATCGGGAAATTGCATTGCTTTTATGTTCGGTTGCGAATATTTTATTTTCCGAAATACGAAGCCTCGTGTTTCGTTTCTTTTCCGCTACGCGTTTTACCGGGATACGAAAATACTGTAATAATACTTGTGAATACCGTGTCTCAACATCTGCTCAAATATTTTAGTAAACTATATAAATATAAAAACTCACAACTGTGTTGGAGTATATTTATTCCCTAGTGCGGGGAGACTGACCCGTGGTTCATTTTCAGCGGCTCCTCCGGGAGTGAGCGCTACACAAACAACAAAGAGCTATGCACTGTAGAGCAATTGACCATGACAAGATGGGAAATAAGGCAAGTGGATGGACTTGTATATCCTGAACTACCTTCCAAATGACCAGGACATGAGAGGGGTGCCCTGGGTCCTTCTCTAACCACAAATCATAGAAGGGATGCACCAGTGATATAACATTGCCGGAATGGTGCATGAGATGAGTGGCATGACAGGTCACAGAGGACTTCCTTTACGAAAGATAGAAGGACATGACAACATCCTAGCTTGAGTTTTTATAGCCGCACCACAAGAAGCATTTTTATGAATCAAGTGATAATAATGCATGAGACATGTTAATGATATGGGTTGCTAATTAGGTTTGCTCATCCATTATGTATTTTTACAAAATAGAGGGTGTCCAAAAGTGGTATGATTACGGTATCAGGTCTCTCATTTTGCTAGAGCAAACACAGCTATTTATTTTTTTAAAAGATTTTACCAGGAAGGATACATTGAGATTTCTCTTGTTTTCAAGTATGTCCTGGGTGGCGAGTATATACCGTTAGGTCAGAAAAAAAGGAGAGACGATCGAGTCAGCGCTTCCTTTGGCCAGTGTCTTCTTTCTTTCTGCATATATATTTAAAATAAACAAACAAACGCTACCATAGCGTAGTAATCTTGGACACAATAAAAAATATGTGTGATAACAGAAGAAAGTTTGCACTCACATTTCCAAGTGTCTCAATCAGACACTAGATGCTCCAGGCAGCCGGCGACATTAAATAGGAACGCCGGATTTCCACGAAGTTTGCAGCCTTATCCCTCCAGTAAACTGCTGGACGTCAAGCATGGGTTTAAAGGCAAATTTATTAAAAATACATTTAAAACAGGTTTTCAGGCATAGCACCTAAAACCTGCCTGAAAACCTGTTTTAAATGTATTTTTAATAAATTTGCCTTTAAACCCATACTTGACGTCCAGCAGTTTACTGGAGGGATAAGGCTGCAAACTTCGTGTAAGTCCGGCGTTCCTATTTAATGTCGCCGGCTGCCTGGAGCATCTAGTGTCTAATTGAGACACTTGGAAATGTGAGTGCAAACTTTCTTGTGTCATCACGTATATTTTTTATTGTGTCCAAGATTACTACGCTATGGTAGCGTTTGTTTGTTTATTTTAAAGATATATGCAGAAAGAAAGAAGACACTGGCCGAAGGAAGCGCTGACTCAATCGTCTCTCCTTTTTTTCTGATTCATTATCTCCTGGTGGGTTTGGATATACCACCTATCGAAAGAGACAGCAGCTGATTCGACCCACTGATTTTATTATGCATATATACAAGTGTTTTTTGCTGTTAAATTGCGATTTTGGAATCTCCTCTAGATGGCGCCATTGATACAGGATTCTTCCCATATACCGTTAGGTGTCTTGCCCAAGGACTCTTACCAGAGAGGTGCAAATACATAGATAGTGTGTCCTGAAGCTTATTGGCAAGTGATTTTTGTGACGGTCAAACAATTTTAAAATGGAAATATAACTCCACCCCTAGAATCTAGACCCCTCCTCATGGAATTGTAGGAATAACACCGAGGTTAGTGAAATACAATGAAATCTTGTAGACTTCAACAAACCAAAAAGGACGATTCTTGCCAAAAATGTGACAACACTTAATTATAAACATCATTTTGGTTATCACAAGGCACAAAATAGTGGTCTTGCCCAAGACCCTTTAGTGGGTATTGGGGTTGTATTTCTTTTGAGCCATAGTACCAGTGCTGCCTAATTAAATTCAATATTTCATTTGTAATATTTAAAATAACGAAAAGAATTTCTCTTTTTTTTTTTGCCATTTTACATGTCATTTTACAAACAATATTTAAGTAAGGAAAATAATCTGTGGAATTGTGTTAACACTCACAGTTGTCTTCAAATCCCTGATCATTTTTTTAATTGTACTCAACCACAGGAAGTTATCAGACCTTGAAAAGATTGTTCCCTAATACCACAAAAAACCTGCTATTTAAAAATGTTTGGTAGAAGAACATCTGTGCTGCTCACAGCTTTTGGCACAATGGGTGGTAAAGTGTCATTGTTCAAATTTTTGTTCTTTTTCTGCAGTACTCAGCGTCCCCCAGACTAACGCTGAGAGCTGAAAACTAGAATAGTTGTAAATTGCTCAGTGAGAACAACCAGAAAATATTGAGAAAATAATATACGTATGGACATTTTACAAATGGGATAAAGGCCAATGTAGGTTTGAAATTCTATTAAAATTTGCAATAATGTAACACTGCGGGGCACTTTCTGCCTGTGAAATGTGTAGAAATTTCTGGACACGGAGTGTTGATCTATCTGTTTAGATAATTTGGCGATTTATGAGCTGTCACTGTTTATTTCTCAACAACAACATTTTTAAATGTTGATTGTTATGTCTCCTAAAGAGATATATAATTCATTGTTTTGCGCATGTATTCACATTTCTCTGACTCATACATATGTCAGTTGAAAGGAAAATCTGTGCACGATAAAATCATCTTGAATAAATGTCGGTTAGCAAAGCAACTTGTTTAAATATAATTCAAAGCAGCATTTAAATGACTCAGAGTAACTAAATGCTGCATATGCTTACTGGAAAATGTATATGTGGCGACTAGGATTCACAACATCTAGAGAACAAGTTGTTTAGTTTATCTGTTCAGAGAATCAACCCCCCCCCCCCGCCAGGGCAAAGGGAAAACCTACAATATATAAAGATCTTGAATAACCCCTAAGCACAACCTGGGGTGGACACACGGCACACCGTGGCCATTTAAAAACAATAAAGTGGTTATTTTGGCTAGAGTGTCTCAAGTACTTTCAGCATCTGTATATTGAAATTTGAGAGGCTCTATACATTCAGAGTACAGGAGAGGTGGGGTCGCTCCTATTCCCCGATGGGGCGGTTGCAACCACCAGATGTATCCAGCCCAGGAACATGTATAAAACATAATATATATATTTTTTCTATACATTAGAACATCATGTTTTTTCTTTATAACACATTTTCACATGTACTGAGCATTATAATCATATTACATTATTATCAAATGCCTTATTCTTGTGCTCTACTATAAGTGTATGAATGCAGGACAAGATAGCAGTGATATAGCGATGCATAATGCATACACCGCAATATGGTGCCCATCATACATGGCTTAGAATTCTTTAATCACCTGAAAGAATGTCTTGTCCCTGTAAAGAGTATGCTACTGGTTGTGAAGACTTTACCGATTTTTATTACATTATCATTAATATTATTTTATTTGTATTGTGCCAAAGAAGCTCCCTGTGGAGCTTACAGTCTCAAATAAGGTTCTTTAAAAACAAACAAAGTTCATTGTGGTATACGGTGTGATTGGTTTAGAAAGCAAAGTAGAGAATTTGTAGAGGATATGATTTGGATGGATGAGACAGTTGGTAAGTTCTGTAAAAAGGTAGGGATTTATCAGCTTGCTACAGCTAAAACGGAGACACTAAGGGGAAAAATGAACGTTCGCTAATCTCCCCCTAGTTCCCCCATTTTACTTGTAGATTACAGGGCAGGTGCTGAGTCCAGCAGCCTGCTCCGTAGCAGCCACTAGGCTCCAGGATGCTTGGGGCAGCGCTAAAGTGACGTTGCAAGCAACCCCTCCATGGAGTCTATAGGACTCCATGGAGGCTTCTCCTTCGGGGTCACATGACCAGCAGAATCTCACCTCTTGCGAGATCCTGCATGTCGGCAGAGTGATCACAGATGGAGACTGGGGACTGTCAGATCGGATCTTGTTCTCGGCGCGGGATGAGAGGTGAGGATTTGATTTTTGACTCTCTGCTTACACTTTATGCTCCCCATTTTAAGCATAGGGAGCGCAAAGTACGGTATACTGGCACTAAAAAGCGTTAATACAGATTCACTGATAGATTTTTTAACCCATTAGTGATCAGGAGGTGATCTATGCGGCACGCTGTCACCTCAATTAACCTAGCGCTAACTCTCATTTATGTGAGTGCTAGCGTTAGCGTTAAGGAGGTGATAGAGCTCATAGATTTAAAGGGAGGATTTAAAGCTCTGAAAAGCGATTGGAGAAGAGAGTTGTACGGCGTTGGTACAGCCTGGCTGAAATCCTGAAGGTGTGAATGGGAGGAGTAGATGAGAGGAACTGAAAACCAAAAGTCAAAGGCACAGAGCAGTAGGTGCTTGAGGGAATATTTGGAGATGATCTGAGAGATATAAGATGGCGCTGAGCTGAAGAGGAGATTGTGTATACATAGTACTGTTCTGAAATTGATACTGAAGTAACGAGAGCCAATGTAGAGACCGGCAAAGAGGAGAAGTGGAGGTTGAGTAATGGATGAGGAGGATGAGTCCAAAGAGCCATTTGGTATGGATTGGAGTGAAGACAATCGGTTGAGAGGGAAGAAGATAAGGAGGGAATTGTGGTTGCCAGATTGCTTTTGTTTGGCTTTTTCTTGTGTCAGGTTGGATTTTGGATATGTTACGTAGGTTGAATCAACAGGAATTGGTAAGAGATTAAATGTGGGCTTGAAGGAGAGAGCCGAGTCAATTGTCAATCCATGACAGTGGACATGTGGGTTTGGATAATAGGACCATCAACAGTAACTAACAAGTTTGCCAGAGGTACATGTGAGATCAAATCAACGGATGTTTGGTTCTTGACATGTTGAATTTCATTGGTGTCATGTCGTCCAAGAAGAGATGTTGGAAAACACGACTGACTCATATAACTCTACATGCAGTGCCTGTACACAGCAGATCATAACTAGGTCTGCAACTAATGATTATTTTCATAATTGATTAGTTGGACGATTATTTTTTTGATTAATCAATTCATCGGATAAAAGAATACAGTTTGTTTCCTTAAAAGGAACATTACAAAAAAATAAAAAATAAACCCCTGCCCCTTCCTTTTTTTGTATGTAATTTGCGTAGTGTTCATAACGTTCGTACGTACATTTGCAAATTGCATACTTTTTCGCACACAATGTACACGAGCACCTGATCACAGTGATGGATAGATGCTGCGTACGCAGCTTAAGCCCAATTCTTCTTTCTCCGCAAATGCTGCTACAAGCACTCCTGAAAGACCTGATGATGTCAGCACGAAAGCAGGGCGAGAACGGAGCCTGTCAAATTTAGCATATTAGAGTGTCCCTTTACAATAATTTCATGAACAAACAAATATTTTTAGTTAAAGCATTTTGGCAGGACATGATGTATACATATAATAATGATATATTATGAATCTGCCGATGGTGGATCATGTGTCCTCTGTGCTGTGCGATAAGAGGAGAGTGTAGATTTTTATTGAAGAATTGTTATTTTTAAGTGATTTTGAAAACTCACAACATATCATTCCTCATGCTATGAACAAAAGTACACATGTGGCTTGTTTTGTTGATGAGAGTTGTGTGTGTGTTGGGGTGGCTTGTTTTGTGTGATAGGAGTTGTGTGTTGGTGGCTGGGTTGTGTGTTGGTGGCTGGTGTGGGATGGGGTTTGGGTTGGTTGGTTTTGTGTGATGGAGTTGTATGGGTGGCCGGTTTTGTGAGATGGGAGTTGTGTGTGGGAGTTATGTGGCTGGATTTGTGTGATGGGAGTTGTGTGTATGTACTGGGTGGCTGGTTTTGCCTACTAATGGCTGGATTGGAGTTGTGTGTGTGTGTGCTGGGTGGCTGGTTTTGTGGATTGGAGTTGCTGAGCAGAGAATGGGTGTGTCTTTTGCAGGTATAAGATGCTGCTATGGTATTTTTTCTAGGTTTGTGCACCGATTTTTTTCAGTTCGATTCGGTTCGATTTGTTCGGATGTTTA
This sequence comes from Leptobrachium leishanense, assembly GCA_009667805.1. Classification (NCBI taxonomy): domain Eukaryota; kingdom Metazoa; phylum Chordata; class Amphibia; order Anura; family Megophryidae; genus Leptobrachium; species Leptobrachium leishanense. The sequence goes on along the minus strand of CM019066.1, from coordinate 301,942,395 downwards.
AACTTTTCGATTCGGCTCGTTTCGACCGATTTCTGTTTCGATTCGGTTCGGTTCGTTTTTCGTGTACATTTTTTTTCGGAATATAGACCATTTTTCGTATTTTCGTGTCACTTTGCTCGTTTTTTGTATCGACTTATCGGAAATTTTCGTTTTTTCGGAACTTCTGTTCTCCTCGTTTCAAAGTGTCTACGATAATTCTGGCGATTCTATCGTGTTTTTTTTTATTAAATAAAGATCCTTTTTTTCTTATGAATAATTGAATATACATTTCACAACTTTATTTAATCATATTAAAATGGTATGAAAGCCAAGGAACAAAAAAAATGAACAAAACGATTTAAAAAACGCTAAACTGACCCGAATGCCACAAGAAACAAGTGATACGCATTCACAAATACAAAATTTACAGAATCAGCGATATAACCGATAATAGTTAAATATACGATTTCCAGAATTACCGAAATGGAACCGAAATCACGAATGGAACCGAAATCATGAATAGAGCAAAAATAAATTTCGATTTGACACATTTCAGGTCCATTCGAAAAATCCGAAATTTTTTCGTTTCGGCTCGGAAAACTTTTCGGATCTATCGGTTTTCGGGTCCGATCCGATTCGGAAATTCGGCCGAATCCGAACGCACGAATCGGGAAATTTCGTGAAAATTCCGAAATTCTGAAACCCGAAACGCACATCCCTAATTTTTTCTTTACTTTTCTAGTTTTTTAAGACTCACTCTTCCCTGTCCCTGTTTACCCTGGGCTGCCTATTCACTGGTGATGCAGTGAATGCAGCCTGCCCCCCTCTATGCAGGACCTCACCAAAAGCCAGGCAGCTCAATGACAAATTTCTGATCACTGCAGTGCTGGCTAAGGAAAGGTCCACTTTAATAAACAGCAGTAAGCAGACAGGGCTTCATATTCTGCTGATACACCCAGCCCTTTACCTGCCGTTTACTGTCATCTTCTCTCTCTGCACACAAATCACATCCCCCTCCCCTCTCCTAGAGCTGCTGCTGGGCAGGGGAGGAACTATGGAGGGAGGAGAGGGGGATTTTTATTCTATTCTATTTTATTCCTTATGTAAATGCCCTGCTCCGCTGCTCATTGTTTGAGAACACAGCTCAAAGCTGACACACAGTGACAGTGGCACCTCCTAGTACCCCTAATGACACCCCAATAATCACTGGTACCTGGGGAGGCCCGCCCGCCACTCCCCTACGTATACCGCTGCTCTGTGATATGCTCACACACAAGTTTGGCGAACTGCCAGCAAGTACGGTGCTGTTTGAAGGCAGTGCAAATCCTCATAGAGAAGTAATGGTCAATCTATTCAGAGAACAGCAAACAGCAGAGAAATGGCAGTGAAATGCCCTGATGTTCGGTGGTTTCAATCAGCAGGTTTATTCAGGCGAACCCCATAGGTTTCAATGTTAAAAATATTCCCGTTTTCATGCAATATCTAATAAACCATTTATTATTTTAATCTGCAGTACAAAGTCTTTATTGATTTTTTTAGTAGCTTTTAGTTATTTTTCAGAATTTTTTTCCGCAAAATTTCCCCCCCTTTTTTTAATAGCATTCTTTCTTTTTTCTGTAACAGAACTTTTTATTATCAATCATAGGATCTTAAATGTAAATTCCAGACATTTTCGTTCAGTAGTTTTTTTGAAAACAGCAGGCCACGGGTTTGCGGTGGCGGCATTCAGCGGCTGACTCGCTGCACTTTGGGGACCCTGTGGTGAATGGTGAATTCACTGCAGGGTGGGGAAATTTTATTCCCCGAAGTGCAGGGAATAACAGAACACCAAAATGTTGGCGTCATTTCAGTGCTCTGTGAGTAACCCATTTAGTGGTGAGGTTTTTTGCTGCCCCCTGGAAAGTGAAAGTCTAGGCCTCGCCTACCCAGGACATACTTGAAAATTAGTGAAATCTCAATGTATCCTTCCTGGTAAAATACTTTGCAAAAGTAAAAAAAAAAATTTGTGTCACCCTAGGGGTGGTGCCACCCGGTGTGGGCCGCCCCCCGCGGTACTCCCCTGGGAGGAGGGTCCGGAGGTGGAAGGGAGTGAGTATGTTCAAGGGACTTGACCCAAAAATGTGAGGGAATGGGTTAGGGCAAAATGACTGGACCTGAGTGTGGGAGGGAGTTTGGGGGAAGAGACCAGACCAAACCAAAAAAGAGAGAATGGCAACTCTAGACCAAAGAAGGGGTGACAGACAGGCAGGTTGGGGTGGTGACACAGGACTCCATCTTCAAGTAAGGATAAAATACCAGCAGACCAGCACCCATACCCAGTCGCAGTATCTCCAGGGTTTGTGTTATAGCGCTTCTGCAATTGTAAACTAAATAAAAACAAGCTGATTATGTCTGACATAAACCCTAGAACAAACTCATACTGAGTAAAGCAGCCACACGTCTTGTACATTTAGCTCCGAAGCAGAATTAGAGGTTATAATTTTTAACTCAGTCTGACTCTAAACAGTGTGTGCTGTACACAAATCAATTAATTGACAGCCGATTAGTTGTCAACTATTCTCATTATCAATAATTTTCATTATCGATTAAAAATCGATTAGTTGTTTCAGACCTAATCATAACATAAGTCCACATTAGGGATGAGATTTTCGGTTCGATCTGTTCGGAGTCCGAATCGAACATCGGCTGTTCGACAGTTCGCGAACTTCAAACTTTTTGGGATGTTCGTCAAAAGTTTGAAGAAAATAAATAAATTTGAAAAAAGTATAAAAAATGCTTAAAAAAATACTAAAAAATCTAGAAGTAAAGAGACTCTTTACTGCAGAATATTATAAGCAACGGTTTATTAGATATTGTATTAAAAGGGGAATATTTTTAACATTGAAGCCTATGGGATAAAACATTCTTGTTACTAAAAGATCAGGAAGACACGCCCTCTAATCAGGCACTGTAGAGGGCAGCCTGCCGGGGCCTCCCAAGGATCCCTTGAGGAGCATGCGGCCGCCGGATGACAGAGCTGCGACTGTGTGGGCTAGCTGCCCGGGTGCATGTGGCAGAGACAGGCAGTGCAGGGAGGGAGCCACTGCACCTGCGGCCATGGCAGACCCCCCCACAACCAGGATCCAGGGAGCCCCCACTGACCACCAGGCTAAGGTATTGCAACACATTTCTTAAAAAAATAAAGTCCGAGGACATTTTTAAATGTCCCCGGGAACATAAATTAAAACTTTTTTTTCTTTCTCTACCTGGCTGAATGTATTTAATTATATATATTAGATACATTCAGCCAGGTAGAGGGGGGTGGCATGTGGACTGCCCGGGGTCTCAGGCAGTGGTTTGTTTTTTTGTGTGTATATTTTTAGAAAATTTATAGGGGAAGGTAAGGGCAGGTATGATAGAGAGAGATTATATATATATATATATATTATATCCAGACTTGTATTACACACACATTTTGCCAACTAATTCCCCCCCCCCATTTGGCTGATCCCTCCAGAAGAAATGTTGAACCCGATAGAGCAGAGAATAATATATATATTCTCTGCTCTGTCGGGTTCAACATTTCTTCTGGAGGGATCAGCCAAATGGTGAGGGGAGCATTTAGTTGAGATTGTCCACATGCCACCCCCCCATGTGCGTATGTGTGTATATATGGGCTGAGGTCTGTGGGTGGGTGTGTATATATAGCTGCGTGTTGATATATACGTATATGTCTGTGTGTGGTATCAATGCATCCCTACTCTATACACAGCGCTCCGTGTCCCTATAATATATATGATCAGGGGTAACCTTTTTTTATACTATTCCTATTAAATTAACAGTAATTTTTGATGTATTTTATTGAGTAGAAACTTTTTTTTGCCTATATAACATGTGCTTTGTGAAAATAAAACGGTTTTGTGTGTACATTTTAATTTAGTTAGTGGATTCCTGTCCAGTGCGGTGAGAAGCAAATGTAATGCAGTGTAGACACGCTGCGAATGAAGTCAAGCCTGCAAAATATTTGCTTCTCTTCGCTACGCTGTGCGTCGCTACACGCTCAGTGTGTCTCAGCCTTTATTCCCGCATCGCTAGCTTACCGAATCAGTTTGTATACTTGTTACTGACCCTGCTTGTTCTGAGGACCTGATCTCTTGCCGACTTTTCCTGCCATTTGACTATTCTCTCTGTGTATTCCCTGACTGTTCTGTTTGCTTCCTGTTGCTACTGGTGTGCGCCGATTCTCACCATATACAGTAGCGCAGTACAAGTGCCTAAACATTGCTGACCTGGTTTTGTTATAGCTGCTGATGTAACTGAATAGATTGGGGGATCTCTTCTGCATTACCAAAACCTCCACCACTGCACTCTTCCACTAACCTCAGAGGGGTTACGGTGTGAAGGCACTTGCTGCCACCAAAGGCAAAATATTTGGGAGCACTGACGCCTATACCAGATTCATATCATTTTAATATTGGACCGCAGGGTCCAACCCTGCACTCTTCCACAATACCACAGAGGGGTTACGGTGTGACGGCACTGTTGCCGACACTAAAGGCCCAAGTTTAAAGCACCTATTGTTACTTTTATCCAAAGCCTGCATAAGTTTCACCATAATTTAGCCCAAAAATCACTAAACTTGTTCTGCGTATCCTAAAATGTCTCCTCTTTTCATACAGGCTGCCGCCCCAAGCAGTTGTTTATGAATAGATTACAGGAAAAACATTTACCGTCATTTGAAATATCATTCTTTTGTTTTTAAATGTTTCTATACATCCTACAAATCCGCCACTTCACGGGCAGGTTATGGGGACCTCCTAGGCATGATATATGAAGGAATTTTTTGTTTCTATTCTTAACCTTTATTTCATGGAAAACTCCCTGTTCCTTTAAAAACACTTTTTAAAAAAAACTTTTTGTCCTTGTTTCCACTCCCCCAGGGCACTACCCGGACCCCCATACACCTCTTATGGCAAATATCTTGCATATATGCCCTCTTGGAGGGCACTCTAAAATTTAAACGTTCGAGTCCCATTGACTTGCATTGAGTTCGAATCGTGTTCGTGTTCAAATTCAAACTATTGAAATTGTTCGAGTTCGAATGCGAACCGAACACAGGGGTGTTCGGCTCATCACTAGTCCACATAAGGAATCTTGGTGAATGTAACATCATGCTATTGGATTGTCTGAGCTATTATAACTAATACAAAGACAGAAATTAAAATATGAAGAGGTTTATCACAAAAAAAACTGCATCTGTAATTACGGTCAGTAATTCATGGGGGTGGCTTGAGTATTTGAGGAAGCAAAGAATTAAAAAAAAGAAAAAACAAATTAGTTTCCTTTTGTCTAACAGTGAGTAATTATATATATGGCAAATTGTTATGTTTGTTTCACAAAACAAGTGGTAAAAAGGCCAAGTAAAAATGCATTTTATTTTCTAGAATTTAACACTAATATGTGAAGATGCCAAAGGGAGAGACTATTTATGTGTGACATTGTATGCTTCGGGATAACATTTATAAAGCAGTAATGCGCTGAAGATGGCATTAGTATGTTGCCTGTCAGTTTTTATTTGACATGAAAAAGACTCATTCATATTACATTTAAAAAAAAACCTGCCAAACCCGTATTAATTTCAGTAATTGTGGTGAAAACTATTGTTACTATGGAAATATGCAAATTTTCAGTGGTCTAACATCTAAAAATAGTGGGTTTTGATATTTGATATTTTAAAAATAGAATTGAACATATTTTATGCATCCATTTGATAATAGTAATGAAAATCAGCTTTTCCCTGAATATAAAACATATTAGCAATGCTTGTGTATTTGAACTGCATGTTCAGAAAGGTGTATTTTATGCTATTATTATACTTTATGTATATACCGCCAGCATATTCTACACTCAATTACGTGATTATTATCAGTATCAGAACTATTTAACCCCAGATCAATCAGGCTTTCGTCCAAACCATTCAACTACAACTGCCCTTTTAAAAGTTTGTAATGATATCCAAGCGGGCATGGAACAAGGAAATCTAACTGGAGCCATCTTCCTTGATTTTGCCAAGGCTTTTGACACAGTAGACCATGGCATCCTATTACAAAAACTTAAAAACTCTGGTATTGGTGATAGTACGTTAACCTGGTTCCAATCATATGTGTCTGATAGGTCTCAATTTGTGTCCATTTCTGACAGCACTTCCCTTCCCCTCCCAGTCACGTGCGGTGTACCCCAAGGCTCGATACTGCTATTCACAATATTCATAAAACGATCTACCCAATGTCTGCAAAGCTTCAACTGTACACATGTACGCAGACGACACTGTAATCTATACTAGCAAACCAAATCTCCCGCAGCTGGAGGCCGTGCTGCAAGAACAATTCACAGAGGTAGAAAAGTGGATCGCAGATAACAAACTTTTTCTAAATACTGACAAAACTGTTACAATGCTCTTTGGAACCGCACCTAAACTACACAAATTGCAAACACCCCATCTATGTGTTGGTACAAAATCAAATGGCACGCTGACCACAGTCACTTCTCTCAAATACCTAGGTATGTGGTTAGACCCAAATCTATCTTTTGGCCCCCACATCGAAAAACTCTCATCTAAACTCTACCCCAAACTAGGTGCCCTGTACAGAAACAAATCCTGCCTGAGCCCCGCGGTAAGAAAGCAGATTGTACAACAAATGCTTATGCCAGCCATTGAATACGGAGATGTAGTGTATGCAGCCGCCCCGCAAACACACCTCCAGAAACTTACTACATTGTATAACTCATTCTGTCGCTCTGTGCTACAATGTAACTACATGACACACCATTGTGACATGTTAAAAGAACTAAACTGGCCATCACTGGACTCTAGACGCACCCTTCACCTTTCCAACCTGGTGTTTAAGAGCTTTTCTGGGAAGCTACCACCCTACCTGAATATGCCGCTTCCCCCGGCAGTTCCCTCATCCTATAACCTCAGATCCAGGACCAGCACCTTACTTGCAATACAAAAAGAAAGTGGCTCGATCCTCATTTTCCTACAGAGCACCGCAAATATGGAATAACCTCCCAGACACCGTCAAATCTTCCCCCAGTCTAAAGTCCCTTAAGACTTCCCTATTAACATACCTCAATACAAAATGCACCTGTAAACATGTAACATAATGACTTTATTTCCTACATATTTATTTTTCTGTTAATCTGTATATTTGGTCTTGTGTTAATATCTTGCATTTTACTATTTTGTATTTCTGTAACCACTCAATGTTCTCGAACCCAGGACATACTTGAAAACGAGAGAAATCTCAATGTATCCTTCCTGGTAAAATCCTTTATAAATAAATATTCCGCAGCGCTGTACAACGGGCACAATATAGACAGGGTTACAATACATTGAACAACATTTTGATAAACAAGTACAGGAGGAAATGAGGGCCCTATTCCCGTGGGAAGGGTTGGAGGTAAAACAGGAGGAGAGAGACTGCAAGGTGAGAGTGATGGACTGCAAGGTGAGAGTGATGGACTGCAAGGTGAGAGTGATGGACTGCAAGGTGAGAGTGATGGACTGCAAGGTGAGAGTGATGGACTGCAAGGTGAGAGTGATGGACTGCAAGGTGAGAGTGATTGACTGGTGGGAGCACTGAGGTGTATTAGTGAGTTGGTGGGGGGCTTCCCTAAATAGGAAAGTCTTAAGGGAGCGTTTGAAGAAAGGGAAACTAGGGGAAAGGCTGACAGTACTTTTACAGAGCTTTGTAGGTCAGGGTAAGGACTATGAATTTAATTCTAAAGTGGATGTCAGTGAAGGGACTCGCAGAGAGGAGCGGCAGAGACAGAGCTATATGCAATATGTATTCTGGTTTCACTAAATTAAAAGAATGCTAGTGATTTTCTTTTTATTTGTAGTTATATTTATCTGTGTACAAGATAATGATTTGAGGGGGGGGGTAAAGATCTACAACTGTTATCTCCTTACACACTTATTTATTTATTTTTTTCTTTCAAAAATATGTGGGGTGTTTTTAACATTGCCATTTTTCCATTTGACACTTTTTACATTTATTGATCTTTTAAAATTATTGATATGAAAAGTTTTCCCTACATTACCTGATATCCCCTAACATTCTCTTACCTTCTTCACTATCAAGAAGTTTTCCATAAAATCACTGTCAGAAATCAGTGGATTTATGGAAAACTACTTATGTGTGTGTTAGTAAAGACCCTTGGTGACGTGGACTCTGAAAATTAGAACAGAATGCAAAATATTATATGCATTATGACCACACAGTGGGCACAGTTACACATTCCTACCTTTCCACCTTTATATACATTCATATAACTTTACCCCCATCCAGAAGTCATAATTCAATAACCATTTTTTTTTTTTAAATGGAGGTTGTTATGTCTAGTCCTTGAGTAGAAATAACAAAAGCTTGATGGTGAGCTATAGAAAGAAAATTGTTTGGTGAAAATCTTGACAGAAATATCAGATAAGTCAGATGAGTGTGACCTTGTGGACACATTGGGCCCAATTCCAGCCGAGCCATTAAATCAACAGCTCGAGCTGTTAATAGATACTGTAACGTGGGGTCCCATACCCACATGCATAAAGCTCCCCTCATCGTCAGTATCCCGAAGGAGTCCGGTTTCTGGCCCAAAACCCAGTCAATAGCTGGAGCTCCTTGCAGGGGAAAAAACTAACTGGGAATTTACTTATTTATAGGGTTTACAGTTGCAAACACAGGCAGGGAAAATGTACACAAAAACGATGGAAAACACGCCTAAGTGTTTCCATGCTGCAGAGTCTCCACCCTCCCACACACATACCCTGGGGAAACAAAGGCTAACGTAAGGGGGCAGTGAGAACTAGTTTAAGCCAGCTCCTGGGGGTGCTGTTGGAAGCAGAAAAAGACAAAGGAATTCATTACACATAAGGAAAACAGCACAGTATATACCACACAACACACTGCAAAGAATACATAAGGGAATAATAACATAACACATACATCAGGGAATAGGGCACAGAAAACACAAACATCCTGCACCTAGAGCTGCAGGAACAGGGTGACTCCTACATAGCAGAGGGCTGGGAAACGCTATAAAAAAAAATCAGACCCACACCTCCCAAATACATCTCTAGGTTCATGTACCTGAAGTTGAAAGTGACTACCGTCACACATACTGCCTCCAGCCTTTAGCTTACGGCTCGAGCCACTATTCCAACAAAGACCTTCAGCTTGGAAGTTTAGCTACCTAACGGCAGGGCCGGTGCTCCCACTAGACAAGCTAGGCAATTGTCCCCAACACGGGTTCCATTATTGCACCCATTCCTCATTGTGCAGCTCATGTAGCCGGCAGTGGCAGCTCGCAGATCCCTGCTAGCAGCATAGAAAGTAGAAGTGTTATGGTAATGCGCAGGCCAGAGGCTGAAAGTAAAAAAGAGGAAAAAGAATGAAACGGCACAAAAGAAAGCAAGAAAGAAAGAAAAAAAGAGGCAGATGAAAGAAAGGCAGAGGAAAGAAAGAGGCACAGAAGAAAGTTAGAAAGACGCACAGAGGGCAGAGGAAAGAAAGAGGTAGAGGAAAGAAAAGACGAACGAAAGAGGCACAGAAGAAAGATAGAAAGAGGTAGAGGAAAGAAAGAAGCACTGACCGATCCCGGGCCTGACCAGCCGAGGGGTAAGATGGGCACTGAACGACCGTGTGCCGCCCCTGTGCACAGTGTGTTTGTCCCCCCGCAGTGTGTGTCCCCATGCACAGTGTGTATTCCCCCTCCTGCACACACATTGTGTGTGTGTGTGTGTGTGTGTGTGTCCCCGCATTTCAACAGTTAACAATATTTGCTTGTTGGGGGTTGCAAGTAACTGATCTTGCCTAGGGCGCAAAATAGTCTAGCACCGGCCCTGCCTAACGGTATATTAACAGTTCCTATACTTTGTATAAAAGCTGTTAATAAAGGCTGAGAGTGGGAACAGCAAGCTTTTCCAACGTAGCTCGATGTTTTCGGCTCTAGCCGGTATTTGTAAAAGAATGACGACTCTCAGAGCTTGCCGTTAAGTGTTTTTGCAATAAGGAGACATTTCAGCCAATGTGCTGCAGCTCACAGAAATGCTCTATGTGTCCCGACCATAATGTACACAGAGTCCATCTGCCTGTGTCTCACAGACATTCAGCAGTAGCAAAACCTAACCAGCAGGGGGAGACCTCTGCCTGTCAAATGAGCTATTGTAGTGTATTGTATTAAAATTTGCATAGACACTACAAACATTTCTACAATTTAAGTAATGGAAAGTGATCCATAAAACCATTGGTTCCTGTCAGTGGTTTTATGGAAAATCAAATGGTAATGAAGGAGTTAAAGCTGTCAAACACAAAATACATTTCACAGTTTGAAAAAACTACAAGTTATTTACGTAATCCACTAACAACGTTTTGTCACGGTTCCCAGATCCCACCACGCAGTACTTAACACCCCACACTCCACAGAGCCCAGAAGCTACCAACAGAGTAGCCGTGAAAGATCTTTAACTGTCTGGTCCTTAGAATTGGCCAGGTAAACTAGCTAGACAGAAAAGGGTTAACAATACGGAGAGGAGTCAGCCGAGCCAGAATCAGGAATACAGAGTTCAGAATGGTCAAATGGAATAGCCGGGTCGATATCAGAGCAGTGGCGTAGTACAAGAAAATGGTCTAGGGCAACAGAAGGCAGAATAGTCAGAAACAAGCAGAGGTCAATAACGGGTTAATTCAATATAGCAGTCAGGTACAAGGAGCTCAGGTATGGATAACCACGATCTGGCAACTGCTGAGAATACACTGAGGGTTTTTAAAGACCTTCACCAGGCCACGCCCCCCACTCAAGCCGCGCCTCATGCAGCCACCTCCCTGCCTGTCTCCATTTAAACCAGGCATTGGTCAGCGAGCAGCATCAGACATGCTGCCCTCAAGCACACAGGTAGGGCTGGAAGCTCCCAACGTTACACGTTTCTTTGAAACAATGAAAAATAATCTGGAGCATACATCAGATGTAGCACAGGGATAGGTACAAATGTGGCATTTTTGACTGTAAACAAATATATGCGTTGTTTTACATTCTAATCTATTTTTATATCTGCAAGCTAGACACACTCAACATATCACAAATAATAAAACTAATAAGAAATCAGCAAGAAAATGACATAGCTGATCACTATATCAAACAAATGGTGGCTATTAAAGTGGCACCTGCCACAATATATCAGATTAAACTTGAAGAACATGATTATAACGACAGAATATATGCACATGACAAGATGGCAGGCAGATGCCTGCGGTTCAAATACTTACCATTCCCATAGGAAGGCAACAAAAATGGCTTAACTGATAATAAATAAGCGAAATGTTACATAATAAGATTATCTTTAGACTTCTAGAAGCAAGCTGAGATGGCACAAAAATGGAAAATCCACTTTTTGTTCCTTTTTCACTGGACTAAAGCATTGTGTCCAAAAGCAAGAAATGCTGCTATGAAATGAATGATCATATTATTGCTTGTTAACATTTAAATGTATCTGACAAGTAATTAGGCAAGCAATAAGAATATAAATCATAGGGGTTATTCACAGAGCACTGAAATGTTGCTGACATTTCGTTGCTTTGTTTTTCCCTGCACTTCGGGGAATCAAATTTCCCCACCCTGTGAAGAATTCAGCATTCACCGCACGGTCCCCAAAGTGCCGGGAATCGGCCACCGAATGCCACCGCCAACCCGCAACAACGACGTCACAAACCCACCGCAAATCCGTCGCCCGGTGCCGCCAACTTACCGGACATCTGCCGCAAACCCGCCGGAGGGCGCCAAATGCAGCCGACGAGCCACCGAGCACAGCGCCACTCAGCCGCAGTAGAAAGCTGACAAGCTGCCGGATGGGTAAAAAAGACAAAAAAAACAATACGGTTGAAAGTGTCAACATGAAACGCTGTTTAAAATGTGTGAAATTAACATATAAGGTCCTATGAATAAAAATAAAAAGGTCTGTTACAGAAAAAAGGAAAACCGCTATTAAAAAAAAGGAAACAAATCCCGAAAAATGCCTAAACGGTCCTAAACAAATCAATAAACAAAAAGACTTTTTGCTGCAGATTAAAATAATAAATGGTTTATTTAGATATTGAATAAAAATGGGAATATTTTTAACATTGAAGCCTATGGGGTTCGTCTGAATAAACCTGCTGAGTGAAACCTATAAATAGCAGGTAATTTCGGCAACTTTTCTCTGCTGTTCGGTGGTCTGTGAATAGATTAACCATTGCTTCTCTATGGGAATTTCACTGCCCTCGAACAGGCACCGTACCTGCTTGCAGTTCGGCAAACTTTGTCAAACTGCCTGCTCTCTGAATAGCCGAATGGCCCCGAAATGGCACCGTACAAGGAAATTCCCTGCTCGGTGCCATTTCATGGCCAGATCGTCTCTCTCTGAATAACCCAGGACATACTTGAAAACGTGACAAATATCACTGTAACTTTCCTTGTAAAATACTTTATAAATAAATAAATTTGAACGTGGATTGACAACATGTCTTGGGTATAAGAAGAAGTCAGCTGATTTCCTTTTAAATTGAAACATTTGAATAGAAAGATGCAAAACTTTTCACTTTATAAAGAGCTAAGCATGAAGATATTATTCACAATCAGTTCTTTGTGTGAAAGGCTAAACTGTATTATGTTTTGAATTTATCCAATGAGTATTCCGGCGACACTGTAGGATTATGTCTGCTCGATTTGGATGGTGAATGTTTCAGCTGTCGTTCTGAAAGTCAAAATACTTATAGCAAATTAAACTGAGACGTATATTTATACAAATTATCTCCAATAATCACATAAGCAGCTTTTGTATCAATAGCAAAGTGCAAACAGCTAAGCATGCACCACACAATTGAATTTTGTGTCAGGAGTTGTTGGAGGAAACAATGGGGGTTATTCAGAAAGTGACTGTGTTGCAAACGCTGACAAACAGCGGCATTTCACAAGATTAAAATTCAAAAGAGCCACAGGAGGAGCTTCGCCATAAAGATTCTCCTGCCACTCTTTTTGTGAAAGGCTGGCGTTTGTTGACGTTGCTACACAAGCAATTTTTGCCAATGTTTGCAACTCTGGCAAATACTGGCACTTAATCAGGGCCGGATAAAGATCTCTATGGGCCTGGAGCTGAATATTTTGGTGGCTTTTTTTGGAATTTAGTGAAATGAAAACATATTTTAGGTTATTTAGTAGTGCAGATACGGCTATATGTAACCAGGCAGATACTGTGTGAGTAAATTTCCATTCAGATTTCAATCATTTAAAGCCTGTAAAATTATTGTTACCCATTTTATCATCCAAACCTTTGTGGTTATATATTCTATAGGGCATTCTTGTTAAAAAAAATGTGAAATGGGAACCTGTTACTGCATTTTTCTGAGAAAATATACAATTTTAACCGTAAAATTTAAAAGAATGAAATATTTCATATTGTGTTTTGGAGGATGGTGTTTTATGAATACTATGACTATCAGGGTTATTCAGAGAGCGGTGAAAAGCAGGAGAATGACTGGAGAAAGGAAAATTCTAGGTCAAAATAGCCGATTTGGAAAGTGAGATGAATGGGAGAATTTTTCTGGTTTGGCTATTTTGACCTAGAATTTTCCATTCTCCAGTCATTCTTCTGCTTTTCACCGCTCTCTGAATAACCCTGTATGTATAAACCACTAGACATGTGCACAGCACAAAATTTCGTTTTGAACTAATGCATTAGTACTAAAATGCAATTTATTTAGTTGCTAAAGAATTTCGTTTTCAGTTCTTTAGTATGAAAACTAATTTCATTCATCCGAAAACCAGTGGATACAATTACTATTGTAGTGGCTCCTCAGAGGGCTGAGATCGCTGCTTGTTACAGTATCTCTCACTCTCAGCACAATGTGGGCCATATTATATAGCTGGTGCTAACTTAACCAGAGCTGTTGTAAACTTCCCAGAGCTATTATAGCCTATGGAGGTTTTCAGTTACAACAGCTCTGGTTAAGTTGGCACCAACATTGCAATACTGCCCCGTGTCAGGCAAAGCTGTTACAGTAACTGACTGCTGCTCATCACAGCGCTCAGAGTTTCAGTAAAACTAGTAAATAATATTTTTATATATAAGACGTTAGAACAATATTATTTCCTTGTTTTACTGAAACTCTGAGCGCTGTGATGAGCAGCAGTCAGTTACTGTAACAGCTGAGCCTGATACATTGTACTGAGAGATAATGTAACAAGCAGCCGATCTCCGCGCTCACAGCCACTGGATTTAAAGGGCTAAAAAAAAAAGTCTCTTCTCTGTATAATGTTTAGAACATCCTCCTGCATTAATTAATACCCCTCTCTGTATAATGTATACAACATCCACCTGCATTAATTAATACCCCTCTCTGTATAATATATAGAACATCCTCCTGAATTAATGTCCCTCTCTGTATAGAACATCCTCCTGCATTGGCATGTGGAGGGTGCAGAACTTCGGATTTTGCGATGTTGCGCTCTTCATTGCTGGTCTCCTTCACTCATATAATATAATATCACAAAAAGGACTGAAACTAAAATGTAGTGCATTTTATTTTAGTTTCTTTCGTTTTTTGTACTGAGCAGTTTTGTTTCTCTTGAGTCATACTAAAACTAAATTATCCCAAAATTCGGACTAAATCGCTTTAGTACTAAAACGAATGCACATGTCTATAAACCACTGACTTTGCTCCCAGCATGGGAAATGAGAAGGTGAGTAATGGCAGTGGCATTGCTTATTTTATACGTCAGTGGTTCCCAACCTCGGTCCTCAATCATAGCAAATCATATCACCTGTGCTGTGCTTCAGATATCTGGAAAACCTGACCTGTTGGGGGTACTTGAGGACCGCAGTTGGGAACCACTGTAATACGTGACAAATGTGACAAATGCAATCACTTTGGAACTAAAAATAAATAACTCAAAAAAGTTTATTTTTTGTTTTCTCGTCCTTTAGATTTTACATGGTCACGTTTAGTATCAACGCTAAAAACCAGACTCTGACTCGTCCAATGTCACCTCACTTGACCTTGTGATGTGTAAAGATTAGTGACGCAGGGTTCCAAAGCCCCCCCTCGTGCTCGGCGCTGCAGTGCGGCGGTTTAGGATTTTGATGCAACAATTCGTAACAACGGATTCTGCCATCACCTCCACGCTTGCTGGTGACACGAGAAATGTGATGGAGAGTTAGTGCAGCATCATTCTTCACTTTATAATTGAAAAGTGAAAACTTTTACTGTGTTAGAAAGAAAAAGAAAACATGTAAAATTATTTATTATTTTACTTTTATTGTTACATAAAACCTGGTCATTTTTGGTATCATTGGAAAGGCCATGTTCTGGCCTTTCCGGTGATACCTCACATGACCCTGTAGTTGCAATAGTTTACAATTATGAAGTGAATAGTGATGCTGCATTAACTCACCTTCTCATTTCCCACACTGCCAGCAAGTGTGGAGCTGATGATGAAACGCATTGTTTTATTGACAACCTAGACCGTGGCTCTGCAGTGAGGAGAGACAGGAAGACTTTGGAACCTGCATCTCTGAATTGTACACCGCACAAGGTTAAGTGAGGTGTCTTTGGAAAGGTCAAAGTCTGGTCTTTACAATGATACAAACATGACCATGTAATGTGTAAAAATGAAAAACAGAAAAAAAGGAAATTAAATTTTTTTTTTCTCTGTTCTATGCCAGAGGCAATATATGCTTTTACATATAAAGCAAACAATGCCACTGCAGTAACTCAACTAAGGCAACAGATTCTGTCCGTCTTTTGAGTTGAGCACAGAGAGAAACTGTTTTTCAGTTTTTTATAATATTTTTTTTTTCGTTTGGGGGGTACCACTTTTCTGTGCCTACAAACTCCAGAGATGCAAATCCGGCACTGGCTGTATGTGTGTGGTGGGGATGTGTGGGGTACTGTAGGCATGTGATGAGAGTTGTGTGACCATGTGGTATGGGTGTTTCAAAGCCAAACAAACCCACACTCCTAATCATACAAAGGTACATTCACACAGAGGCACACTCACACTTGTGCAGACTATCTCATACATTTTCCAATACAGGCACACACATGCTAAACCAGACGTGCAAGCCTCCATGGAGTCCTAGGGACTCCCGAAGCTGATACGTGCAGTGTCGCAGAAGCGTGCTGCTGGTATAAGAGAAGTTAGTGCTGCATTCCGGGACGCGACGCTGAGATAGCACCTTCCACAGAATACAAAGTTAACATGGAGATGGAAAGGGAAAATCTGCAACCGGACATTATCCAGTTTACAGTCTCCATATTAGCGTCCAGAATGTCCAGAACCCCTTGTCTGCAGCTCTCAAAAACTGCATGAGCAATGTGGACCAAATATCAAGGAGCATCTCAATGTGGCCCTTCAAGGCAGTATAATTAAAAAAAAAAAATCTGGTTCCTGACAATGGTTTTATGGAAAATCACGTAGTAGTGAAGGGATTAAACATTTTTTACCAACTGTTGATGCATCAAATACTGCCGCTAAAATGGGACTCATTTTCAGCATTGAAAGTCCCGCTTTACAGGACAAGTAATTTAACAGGTCGAAGTCGAACTTTGACCTTTCTGACACGATGATACCCTTCTTCCTTTATCTAGGCATCACTCAGCCATGTGGAATAAGCTGCCACATTTCCTTCTGAGGTATGTTGTGCACTTTTTTTCGTTTTTCAGGCTTTGCACTATCTGCAGGTTTTTCCAGTTCTATTAAAGACAGCGTGTGCCTCTCAAGCAGCAAGAGTCTGCAGGTTCCTTGACTCTTTCATCAATCATTCTTAATGAGTACTTAAATATACTCTGCTTATCATCCCAATCCACTGTGTCCCTTTCAAGTTACACTATAGGCAAATCAACCTTTCCTTTTATCAGCTTTTGCTCTCATCCGGACTACCAGGCTGTCAGTTTGTAAGGTTTAATCCTTATTTATCTACTGCATGTTTTTTTTCCCCTTGGTAAAGTAACAGCCGCTTTCCCTATCAAGCATGCTTCATGTGCAGAAATAGAAAAATGCAATAAAACTAAACGTGAAATGTCTTTTTATTGGAAGTAAATAATACACAAAAATCTATTTTAAAAAATGGTCATTGTTAAAAATACAGAAAAGATTACCATCTGTCAAGATTGTACGGAGAATTAAAATAAATGCATTAAGATGTTGAACGTGTTTTACAGGCGTCTTAATGGCTGCATGAACTCTAGTCATGCATGCGCTGATCATGATGGACCGGGCGACTAGCAACTAGAGGGATGAGCATCAGAAGACTCAAGACCTCGTGAAGGAGACACAAAAGGTAAGTATAAAGAATGTGAAAAATAAAAGAAAGAAAATGCGATGCTATAGGATTACATGGTGTGCGAGGTGTTCCTCTCTGTAGCCACCTCCCCCTCAGATGTCCCTGAGATTGTGACAGCCTTCTAAAGTGGAGAGCATCCCTTTGCCCAGGAAGGCTGTCAATTAGCTCTCAGCTGGATGATTCGATCAGCTTTGCACAGGATTTGAAAAACTGATAGACTAATGTCTCTTAAAATAAAGAGGGCTTCCCTCTGCCAAAAATGATGTCAATCAACTCTCGCAGCACATCTTCCTGGGGTGTCAATCCATTCTGCACCGTTTTTGAAAAGTTGATTGTTGGTTAGTGCTTCTCAATGCAGAAGTATTAAGAGACACGTGATTTGCAGCATGTATGCTAGTCACATGAAACTGCCAGCCGAGAAAAACGCCAAGGGTGACGTCGGCACTGGATAAAGCCCAGTCTGAGATAAAAAGGGGGGTCAGCAGAGGATAATACTTAACCCCTTAGGGTTTGTTGTTGGTTTTCTTTTGCCTATGGGGTATCTTTAATTTTTTTTTTTCTTATAAGCAAATTTCAAACTCCTTTTATGGATATAGGATGAATAACAGACAGTGTTAGTGTAGCAGGGTTAGGATGTGTTCCATAGGAATGAGGGTGATCCCCATAAACTCAGACAAGATGTGTTTAATAGGTATGAGATGGAAGCCATAACACAGAGTGCCATTCTTTTGCGAGTAACAGTCAGCAGTTTAAGCAGATTTACCCATCTAATACAAAGTAAAATTTCCTAAAGATTTTTTTGGTACCCATACTGCTTAATTTCCCCAATCACGTGACATTATACTCCCTATCCTAATCTCTATGCCAGATTATCAGTACCTTTATTAAAACTCAAAAAAAAAATGCAGGAGCGCTCAACTTGTGGCCTCATTTTTATTTTGCCGTTTACGGAAGTGACCAGTACGTGGTGATGTTTTCATAATTTCCCGTATTGTGGTGTTGGTGCAGTGAACAGCTGAAGGTCACAAGTAAACCAAAGTAATCTAAAAAGAGACATTCTTAAGGGATTATTTGGAGACAGCCAATCTGGCCCCGAAATGGCACCTAACAGTGAATTTCCCCGTACGGTGCCATTTCAGGGCCATTCGGTTATTCAGAGAGCAGGCAGTTCATTAAAATTTTGTCAAACTGCCAGCAAGTACGGTGCTTGCTCGAAGGCAGTGAAATCCCCATAAAGAAGCAATGGTTAATCTATTCAGAGAACACCGAACAGCAGAGAAAAGTTGTCTAATTGCCCTGATGTTCAGTGGTTTTATTCGGCAGGTTTATTGAGGAGAATCCCATAGTCTTCAATGTTAAAAATATTCCTGTTTTTACTCAATATCTAATAAACTGTTTATTATTTTAATCTGCAGTAAAAAGTCTCTTTATTTATCAATTTATTTTAGGATCTTTTAGGCATTGTTTGGGATTTTTCGGCAATTTTTTTTTCCCGTAACAGACCTTTTTATTATCATTCATAGGATATTATATGTAAATTCCAGGCATTTTCAGTCATTAGTTGTTTTTTCTTGCAAACAGCTTTTAAATTTTGGCACTTTCAACCGTCTTCATTATTTTTTTTACCCGTCTGGCAACTTGTCGAGTTTCTCCTGCAGCTGGTCTGTGCTGTGTTCGGTGGCTTATCCGCGGGTTTGCGGCAGATGTCCGGCGGGTTGGCGGTAGGGATGTGCGTTTCGGGTTTCGAATTTCGGAATTTTCACGAAATTTCCCGATTCGTGTTTTTGGATGCAGCCGATTTTCCGAAAATTTTTAGATCCGAAAATGGCAGATCCGAAAAGTTTTCCGAGCCGAAACGAAAAATTTTCGGAATTTTCGAATGTACTTGAAATGTGTCAAATTGAAATTTATTGCTTTGAAACGAGAACAGACGTTCCGAAAAAACGAAAATTTTCGAAAATACGAAAAGTCAATACAAAAAACGTGCTAAGTGACACGAAAATAGGAAAAATGGTCGATATTCCGAAAACATGTACCATTCCGAAAAACGAAAATTTCCGAAAATACGAAAAGTCGATACAAAAACGAGCTAAGTGACACGAAATTACGAAAAATGGTCGAAATTCCGAAAAAAAAATGTACACGAAAAACGAGTCGAGCAGAACCGAATCGAAACAGAAATCGGTCGAAACGAGCCGAATCGAAAAGTTTAAAAATCAGAAAAATCGAATCGAACCGAAAAAAAAAATCGGTGCACAAGCCTAGTTGGCGGTGGGCAACAGGTTTGCGGCGGGTTGGTGGCCGCTTTCCTGTACTTCGGGGACCCTGTAGTGAATGTTGAATTCACCGCAGGGTGGGAAACTTTGATTCCCCGAAGTGCGGGGAACGAGAGAGCACCGAAATGTCAACGACATTTTCGGTGCTCTCTGAATAACCCCCTTAGAAATCAGAGAAAGGATGAAGGGAACGATGGTTGTATTGAGACCTTTGACAGTAATAATTACAATATCATATTAGTTATTTAGAAGAACAGGGAGACAATGGAAGAACTGGCAAAGGAGTGAGTTGGGTGAGGAAAATAATCATGGAGACACAATTCATTATAGATTGTAATTCAGATGGAGTTTATTCTTTCCATCCCATATTCTTAGATGAAATGGGGAAAGATTGGATTAATTTTACACCAGTTACATCAAGTTCATTTTCAATGCAGGGATTTGCAGCTTGAAATCCTTAGATCAAAATATCTCAGCTGAAATATTGGACCAAATATTTAATGTTCTTGAACCCAGGACATACTTGAAAACGAGAGAAATCTCAATGTATCCTTTCTGGTAAAATCCTTTATAAATAAATAAAATAAATGTCTGAGTTGGAAATTCTTGACAGGTAAACAATTTTGGACAACTATTTGCACCTCCACAGATTCACTAACAATCGTTAGTGAATATCAATAATAGTGACCAACAGAAAAGGCGTGACACGGGTAAACCCTCGTTATTAATTGTAGAATGAATACCTGTTATTTATGGTCCTGCATTTGAATTGTAGATCTCAATTTTAAAAAAGGGTTAACTAATGGTTAACACATCTAATTTCTGAAGAACTGTTACTTCCCTGATGGCTTGTGGTAGATATTTATAAAATATCGCAATCTTATGGGCTTGGTTCCAGGATGTTGTAACGTTTTCTTTGGTCATGTGAACCATCAATATACTTTAGAGCGCGGTGTTTACTGCTTATGTGCAATCATTATACATAATTCAGATGTACTGTAGAAAATCATGTTATATATATGTAGAAACTTTAGGATTTCTTTTAAGTTACCGGTTTTGTACTTAGACTCTGGGGCCGAGTTGGAAAGAAAAGAATAAATGAATATATATACTGTATATACAGTATATATATGTAGATATATATATCCTGATGAAAGCTCCAATAGATGATATATCTTGATGAAAGCTCCAATAGAGAGCTGAAACATTGTTCCTTAATGAAGTTTTTTGTTTTTAAGTATGAAACCTCAGGCTAAGGTCAGACGAAAGCATTTTTCACGTGCGTTTAGCCGCACGAAATCACGGCCGTGCTAGAAGCAAATGACGTCCAATGCCGGGGAACATATGACGAACGGCCGCACGAAAGTTCCTCCGCGCAACGCAAGTGGCAAACGAACGCATTTTTTCGAGAACGTCAAACCGCTACTACTGACGTACAGAGTGCGCTGCGGCCGCATAGCGGCGTGTTTGCGGGATTGGGAGACTTCAGATGCTGCACACGTCCGGCCAACATAACGTCCAGACGCAGAAAGTGTTTTATTGATGATCCGTACAAAATCACGTACGAAAATGCGCATCGTATGACCGCTATCGCGTATTCCGTGAAAAAATACGTCCATTCGTTCGAACGCACTTTTTCACGGACAACGTGAAAAATGCGTTCGTCTGACCCTAGCCTTAGAGTGCTAGCTATTTTTCTGCTTATGTATTTTTCAACAGGACAATCACGGGGCAAATATTTTTTTGCAAGTCCATGAGTGTAGAAACATAGAAACATAGAAAAATGTCGGCAGATAAGAACCTTTCGGCCCATCTAGTCTGCCCAATTACATGGATACTTTACCTGGATTTATCTTTTGTTTAGGATAGCCTTATGCCTATCCCATGCCTGCTTAATAGGAGTTATATTTTCTATACATGTGTAAAAAAATATATACAATCTATATATATATATATATATAATATTAAACCTCTGCACTTATTGCAAAAAATAATATATATATATATTATATATATAATATTAAACCTCTGCACTTATTGCAAAAAATAATATATATATATATATATATAAATCACGATTATAGCAGTCTGTAGTGATACCTTTTTTCTTGGACTAACGTTACATTTAAAATACAAGCTTTCGAGAGTGATCCTCCCTTCGTCAGGTCAGGAAGCTTACCTATACTGTATATACACATAAATACGCACCACAGTTGGTAAACAGATAAGAGTGTTTTCAAAATAAGTTGCACAATTCTGTAAACCACTAAACATTACATCCTTGAAACCAATATGTGTGATAATCCTGCGCTCTTTTTTGTAATATGATCAGTTATGCCATTTACATCACATCACATTTACGTGAGATACAGCAGAACAGCCTTGTAAAAATAAGTGGAAATTGTTTCATATTATATAATAATGATAAGCTTATCATGAAAAATAATCATGTCAGATCCAACACACTGCAGCTTAAAGTGCAGAGGTAAAAATGTTAACTTTGAAAACCAATGTTCGCATTGCCTTTTTAAAGCTTATTGTGGGAATAATTGCTTGCAGTCCTCTCCTCCTGTTTCCACCAACCCTTCTAGAATGTGAGTCCCTACAGGAATAGGACCCTCGTACTGGTTAATCCTATGTTGGTCAGTCTCAGTGTATTTTAACCCTGTCTATATTGTGCCCATTGTTCAGCGCTGCGGAATATGCTGGCGCTATATCAATAAATAATAATAATAAATTATCAAGTTTAATGTTGCAAGTCTTGTAGCTTGAAAGTTGTAAGGAGGTGGAAGTGTCCATTCAGGGGTGTTTACTGTTTGTTTTACCTTTATCCCATGCAAAATGGGAGGTTGCCCAGTGTCTATCATTGGCTATAATTCCCAGGTCTCCCCAGCTCTGAACTCTTGTGATCAAAGTTTTTTCTTACATCTTATTTTCTCTATAAAATATAATTTATTATAATATCAACAGGAGAATTTTGTGGTCTGCAAGTAGAAAGAAATAGCAAGCAATGTAATCATCCACACACTCACAGACTGAACTCCATTATTCCACTCTGCAACCAGAAAGAAGTAACAAGGTGTTTCCACCACTATACTCCAAACGTTTCTAATCTTGTGATTCTATTTTATGTCTGCATTTATTAATTTCCGGCTGATTAGTTGTCTTTTAATTTTCCCTCTCTTTTTGTTAGAATAATAACCCCTCTGCTTCTCCTCCCCCTCTTTCTATGTTGTAAATACCTCCAATAAAACCAGGCCACTCTTGCTAAATCTCACTGTTTTACTTTCTCCATACAGAAATCAGATCATCCACACACTCAGAGACTGAACTCCAGACTCCAATCTCCTCTCCCAGCCACCCTCTCACACAGGCCCAAATTTCATCTTGCCTTTCCAGCTGCTTCACCTTTCTCTCTAATTATCCTTACAAAGCCCAAGCTTCTGGTCTTTCCAATACAATTTCTGCTATATTCTGTCTGGCCACCAGCTCCACCTTCCCTCTGCTCCCATTTGTTTCACATAACCCTGTCCCTTAGATTGTTAGCTGAGCACTTGGGTAAAGTGCTGTATTAATAGGACAGTTATCCTATGGGCAGGGTTGTCTTTGATGTATCATTTACATACTTGTCCTCCCCCATTGTAAAGTGCCACGGAATATGCTGGCGCTATATAAATGACTGTAACTGGTTCTCTCTCGATATACAACGTTATTCTTATTCACCCAAGAATGTTTCAGAATTCTTCCAGGATCAATGGGTGTTACCATACCTTCTCCTCTGCCCAGGCGCATTGCTCTTGGATTGTCTATGTTGCTTCATTTCCCTGGCAGCTCACTCGTGTACTGGCACTTCCTCCACTGTCAGTAATTGTCACACCAGATGCTTGCTCGTTTTGATCTCATATAGTCACGACTCCTTTCATTATTCACAGGAGGCCTCATAAGTTTGTCCACGTTTTTGCACCCCAATATGACTGGCCAATCCGAGAACACTGAGACCTATGCAAACCTTGCATAATCCAGTGCTCTGTTGTGATTCTGGTTAGGCCGAGAGTGCGCTCCTATTCTGAGACCCTCTGTATACTGTACAGTGACAGGTACCTGACCACATTGCTTTCTCTTGTCTGGACCAATGCATGTTCCTTCATTTATTTCTATATTTCTATATAGTACCCTTATCCTTGGCTTTGTTTACTCTTCCTTTGTCTTTCTGGATCCCCTGTTCTCAACTTATGTCTGACTACAACCTTATCTCTGTCATATCTTTATCATTCCGGCCATTCTAAGATTCAATATAGGGGCTACTTGTTTCGTTGCGCAAAATGGAGTGACTATCTACATATTGTGTTAGGATGGCCAAGATTCTCCTTAGGCAAGACAAAAATTCAAAAAGGAAATATGCTTTATTTGCATATGAGCCTTACAGCAGGCACAACAAAACAAAAAGCAATCACAAAAAAACCTACTCCTCCTAGGAGGCTAACTCACAAATATCTCCCTAAATGTCTCACCGATCAGCTTCCCGGATTCCAGTGATATTAAACAGTTCAAAATACAACAGTTAATCAAACAGACTCACTCAGGGTTATTCAAAGAGCTCCGAATTGCTTGAGAAAGGTAACCGAACGCTGAAAATGAGCGTTCGGTTACCTTTACTGGCCATTTGTCTATCCAGAGAGCAGGCAATTCGCCAAATTCTAGCGAATTGCCTGAACATACGGTGCCTGTTCGGTGCCTGTTCGAGGGCAGTGAAATCCCCATGAAAAAGCACTGCTTCGGCTATTCAGAGAACACAAACCAGCAGGGAAAGGTTCCCGAAATGCCCTGCCATTCGGTGGTTTAATTCGGCAAGTTTATTCAGGAGAATCCCATAGGCTTCAATGTCAAAAATATTCCCGTTTTAATTCAATATCTAATAAACCGTTTATTATAAAATTCTGCAGTAAAGAGTCTCTTTATTTATAGATTTTTTTAGGATATTTTAAGCATTTTTCTGAATTTTGTTTTTAAAGTTTTCTTCTTTTTTCTGTACCAGCCCTCTTTATTATCATTCCCTGGACCTCATATGTAAATTTCAGACATTTTCGCTCAGTAGTTTCTTTGCAAACAGCGTTTCACTTTCACACATTGATACAAACTGTTTTGCTAATTTATTCACTGCCTCTTCTGCTGTGTCGAAGGCTGTGATCGGCTCCTGTTCAGGTTTTTCTGTGGTTTTCGGCAGGTTAATCCAGATGTTTTTGAGGGTTTTCGGCGTGCATTCGCTGGGTTTTGCGGTGAGTTCTCGTCAGGTTTACGGCAGCTTTTCCCTGCAATTCGGGGACCCTGTGGTGCTTGCTGAATACACCGCAGGGTCACCGAAATGGGATCGACAAAACAAACCGAATTGAAGAGAACGAAAAGTCACCGAACGTGCGGTGACTTTTCGAATCTCTTTGAATAACCCTGACTGTTAAGCTCTTGCTACCTCCCCAGTAGGGATGTGCGTTTCGGGTTTCGGAATTTCGGAATTTTCACGAAATTTCCCGATTAGTGCATTGGGATTCGGCCGATTTTCCGAAAATTTTCGGATCCGAAAACGGCAGATCCGAACAAATTTTCGAGCCGAAACGAAAACTTTTCGGAATTTTCGAATGGACTAGAAATGTGTAAAATCAAAATTCATTTTCATTCCATTCGTGATTTCGGCTCCATTCTTGATTCCGGTTCCATTTCAGTAATTTCAGACATCGTATTTATATCGCTGATTCTGTAATTAAATGTTGTATCATTCTCATCTCAATGTATCCTTCTTGTAAAACCAGAGAAATCTCAATGTATCCTTCTTGTAAAACATGAGAAATCTCAATGTATCCTTCCTGGAAATCCAGAGAAATCTCAATGTATCCTTCTTGTAAAACATGAGAAATCTCAATGTATCCTTCTTGTAAAACATGAGAAATCTCAATGTATCCTTTGCGGGAAACCAGAGAAATCTCAATGTATCCTTCCCGGGAAACCAGAGAAATCTCAATGTATCCTTCTTGTAAAAATTGAGAAATCTCAATGTATCCTTCCTGGAAATCCAAAGAAATCTCAATGTATCCTTCTTGTAAAACATGAGAAATCTCAATGTATCCTTTCCGGGAAACCAGAGAAATCTCAATGTATCCTTCCCAGGAAACCAGAGAAATCTCAATGTATCCTTCTTGTAAAACATGAGAAATCTCAATGTATCCTTCCTGGAAATCCAAAGAAATCTCATTGTATCCTTCTTGTAACACATGAGAAATCTCAATGTAGCCTTTTTGTAAAAAAATAGAAATCTCAATGTATCCTTCTTGTAAAACATGAGAAATCTCAATGTATCCTTCCCGGGAAACCAGAGAAATCACAATGTATACTTCTTGTAAAACCAGAGAAATCTCAATGTATCCTTCTTGTAAAACATGAGAACTCTCAATGTATCCTTCTTGTAAAACATGAGAACTCTCAATGTATCCTTCTTGTAAAACATGAGAAATCTCAATGTATCCTTCCTGAAAATTCAGAGAAATCTCAATGTATCCTTCTTGTAAACATGAGAAATCTCAATGTATTCTTCTTGTAAAACATGAGAAATCTCAATGGCAGAATTATCGTATCGGCAGAATTATCTTATCGTATAATTATCATATCCGAAAAACCATTAGTTTACGTCAAAACGAATAGACACTTTGAAACGAGGAGAACAGACGTTCCGAAAAACACGAAAATTTCCGAAATCACGAAAAAAAAGTCGATACGAAAAACGAACCGAACCGAAACGGAAATCGGCCGAAACGAGTCGAAACGAAAATTTACAAAATCTGTGCACAAGCCTACTCCCCAGCAGACTTCCAGTCTCTCTCTCCTCTCCACACCCCTCAAAGGTGAGACCTTTATCATCCTCAATTTTCATACTTAGGTTTTAACTCCTTGGGCGCTGCGGCTACGCAGGGAACACTGCTACTATATATACACATTACATTGGCAGTCCTAGGGAGATAGCAACACCTTTTTACATTTTTTATTTTTACTTTCTTCTTTACATTGGTTGCTGCAACCATATGAAATCTGGGGGGATAGCCTTATCAGTGTAACGCAGTGCTCAGGTCATAATATACTAATGACTACATGCTTGCAAGCTTGGTTTACTAGCCTTACCCTACGTGACATGAAAAAAAAAGAATTCCTTAACTTTACAGAGTTATAGTTACAAGCATTTATAAAGTGCCAACAGGTTCTGTAGCGCTGTACAATGGGAGAGACAGAATAACAAATATACTTTAGGGTGGTATATTAAAGTGTAATGTCTGTCTATAAAACAACAAATTCAAAGCACACATTGTGTATACGCATGTCTGCTAGGATAAAGTTAGGGAAATCTCGCCCTCTATTCCTAAACTCACGGTTTTCTGGTGTGTTTACAATAAAGTGATACTTCATGCCGGAAGGAAATAAAAAAGGAAGATTTCAAGTTAAAAATCATTGCCAGGCTGTGAGTGGATGAGTGTGGACGTGTTTCTGCAGAGCTCTCTGAAGACCTGGCCTTTCTGGCAATATTATACACGTCCCACCGTCCAGGAGAGCTGTTACCTGGGTCCTTTTAATTCCTGCTGTGCTGGAGCATCATTTATGGCCCGAAGCAACCCTCATTTTACCGTTTGCGGTGGAGTTTGAGCACACTGAAGATATTTGTGGCCTAGCCGGAGGTGGCCATCTTGGAAGCCTGTGCGGGAGTCGCCGACTCTCCCCCTGGGGCAATCTTACCTGATTTGTGGAGTGACCTGATGGTGGAGTGGATTGGAAGAGGGTCCTGCTTGGTGGAGGGCCCCCACCAGCGGGATGTCAAAGCCTTAGTGGAGCCGGCTTCCTCTTTTGCGGTGACGGCTGTTATCGAGCGCCCTGATGACTTGTGCCCGCTTACGAGGGGGGAGGTCTGGCGCCTCATGGCGGAGTTCCGCACGCTGTGGAAGGCGGATTTCCAGGAGGTGAGAGCTGCGGTTGTGGAGGTGAGCTCCCGGTTGGAGGCGGCCTCGTGTAGAGCTGTCGCAGACTGGCCTGAGGATGCATTGACCGTGGCCCTGGTAGCAGGCTGCTCTGCCGCAGAGGAGGATGGAGAGCGGTGCCCCGGGAGCGTCGGGACGATGCAGGACCCCAGGCTGCTGGCGGAGGATGATAAGTTGCACGCCGCAACAGTCGGGCGTCCAGCTGAGACACTGATTACCGAGACTGCGGTGTCTCTTGGAGATTTGGGCCTTTCTGCTGCGGAGGTCTGGCACCCTAACGTGACATCAGGGGAGATGGTGATGTGGAGGATCTTTTCCCTTACACTTGGAGCGGAGTGCTGTGGGGTTTTGCCCCTCCGCGGTGCTAGTGGAGGGTGCAGGGAAATGATGTGCCTTAGTTTCCCACTCGCTGGGCCTGGATCGGCTGACTCTTTGGTCCCCCTCGAGCTTCGTGACACTGGCTAAGGCCTATATGCTGGACTTTGGATGGATCGGCTAACGCTTTTCTTTTGACGAGACCCCCCCATTTGATGCTGATGGTCTACCCCCCCTGATGACACCCCCTCACTGATGTCTGCGAATTAACCCCCCCCCCCTATTCATGTCTGCTCTGTGTTCCTATCCTCTTACTTTTTGTTCCCCCCCCCTTTTTATGTTCTCCTGACTGATCTTATGGTCATGCCTGCTGAATTTTTGGGTATAGTGGTGTTCGTCTGTTGGAGCACTGGGACTTAAGCCCCCGCTTTTTTTTTTGTGTAGGACATTGGGAAGTAGCCTGGGGCGAGCCACTAGGGTGACTACCTAGGCTCTGTCCACCCTTTTGGCCCCAGGTCCCCTGGCCAAGTGGCCTCTTCCATGGCCCTCAGTTCCTTCAAGGTTGCCGAGGTGAGCCAGGAATACCACAATATATTTGGCAGTCTCTCACTACCCTTTCCCCCCCTCCCTTTTTTTTTCTCTCTTTTATTTTTGTTTTCCTGGTGCCCCCCAGCGAACTCCATCGCTCTTGCTGGATCGACCCTCCTGACGAGTTTATACATCCCCCCCCTGTTATTGTATCCCCTCCCCCAATTTTTGATATTCTGCAGTTTCTTTTGAGATCCCTTTTTATGTTTTATGTGATTTCTCTGAGAATGTCTTATCTGGCCCTGTGAGGCCACCTGGCTGGTCAGTCTGTGACCCTTCGTTTATTGCAAAATAAAATTTTGAAATAAAAAAAAAAAAAAAAAAGCATTGCCAGGCATTTATTGCCAGCCTGCTTGCTCCACTTTTGACCGCGCTTATGTAATCCCTTTTGTCTGAAAGGAAACTTGCCGAATGCCTTTACAAGGGCAATACACAATTACACAGCAGGACCGTCATTGCAAAGGGTTAAACAAAATTACCACTAATTTACGTACATTATAGAACTCAACAAAGTGTGTCGGCTGCAGTTTAATGCTATAAAGTATAAAATACTGCGGGGAATAGGAAGAATACATGATTAATGACTCCATTATTTCAACTAACAAATAGAAAGACAACTAAAGGTAAGCAAGCAAAGTAATAAAGCTGCAGAACGAGGGAAATTAGAAGCAGAGACAGAGAGTGGTGAGGTCGCAAATGCTATGTAGAAAAACTTTAAAACAAAGGAATAATACTCTGGAATAAAACACTTCACATGCTTTGCTTGCTTATCTTCCCATGATAGACTGCAGGACTTCTCACGCGCAGCCCCCACTCTCTGGAACGCTCTCCCTCGTACTGTCAGACTTTCCCCTAACTTCTCTTCCTTCAAACGCTCCCTGAAAACATTCCTATTTAGGGAAGCCTACCACCCAACTCACTGACGCAACCATCAATCACTCTCACCTTACAGTCCTCTCCTCCTGTTTCCAACCCCAACCCTCCTAGATTGTGAGTTCCTACGGGAATAGGGCCCTCATCTCCTCCTGTACTGTTTGTTAAATGTTGTTCAATGTATTGTAACCCTGTCTATACTGTGCTTATTGTACAGCGCTGCGGAATATGCTGGCGCTTTATAAATAAAGAATAATAAAATAATAATAATTCACATATGAAATAAAAGAGGGGAAATGTTTTATATTACACTGTAGATACTAGAGTATACCGCTAGATTTCAGTGACAAAAATTTACCTAAAATTGGAGGGGTCACGTTATATTCGAGACATCTGCATCGCGTGTAAAAAAATACTTGACTTGCTCAGGGATCCCAAGTCTCCTGGAAGTTCCGGTAGTCTCCTTGAAGTGAATGCAGGCTCTCTGATGCCGGCAAACACTTCAGGGACTCCCGGATTCAGGAGTTGGGATCCATCACGGCCAGGGGGCACACTTGGATTAAGCCAATCATTCAAGATTGGCTTAAAATCGAGCATGCAACCTCGTTCCGCGCAGCACGCCGGGAGGTGTCATTTTCTGACCTCTGGCTTCAGCAGGCAGGCTCATCCACTGCATCATCCGCCAATAGCCAGCCCCACGCCATTGTTGCCCCGTCCTCACAACACTGCAGACGCGCTGTGCGATTCTTCTCACATTCTGAATTGCCTGACTGTGTTAAGAGAACCTCAAAGGATTTTATTTGCTTACCGGTACAGTATACTTTTATCATTTTGTTCCTCGCGTTATATTCGAGTCTCGAGTATTCTCTCATTTCCATAATAAATCTCTATCCATTGCGTTATATTCGGGTCGCGCTATACTCGAGTATCTAGAGGTAAATATAATATATCACAGAAATAAAGGAAACAAAATGAACTGTGAAGAAAAAACTTTTGGCACCTTATATGTGAGTTTTTGCTGCTGCCACAATTTCTACTTGATGTTTATCATTAGCTATAGAGGCATATTTGGTGCTAATCGATTGTTGCCGCATTTCACAAGCTCATTGGCGGTGCTGCTGCAGACATTGTGGATGATGTGTGTGGGATACTTGAGGTATACGGCTGCTGTAATTCTTCAACTGATACAGCTGGGGGTGCTCAATGGTTCTGCTATTTTGCCCTGCTAGGGAAGGTGCTTCATTCTTGGTGTTACATGAAAAATTAATATTTGCTGCAACACAATGAAAAAATCCCAGAACACAAATATATTTCTAATAAGAGAACTCAGTCTTCCATCACTACAAGACACACAAACAATGTCTCAATCTCAAAAGGTCTTTGTCACATTTCGAGGTTAAAACATTGTCTGCCTGTCCTGTGGGTCCAAAGAAAAAAATCTACTTAAATGTATTTGTTTACTGGAGTTCTGTGGTCGATGAGGTCATGGCCTGCATTCCAACACTATAAGGCCCGTGTCAGACGAACGCAGTTATCGCGTCCGTGTTGCTGCACAGTTTAACATCTGTCGTAGCATAGAATCATGGTCAATAGACCCACACACTAAGTGCGTTCACACCAAACTGCGCACGCACAACGAATGTGGCAAACAGACGCAAGTTAGGCAAGAACGTAAAACTGCTACCACAGACGCGCAGAGTGTGCCACGTCCGCGTAGCGTTCTGTGTGAGTGATGAGGAGGTGTCAGACGCAGCGCATTTGTGACGTCCCGCACCTTGACGCACAAAATGGCTTTTCATATCCTTTTCATATTTTTATCATTTTTTATATAATTTTTTTCCCCATAGTTCCCTTTTTTTTCCTACGTCCGTCAACAAAACCGGATCGTATGTGTCTACAGTATCTTCCGTCAGTACGTCTGTCCGTTATGCAAGCATGCAGAGTGCGCTCAGACTACGTTCGTCTGACCCTAGCCTTAGTGTTGGTTAAGACTTTCACTATGGCTCCTACTTTTTGTTGTTTGCTGTTACTGAAATTTATAATATGGCAGCAGATATATGCATTTATTTCATACTAAAGGCTAGAACTCATCCTGAATATACATATATTTATATATATACATATACAGTCAGGTCCAGAAATATTGGGACATCGACACAATTCTAACATCTTTGACTCTATACACCACCACAATGGAGTTGGAATGAAACAAACACAATGTGCTTTAACTGCAGACTGTCAGCTTTAATTTGAGGGTATGTACAGCCAACTCAGGTGAACGGTGTAGGATTTACAGCAGTTTGCAGATGTGCCTCCCACTTGTTAAGGGACCAAAAGTAATGGGACAATTGGCTTCTCAGCTGCTCCATGGCCAGGTGTGTGATATTCCCTCATTACCCCAATTACAATGTGCAGATAAAAGGCCCAGAGTTCATTTCAAGTGTGCTATTTGCATTTGGAATCTGTTGCTGTCAACTCTCAAGATGAGATCCAAAGAGCTGTCACTATCAGTGAAGCAAGCCATCATTAGGCTGAAGAAACAAAACAAACCCATCAGAGAGATAGCAAGAACATTAGGCGTGGCCAAAACAACTGTTTGGAACATTCTCAAAAAGAAGGAATGCACCGGTGAGCTCAGCAACACCAAAAGACCCGGGAGACCACGGAAAACAACTGTGGTGGATGAATGAAAAATTCTTTCCCTGGTGAAGAAAACACCCTTCACAACAGTTGGCCAGATCAAGAACACTCTCCAGGAGGTAGGTGTATGTGTGTCAAAGTCAACAATCAAGAGAAGACTTCAACAGAGTAAATACAGCGGGTTCACCACAAGATGTAAACCATTGGTGAGCCTCAAAAACAGGAAGGCCAGATTAGAGTTTGCCAAACAACACCTAACAAAGCCTTCACAGTTCTGGAACAAGATCCTATGGACAGATGAGACCAAGATAAACTTGTACCAGAGTGATGGGAAGAGAAGAGTATGGAGAAGGAAAGGAACTGCTCATGATCCGAAGCATACCACCTCATCAGTGAAGCATGGTGGTGGTAGTGTCATGGCGTGGGCATGTATGGCTGCCAATGGAACTGGTTCTCTTGTATTTATTGATGATGTGACTGCTGACAAAAGCAGCAGGATGAATTCTGAAGTGTTTCAGACAATATTATCTGCTCACATTCAGCCAAATGCTGCAGAACTCATTGGACGGAGCTTCACAGTGCAGATGGACAATGACCCAAAGCATACTGCAAAAGCAACCAAAGAGTTTTTGAAGGGACAGAAGTGAAATGTTATGCAATGGCCAAGTCAATCACCTGACCTGAATCCCGTTGAGCATGCATTTCACTTGCTGAAGACAAAACTGAAGGGAAAATGCCCCAAGAACAAACAGGAACTGAAGACAGTTGCAGTAGAGGCCTGGTAGAGCATCTTCAGGGATGAAACCCAGCGTCTGGTGATTTCTATGCGTTCCAGACTTCAGGCTGTGATTGACTGCAAAGGATTTGCAACCAAGTATTAAGAAGGGAAAGTTTGATTTATGATTATTATTCTGTCCCATTACTTTTGGTCCCTTAACAAGTGGGAGGCACATCTGCAAACTGCTGTAAGTCCTACACTGTTCACCTGAGTTGGATGTACATACCCTCAAATTAAAGCTGACAGTCCGCAGTTAAAGCACATTGTGTTTGTTTCATTCCAACTCCATTGCGGTGGTGTATAGAGCCAAAGATGTTAGAATTGTGTCGATGTCCCAATATTTATGGACCTGACTGTATATATATATGTAAATGTAGATATGGTAGTTTTAAACAGAAGAGACACTCCTGGGTATTGAGCTTGTTGCATTTGAAATTTGCCATATTCCACCAATTTCTGTCTATCTTTCTATGATTGTTTTTGTAGCAGCACGGCCATCATTTGGAGTTTGAGTTTGAACTGTTGTAACTTGCCCACCAAAAGACTGTCAACACCGCGCCATTATCTAATGCTGTAATCCCGCTTACCATCACAAACCACCATTGTTCTGCTCAGAATGCGCTCTGGCTGGGGGCAGTGGCATAAGAATGGGTTCTGGCTGGGGGCAGTGGCACCAGATTGGGCTGTGGCGCGGGGCAGTGGCACCTGGCGCTGGGATGTCTGGGGATAGAAGGATGTGCGGGCAGGGATCGTGGGCTTATCTGATTCTGTGTTGTATAAAAGGCCGTACAGTTTCCCATTAAATCAGTTTTTCGCAAACCTGTCCTTGGGACTCTCTGACACACCACATTTTCCAGATATCTGAAGCACAGCACAGGTGATATGATTTGCTGCTCAGTGATTGCAGGATTCAGTCTGTATGTCCCACAAGGTGATCTGCAAAATCTGGCCTGGTTGAGGGTCCCGAGGACAGGTTTGGGAAACACTGCATTAAATGAATCCATTCTTTTCACCCTACACTGTGTCTCGACAAGTGACTGTGTGGGCTGGGAGCTAATTCACACTTTTCCTTACCGTCTCCGGAGCAAGGAAAACTTCAGTGATGGATTTACTCAGCCAGAGTCCGATCCGTTACAGTTTGAATTTAGTGTTTTCTTTCTTTCCTCTCATCTCCTCATAAATCAACATGGATTTTTTTTCTATGAATCTCAAACATAATTTACATTTTACGCAGTTGCATCACCCCTAAGGTTTTATGTATTTGGAGAGCCAAATTAGGAGTCCCAATCATTTCGTTTCCAGAGCTATCAATTGTGTATCAACTACTGTTAACAAGCTTTGACCTGTAGGAGAAAAACAAGTAAGCATCCGGCCGCTTCATTCAGACATTACTGGTAAGAAATAACAGCACAAATTAAATAGGGATGTTTCCACGGACTTATTGAATTCATTACACATCGAATTCTTCTATTTATCCAATATACCGATAAAAGCCTATATATTAATGTGAGTTTCCTTATGATATTGTAGAATATATTACATTGCTATACGTTGTATTATTACGGAGTAAATTATATAATAATGTAGGGTTTTTTTCTTGTCCTGTCCTGGAGATCTCCTAGGAATTGTCACATATAGGTAGTGGGACCCAGCACACCAAGGGCTCTATTAACTTCTTCGCACAAACGTTAACGCGTGCGCAAAAACGCATTAAAGCGAAGGGAAAAACACTTTGTGCAGAACGTCGTATTACAATGTCCGTGCAAAAAATGTGCGTTAACGTCTACCGCTGGTGAACTGCGTGAACCCTGTGCGAGCGTAATGTACATTGCGCGTCCTATACTTAACATTGTGAGCGCAAGTGCGTTTGTGCGCTGGTATGCGGATGGTATTACAATCAATGCGCAAATTTTAACGGACAACATTTGCGCGCATAATTTTAACGTCTTTGAAAAGCTGGTGTTAATGGCAAATCTGAACAACCTGGCCAAAACCGAATACAACAGCCCGAAACAAAAAATACAGCAAAGTATAGTTACACATTCTACACATACCCAAACAATAAAATTGATAAGTTGTGCATGTTTTTATTATTGTTGCAGCATATATAGTCATGGCCGAAATTGTTGGCACCCCAGAAATTTAACCAGAAAATCAAGTATTTCTCACAGAAAAGTATTGCAGTAACACATGTTTTGCTATACACATGTTTATTCCCTTTGTGTGTATTGGAACAAAACAAAAAAAGGGAGGGAAAAAAAGCAAATTGGACATAATGTCACACAAAACTCCAAAAATGGGCTGGACAAAATTCTTGGCACTCTTTCAAAATTGTGGATAAATAAGATTGTTTCAAGCATGTGATGCTCCTGTAAACTCACCTGGGGCAAGTAACAGGTGTGGGCAATATAAAAATCACACCTGAAAGCAGATAAAAAGGAGAGAAGTTCACTTAGTCTTTGCATTGTGTGTGTGTGCCACACTAAGCACGGACAACAGAAAGAGGAGAAGAGAACTGTCTGAGGACTTGAGAACCAAAATTGTGGAAAAATATCAACAATCTCAAGGTTACAAGTCCATCTCCAGAGATCTAGATTTGCCTTTGTTCACAGTGTGCAACATTATCAAGAAGTTCGCAACCCATGGCACTGTAACTAATCTCTCTGGGCGTGGATGGAATAGGCAAATCGATGAAATGTTGCAACGCAGGATAGTCCGGATGGTGAATAAGCAGCCCCAAACAAGTTCCAAAGAAATTCAAGCTGTCCTGCAGGCTCAGGGAGCATCAGTGTCAGTGCGAACTATCCGTCGACATTTAAATGAAAAGAAACGCTATGGCAGGAGACCCAGGAGGACCCACTGCTGACACAGAGACATAAAAAAGCAAGACTACAGATTGCCAAAATGTACTTGAGTAACCCAAAATCCTTCTGGGAAAACGTCTTGTGGACAGATGAGACCAAGATAGAGCTTTTTGGGAAGCACATCATTCTACTGTTTACCGAAAACAGAATGAGGCCTACAAAGAAAAGAACACAGTACCTACAGTGAAATATGGTGGAGGTTCAATGATGTTTTGGGGTTGTTTTGCTGCCTCTGGCACTGGGTGCCTTGAATGTGTGCAAGGCATCATGAAATCTGAGGATTACCAAAGGATTTTGGGTCGCACTGTAGAGCCCGGTGTCAGAAAGCTGGGTTTGCTTCCGAGATCTTTGGTCTTCCAGCAGGACAATGACCCCAAACATACGTCAAAAAGCACCCAGAAATGGATGGCAACAAAGCGCTGGAGAATTCTGAAGTGGCCAGCAATGAGTCCAGCTCTAAATCCCATTGAACACCTGTGGAGAGATCTTAAAATTGCTGTTGGGAAAAGGCGCCCTTCCAATAAGAGAGACCTCCTGGAGCAGTTTGCAAAGGAAGAGTGGTCCAAAGGGTGAGAGGTGTAAGAAGCTTATTGATGGTTATAGGAAGCGACTGATTTCAATTATTTTTTCCGAAGGGTGTGCAGCCAAATATTAAGTTAAGGGTGCCAAGAATTTTGTCCAGCCCATTTTTGGAGTTTTGTGTGACATTATGTCCAATTTGCTTTTTTTCCTCCCTTTTTTTGTTTTGTTCCAATACACTCAAAGGGAATAAACACGTGTATAGCAAAACATGTGTTACTGCAATACTTTTCTGTGAGAAATACTTGATTTTCTGGAAAAATTTCTGGGGTGCCAACAATTTCGGCCATGACTGTATACTCAGATTGATTTTGACAGGTGCAAAAACCTAACGGGAGACAATTGTGGTTCTTAATTGAGATTGGCTGAATCGCGTGAAAAAACAGTCCGCCCACCGATTTCTGCGCACAGCGTTAATGCGCGTGCGTTTTTGTTACGCGCAATATTTTTTGACGGAAGAAAAAATGTGCTCGGATTGTAATACCAGCGTTAATTTATGCGCATTAACGTTTAGCACTGAGCGGAAAAAAATAGCGCTGCTCGCGCGCTTTTGCGCGAAGAGGTTAATAGAGCTCCATATATTCCAAAAAGCACGTTACTGGAAAAAGCAGTGGTCCAGTATTATAAGAATATGTATTTGGCAACTTTAGACCCAATGAAAAAAAAACTGATTGTCATTATAAAGTGAAACTCTTTCTCCATTTGTGGTGTTATTTAATAGAACTCCCTTCACTCCCCACTGCTTCTCTCCACTTGCACAGCTGTTTCATTCATTTGCTTTCACGGGGTGTTTCAGGAAGAAGACTGGCTTAGAGGTTCCAATCGCTGTCAGATTTGGAGAGAGCACACTACAAAAAAAGCAAATAACGTGCCAAAAATCACAGGGTCTTGAATTATTTTATATTTATATATTTTAATATTAATGCAATGCTATGAAAAATAAGGTTGTATATAAAAAAAATTTGCACCTATATTCGGTTCAACCAAAAAAGTGACAAACAACATAATTTTGCTCAGGTGCCCAAATTAAGTGGATAATCATTATGGAAAAATGATGTCAGATATGAATATCCAGCACCAAACCAGAATGCCCTTTTATATGAATTTCCAGTATACTGTACTCATTAGATGATCACACAGTAGCTCATAATTACCATGAAAAACTGACAGAAGCTTTTCTCGAGGAATTGAAACGTTGCAGTTTCATAAGGCCTTGTTGACTGCTGTTCAATGCCGGTTGCCAAATATTTCAACAGAAGCGATTCATTTCTAGGTTTCCCTAAGCTGCCAAACTATTTCTTCAAACCAGTTATGTTTAAAAAGACCAGGGCACCAACTGTTCAAAAAATAATGCACAAAGATTTCTCTCTTCAGATGATCAGCATCTCTACATTTTGGGGTTAATTGGATGGTAACTTAATATTTATAAAAAAGAGTTGGTACGGATTGGTTTCCATTTCTGTCACTGGACGAGATTCTCTATGGACCTGTGAGCACGATCGGAGTCAACTCCTGTGTGTGGTCGGAGTCAAAAAGCACAAAGCATCATACGGCAGTAACAAAATTATCAAATCCCAAATTGTCATAACTGCTGCTGGCTGCGGGAGCTACACTATCGCCAGTGGCGACTCTAGGAACAATATACAGGGGGGGCACATAAGATACCACAGTCAAAACTGGGGGGGCACTAATATTTTTCGCCCCTAAATCATACCACTGAAAAAACGAAAGTTTATACAAATAAGATTTTGAAACCCAAGAGTAATGTGATGCAACGATACATAAATTCAGTATTTTATTTGCCGCAATTTGTCTGTTTTTGCCGATATCCGATAACTGCTTCAGCGACTCCAATTTTCTCAATTTACGGTGACCATTCGCTAAATAGAGAATTCACCATATTTTTGGCGGAATTGATTTCCCGAAATGTGACAAAAAGTAAAGGATCTAAAGCGGAATAGACCCTTTAGAGTCAAGAACTTCCATAATAACCCTATATCGCCATTAAAGCAGGGAAATAAAATAAGAATGAGGCTAATGTCAGACGAACGCAGTCTGAGGGCACTCTGTGTGCATGCACAATGGACGAACGGACTGACGGAACATACTGTAGACACCACACAATCCGCTTTTGTTGATGGACGTAGAAAAAAAAGGGAATTATGGGAAACAAAATTAATATGAAAAATTAAACAAATTAGAAAATGATATGAAAAGCCATTTTGTGCGTCAAGGTGCTGGACGTCGCAAATGCGCTGCGTCTGACATCTCACTCATCACTCACACAGAACGGTACGCGGACTTGGCGCACTCTGCACGTCCGTCTAGCGATTTTACGTTCTTGCCTAACTTGCGTCCGTTTGCCACCTGCGTTGTGTGTGCGCAGTTCGGTGCGCACGTACTTCGTGTGTGGGTCTCTATTGCTCAGGATTCTATGCTACGACAGATGTTAAACTGTGCGGCAACACGGACGTGATCACTGCGTTCGTCTGACGCCGGCCTAATAAACCGTGTGGTAGGTAGTCTCCCCATTAACCCTAAAATGCCATTAATCAAGGGAAAGCATTAAATGAATAGACTGTGAGTGTCAGGTTCCTGAACCGTGCCTTGGCAGCCCCCTTCAAATATTGTGCATCTGATCTGTGCCTGCACTTGAGGGAAGCTTCATTCCTGTGCTGCTCATTTCCAGTGCTGAGATCCAGCAGATATTCAGTTAAAACACAAGCCATAGGTCACATGACTTACCACACCATCTCTCCTCCTTGCTCCAGCATTACCAAACCACTACCAGTGAGAGAGGACCTAGTATATTGTGGCTCTCTTGCATGACCCTGATCCTCAAACTTTGCCGTCATTACCTGTGTCTCCATACCCTCCAGTATCCAGTGTGTCCAAGATCCCATTGTCTTGGTTTGTTTCCTGCTTCCCTATTGTCTAGCCCTATACGTGCCCTGTTCCTAACCTCCAAACCAATTGTTCTGTGGCTTCTTGCAGCAACTCACTGCTCACCGCGCACCCCTGTACTGGTGTATCACCGCATCCTATGCTCAGTATCCTGACACCTCGGTACAACCCCGGTACAATACCTGACAGTGAGGCATGTAGCCTACCCATTAACCCCTAAAATGCCATTAAGGGAAAACATGAAATGAATACACTATGGGGCATGCAGCCTATCCATTAAATCATAAAATGCCAGTTATCAAGAGAAAACATGAAATACATACACCGTGAGGCATGGCGCCTACCCATAAACTCCTAAAATGCCATTAATAAAGGAAAAAAATAAAATGTATACTGTGAGGAATGAAGCCTGCCAATTAACCATTAAAATATAACTAAACCAAGGCAAGAAAGTAATACACAATGTAATATATAGTCTGACCATTAACCCTGTCACTGCTGAGCCATTTCCACGCTGTGAAATAAAATTGATATGTTTTTATTTTTCATGATTTTGTCTTTACACTGAATATGGTCAGGTCGGATATCATTGGAAAGGCCAGACTCTTCCCTTTCCAAAGAC
Source organism: Leptobrachium leishanense (assembly GCA_009667805.1). Classification (NCBI taxonomy): domain Eukaryota; kingdom Metazoa; phylum Chordata; class Amphibia; order Anura; family Megophryidae; genus Leptobrachium; species Leptobrachium leishanense. The sequence goes on along the minus strand of CM019066.1, from coordinate 301,902,615 downwards.
ATCTATATCGATCATGTACGATGCACGGGGCCGGAGATACCATGGTTTGAAAATGGGGTGGACTCTAGATGCTGATCCCTGTGGGGGGGGCACATGGGGGGCAAAGAATAACCTAGGGGGAGAAATTGCCCCCTGCCCCCCTAGAGATGTCTATGACTATAGCTACACTATACCTCAAACCTTGAACACTTTTGTTTGTCAACTCAAGACTTTGTTATGGCAGCAGTTTTTGTATGGATCAGAATGGGTTTGACGGATTTTCTTTTCATGTAGTCGGATATTCATGAAAATTATTTATTAGCTATGTGTGATTTCTCAAAAAAGTGTATTCCAGATCTTCACTGTAAAACACATGTATGTTGACTATATTGTGTCATCACGGAAACAATAATTTACAGAGTTATTCAAAGAGCGCGAAATTCACTCCAGGGAGTCGAATTTGCCGACCCTGCGGTGAATTCAGTATTCACCGTAGGGTCCCTAAAGTGCAGGGGAAATCCACCAAACGTATCTGACAAACGGCTGTAAAACTGCTGCAAAACTGCTGAATCATATGGGAAAACCGCTGCAAAACTGGCGAAAACCATTGGATTGATCGGAAAAAAGCCAAACGCACCAAACGATCTGCCGCAAAACTGCTGAACGCATCTGAAAAAAGAGCGCCGACCAGCTGCTGAAAAAAGCCAACAAGCCGACGAATGGGTAAAAAAAAACCTGCAACTTTTAAAAGCTGTTTGTAAAAAAACCACTACACGAAAATGACTAAAATTAATATATAAGGTCCTATGAATAATAATAAAAAGGTCTGTTAGAAAGAAAGAAAAAAAGCGCCATTTTTAAAAAATCCTAAAAGATAAATAAAGAGACTTTTTGCTGCAAATTAAAAGAATAAGGGCTAAATTACAATCTTTGCGCAAGCATTTGCGCCGGCGCAAGCATTTGCGCCGGCGCAAAAAAACATTAACGTGAGGGGTAAAACCATTTGCGCCGAATCCCGTATTACATAGTCAGCGCAACAACAGCGCGCAATCGTCTATTGCGGGTGAACCTGCGCGAACCCTGCGCGAGCTTACTGTACGTCGCGCGTCCTATACTTAACATTGTGAGCACAAATGCGAATGTGCACTGGTACGAGGATGGTATTACAATCTATTTGTGGTAATTACTGCACAGCCTTTGCGCGCATAATTTTAGAAACTCCTAAAAGCCGGTGTTAATGGCAAATCTGAACAACGTGGCCGAAACCAAACACACCAGCCTAGAAAAAAATGCAGCAAAGTATAGTTACACATTCTTCTCATACCAAACCAATAAACTGGAGAAGTTGTGTGTGCATGTATTATTGATGCAGCATATATGCGCAGATTGCCTTTGGCAGGTGCAATTTCTTGATGTGAGATAATTGTGGTTCTTAATTCTGATTGGCTGAATCGCAAGAAAAAAAAAGTGCCCTCTTGAGAATTTCATCCCAGGCTGGATCCAGGGAGAAGACTGCGGATATGGAGGTCCCCTATCTCCCTGCCGTTGCTGAGACCAGAACAGAGTTGGAGGCCGAGGCGGGTTTTTATTTATTTTTATTGTTTTTAAAGATTTTATGTAATAAAAGGAATTATCTTTTTTGGAAATTTTCCTTATGGTCTGCTTCCCTCCTTTGGAGGTCCTGGTGACATAGAAGTGTTCCGGTGGAGCTGGAGGAATGCCAGAGAGGGCGTGATCCCCCTTATTGGTTACATGTGCCTATACTGAGCCACTTATTCAAAGAGGCTCAGATTATGTGAGTATAACTACTGTCTATATCAGTGAATGTTCCACGCAGGTCTATGCTATTGGCATTTTTTTTCTCTTCATTTGAGGCTGGAAGCGAGCTTGTAAGATTGAAGTGCACCCAAGAGAACATCAATTCGGTTACATGGGAGGGGAGGGCCCCCCATTCAAGTGGCCACAGGCTTGAAAACTGAGCCTTAATTAGGCTCCAGCTTTGTGAGTGTACCCATCTATATGCTTATTGATCAATTGTGTGGAATTAACAATACTGTACCATTGTGTATTTTCTTTATTCTTATATTTCATGTACAATGGAATGACTTTATTATCGGGTTGAGAAGAGGCTGATGTTGCTCATTGACACTTGTGACATTAAGATAAGTTATAGTGTCTCATTATTATCACTATCACAGTGTGCTCTCCAGTAAGGACTTTTTGTCCTAAGTGGTGATTGGACATTTAGATGGTGTCCAATAGTCCCTACCATAGTTAACCCTCTGTGGAATGATGCACTGAAAAATTACCTAAAAATTTAATGATGTCTTGTAGTCCTTCAACTTGACCGGGACCTTGGAGTTGAAAACTATGGACTACCACCTTTTTCCTTTAAAGCCCTCGTGTTTGTATCCTGCATTCTACCTTCTGTGTCTCCTACCTTCAATAAACCTTCTGGATTCCTCTGTATCTGCCTTTTTGGGCTGTGTTTTCCCTGCAGTTTAGGCTCTCAACTGGCACCTGCATCGTGACCCTGACAAATGGTCTGCTGCCTTGTATTTTGAGTCCCTTTGTTTAGAGCAGTCTACATCCAATATTGTATTTATTTAACAACAACCATTCTTTTAATGATAGTATCATCCGAACCCTATAAATTATCCGTTCTTCTGACTGTGTCCTGTCTCTCTAGTACATTTTCCGTTGCTGCACCATAAAAAACGTCTCCATTTCCCAGTCCATAGCTATTGTATTATTTCCACTATCCCTTTAATCATTAACAACCATTCTCTTGGCTGTCTAATGGTACTATTGTGCCTCAGCAGTTCGGTTTCTTACAGTACTCCGGCACTCAATCTGATGAATCTAAATGTAAATGCATATAGAGACATTTGCTGTTCAGCACTGCATTACTGTCTGGAAGTCAGAATTTCTGGCCAGTGCAAGCTAACTGACAGGCTTCCAAGCAAAGGAATGCCCTCTGCTCTGACAGCTGTAACAGCCTGCTATGACAGCCAAGAGTGGGGACCATTACATTTAAATGGTCAGGGAGGCTAGGGCTTCTGTTTAGCTAAAAAGAAAATCTGTACGGGACTGGCATGGAGGTCAAGAGGTGTTATTAATTCCTGTGGTATCCTGTTGTGCTCCACAGACATTACATGTGTCCGGTTCCTTTTAAGCCAGTGTTTCCCAAACCTCTCCTCAGGACCCTCAACCAGGCCAAATTTTGCAGATCACGTTGGGAAAATGCAGACCGAATCCTGCATTCACTGAGCAGCAAATCATATCACCTTTGCTGTGCTTCAGAGATCCTGCAAACCTGGTGAGGCGAAGGGTCCTGAGGACAGGTTTGGGAAACCCTGCTTTAAGCCATACCAGGCAAATGGCCGCAGGAAAGCTAGAAGGCCTCATGAGTATCCAGCCAATCCAATGACTCTTGAGGCAGGGAGCATTGAGAGACATTGGCCAGAGCTAAGTCCCAAAGGTCCTAAGGGCTCAGGTTGTGGGATGGACTATCTTCTGCACTCGGGTCTAAATCAGTCCTCTGATACCCCCCAGAGGGGAAGAAGAATAAGTACCCTCAGGTCACAGTGACTACTCAAATTACATTGGGAGGTCACAGTAAGAGTCAACTGGGAATGCGTATACAAGCGCTCCAAATAACACTGAACAGAATAGCTTTTATGTACTACCACGATGTGCGATTACCCAATACCCCCTAGGATGACAATGTTAAAACCATAACCCAGCAATATTCTTTGCACTGGCGCACTCTTTCAATTGATACAATAAACAAATTGATAGATAAAAAAGGTCAATTACGGTTTTATAAAATAATAAGTAAGAAAGCTTGTTATGGTTTTGTAAACGTCTTCTTGCAAAAAAGGAAAGTCCATATACTATGTCACCATCAATCGTTATATTGGTACTCCAAATTCCACTCCACTTTTCCAGATAATCTCAAAGGATGAAACATATAACAAGAGAAAAAATATATAAGAGGTTATTCACTAACCTCCGAATTGGCCCTGAATCGCACTGGACAGTGAATTTCACAGTTCGGTGCAATTTTGGGCCAATTCATCTATTCACTAAGCTGTCATTTCACCAAATACTGGTGAATTGACAGCAAATGCAGTGAAATTCGGCGCAGTTCGCCACAATTCCGCGGCCCTAGTCGGAACCGAAATTGACCCAGAGAAGACTATCATGACTTCTATTCACAGAAAGCCAAACTGCACCAAAATTCCAGCGAAATACCCTGATTTTCGTGTGTTCAGTTCGACACATTTAAACAAGCGATTCCCATAGGATTCAATGTAAAAAGTAATATATTTTTTTTTAAAAATGTTTATTTGTTTTATTCTTAGCAAAAACCCTGTTTATTTTTTATTTTTATGCACACCTTTATGCATTTTTTTGTATTTTTAGAAAAACTATTTTGTTTTTCTTATTTTTTTAAAAGACTTTTTTATTTTGTAAGAGACCATTTTATTATTTTTAAAGGACTTTTTTATTATTTGGATACATTTGTACTACATTTTTACTGATTTATTCTCCTATTTAAACAATAGGAGACTTCTTTTTACTTTTTTTGCATTTTGGGAGAATTTGCGGATGTCAATTTGGCATAATTCGGCAGTTATCGGTGCAGTTTGGTGGTTTTTTCCCATAACTACTTCGGCTACTCCAATTTCAGGAATTTTTTGAGTTTTTGAACAAAAATTTAGCATTTGAATATTTTTTGAGTAAACAATAATTCCGAACCTCATTTTCAACACACATTTCATGTCGGAACTCTAAATAGAATCGATGCATTCCTTCCTTCTTCAAAACGAGCCCAAGAGGACACGGGCTGGGAATATTGGGGGAAATGCTACAAGTAGAGAATATAGTGGTGTGAAGGAAGAATTTTTCTTTTTTGACCTTCAATTTTTAAGCAATTGTGTTCTATTTTTCTATAATATGTTCTTGATAACTGTACCCTCCTCCTTCCCAAAGAGCAAGAGTGAAACAGTATAAAAAGAGACTGTATCTAACATGCTATGAATGATGTTTAACCTCAAAACATGAAGGGTCATATTACAATCTTCGAGCAAAAAGCCTCGCGGAAAGCGAAAATTTTTGCGCCAAGTGTTAAAGTGTTGCGCGCGCAAATCACCACTGGAATTACAATCCTCGCGAGTCTTTTCATCCGCCGATCAATACCACTCACAAACAGAACACGGTCAAATGCTCGCGCAGTACCGTCTCGCGCAAAAAACAGTGTGCGAACAGTTTTTTTTTCGCTATTCAGCCAATCAGAATTAAGAACCACAATTATCTCACGTTAAGAAATTGTGTCTGCCAAATTCATTCTGAGTATATACTGTATGCTGCAGCAATAATAAATGCAGGCACAACGTCTCAAATTTATTGGTTTGGTATGTGTAGAATGTGTAACTATACATTGCTGCGTATTTGTTTTTGCGCTGGTGTATTTGGATTCGGTCAGGTCGTTCAGATTTGCTATTAACACCAGCTTTTAGGAGTTGCTAAAATTATGAGCGCAAAGGCTGTGCGCATAGATTGTAATACCACACTCGTACCAGCACACATTCGCGTTTGTGCCAACAATGTTAAGTATAGGACGCGAGCAGTGCAGTAAGCTCGCGCAGCGTTCGCGCAGGTTCACCCGCAGTAGACGATTACGCACGTTTGTTGCGCTGACAATGTAATACGGAATTCAGCGCAAAGGGTTTTACCCCTCGCGTTAATGCGTTTTTGCGACGGCACAAACATTTGCGTGAAGTATGTAATTTGGCCCGAAATCAATTTCAAGGGAACTTTAGGCTGGGGTCAGACGAACGCAGCGCGAACATGCGTTTAGCCGCACTTTTTTACGGCTGTGGTAGCAGCAAATGACATCCAACGCAGGCCCACACACGAAGTACGGCCGCATGAAAGTTTGGTCGCTCAACGCAAGCAGCAAATGAACGCATTTTCGCAAGAACGACGTACCGCTAGTACTGACGTACAGAGTGCGCTGCATCCGCATAGCGGCGTGTGTGCGTGATTAGGAGACGTCAGACGCTGCTCATGTCCGGCCAACATAACGTCCAGACACCCAAAGTTTCCTGGTTAGAATCTGTAAAAAATACAGCCGAAATTGCGCATCGTATGACCGCTATCACGTCTTCCATGAAAAAATGCGTTCGGACGCATCAACGCACTTTTTGACGGTAGACATGAAAAATGCGTTCGTCTGACCCTAGCCTTATTTTTGAATGACAGGAAAGCCTTCCCATACAGCCTGAAATAGCTCCTAACTGAGCATTATAACTTCATCAACTTTCACTATGTGAAAATGTCATGCCAGGCAGGGTAAAAACTTTGTGGCTGTGCTGCCAATGTAATCAACTCGATGAAGAAGTTATTAACGATTCGTGAAAAAAAAATTGATTTACTTTGTCTATGTACACTTCTTGGAAACACAGCCCTTTTGGCTCTGAAATAAAACAGAATTTTCTCTGAACAAAATGATTGCCAACATCATCTCATACTGTCTGTATTGTATTAGGCACCAAATTAGTACTTTCTAAAAGCACAGTCGCTTTATTTCAAAAATGTGCTCATACATTTGTCACAAATGTAGAACTGGAACAAAATAAGTATGAACTTCAAAGAAACTGATTATTATAAAAGCTTACTTTTTCTCTCAACCCAGCAGTTACTCCTGCTAATCAGCAGGAATTAAATTTCAGCCTACATGGCAGGGAAAAAAAAGGGGAGAAAAAAATGGAATGTGTTTTTTGTAGCCACATAACAAAAAAAAAAGTATAGGTTCATTTTGCATCAGTATATTTCTTCCTTTTTCTTTCGAAGAAATTGTTTCTCTTTTTATTATAGTATTTAAAATGTTGCATGTTCAATTAAATACTCTACGAACCTGAAAGAGAGAATTTAATTGGCGTCTTGGAAATAAAAAAAAAACTATAAATGGTGGTTTTGTGTGTATTTAAAAAAGAAACAATTGTTAAAATTAACATGTTGTGACTGTAAAGGTACAATCAGTAATAATCATGCAACTAAAAGTGGCAGGCTAATACTTGTATTTTTTTGCTCTGTGAACATATCCATGCCAGAAGGTTGCAGATTTATTATATAGCCATTTTGAATTTATCAGGTAGCATACAGTGTAAAATGTGTGGGCTGATAATAGATTATTGAAACATATAAATATGTTTGTGGATAATTATTATAAATGATGGTAAAATAGCTAAAGGCTACTGTTCGTTCTGCACAAATAAAACTATATGCTGACCTACATTCCAGAAAAATTGAGAAATATTTCAATAAACCATGAATGTGTTCATTACAAGGATGCAGCTTGGCTCCTTCCCACTGACTTTCGGTACAAGAGTGACTAGTCTTTTAATGGGCCACTTTGACGTAATATTTGTCCAAGAGACCCCCACCCCAAGATAGGCTGCCTAGGAGCCGCTGATTAATAGCCTTCAGGAAACATGGAAGGCTTGTAATTCAAAGGTCTGCAACAGTGCCCAATCACAGCCTGGAGTGATTCAGGACACCCTGACCATTTATATTCAAGCCGACCATTAAATGGTCATGGTGGTTGTCACCAACAGATGCTTACCGGACGTTAATCAACACTGTTTTACTGTCTCTATCTCTTATATTGACGCAGCGGCTCTTGCTCCCTCCTCTGTTCATGCTCCCATAAAGATTGATGCTGCTCGCTTGGGTGTCAATTCCATACATGTTACCTGACTTGCATCAGTTTCGTCCTGTGTGTTACTCCATCGATATCGCACCCAATGTGACCTACATTCCAGAAAAATTGAGAAATATTTCAATAAACCATGAATGTGTTCATTACAAGGATGCAGCTTGGCTCCTTCCCACTGACTTTCGGTACCAGAGTGACTAGTCTTTTAATGGGCCACTTTGACGTAATATTTGGTCCAGGAGACCCCCACCCCAAGATAGGCTGCCTAGGAGCTGCTGATTAATAGCCTTCAGGAAACATGGAAGGCTTGTAATTCAAAGGTCTGCAACAGTGCCCAATCACAGCCTGGAGTGAAAGAGCGTGATTCAGGACACCCTGACCATTTATATTCAAGCCGACCATTAAATGGTCATGGTGGTTGTCACCAACAGATGCTTACCGGCCGTTAATCAACACTATTTTACTGTCTCTATCTCTTATATTGACGCAGCGGCTCTTGCTCCCTCCTCTGTTCATGCTCCCATAAAGATTGATGCTGCTCGCTTGGGTGTCAATTCCATACATGTTACCTGACTTGCATCAGTTTCGTCCTGTGTGTTACTCCATCGATATCGCACCCAATGTATTGGCATATGATATGACGCAGACCTTTTAAAAGGCAGATAGAACTGTATATTCTTTGCCACATGCTGTGTTTGTTGTCCTGTTGTAGTCTTTATACCCGAGGGTGTGTTCTCTGTATTTGCTTTCCAGTCTCTGTGTACTGACCCACGGTTACGGTGGGCTACGTCTGGCCCTGAGTGCAGGAGGGTTGAGTGTGAGCCTAATTTGCAGTGAGACATTCACAAGACAGGTTACAGGGTTAGCCAGCCAGGGTTTATTCCAATAAGCAAGAATAACCAGACAGGACTTGAACCGAACTAAAAGCACAGACAGAATTAGACTTGTGCACAGTTTTTTTATCGGTTCGATTCGGTTCGGTACGTTCGGATTTTTTAAATTTTCGTCTCGGCTCGTTTCGGCCGATTTCTGTTTCGGTTAGGTTCGTTTCGGCTCGTTTTTCGTATAGACTTTTTTCGGAATATCGGCCATTTTCGTGTTTTCGGGTCTGCTCGTTTTTTGTATCGACTTTTTTTTCGTGATTTCGGAAATTTTCGTGTTTTTCGGAACGTCTGTTCTCCTCGTTTCAAAGTGTCTATTCGTTCTGACGTAAACTAATGGTTTTATTGGTTTATACTTTATAATTAATTATTGGTTTGTTTTTCGGATCCGATATTTCTGTCGATACGATAATTCTGCCGATTCTATCGTTTTTTTTATTAAGATAAAGATCCTTTTTTTCTTATGAATTTGCATTTCACAACTTTATTTAATCATATTAAAATGGTATGAAAGGAACAAAAAAAAATGAACAAAACAATTTAAAAAATGCAAAACTGACCCAACCGAAACGGTCTGATTTTAAAAATAAAAACCAGAACAAAAGGTTTTAAAACGGAAAAATAGTTGATCAAAATTATCTGAAACGAAAAAAAACCCAGAACAAATAAAACGATTTAAAACAAACAAAAAAAAATTAACCCTTTCGCTACTGAGGCATTTCACGCCTGTGTGCTGTGCTGCTGAGCTAATTTTTTTTTACCAGTTTCGCTCATCATGTTTAAATGCGTTTTGAAGCCTTATTTTATTATATGACCCAGACATGTTATATATCGTTCTTTGCGGCAGACTCAGTAGATTCATAATATATCATTATTATATGTATGTGTCATGTCCTGTCTGTATATTATAACACAAAATGCAATAAAATTTGAATTTTCAATAATTTACAAGGTGTAAAGTGTTTGGATGCACTTTCAGAGGAACTACATGTCCCATCCTACCACTTAGCAGAGACGCAGAGATTTTTGTTGATGCCCAGGTGGGAGCCAATATTGGGCAACCTGAGGGTCATCTCGTATGCATCACTCAGTCACAACAATCTCCACCCCAACACAATACAGTACACTGCGCCAAAAGAAATCCAGCATTGTAATTTCATCTACATACACCAAATATCACAATTTTCACGAATACGTAAAATCACAAAAAAGAAGAGCTATGGCAAAAATGCATGTATGAGTCCTGAAAACGCAAAGCTATACACATTGCATGAAAAAAGGACTAGATCAATCAACGTATTTCTGTGCACATTAGCACATGCAAGCACATTATTATTATACAGGATTTATATAGCACCAACAGTTTGCGCAGCGCTTTACAATATAACACGACACTTACGTTTGGCTATGACACGCCGGATGTGCCTCAATTGCTCCTCCTCGCGCGTCTTAAGGTCAAACCAGCGCTTCTGCAGCTGGTCGATACTTCGGTCCTTATCAAACATTTCCAGGAGGGTGGTGTGGACCTTTGCAAGGATACGGTCCTTGCGGACATTGTTCTTCCTGCCATAAGGGCCCTTACGGCAGTCATAGTCACGGTTCTCGAAGATGCGAACCAGCTCCACCATCTCCTCAAATGCCATGTTGCTGGCCCACTTCTTCCTGGGTGTCTCTGGGGTGGAAGGGGATGACGTGTCCGAATAGGACTCTCTTTGAGTTTGAGCCATGATGGGATGTTTTTCTTTTTGGTCTGTCCAAAAAAATTCTCAAACTCTACAACGGCTCCGTAAAGTTTACGACAGGCCGTAATGGAGACGGACATCCACGCGCATGCGCGAACCGCGGACGTATATGATCCGACTACGACAGAATTATCGTATCGACAGAGTTATCGTATCAAAAGAAATATCGGATCATTGGAAATAACATATAGGCAGTCAGATTTTCTAACGGTCAGGATCAGGACGCTGGACAGCAACAGTGCTAAACAGCGTGCTGATGGTTAGAAAATTGTAATGTATATACGTTTAACAGCCGCACTGACTTACTCTATCCAAAGTTCCGATCTGAAACATCGGGACTTTGGATAGATTTCGACTAACCGAAAGTTAAAAAAATAAAATAGTCGAAATCTATCCAAAGTCCCAATGTTTCACATCGGGATGTCGAATAGAGTAAATTCTGGAGTTAACCCCCTAGTTGCCAGCCACCAATGGTGGAGATAGGGGGTTCCAATGAACCCCCTATCTCCCGATCCGTGCCGTGGCACCTAGGGGTTAATGTTTGGTATTGTTGGATTGGCCAGAGCATAGCCTTTCCAACCATGCCAAACATGACCATGTTAAAAGTTAATTAAAAATATTAAAAATAAAAAAATTAAATAAAAAAATATTAAAAAATAAATAAATTAAAAAAAAAATTGTTTTTTGTTTTGCTAATGCAGCAATATTGTTCCCATTTCAATTATAATGTGAACAATGATGCTGCACTAATGATTTTTGTATGGGTTGCGTTTGTTAAAAATTGTGTAATTTTCACCCAAAACAAATGTATGTAACAAGTCCCCATCTCTAATTTTTTTAACAAGCAACTCATAGAAAATATAACCGTAAACGCTCGCATGTTAAAATGTGAAAAAAACCAGTTTACAAACACCTTGTAAATTATTGAAAATTCAAATTTTATTGCATTTTAAGTTATAATATACAGACAGGATACATATACAATATTATACATATAACACAGACGTATACATTAATTATACCGCAGAGAGGCGCTTCCCCGCAGTGTGTGTGGATTCATATGCTGCATTAATTATACCGTAGGGAGGCACTTCCCCGCAGTATGTGGATTCATATGCTGCATTAATTATACCGCGCAAAGAGGCGCTTTCTCCCCGCAGTGTGCGTATTCATATGCTGCATTAATTATACCGCGCAGAGAGACGCGGGTTCCCCGCAGTGTGCGTATTCAATTCATATGCTGCATTAATACCGCGCAGAGAGGCGCTTGTTCCCTGCAGTGTGCGTATTCATATGCTGCATTATTTTTATTTATTTATTTCGTTTTAAATCATTTTATTTTTTCTGGGGGTTTTCTTTTCGTTTCTGATAATTTTGTTCAGCTTTTTTTCCATTTTATTCTGGTTTTTATTTTTAAAGTCAGACCATTTGCGTCAGTTTTGCATTTTTTAAATCGGTTTGTTCATTTTTGTCCCTTTCATACCATTTTAATATGATTAAATAAAGTTGTGCAATGGATATTCATAAGAAAAAAAGGATCTTTATGTAATAAAAAAAAGATAGAATCGGCAGAATTACCGTATCGACAGAATTATCGTATTGACAGAATTATCGGATCATTGGAAATGATACAAAATTTACAGAATCAGCGATATAACCGATAAATACGATGTCCAAAATTACCGAAATGGAACCGAAATCCCGAATGGAACCGAAATCACGAATAGAACGAAAATAGATTTCGATTTGCACATTTCAAGTCCATTCGAAGATTCCGAAATTTTTTCGTTTCGGCTCGGAAAACTTTTCGGATCTGCCATTTTCGGATCCGATCCGATTCGGAAATTCGGCCGAATCCGAAGACACGAATTGGGACATTTTGTGAAAATTCCGAAGTTCCGAAACCCGAAGCACACATCCCTAGACAGAATGTAAACAAACCAGAACTAAGCACTACGGTACACAAGCTATATATAATCCTAGACAAGAGCAGGAGTAAGAACATGGAAAGGCATGAGTAACAGAATGGCTGGGAGTAGTAGGAGTGGGGACTGACTTAGAATGGACAAGACAAATGGAGTAGCGAGAAGGAGCCAGAGAAACAATAAACAAAAGAAGAAAACCTTACAATATACAGAACAGGCAATATTAAAAATAGAAGCTAGAATATAACTAACATATAATCCAGACAAAAGTACAATATGGGTTCAGGCAATAAGAATAGTCAAAATACACGAGCATGGGGTCTCAGCAGGTCCCGGGCAAACAGAATATACAAGGCAAGAGGTCTGAGACACAAAATATCCACTATAACTGGGTACAGGGGACACAGGGGACAAAGGAGGGTACCGGTGCTATGAGAAATACAAACCAAACCAAGGCAAAGGGTAAACGTGGAAATAACAAGAAAACCTTGAGGGCTATAGATCAGAGTTCACTGGAGACAGACTGCACTCAAGCAGGACTTCAATGAAATGAACGGGTGGGTGAATGATACCGCACCCTTCTTAGGGTGTAGTCTCTTTATATACACATTACAATTAAATGCAAGGTGTGTTCAGGTGAAGACCAGGACTTGAACCTGGGAGGAGAGTCCCGTCCTGAAACCTGCATCCCCAATGCAAGACGTACAAAGTTCATATACTAGAGGAGGAGCCAGATCTACAGAATCAGACCAGATCATAACACCCGAATAGTTCTTCCGACTTTGCTGTTTTCTTGATTTGATGTCACGCTCCTCGTCGGAGGCGCAGAAAGAAGACCAAGTGAAGTACCATTTCCCCATCATGTTCCAGCGCCAGACCAGGTTTTACCACTGCCTGGTCTAGTGTCCAAGGACTTGGGAATGCATACCTGGTCTTCCCTCACCTTTCCAGCCTCAGGTGTGGGCTGGGCCTGGACTGCCATATAACCACATCCAACCCTAAGCTCTGAGCTTCTGCATCTTCCTTAGAAGTCTCACTGTATCCTGTGGCAACGCCTCATTGCTGCATCCTGTGGAAACTCCTCATTGCTGTATCCTGTGAAAAAACCCTCATTGCTGTATCCTGTGGAGTCCCCTCATTGGTGTATCCTGTGGAGACCCCTCATTGCTGTATCCTGTGGAAACCCCTCATTGCTGTATCCTGTGGAGACCCCTCATTGCTGTATTCTGTGGAGACCCCTCATTGCTGTATCCTGTGGAAACCCCTCATCATTGTATCCTGTTGTGACCCCCTCATCGCTGCATACCTTCTGCAACTATTATTTCTGGATTTTCATAACTACCCTCCACAATCCTGCTGTATTGATTGACCTCGCGTGCATGACCTCTGATCTGGACTTTGACAATCCAGATCAGCCAGCTGCCTGCCACCGACCTATGCTTGATATGACCACTCTCCTGTTATTGCCCTTCTGATACCACGCCTGATAGATTTATTTTTCATTCCTTTTTGCCCTCTGTGTCTCCTGGTCCTCCACCCTCCTTTTATCCAGTAAGTGTGTTCTCTAATTCGTCTGTATCTCCTTGTGTTATTCTGTGTTCAGTATCCAGGTCAGTATCTGTCCTGTCCACCCTTCTTGTGTTATGGTGTTATTCACTATTCAGTGTCCTGTCCTGTTTACCACTTCCTATCCCATCTGCTCAGTGTACCCTGTCCTGTGTATATAGTGTCTCACCCAGCCAGTTCCTATACCTGTTATTATTTATCCAGTTTCCCCTTCCTGGTTTGTTTCAGTTTCCTTATTTAATAAACCTTTTCTGTTTGAACCTTACTTATCTGCCTCCCTCCGCTTCTGTAACTGCACACTGGGCTCGAAAACCCCAATCCCCCCAGTGAGGCGTGACATTTGAGCTTTTTGGTTTGTCTACTGGTTACTCTGTGCTCCTGGACCTTGTCTTGTTTATTGGCTTAGTTTTTCCTTTTTTCCCTGTATTGGTTTATTCCCTACAACCCGGCCAATTTCTAGGACTAGTGTTAGGGTTTTCCTGTTTGTTGGATTAAGTCTGGGTGCTGGGGTCGATACCTAACATTACTTTTACTCTTGCCAGGGACATTTCTCTGGTGTTCAGATGCAGGATGGTGGAGGTTAGACTTGTGAGGATAGACAATGCCCCAAAACCAGGAGTGGTAGAAATTTGGAAGATGTGACTACTCATTCACTTGCTTTTTTAACCAACTGCTGAAGGCTGTAGGAAATAGCATGCACAGCACTACTATATAAGCTTCAATATTTCTACCAGACCCTAGTAATATAAACAATGCATATGTGGGATTGGACAAAGTTATGTCATTGGGTGCTGCTACACTCATACAACTTTATAGAAGACATTGATCGAGTACTTATTGTGAAAATGAGTAACAATAAATAAGAAAAAGAGAAAACCAACAAGGTTATAATGCTAACAATTTCACTCAACTTTTGTGAGATAATGATTCTATAGACAACACGATGGACTGTAAATTATAAAACACACTGAGCACATTCACAGAAGCAGAACCTAGTTGATTAAAGATTATTAAGTTAGAATATGTATCATTGTAAGTAGGAGTCTAAAAGAAAAGTAGAAACCCTCTAGGTAAGTTAAACAAGTATTATCACTGAGCACTTAGTCTCTGACTAAATGCCAGAGCATTATTATTATTATTATCCTTTATTTTTATAGCACGAGGAATTCTGCAGCATTTTACAAGATTAGTGTACAAGGGGTTGATACATTGGAATACAACACATGGATGATTCCCAAGGGAACTTACAATCTATGAGAAGTACAAGTATTTTGTGAGGTAGGCCCATCCATATCATTAGGTGTCTTGCCCAAGTACGTTCGATGGTGGTGTGTTCTGAGTGGGATCAGGTCATCTTTCCTTGATTGTAGATCAGTGACCTGGTGGTTAGGTTGAACCCGCTTCTCGTAAAGTCAAGACTTGCTTCTCGACAATTTATTGGAGGGATGTGCTGAATGGGATTTTGACTTGCTTCACCACGGTCAAAGGGTATTACCACTGGACTCCACAGCTGATATTGTGTGGTAGACAAGTATGTAGGTGTCTTGCCCAAGGACACTTACTGGAGAGGTGCTCTGGCTGGGATTCGAACCTGGGTCTCCACAGTTATACAGCAGTGTTGCTACTTCTTTTCCATCCAGAAGGTACATTCTCAACAGACTTTTTCCAAGATGCAAGAATAATGAAGACTTTTTCCTTTTCATTATTGAAACTAAATTACCATAAGATAAAATGCATTTTATAATATTGAAATTAGTTAAAATAGGCTTCACTGTCAACAGACTGGACAAGCAGCAAATACACGTATTATATATTTATATAAATACTATTATCTGCATATGTAAAGTGAGGAAACAGAAACACATAAAGTCAAGTATGAATGTCAATATATGAGATGGACTCATTTCACATTAGTTATTGGTTATCATCTTTTATTTGCATTTTGTTTTACATGTTATTTATATAGCGCCAACATTTTCCACAGCGCTTTACAATAACCAAAGGGAACGAGATACAGATAAACAGACATATGATTCAAACAAGAGGCATAGAGGGCCCTGGTCATTGGAGCTTACAGTTATATGCATTAAAGATTAAAGGACATTGGTACATGAAACAAACACATTGTGGTACCTCGGTTGTCTTACTAAACTAGAATTCCAAATTCTGGAAAGACTAGAAGAACTTACATTCCATTTTTTCCTGATTGCGTTTCTAGAATGTCACACATTCATTAGATAACACATTCAGTTTTGTTAGACCCCCTTCGTTCCCTTCCACAGCTGCTCAGCCTACTAAAAGTCATAAAGTATAACAAGACCACAAATGAATGCTCCAAGTAACCACAGATGCAGAGAAGACATTCTGCAAAAATCAAAGATGTAACTGAACAGAACTAATTCAAATCATATCAATTCATCACCAGTTAACATAATTAAAACTGTGAATATTTATATCCTTTGCGGTCATCAACTGAAAATCTCTCAGTTAAAATAATCCCATATTTGACAAAGAGTTTCTCATCAATGACTGTTGTTGGAAATTACATTCTGATCATAATGTGGAAGAATAAAATGCCTGATTCTCTATTGACATGATTGTGATTCCAAGACATCTGGTGGCAGCATTTTCAAGCCCAGAAGCATATGGATCTGGGTTAATTTCAGGTTACTGACTCTATAACTGAATGTAGAGCCAACTTTTGAGCAAAACTTACGCTTCAATTTGGGTTGCCCACTGTGAAGATGGGTAACAGATATGTTTTCAAATATGTCCTTTTAAAAATATTTTTTTACTCCTAATTTTCTCTATTGATCAGTCATGTTTTTCTTACATGCCTGGAGTTTTTTTTAATTAAAATTATAAGTATTATTCTGAATTCCATAGCAAGAAAGTCTTGGGAAAGCTTTGCATAAGTTTCGATAGTAAAATGGCCAACAGATATGAGAAGGTGCATGTAAGAGGAGTTGAGAGTCTTGCAGATACATTTTTAAACACTATCCTATTATCACATCACTACTAAGCACTTTTTAGAAGCAAAATATCATAGTAACATTTATTTGAAGAATGGAATTCATTGTTACCAATTAATTATGATAAAATAGATGTAAAATAGTATTTGCACAGACTTTGCTACTCCAAAATAGTTAAAAATAAAGTAAATTTGCTCATGTTGCATTTTTCATGTATTTATTTTTTCCTTTTCAGAATTATTACTGAGATGAAATGCTCTAAACTCCAGATGGTGTCCCTTATCTTGTATAATTTCACACAGGGTCGGAATTATTAGCATTCAGGTGGAAATGGATTTTGTGTCAAATCCAGAAAATGTGATAAAGAGATATAATGAAAATTATCAGATCTCCTGCTCATGGGGATTACAGTAGCAAAAACCTGTACAATAATAGAAAAGCCTTTATATATATCGACTTTCTATAAACCACAATTCTTAATATTCTTATATGAATATTAATAAACCACAATTCTTAATATTCTTATATGAATATTAATATTAATATTGTGATTTATAGAAAGTCGATATATATATAAAGGCTTTTCTATTATTGTACAGGTTTTTGAGAATTTAATGTAAATTGGATGTATTTATAAGAATGTAAACGTTTTATAATGGTTGAAGCAATAGGGTATATACCATGGCCCCGTTTTAGAAGGATTAAAATTTCCACGATTTTAATGATTAGGATTGAAAATGAAAGTAGAATTATAGAGAACGGGGGCCGCCATGTTCGTTTTGTAATGGTCGATTTATTAGGATGTATACCATGGCTCTGTTTTAGGAGGTTTAGAACTCCCATGATTCCAATGGTTAGGATTAAAAACGAAAGTGAATATATTGAATGGGGGCCGCCATGTTGGTTTTTGTTTTTGTTTGTTTTTTTGGATGTGGAGGGGGTTAATTAGCGGATCCAGGGGAGGGCGGCGGTTTTTTAGTATATGGCTCTTTTAGTTTTTGGGGCGATAGGATCTGTTAAGTGGATTGAGAGGAGGATATGGTTGTTCGGGGTGAGTTGAGTGGGATATCGGAGATATGGTGATGAGAGGTGCCTCGCACTGCGCCTGCGCTGGGAAGAGTAAGGCGACAAGGATAAGGGGAGGGTAAGGAACGCCCTTAGTGGGCGGTGATTTGTATTGCGCAGGCGCAGAGGGTTGAATTGTGGCTAGAGTCAAGTGAGATTGTCTTTGGACACTTGCAGCTGTTGCTTGTCAATTAAACTAATTAAATTGGTTCTTTATAAAAGAAGTGAGGTTTCAATTGTAGCCACACTCCTGATGAAGTGAGTTATCACGAAACGCATTGAGCGATTGCAGTGGGTCAGAAGGATTGTCAGACTCTCCCCCTAGATCCATCTAGGCAGTCAGTTGAACCGGTGGACGGTTCTTGGACCAATTGGAGGACAAATATTGGGAGGTCTGGGTCTTTGAGACCAAGGTTTATATGCACATTTTGTATGTGCCCTACAAAATGTGAGTTTGTTTTTTGCTTTTAAATAAATTCATTTGTGTTTTAAAATACTACACCATATATCGCCCCTCATTATTTCAGGTCTGTGGTGGATTAAAGGAAGAAGGAGAAAATTTATTCAAAGTGGTTGACAAAGTTAAAGAATAGGAAGCGCCATTACTGGATTTTTAACTAGGCAGAGTTGGCAAGTACCTACAAGCACTTTCCACAATGCGGTGCCTTGCACTGTAAAAAAAGTAAGTATATTTTTTTACCTTTTACAATCATTTAGACCCCTCTTTATCTAGAGTCCTAAGGGCTAGAGGGACATATGCTGTATTATTGGAAAGACCAGAGTATGGCCTTTCCAGTGATACCAAACATAACCAGTTTAGATTTATCTCAAAGTAAATTAACAAATAAAATATAATTTATTTCCTTTTTTTTCTAATGCAGCACTATTATTCAGTTTAAAATTGAAAAGTGAACAATGATGCTCCTCTAACTCACCTTCTCATTTCTCACACCAACAGCAAGGTGTGGGGCTGATGATGCAAAGCATTGTTTCATCGACAACCTGGACCGTGGCACTGCAGTGAGGAGAGACAGGGGGACTTTGAAACCCGTATCTCTGAATTGTACACCGCACAATGTTATGTGAGATGTCGTTTGAAAGGTCAGAGTCTGGTCTTTACAATGATACCAAACAAGATCATGTCTAGTAGAATTAATCCTATTGAAAAAAGGAAATGCAAAATGTATTTTTGTCTCTGTTCTAAAGAAAAGGCAATATATGCTGTTACATATAAAACAAACAATGCCACTGCACTAACTCAAATAACTTTTTTGGTGGGGCACTCCGCATTTCTATGCCTACAGGCTCCTGAGATGCAAATCTGGCCCTAGCTTTACTGAAACCTGGTTCCCACGCAAGCTGTATCAGACCCAGGTGTGCCTAATTTATTGCTCTGTGCTTCCCTATATAATGAAGCCGCATTCTTCCCAAGATGCTTCAGCATTGCAGAGTAGTCAGCTTCCTTCCTGCCAGCAAGAAGCCTGATCTCTCTATTCAAGTACCAGACCCCATTTGCCTTGGACTACCGGACTTTGCCACTCTCTGTTCACCCTCAACCTTTGGCTTGCCCCTGACCACTCTCTTGAATTACCCCTTATTGGATACCTCGCCTGAATACCTTTGTTTGCTGTGTCCCCACATCTGTTATCATAGACCCTCATCCGCTGTCAAGATGCTCATCTGTATCAAAGACCTTCATCTGTTGCCATTCCCTAACTTGCTGCCTGATTTCCAGTTTCCTTGGACTCCCACTCTAAGCATCCCTGTACTTCCATCTTCAGTTTCCCTGTATACCAGTGTTCCTGTTTCTACCCTGTCCATCTGTCTGTTAATCAACCCCTACCTATCCTGTCTCTGTAAGTACCTCACCTGTATCTGTTGTCAGTCCTGTTCTTGCCCTCTCAATTTGTTTGTTAGTTAACCCTCTCTCGTCCTGAGTTCTGTATGTTCTTTGGTTTATCCCTTCCTGTCCTGTCTCTCATTTCCCCTGTATCTGTTAGTCAGCCCCATTCCAGTATTGACCCTCATCTTGTATCATATCACCCAAATAAACCTCCTTGTTTAAGGCTGTGGTCACATGTGTGCACTTTTCGCGACCATCTGACCGCAATGTTTGCTGTCCAATGTAGCTTTTCAAAGGAGTCAATAGAGAACAACACACGAAGCACGTGCGTACTTTTTCACGCACGGGCAACGCCAAAATGGCATCGACGTGAAAAAGCTGCAACTGACGTAGAGAAACCCCTGTATACAGCTTTTTTTTTTCTTTTTCCCAAAGTAAGTCAAAACTAATTGGTACTATGTAAACACAATCTCATCCGTTATAAAGTGCATCCGTTTCAACGAACACTCTGTGCGCAATCAGTGCACTCGTGTGACCGCAGCCTAACTCATTTGTGCCTCCAGTGTGTCACTGCACCCTTGGGCTTGTACCCTCGCCCTCCTGTGTTGGCTGTCTCCTGACAATTTGTAACTACCAATGGTCCCAGAAATACAGTAACTAAATGGTCTTGCACAATGTTCGCTATCCGCACACGACACACAAGTGCACTAGCTGGTGATATTCTTGATAACATTTAAGAACAAATTAAGTATTTAGCGAATTAAACAACAATGATGCAAACTAGAATAAAACGACTGTAAGAAATTCATATAGTATTATTTTTTTTTTACACTAAACATGATATTTCGATAATCTACACGGAATGAAGGAGTATGGAGGTTTATTAGTAAACACTGATTTACGGTAGGTTTTAATAGTTGTTGAAATACTACATCAAAACCCTTTTATCTTCTAAAATATTTGACTGGTTTGGAGGATGTTTTGATCTACAATTTGCAAACAACTTAGCAGTTCCTAGTTTGGTGAGAAAGATATGCTCAAACTATTTTAGATCCAATAATATGATATTTATTTACAGCATTGAGTAGTTTGAAACTTAATTGTTTGGTACTTATTCAAAGTAAATAATATCAGGGTAATTCAAAGAGAATCGAAAAGTCACCGCACGTTCGGTGACTTTTCATTCTCTTCAATTCGGTTCGTGTTGCCGATCCCATTTCAGCGACTCTGCAGTGTATTCAGCAAGCACCACAGGGTCCCCGAATTGCAGGGAAAGGTCGCTGCAAACCCGCCGAAAACTAACCGCAAAACCCGGTGAATGCACGCCGAAAAACCCGCAAAAACATCTGGATTAGCCCGCCGAAAATGCCGGAAAAACTCAAGCAGGAGCCGATCACATGCAGTGAAGCCGCCGGAAAAAGCCGACACCGCAGACGAATGCAGTGAATAAATTAGAAAAACAGATTGCTTGGATGTTTGAAAAGTGAAACACTGTTTGCAAAGAAACTACAGAGGGAAAATGTCTGAAATTTACATACTGTATGAGGTCCAATGAATGATAATAAAAAGGGCTGTTACAGAAAAAATAAGTAAAGTTTAACAAAATCCTGAAAATTCCGTAAAGTATCCTAAAAAATCTATAAATAAAGAAACTCTTTTACTGCAGAATATTATATTGAATGGTTTATTAGATATTGAATTAAAATGGGAATATTTTTAACATTGAAGCCTATGGGATTCACCTGAATAAATCTACCGCATGAAATCACTGAATGGCACGACATTTCGGGAACCTTTCACTGCTGATTTGTGTTCTCTGAATAGCCGAAGCATTGCTTCTCTATGGGGATTCACTGCCCTCGAACAGGCACCGAACAGGCACCGTATATGCAGGCAATTCATCAGGAATTGGTGAATTGCCTGCTCTCTAGATAACCGAATGGCCAGAAAAGGTAACCGAACGCTGAATTTCAGCGTTCGGTTACCTTTCTCCAGCCATTCGGATCTCTTTGGATAACCCTGTATATATATATATTATACTTAAAATCTTGAGCTCCCATCACCTGGTGTGTGCCAGGAATGCTCTTCCCTCAAGGTCAGAAATTTGAACTTATAAATTACATCATCAATAGTGTAGACCTAAAGTCTCACTAAAGAAATGTGATTCCCGATCAGTGAGCATTTGCTTGACTGTGGGTGTGTGGGAAAATAAAGACTGATAGCATCTTTTCTACAAGTCGCTTAATTAATGCAATGCAGGCAGTTCCATTTTTTTATTTTTTTTATTGATAATATTTATTTTTGCAAACAAGTCAACATACGATCACATAGTGAGGGCCTCACAGGGCCAGGGGTAGTCTTCGACCAAAGCACAGCGGATGAAAAATAACAAACAAACAAAGTGAGGGCCTCGCGTAGTCACTCAGGGTCATCTATCTCAACACAACATAAAGAAAATAAACGGGAAAATAAAAGCTCAGTATGAGATAAAACATAAGTGAGCTATAGTCATCCAAGAGAATAAAAAAGGGGGGGATAAATAGGGAGCAGTGGCAGAGGCCAAAAATGTGCCTACCCTGGTATGTTCCCGTGAGCCCGAGGGACCACAGGAGGCCAGGGGGACCAATGGCACTAGGCCCGGGTACTCGGGGGGCCAAGTCAGGCATCAGGCCACGTTGGCACACTCCGGGGAAACCCAAAAACGCCACAAAAAAGAAAAAATTTAATTAATTAAAAACAAAAAATGGGGGGGGGGAGAAAAGTCTCACTGACATAGAAACTCAAAAATGAATGGCTGTGGACACGGCGGGGGGGGGGGCTCTCAGTTAAACAAAATAGCTGGAGTGCTCAGCGTTAAAGGGAACATTGGGAAGCTGGGGCAAAGGACAGCCCAGAGGTGGCTAATATCAGGTCAGGCAGACAGAAAGCGGCAGAAAAGGTAAAAACCCTTTAGCCCGTGTCATGCCATGGAGTGGATCCAAGAGCTCCTTCAGCTCCAAACAGTCTGCAGAGGGCTCTCTCTGTCCGTCCCGACGCCAGATCACATAGCCGCACGTAACAGCCACCTCATAGAGAGCAGGCATCCACATCTCTGTATCTACCGATCCGGACACCCCCGGTTACGTAGGCCTCCGGAGGGGGGCAGCCCCAGTCAGGCCAGCGGCAGCAGACTTCTGTCGGACGTCGCAGGGTGCCACTAGAGCTCCAGCAACCAGGGTTAAAGCGGCCCTCGGGGGCCGGGACGTCATCGTCCTCGCCTCTTCCGTGTCATCATCCGCTCCACATCTTCCCCCGTCAGCGGCAGCATCCACACTTGCCTCAGCAGATCCCACCTTGACGGCATCAGGGTTGTAGGTCTCTTCAGGGCCCAGAGAGAATACCTCTCCGGGTACGCCCATCACCGGGTGTCTCTCCGTCCAACAGCTCCGCAACGCCGCCATAAGCCGGCTCCAGATGCCCCTGGTGAACGGGCCATCATCCTCCCCATCTAGCAGTCGCAGACAGGCATCCAAACCATCGGTCAGAGCGTCCATACCTCCGGAGGGGGGTGAAAATCCTGCTGACCATCCTCCACTCAAGCCACGAGACAGTCCTCAGAGGTGGCCGGGAGACGTGGGCCCACCATCTCCACAGCTCTCAATGCCATCTCAGGCAGGGATGGAGCAAGCAGGGCTGCAGGGAAAGGGGATGTCTGGAGCCGAGCGTTAGGCCGCAAAATGGCCGCCGGCCTTGCACAGCAACAAGACGGGAACAGTCGGGCAAGTCTCTGGTCCGGAGGGGGGGATATCGGGCTCCGGACAGCTCGATCCCAATCATCAGCCGCTCAGGGACCGTAAAACAGAAAAAATCTTCGGAAAAGTCAGCTAGGATTGTCTTAACGGCACAAAACAAAGCGGAGCTCCACTATAACACGTCGGTTTCCCTTCACAGTCGGCCACGCCCCCGGCAGTTCCATATTTCAGTGTTAATATCAGAAATTCACCGATTCTAGTATCGGCGCCTATACCGGCATTTGCACGAGTATTTGGTACAGTTTTCAGTGGAATTTGACGATGCCAATTTGGTACAATTAAGCAGTTATTCACACAATTCAGCGGTTTTCGATGACATTTGATACCTGCTTTGGCTACTCCATTTTTGGTAAAATAAGGTGAATATTCGCTAAATAGTGAATTCACCGAATGAGCTGTAATGGGCCAAAATGCAAAACACTGAAATTGCACACAATGTCGGTGCTTTGTAAATAGAACCTCAAGTAAATTTTGGCACAACAAGTCTTCTGAGAGTGACATGTATACTGTACGTTTTTTGTAAGCAACACATCTATATCATAAAACAATAAGCTCCGGCGTGTCCGTCGCCCAAAAAACGGCCTGCGCATGCGCGCGCAACCTGCGGCGGTTGGCTGCGCGCGCATCCAACAGCCGCGGCACGCGCACAGCCGGCGTGCGCGAGGGACAAAACAAATCCGATCCATTGGAGAGGCGCACAGCACAGTGCCTCTCCAATGGACCGGATTTGTTTATCTCCTCCGTGCTCGGCCTCCATCTCCTCAGTGTCCGGCCTCCATCTCCTCAGTGCCCGGTCTGCCAGCCATATTACCAGTCTGCCATGCACATTGCCATGCACAATACCAGTCTGTCATGCACAATACCAGTCTGCCATGCACAATACCAGTCTGCCATGCACAATACCTGTCTGCCATGCACATTACCTGTCTGCCATGCGCAATACCAGTCTGCCATGCACATTACCAGTCTGCCATGCACATTGCCAGTCTGTCATGCACATTACCAGTCTGCCATGCACATTGCCAGTCTGTCATGCACATTACCAGTCTGCCATGCACAATACCAGTCTGCCATGCACATTGCTAGTCTGCCATGCACAATACCAGTCTGTCATGCACAATACCAGTCTGCCATGCACATTACCAGTCTGCCATGCACAATACCAGTCTGCCATGCACATTGCCATGCACAATACCAGTCTGTCATGCACAATACCAGTCTGCCATGCACATTACCAGTTCGCCATGCACATTACCAGTCTGCCATGCACAATACCAGTCTGCCATGCACATCGCCATGCACAATACCAGTCTGCCATGCGCATTACCAGTCTGCCATGCACATTGCCAGTCTGCCATGCGCATTACCAGTCTGCCATGCACATTGCCAGTCTGCCATGCACATTACCAGTCTGCCATGCTTAATACCATTCTACCATGCATAATACCAGTCTGCCATGCACATTACCAGTCTGCCATGCACATTGCCAGTCTGCCATGCACAATACCAGTCTGCCTGCCTTAATACCAGTCTGCCATGCATAATACCATTCTACCATGCATAATACCAGTCTGCCATGCACAATACCAGTCTCCCATACACAATACCAGTCTGCCAGCCATATTACCAGTTCGCCAGCCATATTACCAGTCTGCCAGCCATATTACCAATCTGCCATGTACAATACCAGTCTGCCAGCCATATTACCAGTCTGCCATGCACAATACCAGTCTGCCAAACATATTACCAGTTCGCCAGCCATATTACCAGTCTGCCATGCACAATGCCAGTCTGCTAGTCATAATGCCAGTCTGCCATGCATAATACCAGTCTGCCAGCCATATTACCAGTCTGCCATGCATAATACCAGTGTGCCTAAATACCAGCCTACCATGCCATGCCTACCACGTGCCATTAAATATACGGATAATGTATACGCTACAAAAAAAATACCCGCCCAAGCCCAACACAATCTAAGGGGCCACATGAGCTTGCAATCTAAGGGGCCCCACGAGTTTACAATCTAAGGGGTCCCATGAGTTTACAATCTGAGGGTCCGGTTAACGTGAGCTTACAATCTAAGAGGGAAGAGGAACCTGCTCTAATATATAAATGCCTTTGTAATGTGCTGTCAGCTGTGCGCGCACCCATCACAGCTGTTCAGTTGGCCCTCCTGTTGCGGATGGGATGGCGATGGACGCATTACAAACGTATTTATATAGAGAGATACTCTTGGATAGGACATTGAAAAAAAACTATGTGGACGTGAATTCTGAGCTGGCGACAACAACAATAGACTGCCCTCTGGGCAGGCTTTCCACCTAGTAATAGAATAACGGAGTAATGTGCTAACACATAATAACTATGCCACTTCAGAAAACAAGAGACTTTGATAAATAAAGCTAAATATGTGTCATGCTGTGCAATTACAGAAAAGGTGATTCATCAAGCAGGGATCTATTTACTTAAGCTTGGTGTGTCACTCCATTAGAACAGCACAGTGTGATGTCAAATTTTACCCCTTGTCTTTTGGTTCTCTATTAAATTATCCAATTAATTAATAACACATATGGCCACCTACAAGGATGTAAATGAAGAAGAGATTAAACAGAACATATTGAAAATAGAAATTATGAAAAGTTATTGGTTTTTGTGGAAAGGTGCAATTTACATCATAATCTCTTTTTAAAACATTTCCGTTCATTCAATGAAACAGTGATTTCTATATGAAATCTATATGTGTGTATAATGGTCTCAGAAGTACCCTTACGAAAAATGAATTTCAGGTTAAGTGTAATACCCACTAGGCTGCAAAGAACACTTTAAGTATAAAGGCATCCCGATCTGAAATGATATGTGTAAATAGTGCACACCTTGATATTATAAACTATAAATAAAATAAATATTAATGTGTATAGTTTCACACTGTAAATACAAAAGAAACTCTAAGGAAACAAGTATATACTGTATAAATCTACAATATTTGTTGTACACCCCAAAAAGTGTATGGTCATATATTCGAAGACACTAACATTATATGGACAAAGGTAATGGGACACGCTTCTTAATTATATGGAATTCAGGTTTTTCAATCAGACCTATTGATACAGGTCTTTAATATTTAATCTTTAATAATTCCACTGATACAGTAAAAATCTGCATTTCTGGGATTTACATTAAAACGTGCATTTACAGAATTTACAGTATAACTCGCATTTATGGGATTTACAGAAACAATGTTTTTTCCGGGATTTAAGATTAAAACATCAAATGGTGCTACAAGCGTTTATCAACACCTTTCAACATGTAGATTTTTTTGTGAAAATTTACATATTCAGAAACTTGAATTGAACTACTTGCCACGACTCCCAGGCATCCTGATCTCAGCCTTACCTCTACTCTAAGTGGACCTCAGCAAGTCTCTCAGAATGATGCAGGTTCAAATGTCGGGTTTGACGATGGCTCAGCTTCCCACGCTAACACGTTTCTTGGTTCCCGAATTGATGCTATACTGGATTTTCGAGTTGGCGCAGTCCCCTCTTCCCAATGTGACATGGACCAAGTCTCTAGAAATGGCACTGACTTTCTTGGCATCAAAGAAAGTAGACCTGTTAGAACTAATAACGTAGAACAGGGATGCCTAAATATTTTTATGCTACTATTACGGATGGCCCCCAGGACGAATGACCAAACGGTGAGCTGCTCTTCATGCACTTTTGTGGTTTATTCCTGATCACTGCAGTGTGTTCTTTTTACCCTTGTTATAATATTACTGTGTATTGACTCTGGCTTTATTTCTGACTACTCTCTTGGTATTAACCCTTCCTCTTCCTGATTTATAATGTACCAACCTGCCTCCATTTTCTGACTATTCCTTTGGATGCTTTGTGTCTTGTATTACCTGTGTACCATATCCGGGCTTCTCTGACATCCCTCTCTGGTCCTGACTCCTGGTGTGTCTGACTTCCATCCCTAGTTCTGACTTTGGCTTGCCTTTAACTTTGTATATTCTGTGTCTGTCATGTATATTAACTTTCTGGCTATTCTAAAGACCTGTAGTGTAGGCTGGGCAGTGTCTGCGTATAAGGATCAAGGGATTCCATTTCAGCTACTCAGAAAATGCATCAAAATAATAATGCTACCTATGATGTGTCATTTCATACCTGCACCTTTTGGCATACATGGATGACGCAAACCAATCATTGACTGTCAGACCTCAGTCAGACGTCCCTGTGGGTCCCACGGCATCCTTTTCTGTGCCTCCGGAGCACTCCACTGAGCAGGTGTCCCAGGTCTGCGCATGCACACGTTCTGCTGCTCTCCCACTACGCTGGTCCATGAGTGTGTCCTATTTGAACAGGTGTCCTTTCGTGGTTTTCAGTATTTGTGACCAGTTAGTTCGGATATATTTAACTCTTTGACTGTCTATCTGTGTTTGACCCAGCTTTGATTACAATTATGTGTACCTCTGTCTTCCCTTAATAGTTTGGACTACAAGTATTTTTGTGTTTAACTCGTCTTGGTAATAGGATTATATCTATCTCTGGTTCCCCTTTGACCCGCCTTGCTCACTGGACTGGACTACGGGTGTAGTTGTCTCTATCCTCGCTTCTGTATTGTCCTTCCTTTCTCTATTTGTGATCCCTGTTTGTTAGGGCTACCCTCTTTTCCACCAGTCCGTTTTTTTTAACGGACTGATCTCGCAGTTGGGTTAATGGCTTCGAATCCCTCAAACCCAAATCTTACATTGACCTATCACTACTATTTAAGCCTGATCAGTCCACCGTCATCTATATTGCATTGAAATAATTCTGGAAATTGTAGGCATCAACATTTGGGGGTGTCAGTCTAGGCGTGTGGATGCGAACAGCATCGAGTCTAGTGTGCGGTGATATTGAGGAGGCCAGGCAGATTACAGGGTAAAACGGATATTTATTAACCACTTCGCTGCTGAGGACGCGCTCAGCGCGTCCTCAGCAGTCCCGCTGGTATGCGGAGGACGCGCTGAGCGCGTCCTCCCATCGGGGTCAGCGTTCGGCCGGGTTCCGGCCGATCGCTGGCCCTCCGGTGCGGGCTGACATCCTGGATGTTAGCCCGGCATCCGGACCAGCAGCCGCCAGAATTAGGTGTCATCGCGGGGGCGCGATGACACCTAATTCAGGCGCCCCCCCGCATGTGAGGAGGAGGCGCCTGAAAGGGAGGGGGGGAGGTCCTTCGGACCTCTCTCCCTCCCGATCGGCGGCGCACAGGGGGTTAAACCAGGCATCATTTGGAAGGGCACAGCCTGCCCTTCCAAATGATGCCTGGCATTAACCCCTGGGGAGCTGGATCGCGAATCGGCGCTGAAAAGCGCCGGTTCGCGATCCTTTCCCGGAGCTGGCCGACATCTTGGATGTCGGCCAAGCCTCCAGGAACTCCCCCAGAGGACTGGCGTCATCGTGCGTAGCACGATGACGCCAGTCCTAGACTTAACCCCTAACTGCCACCAACTGTGGAGATAGGGAGTTCCAATGAACTCCCTATCTCCCGATCCGTGGCAGCTAGGGGTTAAATTTTGGTATCGTTGGATCGGCCAGAGCATGGCCGTTCCAACGATACCAAACATGAAAGTGAAAAATTTTGTAAAAAAAAAAAAAAATGAAAAATAAAAAAAATAAAAAAGGAAAAAACAAAATTAAAAAAAAAAATAAACACTTTTTTTTTATTTTTTTTGGTTTGTTAATGCAGCAATATTGTTCCCATTTCAATTATAATGTGAACAATGATGCTGCACTAACGATTTTTGTATGCGGTGCGTTTGTTAAAAATAGTGTCATTTTCCCCCAAAAAAAATGTAACGAGACCCCATCTCTAATTTTTTTAACAAGCGCACCCCATACAAAATATAACCGCAATTGCTCGCATGTTAAAATGTGGAAAAAAACACTTTACACATTGTAAATTATTGAAAATACATATTTTATTGCATTTTTTGTTATAATATACAGACATGACATAACGTATACATATAATAATGACATATTATGAATCTACCGAGTCTGACGGAAAGAACGATATATAATATGTCTGGGTCATATACTAAAATAAGCCTTCAAAACACGTTTAAACATGATGCGCAAAACAGGTAAAAATGACCTCAGCATAGGGGCGGGAAAAGCCTCAGCAGCGAAAGGGTTAAGAGACACAAAAGATAATAAACAAAATAGACAAAGCAGAATATGAGGAGGCTGAATGCGGCTGACAAGGAATGACTAGACAGAAGGGAACTAGTACACAGAGGCTAAGCAGAAAGGAGTTAACCAAGGGAGGCGAGACAAGAAGGAACTAAGCAGCAAGACAAGAAGGAACTAACTAAGCAGCAAGAAAAGGAGGAACTAACTAAGCAGAACAGATAAGAAGGGGTTAACTAAGCAGCAAGATAAGGATGGACGGAGACTAAGAAGAAGGACAAGGCAGAAATGGATATACTAAACAGGAGCGAAACAGGAAAGGAGCTGACACAGAAACTAAGCAGAAAAATAAAGTGCAAAGGGAAACAAGATACAAAGCTAAAAAGAACTACAAAATATAAATGATGAGTCTAAGCGAATAACAAAGAAAAGTAAAAATACAATAACTAACAAGGCCTAAAGCAACTAAATATAATTATACAAAATACAGAGTACTGGACAGACAGGGCTAAGGCAAAACAGAGGGTTAAATTACAGGAACAATAGGATTTGCAGGAACTTTTTTTTTTCCCCCGCTGCATTTCGGCACACTTTGACGAGTCCATTTCACCCAACAATATCGTGAATTCAGTAGTGAATGGTCACCACATACTGTATTGCCGAAATTGGAGCCACCAAAACAGTCATTGAACATTGGCGAAAACCACCTAATTGCGCCGATAACTGCCGATTTGCATCAAATTTGCACCAGCGAATTCCACCAAACTAAGAAAAATAAATCTCCTATTTCCTTAATAGGAGGTTAAATCAATAAAAAAATTGTAAAAATTTGTCAAGATAATAAAAATGTCCTTTAAAATAATATAAAGGTCTGTTACATAACAAAATAAATCTTCTAAAAAAATCAAAAATGTCATCTAAAAATTACAAAAAGGTCTTTTAAAAAATAAAAAGGATTTTTGCAAGAAATGAAAAGAAAAAATAGCTTTTTAAATAATATTATTATAGAAAATATTCAATTTTTTACATTGAAACCTATGGGATTCGCCTTGTTAAACCTGTTGAATTGAAACACTGAAAATCAGGGCATTTTGCCACAATTTCGATGCAATTTGGAATTCTGTGAATAGAAGACATGATAGTTTTCTGTGGGACAATTTCAGTGTTTTGCCGGATGCCGCCAAATTGTGGCGAATTGCACCTTATTTCACTGTTAGTTCGCCGCTTGCCGAATTGACAGCTTTGTGAATAGGCGAATTGCCCTGGAATTGAACTGAATGGTAAAATTCACAGTTCGGTGCAATTTTGGGCCAATTTGGAGGTTAGTGAATAACCCTTCCTATTGTTTTCTGACACTCAAGACAGCATTACTGGTGGTTGTCACTTCAGGGTGTAGAATATCCGATTTGGGTGCTTTGTCGCATGAGGATCCCTATATCCACTTTCATAAACATTCAATTTTCCTGTGATTGGTGCAGAATTCAGATCTATAAATGTTTCTGCTTTCCATTTGAATCAATGTTCTATTCTGTCTGACTTTTATCCATCCTCTCGTCAGAAGAGGAACATTGGAATTAGGGATGAGCGTTCGGTTCGATTCGAAATCGAGTTTGAATCGAACAATCGGCCGTTCGAGTGTTCGGCGAACGCCGAACATTATGGGATGTTCGCGGTTTGTTCGACCGCGGACATTCCATAATAAAAAATGCGTCCACAGGTCTCTTAAATGTACCGGCGGCTGCCGGTACATTTAGGAGACCTGTGGCTGCGGCGCCCGTATCTCACCTGTCCTGCAGCTGTCCCGGCCTTGTGTTCCCCGGTCCATCAGCTCCTCCAGTCCGTCTGGCCGCGG
Source organism: Leptobrachium leishanense (assembly GCA_009667805.1). Classification (NCBI taxonomy): domain Eukaryota; kingdom Metazoa; phylum Chordata; class Amphibia; order Anura; family Megophryidae; genus Leptobrachium; species Leptobrachium leishanense. Next base: position 301,871,103 of record CM019066.1, on the reverse strand, counting down.
CTCCTCTCTGCCCCACGTCTTCATGCTGAATGATCTGATTGGGCAAAGTCCTGCGCCTGACCTGGACTTTGCCCAATCAGGGCTCTAATTCAATATTGAGCCCTGATTGGGCAAAGTCCAGGTCAGGTGCAGGACTTTGCCCAATCAGAGCTCAGCATGAAGATGAGCTTTAACCAAGCTCTGATTGGTTAAAGTCTTGCACCGAATTTAACCAATCAGAGCTTGGTTAAAGCTCTGCACCATGCCTCATCTTCATGCTGAGCTCTGATTGGGCAAAGTCCTGCACCTGACCTGGATTTTGCCCAATCAGGGCTCAATATTGAATTTGGGCAAAGTCCAGGTCAGGCGCAGGGCTTTGCCCAATCAGATCATTCAGCATGAAGACGTGGGGCAGAGAGGAGCTGCGGCCAGACAGACCGGAGGAGCTGATAGACCGGGGGAACACGAGGCCGGGCCAGCTGCAGGACAGGTGAGTTACGGGGGCCGGGGGCTGCAGCCACAGGTCTCCTAAATGTACCGGCAGCCGCCGGTACATTTAGGAGAACTGTGAACACATTTTGGGTGTTCGGCCCCCATTGATTAACATGGTGTTCGAGTTCGTATTCGAACATTTCGAACATTTCAGCCGTTCATCTGTTCGGATACGAACTGAACACAGGGGTGTTCGGCTCATCCCTAATTGGAATATGCTGGATTTGGTCTGATATTTCCTCATAGAGCTTCACATAGAACACCTTAGTGGGGACAATCCTCCAGTCTCTATGTTTTGCATTCTGGCTGCAAGAAAGGGCAGCAGGCTCCTTCATTCAGCGGCAATATTCCAAAGTTGGTGCTAACTTAACTAGAGTTATTGTAAACTTTACAACTCCAGGCACTACTCCTAAAGAACGCTAACGTTAGCATTCGGATGTGTAACTGTTATCGCTTGGATAAGTGAATTTAACACCTCCCCCATATTACCTTCTTGAAGCTAAACCTGTAAAAAATAACTTAATGCATTGGAGGTTACGCTAAATTTGGCAAGCTTAATGTATTTTGCCATCCTATACTTAACACGGGCAGCGCAAATAGTAAATTAGTGTTAAGATAAGTAAGGTATTACAAAGTCCTAGTGCTGATTACCACAGGGACGAGCAAGGCAAAATTTTAGCGACACCTAAAAGCTGGTGCTAAATGATTCTGTATTTGCAAGATCATTTAGCACCCCGTAAACCCCTTAATAAATCAGATCCTCGCCTCTCATCCCTTTGCTAGAAAGGTGGCCCGGTCTGACGGTTTTCCTGGCCGTGTGCGAGATCTGCCCGAAAGTGCAAACCTTTAAGGAGTCCTATGAACTCCAGGAGGTGATATTCGTTGTCAGGGAGTGTGCACGGGGTAACGAGCGCAAGTCCAAGATGCAGCAAATACAGGAGTCAGGGGCAAGCCAGGTTTCAGGTCAAAGCAATAGGTTTTATTTAATAGAGAACAAAGGCAGGATAAAAGGCAACACAGAAGACGGGGCTAAATAATAGAGGTAGCTGGGCGGTTCAGGAATAGGGCTGGACTGAGGCATAAGACACAACACCGAGAGCTTAGACAGGAAGGGGGGTGACACTGGCAAATCTACGTAAATAGGAGCGACACAAAAAGAGGGCTGACTAGGAGAACAGGTAAGGATAGTGGGCAAGGTAGTCTTATGGAAACATAACAGAACCAGAGGGAACAGAGAGAGAGATAGGACACAAGGATACGCTGAACAAATGATAGAGACAAAGGGGGCAAGGCTCGTGACAGGGAGCTGGCATATAGTAATCACAGTCTGTGGAAAGGGGGTCTTGTCAGGCGACTGGCAAACAGAGTAATCAAGTCCATAGCGAGGGGGTCTGATACATGGGGAATCCAACAGTAAGGTAAGGCACAAGGAAACAAATAGTTATGTAAGTAGGGCTTCTCGGTGGGTTGGAAGGCAATGTTCATGGTGGGTTGCAAGGCAATGTTCACAGTGGGTTCTCGGTGGTTGGAAGGCAATGTTCATGGTGGGTTGGAAGGCAATGTTCATGGTGGGTTGCAAGGCAATGTATACAAGTGGGTTCTCGGTGGGTTGGAAGGCAATGTTCACAGTGGGTTCTTTGTGATTTGCAGGGTACACGGTGGGTTTCCAGATAGGGAATAAGGCACGGTAGTGGGTGGGAAGAAAGGCAGGATCTTGAAAGGCTATAGTACAGGAACAGGGGTTTCAGCAGCCAGGTCTGACACACTCTGTAACTTCAATGATGAAGTGTAGATGAAAAGCAATGATCAAATTATGCATAACGTCACTTATCAAAGTGATAGGGCCCTATTACATTCTTCACACAAAAACGCACGCAGAACGCGTGAATTTTAGCGTGAAGGGTTAAAAGTTAACGCGCGTAAATCAACGCTGGTATTACAATCCTCGCACATTTTTTCATCCGTCAAAAAATAACGTTCGTAAAACGGACGCGCAGGAAACATGCGCGCAGCAATGTTGCGCGCAGAAATCAGTGTGTGGACTGTTTTTTCACACGAGTCAGCCAATCAGAATTAAGAACCACAATTGTCTCACGTTATGTTTCTGTGCCTGTCAAAGTGAATCTGCACATACTGTATATGCTGCATCAATAAAAAAAACACGCACAACTTCTCAAATATATTGGTTTGGTAAGTGTAGAATGTGTAACTATACTTTGCTGCGTATATTTTTTTGGGCTGGTGTATTTGGTTTCGGCCAGGTTGATAGAATTTGCCATTAACTCCAGCTTTTAGGAGTTGCTAAAATTATATACCAATATAAGGCTTAACTTTGGCCGATATTAATTCCGATATTATTCCGACTTAATCCTTAAACCGAATGATTGAGCCGTTCATTTTGATTGGAGGTCTTGGTGTTCAGTTATTTTGCATTGCTTTTGCACTACCTATGTTTCCTTTTAGCAGCTCCCGGTTACTGACCAGGTCAGACTAGGGGCCTAAATGTTTTGTTAGTGTCATTTCCAGCTTGTAGTGTTCCTCTAAAGTGTTCAATGAAACAAACAAACAAAAAAAACCTTCGCCATGCAGCACGATGAAAACATTATCCTTACTTCGTGCATCATATGCTACTGTGAATCATTCTTATTATTGCGCAAACGAAAAAGAAAATATAGCAAAAAATACAAGTATTGAACTGCTCATACTCTTTCCACCCACCTTCTGTCATATTTACAAGCAGTGGGAATACTATAATACTGTATGACATAAAGTAATTGGAAAGCTCTTTCACATCAGGAAGAAATTTGTGGCATGTAGGCCCACTACCTGGCTATCATCAAATAATAATAAATTACAGAAAACCCTAGTGCTTGTGTCCAAGTTAGGGATAAAAGGATCATTAAAATCCCCTCCCAGTATCAGATTACTTGAAGTGCCAAGGTATTGGTCAGTTTGATCCTCCTTTGGTTTGTGCGACACTGGGGGGGGGGGACATACAGAGAAAAAGTATAACCTACTTTTACTTCTTTTATCTACAGTAAAAATGGTGATAATCTGTGCTACTGGCACACCCGGTGGTGATGGCAAATAAACAACCTCAATACAATCAAATAAAATGCAATGCAAGTAAAATGGTGCATATAGGATAAAACAATCTAGGATAAAACAAGGTAATGTGACATTTACAGTCTTATCCTGTATACTCCAGGTTGTAAAAGTCTTAATAATCAGTGCAGGGAAGAATAAAAATAAAAGTCATACAGTATCTCGTAATTGTGGAGTCAGCTGCCTCTCCAGACCACTTGGTGGTATATCCCTTTTCCACCTTGTAAGTCAGTATAAAAGAAAGATGTGCTGGAGTTGGCGCTTCTTGTCCTGTTAGTGGTTCTTTCTGCTGCACTCCGTGGCTCAGAAGTGTGGTTTCCTTACAGGGTTACCATCCTCCGTGTCACTCAAAATATAAAATGACTCTCATAGAGCAATATTGTATAAAATGGAATGCAAATAAAGGAGAAGAATGTCGCACTCACATTTGCTGGTGTCTTATCGAATATAAGCACCCAGTACAGTAGCACCAACTGATGAAGCTTTTTATGCGAAACGCGTTGTGGTATACTGTATATTTTATTACTAATAAAATTTGCCTTATTTTACGCCTATCCCGGGTCCTGGATGCTTATATTCACCGAGGAGGTGGCAGAGGCTGATAGGTGATCCGGTGCACCTTCTGAAGTCACCGGCTGTCTACAAATCTGGTGTCTGATCGATAAGACACCAGCAAATGTGAATACAACATTCTTCATCTTTGTTTGCACTCCATTTTATACAATATTGCTCTAAGTAAGTCGTTTTATATTTTAACCCCCTAGGGACCTGGCGGTTTTACACAAATACGTCCTTTAGTGCCGCTGCTGTTTTTACGTTTCTGCGCTGCTCGTGTTTAGATCAAATTTTCCTCTTACTAGTTTATGCAACCCACACATATTATACACCATTTTCCCCGCCATTAAATGGTCTTTCTAAAAATACCATTATTTCCATCATATCGTACAATTTACAATAAAAACAAATATGAAATTATGAAAAAAATGGTATAAACACACTTTTTCGAAATTTAATCCCCAAAAGTTTCAAAATTTTGTCCCGAGAATAGAAACACCCAATTTTTACATGTTTTTGCTTTTTAACCCCTTAACTGCTGAGCCAGTTCACCTACGTGCACTGAGCTCATTCTGACCGTTTTATGCTCATTATTTTTAGACGACAGCCTAGGTCCTATTTAACTAAACCCCCCCAGACAAAAAACGTCATCATGCAGCGTGATGACGTCATCAGATCTGCCGGTCCCCAGGAAACGGCGAGGCAAGCTTCTAGCTTGCCATAGACGCCGTGGAAACCAGCGAGGGAGGTAAGTATCGGGCGGGAGGGAGGTTAGGAGCCGATGACGTACTATGTATGTCCATGGGTCTAAGGGAGACCTGTGGGCAAGACGTACATGGTACGTCAGCGGTCATTAAGGGGTTAAGGGACACGAGGATGGTAACCCTGTAAGGAAACCAAACTTCTGAGCCACGGGGTGCAGCAGAAGGAACTGCTAACAGGACAAGAAGCGCCAACTCCAGCACATCTTTCTATTATATACTGTAAGTATCTAGCATGAGAATTGGCTCTACATCCTAGAAGGGTCATCTGAGTAGATCATTTATAGCAGTCTCCCTGCTTTTCCTTAGGTATCATTGAAAAAGTAGCCATGGGGGTATCAGGTGCTCTGAAGAGTCGGTGCAGAGCATTTGAATTAAATTCTTACAGAGTTTGCTGCAGTGGCACACTGGAATGCAATAAGAAGACCAGCAGTAAACACATTGCAATTACATAGTAACTATCATTATCCCAGTGCCTATACTCTGTCCCCAAGATAGCACTCCATGGCAGGCGCTAAGGTCTTTTTTCCTGCTGGGTCATGATAACACATTGTACAGTCGGGTGCAATTATGCCAAGTGGGTCAATGAATTGGTGCCACATCCACAATGTGGAGCTACTTGGCTGACCATTGTGAGGTCTGTGCCAAGATTGATAGTGCTTATTACATGGAGACTCCTGGCACGGTGTAGAGTCATGGCCTAGGTAGATTTACCTATAAATACTATATAAGCCCACTGGTCATTACTGGATTTGCATTTTATCTGGATTTCCAGCTTGAATACATGTATTGAAACAAGTTTATTAACCATTACATTTTTTTGCCATTTAACTCTGATCACCAACTCAGTCTTGATTAGGTCTTCTCTGTACCTTACTTTGTGTACCCTTGTATGACCTCCTGTCCTCCACCAAACCTTGGACACATGGGCCTCCTTTATGGCAGCTATTCTTATGTAAGGCAACCCTTACTCTGCAGAAGCCACACAAGCAGCACTATCAGGGTTATTCAGAGAGAGATTAAAACCAGGAGAATTGGCAGGAGAATGAACAATCTAGACCAAATTGCCGATTTGGGAAGTGAGATAAATGGGAGAATTTTTCTGGTTTGGCTATTTTGACCTAGAATTTTCACTTCTCCAGTCATTCTCCTGGTTTTCACCTCTCTCTGAATAGCCCTGTATGTGTATTAAAACAAGGACGTCGACCTGTGAAAGATTAGAATGTGGCCTTTCAAAGATAATCTAGGTTCCAGATATATTTTGTCTTATTCCCATCCTCAATCTGGTTGGTCCTGTTACTGTTCACCTCCTCCCTGGTAAGATTACCTTCAACCCTGTGGCACATGTTTCCTTTGCTAAACGCTTTCTTGCCAATTTGTTCCCTGTTAGAGACCCTGATCCACTTTCGCTGCACTTCTTGATAGTGATATTGAGTATAGGTTTGAATGTACACTTGACTCTGATTGGCGTTGTGATTTGTGGTGTCCTGCATTGCCTGATTTCACTGGAAAGGATATGGAGCTCTTGGGAACCAGTCTCAGGGGTGCTCGCTCTTTGTTGGTTCCAGGTGCCTATTCATTTATAAGCTGAGTAGCCAGGTGATGGATGTTCCATAGGTTGCGCTTTAGGGGTGCTTTCCCTGCACCTCCCTCTTAGCCAGGATGACATATTGTGCAGCATTGGTCTGTGATGCCGAGTGCGTCCCTGACCCACTGCTATATCATAAAAATAGACATGAGCCAGCCTAGTGCTGAAATTTAAAGGAATCAGAAACTGAGCACAATCTGGTTACACAGAGACTTCTGCCATGGTGTGAAGGCTTGGGCACGGTGGACTTCTAACGTTAGAGGCTCTTTGCTCCTCTGGCGCCCGGCAGTGGGCGATGTCTCCTTTGCTGGATGCTCATTGGCAGAAACAGCGCTCTTGTGAAACTGACCAATGACGTAACTGATATATTAAATGGGTGCTAATCTTTGCTGATCCATCTTAACCTCTCTGCCACTTTTGATACAGTTGACCACTCGCCCTTCCTTCAAACTATTAGTGATATAGGCCTTCAAGGTACTGTTCTTTCATAGTTCTCTTCCTACCTGCCCCAACGATTGTTTAGTGTCTCATTTTCTGGAAGTACCTCATCCGGGCAGTCTGTCTCTGTCGGAGTGCCCTAAGGTTCAGTATTGGGCCATCTTCTTTTTTCAATCTACATTGCCTCTCTAGGCAAACTGATCAGCTCCTTTGGATTCTAGTACCACCTATACGCTGGTGACACTCAAATATACCTTTCCTCCCTGATCTCTCTTCTGCTGTCCTGGATCGAGTCACTGAATGTCTCTCTGTCGTCTCTAATTGGATGTTTTCCCACTTCCTTAAACTCAATCTTGCCAAAACTGAAATTCTCGCTATTCCTCCCTCCAAGAAGAACCCAATGCCACCTATCTCTCTACGAGTAAATGGAATGCTCATTAGCCCGACAACTCAAGCTCGCTGGCTTGGTGTCACTTTCGATTCTGACCTAATGTTTTCTCCCCATGTCCAGACAGTGACCAAATCCTGTTACTATCAACTCAAGAACATTGCCCGCGTCTGTCCGTTTCTGACGCAAGATACCGCAAAGGTGCTGGTTCACGAGTTTGTCATTTCACAATTTGATTATTGCAACTCACTCCTTATTGCCCCCCCAATGCCTGTATTGCCCCTTTGCAATCTGTACTGAATGGATAAAATCTGTAGTCAGGGCATCAGGAAGTAATAATTAAAGCAGAATGTGATTTTCAAAAGGAATGAAAAACAATATTTAATTTTCCAACTGATTAATTCATTGCTTGGCAGCCGATCGTAATCTGGCTCCGGGTTCCCCCTCGGCTCCTGACATGTCGTGCATAGCACGATGGCGTCAGATGGCCGGGGAACCCCTAGCTGCCCGGGGGATTTCCCAATGAAATCCCCTGGTGGAGATACAGGGTTCATTTGAACCCCGATATCTCCAGAACCTTGGCAGCTAGGGAGTCATGCATGGTGTCATTTGAAAGGCCTGAGCATGATACCAAACATGACCATGTTCAACGTAAAAAGAAACTTAAAAAAATTAAAATAAATAAAAAATAATAATAACAATAAAAAAAACATGTTTTTTTGTGTGTGTGTTGTTTTTATTAATGCAGCAATATTGTTCACATTTCAATTATAAAGTGAACAATGATGCTGCACTAATGATTTTTTTTATGGGGTGCGTTTGCAAAAAATCACGTAATTCCCCCCAAAAAAATGTAACAAGTCCCCATTTCTAATTTTTGTACAAGTGCACCCCATAGAAAATATAACCGCAAACGCTCATGTGAAAAAATGTGGAAAAAAAAAACTTTACACACTGTAAATGATTGAAAATTCTAATTTTATTGCATTTTTGTCATAATATACATGCAGGACATGACATATACATATAAAAATTATATATTATGAATCTGCCAAGTCTGCCGGAAAGAACAATATATAAAATGTCTGGGTCATGTAATAAAACGTGGCTTCTAAACGCGTTTAAACATGATGAGCAAAAGCGGTAAAAATGAGCTCAGCATACAGCGGTGAAATGGCTCAGCAGAGAAGGGGTTAAGAACAAAAATGAATGTAGTGAAAGTAATTAAATGTAATTTTAATTCAAAGTGGCTAAATGAGGTAAAATATCAAAATTGTATTTTATCAAGGTTATTCAAAGAGCTCCGAATTGGGGCCGAAAGGTAACCGAACAGCGAAATTCAGGGTACAGTTACCTTTCCTGACCATTCGGCTATCCAGAGAGCAGGCAGTTCTTCAAATGTTGGCGAATTGCCTGCACATACAGGTACGGTGCCTGTTTGGTGCCTGTTCGAGGGCAGTGAAATCCCCATAGAGAAACAATGTTTCGTCTATTCAGAGAACACAAAACAGCTGAGAAAGGTTGCCGAAATGCCCTGCCATTCGGTGGTTTAATTCGGCAAGTTAATTCAGGAGAATCCCATAGGCTTCAATGTTAAAAATATTCCCGTTTTAATTCAATATCTAATAAACCGTTCATTATAATATTCTGAGAGAAAAGGGGGTTTGTGAGGGTCCTGAGGACGAGCAACAGCACTAGTGGCCTGCTCTACGGTGGGGGCCCGCTCAGGTCTCAAAAGGTTTTAGCTTGCTTGTGCCATTACAGGGATGAATGCTCCATATGCAAATGAGCCTGCTCTCACCCAAAAAGGGTGGCCATTACTGATTGCCAAGGACGTCATCCCTGCACGAGAGGTATAGCAACCCCCGACGATCGTTTCGGCCTTGTTAGGCCTCATCAGGACACCCCTCTAGGCACATCAAGCAAGGGGTCCACGTCTGGATGACCCTGTATACTTATAGTGAGAGAAAAGGGGGTTTGTGAGGGTCCTGAGGACGAGCAACAGCACTAGTGGCCTGCTCTATAATATTCTGCAGTAAAAAGTCTATTTTTAGATTTTTTTAGGATCTTTTAGGCATTTTTCTGGATTTTTTTGCAAACAATTTTATTGTGTTTTTTTTTTATCATTTTTTCTTTATTCTGTAACAGCCTTTTTATTATCATTCATTGGATCTTATATGTAAATTTCAGACATTTTCGTTCAGTAGTTTCGTTGCAAACAGCGTTTCATTTTTCAAACATTTCGAGCATACTGTTTGTTTTTTTTCACTTCATTAGTCTGCGGTGTCGGGTTTTTCCGGCGGCTGCTCTGCGCTCTGATCGGCTCCTGCTCGGGTTTCTCCGGTGAGGTTAATCCAGATGTTTTTGCGGGTTTCAGTGTGCGTTCACCGGGTTTTGCGGTGAGTGTTCGTCAGATTTGCGGCAGCTTTTCCCTGCACTACAACGGCCCTGTGGTGATTGCTGAATACACCGCAGGGTCGTCGAAATGGGATCGCCAAATCGCACCGAATCGCACCGCCATCCAGGAGGAGATGCCAGATAAGCAGTCACTGACTTTGGAAAGGACAGGGGGAGAGAGATCAGGGGTAGAGAGGTAGATCTGAGTGTCATCAGCATAGAGGTGGTAATTAAAGCCAAAGCTGTTGAGGATTTTGCCCAGGGAGGAGGTGTAGATGGAAAAGAGCAGAGGACCAAGGACAGAGCCTTGAGGTACACCAACAGATAGAGGCAATGAAGAGGAGGAGTTACCAGCAAAGGACACACAGAAGGACCTGTTGGATAAATAGGAGTCAACCCAAGCGAGTGCAGTGTCACCGAGACCCAGAGAGTTGAGGGTCTGTAGAAGGAGGGGGTGGTCAACAGTGTCAAAAGCAGCCGAGAGGTCAAGCAGGATGAGAATAGAATAGTGGCCGTGTTTTTTAGCAGTTAGGAGGTCGTTGGTGACTTTGGTGAGGGCAGTTTCAGTTGAGTGTAGGGGACGGAAGCCAGATTGCAGGGGGTCAAGTAGGGAATTGGAGGACAGGAAGAGGGAAAGGTGGTTGAAGACTAGTTTTTCTAAGAGCTTTGATGTGAAGGGAAGCAGGGATACAGGGTGGTAGTTGGATGGAGAGTTGGGATCGAGGGGTGGTTTCTTTAGTAAAGGGGTAACTAGCGCGTGTTTGAAGGCGGATGGGAAGGAGCCAGTGGAGAGAGATAGGTTGAAGATGTGTGTGTAGCGCTCACTCCCGGAGGAGCCGCTGAATTTAAACCTCGGGTCAGTCTCCCCGCACTAGGGAATAAATATACACCAGCACTGTTGTGGATTTTATACGTTATATAGTTTACTGATCTCAAATAAACTGGCATATATAAAGCAGCACGGTATACATATATATTTACAGGTGTTTGTAATGTGAGAAACGCATAGCGGAAAAGGAAAATAGATATTAACCCCTTCGTTGTTGGAATGTGAGTCCCGTACAGGTTGTGTCCCAAAAAAGGTGTACGTGTATGCATGTGTTGGTACCCGGGTACAAGATTCAACTGGCCAGTGAAAAATTTACAGGTGTCTTCGACTAGTCACGATGGGGCCCTGTAGGTTTAGACAAACTTGCAGCGTGCTTTATTATTTTTACTGTGGCCAGGAAGGCCTCTCACCCATCCGCCAGATACTCTGCGCTCTGCTCGACCCAGGACATCTCTCCGCTTGGCTTGACTGGGACTCTGTGCCACCGGATCCGCTTGTCTTGCTTGTCCGTTTCTGCCACAAGATGCTCAGCTCACCGCCTGCACTCCCATTAGGTCATCTGCGGTCTCCTAACTCGGGGTCCTTCAGCTACTCTGTATCTGTATAAACTTATCAGCGGTGGATCGCTAGGTCTCTGACAAGTAAAGTGAAACCGATCTCCAGCTCCGCAAGGCCGCACCTGCGCTCCGGCCTGGTCACTATCGTTGTCTGTCTCACGTGCGTCTTGCTCTCTTGCTCCTCGGCACGCTCTGGGTTTCCCCTGCACGAGGCTGCGGATGTAAGTTTGTTTCTCCCCACCCACTTCCGGTTCCCCGCGCAAAGCATGCTGGAAAACGTAGTCCCATTGTCCAGTGTCTCTTACATTGCGCTTGTCTCCCTCTGGTGGCCAAAAATAAGTACTACAGCAACAGTGTTTTAAACCAGCGCTACATGTGTGAGAGCAGGGGTGAGGGAGGAGGAGAGGGGAGGAATTAGATGTGAGGGAATGGGGTCGAGTGGGCATGTGGTGAGATGTCAGGAGGACAATAAGGAATTGACTTCCTCCTCAGTGGCTGGGAGGAAGCGGCAGAGGGTGGCAGAGGGGACCTCTGGGAGTGGAGGTAGCAGATAACTATCTTGTGTTGCGATGTTGCTTCTGATAGTTAGAGTTTTACTGAGGAAGTAGTCTGCCAGGTCTTGAGCGCTGAAGGCAGCTGAGGGGGGAGGGGCAGGTGGGTAGAGGAGGGTGTTGAAGGTGGACCAGAGCCGTTTAGGGTTGGAGGACAGTGTAGATATAAGAGATGAGAAGAAGGATTGTTTGGCTAAGTGAAGGGCAGAGATGTATGACCGGAGAATAAACTTGAAGTGAACAAAATCAGCTTCAGAGCGGGATTTCCTCCAGGCACGCTCGGCAGTGCGGGAGCATCTTTGCAGGTAGCGTGTCTGGAGGGTGTGCCAGGGCTGAAGCTGGCGGCGTGGGGCCTTACAGAGTCGAAGAGGAGCAAGAGTGTCTAGAGCAGAGATAAGAGTAGTGTTGTAGTGATTAGTGGCAGCATCAGGGCAGGTGAAGGATGAGGTGTGAGGGAGGTGGTGAAGTAGATTGGAGAATTGATGGGGGTCCACAGCATGTAGATTTCTGCGAGTGTGTGTGCGGGGTGGGGGAGCAGGGTGTTTAGGAAGTCCAGATAGGTTGAAAGAGAGAAGGTGGTGGTCAGAGATGGGGAAAGGGCAGGGCCGGTGCAAGCATTTTTGTCTACTCAGGCGAAGGTGCGCTTTGGTGCCCCCCCCATCCCTACCATGCCATGTCAATCAGCATTGAGATGCATAATAATCTCTAAAACATACCAAGAAAATAAGTTGTCATTTGCGCTCACCCCCAGGCATGTACTGGCCATAGGGACTACAGGGAGATTCCCGGTGGGCCGATGGCTCTGTGGGCCAGTGTGAATGCTGGTTCACCGCGTGGCTCGCGCTGCCCTTAATGGGTGAGGTGAGAACTTCCACACTGCAAAACAGACGCAGTCTCATATTGCGGCCACCGTGCCGGTGAGACCCTCTGCGCATCCGCCTCACCTTAAGGCATGGTGCACACTTGACCTCAGTGCCACTGCGGTGCTTTACCCAATCGCTCTGCAGCAACTCCAGTATCTGTAGAACGATTGGTTGAGCGATCCAGTTGGATTATATACTATATTGTGCGTATTTGCATAATTAAATTGGGCCGGTCTGGATGACATCCAGGGCTGATTTTCTGTCCCAGTCCAGCCCTGCTCACCCCTGTAGCTCCATGTTAAACAAAACACAGAGGTTTTGGTTTATTTGAATGGTCATTAAAGTGTAAGCTCTTCTGCCGCATCACGACACCTCTGGGTCAGGCTAGTCCTTCCTAATGAAACCAAAAGCTGCTTTCTAAGCAACCACATGTCCTCATGCGGCTTCTCAGCCATGAGAGAAACTGGTGGGTTTTATTTATACGCTCACCAGGAGCAATTCAGGTTTATAAGATACGTCTACCTTATTGATGTACTTATACACACTGCAAATTACAGAGCTCACTTCAATAAACCTTCCAGTAATGTGCAGTGTGTAAAAGCGTATCACAGAGCTCCACAGCAATAAAACTCATAGTAATGTGCAGAGTGTATGAGCGTATCACAGAGCTCCACAGCAATAAAACTCATAGTAATGTGCAGTGTGTAAAAGCGTATCACAGAGCTCCACAGTAATAAAACTCACAGTAATGTGCGGTGTGTATGAGCGTATCACAGAATCCACAGCAATAAAACTCACAGTAATGTGCAGTGTGAATGAGTGTATAACAGAGCTCCACAGCAATAAAAAAAGGTAATGTACCAATATCAGTTTATTCAAACCCCCTGCATATCATTTTACACCCCCAGTACATGATTTTACACCCACCAGCATAGCAATTTACACCCCCAGTAAATCAGTTTACAGCCCCAGACCCAGTATATCAATTTACAGCCCCCCCCAGTATATCTATTTACGGCCCCCAGACCCAGTATATCAATTTACAGCCCCAGACCCAGTATATCAATTTACAGCCCCCCAGTATAGCAATTTACAGCCCCCCAGTATATCTATTTACGGCCCCCAGACCCAGTATATATATTTACAGCCCCAGACCCAGTATATCAATTTACAGCCCCCAGTATATCTATTTACAGCCCCCCAGTAAATCTATTTACAGCCCCCAGACCCAGTATTTCAATTTACAGCCCCCTAGTATATCTATTTACAGCCCCCCAGTAAATCTATTTACAGCCCCCAGACCCAGTATATCTATTTACAGCCCCCAGACCCAGTATTTCAATTTACAGCCCCCCAGTATATCTATTTACAGCCCCCCAGTAAATCTATTTACAGCCCCCAGACCCAGTATATCTATTTACAGCCCCCAGACCCAGTATTTCAATTTACAGCCCCCAAATATATCTATTTACAGCCCCCAGACCCAGTATTTCAATTTACAGCCCCCCAGTATATATCTATTTACAGCCCCAGACCCAGTATATCCATTTACAGCCCCCCCCAGTATATCCATTTACAGCCCCAGACCCAGTATAGCAATTTACAGCCCCCCCAGTATATCTATTTACAGCCCCCAGACACAGTATATCCATTTACAGCCCCCAGACCCAGTATATCAATTTACAGCCCCCAGACCCAGTATATCAATTTACAGCCCCCCCAGTATATCCATTTACAACCCCCAGACCCGGTATATCCATTTACAGCCCCCCCCAGTATATCTATTTACAGCTCCCAGACCCAGTATATCCATTTACAGCCCCCAGACCCAGTATATCAATTTACAGCCCCAGACCCAGTATAGCAATTTACAGCCCCCCAGTATATCTATTTACAGCCCCCAGACCCAGTATATCCATTTACAGCCCCCCCAGTATATCTATTTACAGCCCCCAGACCCAGTATATCCATTTACAGCCCCCCAGTATATATCTATTTACAGCCCCCAGACCCAGTATTTCAATTTACAGCCCCCCAGTATATCTATTTAGAGCCCCCAGACCCAGTATATCCATTTACAGCCCCCAGACCCAGTATATTCCATTTACAGCCCCCAGACCCAGTATAGAAATTTACAGCCCCCCAGTATATCTATTTACAGCCCTCAGACCCAGTATATCCATTTACAGCCCCCAGACCCAGTATAGCAATTTACAGCCCCCCCAGTATATCTATTTACAGCCCCCAGACCCAGTATATCCATTTACAGCCCCCCCAGTATATCTATTTACAGCCCCCAGACCCAGTATTTCAATTTACAGACCCCCAGTATATCTATTTAGAGCCCCCAGACCCAGTATATCCATTTACAGCCCCCAGACCCAGTATATCCATTTACAGCCCCCAGACCCAATATAGCAATTTACAGCCCCCCAATATATCTATTTACAGCCCTCAGACCCAGTATATCCATTTACAGCCCCCAGACCCAGTATATCAATTTACAGGCCCCAGACCCAGTATAGCAATTTACAGCCCCCCCCCAGTTATATCTATTTACAGCCCCCAGACCCAGTATATCTATTTACAGCCCCCAGACCAGTATATCCATTTACAGCCCCCAGACCCAGTATAGCCATTTACAGCCCCCCAGTATATCTATTTACAGCCCCCAGACCCAGTATATCAATTTACAGCCCCCCCAGTATATCTATTTACAGCCCCCAGACCCAGTATATCCATTTACAGCCCCCAGACCCAGTATAGCAATTTACAGCCCCCCAGTATATCTATTTACAGCCCCCAGACCCAGTATATCCATTTACAGCCCCCCAGTATATCTATTTACAGCCCCCAGACCCAGTATATCCATTTACAGCCCCCCCTAGTATATCTATTTACAGCCCCCAGACCCAGTATTTCAATTTACAGCCCCCCAGTATATCTATTTAGAGCCCCCAGACCAGTATATCCATTTACAGCCCCCAGACCCAGTATATCCATTTACAGCCCCCAGACCCAGTATAGCAATTTACAGCCCCCCAATATATCTATTTACAGCCCTCAGACCCAGTATATCCATTTACAGCCCCCAGACCCAGTATATCAATTTACAGCCCCCAGACCCAGTATAGCAATTTACAGCCCCCCCCCAGTATATCTACTTACAGCCCCCAGACCCAGTATATCTATTTACAGCCCCCAGACCCAGTATATCCATTTACAGCCCCCCAGTATATCTATTTAGAGCCCCCAGACCCAGTATATCCATTTACAGCCCCCAGACCCAGTATATCCATTTACAGCCCCCAGACCCAGTATAGCCATTTACAGCCCCCCAGTATATCTATTTACAGCCCTCAGACCCAGTATAGCAATTTACAGCCCCCCCAGTATAGCAATTTACAGCCCCCCAGACCCAGTATATCAATTTACAGCCCCCAGACCCAGTATAGCAATTTACAGCCCCCCCAGTATAGCAATTTACAGCCCCCCCAGTATAGCAATTTACAGCCCCAGACCCAGTGCAGCAATTTAAAGCCCCCCCCCAGTATATTAATCTACACCCCCCTCCCATTGGTTTATTCACAGCTGGTAATAAATCTCCTCTCTGCCTCGCTCCTCCATCGCAGCAGAGTGAAAGCACGCGGGCTGGTGGCTCCTCCTGCAGTTGTTTTCCTGGGCTATGGGGATCACGTGTGGGGGCGGCGCCAAATTACACAGTGTGCCTGCTCGTGTTAAGAACGTGGGATGGGACTGAGACAGGCACACACACTGCAGCGCCGCCGCAAATCTGATTTTTCCGCCCCTCAAACTGGCAGCAGGCCAGGACAGTAAGGCGGCCGCCTGTGCCGCCTTACATTAGCGCCGGCCCTGGGAAAGGGCGACAGTTGAACTCAGAAATGGAGCAGAGGTTGGACAAGACAAGGTCAATAGCGTGACCATCGCGGTGGGTAGGGAGGAGGGAGGATTGTGTGAGTCCAAGGGAGGACGTGAGTGAAAGAAGTTTGGAAGCAGCAGGGGCAGAAGGATCATCAATGGGAATGTTGAAGTCCACTATATCACTAAAAATCAGTGAGTGAAAAAACACGGAATAAATTGACTATACTGACTTAAAAAGAACAAAATGGTTTAAACAGATGTAAAAAAAAGATTAGTGTATAAAATGTCCAACAGAAGAAATATTATCATCTTAAAGAAATGGAAAGTACTTATCTCACTATTAGGTACAAAGAAATGCGGGCGGGGGGTGGAGTGATTTGCTGATTTTTACAGATTGCCTTTGCTGGTTTTTTTACATCAACTGGTTGTTTCTTATTAATGTTGTGTTCATATTTGTGGCATTCTTCTGCTTAAAAACGCACATTCACGGTAAACCATAGAAAAGACTCCACATTTTATATTTCTATATATGAATATATTTCATAGGTTAGGTTAGTCAGGGACAATTATGACGCTATTAGTTACCACAGACAACAAATGTATTTATTGGTACTATTTTTACATGGTGCAGAGGGCCTGTGTAGAAACAAATTAGGACCTCTACTAGGACCCTGCGAATCAAAAAATTTCCCTCGAATCGAATCACGAATCGAATACACTGTTAAGGTTTGTATTCGAATCGAATCTCGAATCGAATCGGTGCTTTTCTTATTTTCTCCCACCCAGATTATAAATAAATTTCAACAGCCTTCTCGCCCCCCACCAGAGTCAGTGATGGACAAAGAGTGCAAGCTCTGCGGGATAATGACGCACACACACACACACTTACCTCTTGCAGTGCTGGATGGCCTGAGCTGAGTGAGAGTGCGGGGACTGCAATGGGCATCTACCGGAGGAGGAGGAGAGATAGAGCATTTGGGCAGGAAGAGAGGATGGAGCAGCCCAGCCACTCATCTCCTGCATCTGTAACTCACTGCCCCCTCCAACCTGAGACTCTCATTGCCCCCTCTTACCCGACAGGCACTGGCCCCTATAACCCGACAGGCACTCACTCGCTGCCCCCTATAACCCAGTCCGGAATAGCTTGAGAGTCAGCGTTGAAGATAGAGGTGGCGGCTGCATACGTGCAGGTCATGTGGTCTGGCCAGTCAGGTAGTACTGAGTCTCAGTACCACCTGACTGGCCAGACCGTGTGACTTGCACACGTGCGCATCCGCCACCTCTATCTTCAACGCGGACTCTTAAGCTATTCTAGACTGGGCACCCCTGCATGGAATCTGGCCCCCCTCAACCCGGGTCGGTCCGCCCTTGCTCATCCCCACCAGGCCCCACTCGGCTGCGGGCCCCATAGCGCCCACGTGGGTCTGGGCCTGGATCACACCCCCACCTGGCGGCCATCTTCTGGTGATGGCTTCCTGCAACAGAAGCACAATATAAATGTGACACTCGGGTATATACTCACCACCATCCGATCCCAACTTCTGTCCTCCGAACACATCCAGACTCCAGGTCCTCTTCGCACTGCAGAATCCTTCCACCATTCCTGTCAACGCCTCCTCAGTGTCTCCTCTGTGAAGCATGGAGGGGGCGGCGCCTAGCAGTGTGCCATTCCCAGCCGCGTGCTGAGCGTTTGGGAGGCACGCTGCGATTGGAAAAAAATTCGAATCGACCTGCAAAGTCGAATTCGAATCGAATCGAATACGACCAGCGATTCGTTTTCGAATCGAATTTCGAAGCTTTGCAGGTCCCTAACCTCTACCTCAGATTCTTATCATATTGACCTCTACAGGCTCTGGAAGTGGAGATCCCACATTAGATCATATGAAATAAGCATTATGAGGGAGCTAATGGACCTTGGGTCCTACAGACGCACACCTGGTAACCCCTGAGGCTATGACCTGTTAGCGTTCGGATTGTAATATGGTCCGCCCGCGCTAGGGCATTTAGAGCTAACGTTAACGCTCACACAGCTGAGCGCTAATGTTAGCGTTAGGAATGTAATATGGCCCAATGAATTTGAGCAGTGAATTTCAAGTTAAAAGATACAGAGAGTATAACTTTGCTTATTTTAATTTTTTCATGTATTTGTTCATCCTTTATAGAAATACTGCTGGGATGACATGTTCTAAACTCTAGCTTGAGTCCTTTCTTTTGCACAATTTCAAAAGGTTCTGTGACGTATGTTAGTTTGAACCAGGGGAACATGGGCCGAAAAAGGTATTTGAGAGGTGCAGGCCTGATGTTCTTTATTATTATCCCTGCCCTCTCCTATGTTGAAGTAACCCTGTGCCTATAGGGTGCAGTGCTGTTTGTGTAATCTATGTTATGTAGGAATTCTGTTATTGTCTATCGTTGTTGTCCATTGTATCTGTTACTATCTGCTGATAGGCTACTGGGTTGGTTATTTTAGCCTTTGTCATCTTCCCCTATCTGGTATATGTTTGTATCTTTCAAACGTTTAAATGGATATTGTTCAGCCTTGTTTGTCATATGTCGTGCATTACTAAACCCATTGTCTGTCCCTGGGCTGATTATGTCCCAGACTCTAAGAAGAAGCAGGGAACCTCAGAGCAGTAGAACAGTAATATAGCAGAGGGATTAACGATGAAGTGCTGCAAGACGTAGGGTGTCATTTTCCATGACTGCCACGCTCCGCCTGCGACTGTATATATTTAGCTCAATAAAGTTGTTTAGCTGTTGACTGCTCTAAAACCCTCCAGATCTGTGTGTGCCTCATTTTTGGTGGATTCTATCACTGCTCTTTGTGTGTATCCATCCTTAAGTTTTGGCTAAGGGCTGGTGAAAGGCACTAAATACTGCTTGTGGGAGAACGGGGTCCAGCAAGGAAGCGGCATTAAAATATGGGACCCATTCAGTGGCGTAGCGCGGGTTGTCAGCGCCGGGGCCAGCCAAGAATTGTGCGCCCCCCCCCAACCTGTGGACACATTAGCATGCCCTGATTCCCTTCCACCATTAGGGCATTGAACCCCTTAACTGTGATACAACAACCACTCGGGATACTTGGTTCCAGCCAAACAACATGGTACTCTAGGGTATAAACAGCCGCAGACTTGAAGTTGTGAAAATGAAATGTCTTTTTATTCCAGCATAAACAAACACCACACTTGCCTTTGAATCACTATTGCAGGTGATTAAACAAAAAATTACAAATGAAAACTAGGGATGCACCAATACCACTTTTTTTTTACAACTGAGTACGAGTACCGATATTTTTTAAAAGTACTCACCGATACCGATACTTTTATTTTATGTCATGTGACGCTTTCCAATAAGGCCAGACCTCATATAAAAATGCCTCCAGCTCACAAGTATATATCCCCCCAGATACATATACACAGAATGTCCCCAGCTCACATGTAGATTGCCCCAAGCCTCACATGGATATTGCCCCAGCTCTCATGGATATTGCCCCAGTTCTCATGGATATTGCCCCAGCTCTCATGGATATTGCCCCAGCTCATATGGATATTGCCCCAGCTCATATGGATATTGCCCCAGCTCTCATGGATATTGCCCCAACTCTCATGGATATTGCCCCAGCTCCTATGGATATTGCCCCAGCTCCTATGGATATTGCCCCAGCTCTCGTGGATATTGCCCCAGCTCACGTGGATATTGTCCCAGCTCACGTGGATATTGCCCCAGCTCTCATGGATATTGCCCCAGCTCTCATGGATATTGTCCCAGCTCATATGGATATTGCCCCAGCTCTCATGGATATTGCCCCAGCTCACCTGGATATTGCCCCAGCTCACCTGGATATTGCCCCAGCTCTCATGGATATTGCCCCAGCTCACCTGGATATTGCCCCAGCTCACATGGATATTGCCCCAGCTCACATGGATATTGCCCCAGCTCACATGGATATTGCCCCCAGCTCATATGGATATTGCCCAACTCACCTGGATATTGCCCCAGCTCATATGGATATTGCTCCAGCTCCCATGGATATTGTACTAGCTCTCATGGATATTGCCCCAGCTCACCTGGATATGCCCCCAGCTCATATGGATATTGCCCCAGCTCACCTGGATATTGCCCCAGCTCACCTGGATATTGCCCCAGCTCATATGGATATTGCCCCAGCTCTCACATGGATATTGCCCCAACTCTCACATGGATATTGCCCCAGCTCATATGGATATTGCTCCAGCTCCCATGTATATTGCACTAGCTCTCATGGATATTGCCCCAGCTCACCTGGATATGCCGAAGCTTTCAATGAATGTTCAGTTAAAATGATTAAATCACTGATTGATTACCAAAGAAGAACGCTAGAAAAAGTAGAGGATAATATTGATAATGTTGAAAAAGAGATTCTAGAAACCAATGAGCCAGAATATATCCAGGCAAGATTTATGACTCTAAAAACCAACATCAAACAAATAGATGATGTGGTTTCTAAGAGGAAAGCTGAAAAATATAAGAGAGACGTAAATGATTATAAGGAAGGAAGGGCTCATTTTCTCTTTAAAAAACAGTTTAGAGAGAAGATGGGTTCAAAAAAGTGGTTCAATAATACCAATCGAGGAGGTCCTCCTAATTTTAGGAGAAATAACCCCCAGGTTTATCCAAAAGATAGAACCCCCCGCCCCAAAAAGAGAGAAGGTAATTACCAAAATCAATGGGAATCTCAATATCTGAGTGAAGGGGCAAGACCAAAACCTCTAAGTAAACCGAATAGAAATACAGTGACTTCTTTTCAACCCAGGGAACAGATGGGTGAGTGGGCTGTAGTTCCCCAACAACAAAGAAATCGAGGGAAAAAGGATTTTTTAGGGGTAAAGAAAAATCTAGGTTGGAACCTAGATGTGACTCAGACAAAAGATTGAACCCACAAAAATCCTTATTCACCACTAAAACCTCCCAGAAAAAGATTCTTGGTAGAACAGACAGACACAGAGGAAGAGCAAGAATAATAGAAACCAGCACCATTAACACTAAAATCACAAATAAGGGGAGCAATGGGATTTTCAACATTTCTGGTGTCGAGCTGTCTACTCAGGAGTTGACACTATTAGAAAGGGTTTAAAATATGCTCCCACTAGTCAGATAGGGGGTTTTTCAGTATTTTTGGATGCACAAAGATATGTACGCCAATTATCTCGGAAGCGTTTTTTTATGAAGAAAGTAGCTACACAGGTTCAAGTAACTACTCCTGATATTTTCATCCATTCAGGGTTGAAGAAAAAAAAAAGCGGACTTTTTTCCGACTTGGGAAAAAGGTCACAATGTGGAGGTATTTACCAGCCTGGTTCTTAAAGATCTAGAAAGTTTAGAATCTCGCCCATTCAAGTAGAATCTTAGCTATAAAGAGAGACAGGCCTGCAAAACACTTAGAGATAACCACCAATTGGTCATTAAGCAAGCGGACAAAGGGGGGGCACTGTAGTGATGTCCAGGGAATACTACATGAAAGAAGCTAACAATATATTGGGAGACACAGAGACGTACTGTATTTTGCGGTCCAATCCTACCATTTTATTTCTACAAAAGTTAGAAAGCCTTCTAAAAGAGGGCAAGCAGAAAGGAATCTTGACAGATGAGGAATATAGATATTTGTTTAATGAAGATTGCCGTACAGCGATTTTCTATTTTTTACCAAAGGTGCACAAAAATCTAACCACCCCACCGAGGAGACCCATAATCAGCGGGATAGATTCACTTACATGTAATCTATCCGCATATATTGATAAATTTTTACAACCCGTGGTACAATCAGTCCCATCTTATTTAAGGGACACTAGTCATGTACTAGAGGAATTAAGCAAAATCACATGGGAGAAGGGGTTTTGTATGGCGACGGTTGACGTCGTGTCTCTCTATACCTCCATCCCTCATTTGAAGGGAGTAGAAGAGGTAACCAAATGTATGGTTAAGGATGGACAGATGCCTCAGATGCAGATTTCCTTCCTTTCGGAAGCTATGCTATTTGTTCTTCAGCACAATTTTTTCTGGTTTGACGAGATATTCTATCTGCAGGTGTGCGGTATGGCCATGGGGACGAGGTTTGCCCCCGGTTATGCCAATCTATACATGCATAGATGGGAGGAGGAGCATGTGTGGTCTGGCAGGGCCGGGGGCCGCCTCATCCTTTGGTGACGATACATAGATGACATTATTATAATTTGGAGAGGTGATGAACACACACTTTTGAGTTTTATTAATACCTTCAATACTAATGATTTTAATTTAAAATTCACTCATACCATTCATAGCTCTAGTATCAACTTTTTGGATTTAAACATCTATATAAAAGATGATAGGTTGGAAACAAAAACTTATTTTAAAGAAACCGATACTAATACAGCTATAGAGAGAACTAGTTCACATGCAGGGAAATGGCTGGACAATATACCTAAAAGCCAAATAATAAGAATTAAAAGAAATTGTTCAGAACCTATGACTTTTGAAACCCAATCAAGAAAAATCATGGATAGATACCAACAAAACGGCTACCAAAAGAATAAATTAGAAAGGGATCGCATGGAGGTTGAACTAAAAGATAGAAAAGAGTTGATCAATAACAAACACCCCAGAAGAGAAAAAGATCAAGGGGGGGGGGAAGAGAAATTTAAATATGCCTTTATTACACAGTACAATCCCCATGCTAAAAAGTTAAGGCAAATCCTAAAAAAAACATTGGCATATCTTAAAGGCAGATCCTGTGTTGAAAAATGATATTCCTAACTCCCCAGTGGTAATTTTTAGAAAAGCCCAAAACCTAAAGAACTATCTGGCCCCAAGTTTACTACCTAAAATCAAGAGTTATGGGGGGATCTTTAATTCCAATAAACCAGAGGGCTTCCATAAATGCGGTAGATGTAAAGCTTGTTTACACCAAGAGAGAGTTACTAAAAAATGTGTATGTAATATCACAGGAAAAGAATATAACATTAAGCCTTTCATCAACTGCATTAACAAAGGAGTTATCTACTTACTGGAATGTCCCTGTGGGGCGCAGTACGTAGGGAGGACTACACGAGAATTAAAAGTTAGAATCTTAGAGCACATAGGAAACATTAGGAGGAAAAAAGAAGATCACAGTGTCCCTATGCATTGTAATCAGTGTCCTTTATTTGCAGTAGATCGACTAAAATAGGTAGGTATAGATGTGGTGAACAAAGATTGGAGAGGAGGTAGTCACTTAAAGCAGTTAGCTAAAAAAGAGTTAGAGTGGATTTACAGATTAAGAACTTGGAAGGATAATGGTCTTAATGTAGATTTGGACATTAAGGGGTGTTTATGAATTGATTTACTATTTCTCCCTTAGCCCTGGGCTGTATCTTTGGTCTTGGTGTTGGTATTTAGATGTTGTTTTAGAAGTTTTTATTAGTGGTTTTACTGTGGTTTTATATTTTTTTTTATATATTGTTTTTTTTTTCTTTTTTCCTTTTTTTCCCTTTTTTCTGTTTGCGGAATCCCTCTGTCATGGGGGGCCCGAGATGTGGACTCTGTCTGTTTTTCTGTTGAAGCAGAAAGAAACCGCCATTCCCTGCAGTTAATCTGCAGTGTTTACAGACTGCTATGCTCAATCCCTAGATGAGATGATTGCGATATGTCACTTCCGGTGGAAAATAAAATCAACCTGAAACGCTTGTCAAGGAGACAGGAAGGAGGAAGTGGAGGTGCGTTCCAGGGTGGCCCGCACGCTGAGAGTGGAAACCGGAAGTGCCCACCTTAAAACGCATGTTAAGGAGACAGGAAGAAGGAAGTGGAGGTGCGTTCCAGGGTGACCCGCACGCTGAGACTGGAAACCGGAAGTGCCCATCCTAGTGACATTTGAAGAGGACTATAAAGCTGGCAGGCAGAAATAAGAAAGACAGACTATCATTTGATCCATTATGTTTATTTTTATGTATTAATCCCTGAGGAAGTGCAGTATATGCACGAAACGCGTTGGAGTACTTGTCTGTTACCCTTTTATTAAACTTTTTACCATCCACTACTAAGCCTCGCTTGTGTTCCTGTGGCGGTGGGAGCTATCGAGCTGAGTATCCAGACTTTCCAGTGGACGGAGCAGTGGGCTAACAGCGAGTATATTCATATTTATATGCTATAAAGAATTGGCATTTTGTGAGTGCGACCAGTATTAAGGGGGCATTTCACTTTCTAATGTAGATGTAATGCACGATGATTGTATTTCTGTGTCATTATTCCTTAGACATCCCAATTTCTGTTTCACATTGATTGCTGTACTTGGACGTTTGGGAAGAACGACCCGGGAGTACTAAGGTTAATTTGTCTTTACCTTAGGTGTCACACCCCATTTGTGCTATTGTGATTCACCTGGATATGCCCCCAGCTCATATGGATATTGCCCCAGCTCACCTGGATATTGCCCCAGCTCACATGGATATTGCCCCAGCTCATATGGATATTGCCCCAGCTCATATGGATATTGCCCCAGCTCACCTGGATATTGCACCAGCTCCCATGGATATTGCCCCAGCTCTCATGGATATTGCACCAGCTCATATGGATATTGCCCCAGCTCACTTAGATATTGCCCCAGCTCTCACATGGATATTGCCCCAGCTCACCTAGATATTGCCCCAGCTCACCTAGATATTGCCCCAGCTCTCACATGGATATTGCCCCAGCTCACCTGGATATTGCCCCAGCTCATATGGATATTGCCCCAGCTCATATGGATATTGCCCCAGCTCCGGATGCCAGCAGGGGTTGGGGGCCGGATTCCATGCGGCAGGTTGAGGGGGCCCAGATGCCATGCAGCAGGAGTGCCCAGTCCTGAACAGCATGAGTCCGTGTTGAAGGGGAGGAGGCTGCGTGCGTGCGTGCGCAGGTCACGCGGTCCAGCCAGTCAGGTGGTACAGAGACTCAGTACCACCTGACTGGCCGGACCGCGTGACCTGCGCACGTGCGTAGCCGCCTCCCCTTCAACACGGGCTCTCACGCTGTTCAGGATATTGCAGTACCAGGGATATATCGCAAGAAACGTCAAGATACAAAGCTAGGAGTCATGAACCAGGATATCAATATACAGTACCAGCGGTTAATAGCAAGAATCGTCAGGAAACAAAGCCAGGAGTCAGATACCAGAATAATCAAAATACAAAATGCAGGAACACAGAAAAGAAGATCTATACTGGATCAAGGAACTAATGCACTGTTGGCCATTTAAATAGGGCAGTGCAGGTCATGTGGCCACAGGTCTAGTCAGACACTGAGACTCCAGGGGCGGAGAGCCAAAACAGTTTAACCCTGAAAACCATGAGGGTTGAGAAGAGCTCTCAGCACCAGGGGGCCTGGCTGCGCTGGGAGAACGTAACAGCTGGCAGCCAAAGCATGTCCCATGAAGGCAGGGAGGCTGGACAATTCAGCCAATCCAATGGTTCTTGATGTTGGAAGGCCTCAAGAGCAACTTGATGGGGCTGATTCCCAAAGATTTCATATTTTCCACTAGTTTCAGTCGATTTGTCTAGCATTGTTTTCACCATAGTTTTTATTGTGCACGTTGGACACGTTTCCAACCAAGCCGGTAACTTGTAGCCAGTAAGGGAAAAAATCTGTTTGAGCAGATTATCCTTACCTGCTCTCTGTTATTGCGCTTATTCCGAACCAACTGATGATGGGTCCTCAGACAAACATAAAAGAGAAGAACTCATAGGGCATCAGATCTTCACATTAATATATAATAGCATAAAAAGAAGCTCCACTTAACGTCTTCAGAGCCATTTGAAAACCTGGCTTTAGAGTTTGCACCTGCAACACTTTTATTAGGTGGTGTCCGACCACCTCCGTCCTCCTGGTGGTCTTTATACCCCCTGTGAGTTGTTGATGTACTCACTAGCTCATTGTCCTGGAAACCCCTATAAGAGTGTCACAAGGGCAAGCACATGAGTTGGGTTTCCCAGTGGCTGTGAAGTCAGTAGACATGTGCATTCGTTTTAGTACTAAAACGATTTAGTCCGAATTTCGGGATAATTTAGTTTTCGTATGACTCAAGAGAAACGAAACTACTCAGTACAAAAAACGAAAGAAACTAAAATAAAATGCACTACATTTTAGTTTCAGTCCTTTTTGTGATATTACATTGATGAGGGAAGGAGACCAGCAATGAAGAGAGCAACATCCGAAGTTCTGCACCCTCCACATGCCACTGCAGTAAGATGTTCTATACAGAGAGGGGCATTAACTGATGCAGGAGGATGTTCTATACATTATACAGAGAGGGGTATTAATGCAGGTGGATTTTATATACAATATACAGAGAAAGGTATAACTTGAGGATGTTCTATACAGAGAGGGATATTAATTAATTCAGGAGGATGTTCTATACATTATACAGAGAGGGGTATTAATTAATGCAGGTGGATGTTGTATACATTATACAGAGAGGGGTATTACTTAATGCAGGAGGATGTTCTAAACATTATACAGAGAGGAACAAGCAGCGACCTCAGCCCTCTGAGGAGCCACTACAATAGTAATTGTATCCACTGGTTTTCGGATGAATGAAATTTAGTTTTCATACTAATGAACTAAAAACGAATTTCTTTAGCAACTAAATAAATTGCATTTTAGGACTAATCCATTAGTTCAAAACGAAATTTTGTGCTGTGCACATGTATAGAAGTCAGTGATTGTAACATTTTTTTTATGCGCCTGTATATTCATTTGGAAATCTATTGCTCTTTTACGTCTGTTCGAGGAACCATGAAGAAAACGTCACCCCAGAAGCAGAAAAAACGCTGTTAAAAGAGAGTCAATTATAATGGGCTCTGTATAATGTGAGTGGTAAATTTTAAACATTCAATATATAGCTTTGGACCTTCAAACATACTACACAATATTTATGTTTGATATGTGTTTTGTTGTATTTTAATTAAACCAGTAAACCTTTAAATGGAGTTTTGTGAGTTTTTATTTCTTAGTCTGACTCCTCTTCTCGGAGTCGGCCATCTTTATCTTTTGTGTTAGTCACCCTTTTCTCAAGCTTTGTGCAGACGGGGCACTCAGAGGGGGAGGGTTGTTAAGATAGCATAGGATGAATGTAATATTAACTCTCACAAGATCAGGTGTTTTTCCTTCTTCCCCATACTTAGCTGTAGTGCAACCATATACACACATACAAAAACTATCAGGGTTATTCAGAGAGAGGTGAAAACCAGGAGAATGACTGGAGAAGTGAAAATTCTAGGTCAAAATAGCCAAACCAGAAAAATTCTCCCATTTATCTCACTTTGCAAATCAGCAATATGGTCTAGATTGTTCATTCTCCTGCCAATTCACCTGGTTTTCACCTTTCTCTGAATAACCCGTATATATATTTATTTATAAAGCTGGCATTCACAGGGGGGATCACAGCACTGTAGGGAATGGTTACTAGTTGAACCTTAACAAGGATCTGTATCTGTTCAGGGTCTAGGGAGGGCAGCCCACTCTTATGTATGATCTCCAGGGATTCTGAGTTCAGACAGCCATCAGCTCTGGAGGAGTATTCTCCTGATGTGTAGCCATACCCTGGGAGTAGTAAACAGAATGCTCAGGGAGCTTTCCTTTCCATCCTTTTTTGAAAATACTCTCCATCTGTCAGCAGTTTACCTTACACAATAGATAGGTGTCAGGGCTACCAAACAAGGTTTGGTCTTATTCCTGGGGACACTGCGCCAAGGGGTGACGCTTGAGATCGCTCCATTTGGAGGTGGGCTGTAAGCATGGTTTTGAGATGTGTCATTCTATGTATCCTTGCCCTCCTGTCGTTCGAGGGAGACTGAGAATCCTGTGCGTCATCTGGTGTTGACAGTGAAGCAACTTTGATATAGAACGCTTCTACCAGGCCTCATTTTATAGACCTGAGCCTCAAGACGGTGACACCCAGGCCTCATTACGTCGGGTTCATATGAGGATATTGTGGTGCATGAAAATGTACCGACCTGCCTATTATTTTGACCCTGTCTTGCTCTGTGACATTCTGTGTACTGACCCAGAACGTTTATTGACTTTGTCTTGCTCTGTGACCTTCTGTGTAATGACCTGGCTAGTATACTGAACCTGTCTTGCTACAAGATCTTGTATGTACCAACTCTACTGGTTTTTGACCCTCCCCAGTGGCGTTTGTATACCTGCCACACTTCAAAGAACTGGTCCCAACCTGGCCTGTGACATGATTTGTTATAAGCCCAGCCACTCTAAGGATGGTAATCTTCCAGCTCTCGCCCATTTACAATTGCCAATTCCTGCCGTATTAAGGACTGGTGTTGTTCCTGGATAAAGCGGTGCTGAGTGTGGGGTGTCTAATCCGCAGACGTCACAATAGGCAGATTTGGGAAAACTTTTAATTGAGCTAAAGATGTTTTAGGCATGATTGTTGCAATTAAAGATTTCTGAAAGTCAGTAAGATTAGACATAATAAGTATTATTTTATAGTCTAGTTTTTTTACACTACTGTAATTGCAGAAAGTGTACCACTAATGTTATCCTGCCAACTGTCACAATTTTGGGCTTTTAGGAAATAATGGGTTACGATTGGATGCAGTTGGTGGCAAAATAGTTAAAGGGACACTCTGGGTACTATAACAACAAGTAGTTTATGAATACACTTATAAGCATAAGCACTCTCTCCCTGCAGTCCTAGTTATCAAAACTATTCACAGTGTCAAACCAGATTATTTATCTCATCCTAGAAACCTGTCAATCATATTCAGAGAATTGCATTTCCTGGATCATCACCATCTTATACCCTGACGTTTGTAGTGCAGGTGAGCAATCCATGTTATTTGTAAGTATCATGAGCTTATTTTTAAAAGTGTTTAATTCTGTGTGTCAAAAGTTATACTGTATATGTGTGTGTGTGTGTGTGTGTGTGTGTGTGTGTGTGTGTGTGTGTGTGTGTGTGTGTGTGTGTGTGTGTGTGATTATTACTGTTGTATGTTTCTCCAATGTTTTCTGGACATTTATAATAAATATATGATGACTGTGACCATTGAGTGAAAAGTGCTGCCCTGTAGCATGCAGAATCCATACATTACAAGTAGAAAATCGATTGACTGGTCAGGGTGACATCCCAAATTAACAGCTTTAATTAGGTAATTGATTTCTCTCCTGCTCATCCTCTGCTTGAAAGAGTAATAAGTGTCCAAAACAAGGCAGATCTGGCAACCAGATAAATGGTGCAATGTGTCAGGGTGATGAATCTGTGTACAAGTGTGAAATGTGTCAATTTGATAAATACGCATGTTTGTAATTGTGTTTTTGTGTATATTATGCCCGTATGTCCTCAGCAATTTTCTGAGAAATGCTTGATTATATATGATGAGGAAGTTTGGGAGGTATCAGGGCGAGGTAGATCAGCTTTAACCCCTTACTGTCGGGCAGGTTGTGACCAGCGACATGGCATTAATGCCGGCGGAGCGTACTAGTACAGCCCACTTGTCGGCTGCTGCAGCAGGCCCATCCTATGGCCTGCCTACCCAGCTGATGTACATTTTGCATCATTAGCTGTAGGGGGGGACGGCCTGAGTTGAAAAAGCCGTTGTTTAGCAGCGAAACACGTCGAGCGATGCTATGTTCGGTACTTTTTTAACTGTATAATGTTTTCCTCTGTCTGAGGGTGCCTGTCTATTATAGAGGCCTGAACTATTGCTATATTGTGGTTTGAAGTATAGTGGTGTATTGTAGTTGGCAAGAACCGCTGAGGTTAGCACAGGGCTTTTTGCTTATGTATGAGAGATTTGCCTCTCCTCTTTCATGGTATGCCAATGTGTTTTTACATATCCTTGCAATCTAACCACCTTTTTATTTGTATGATATCCACAACCCTGGTCTTGTGACAGACACCTCAGCACGTCTTTTTATTACGCATTAAATGTACATGTATGTTAGGCTGGCGGTGTCAGGAATGGCACCGGGGTGGCACCGCAGGTTCAGGGAGTCTAAGCCCAGGATGCAGGGATGCTCTGAAGGTACCTTGGTTAGGCTGATGTATATGATCCGAGGCGTGGTACAATGGGGTTTATCCAGGAGAATTGTCAGCAGGCGATCCTAGGTCGAGGGACTGGTACAGCGGGATAGTCGTTGAAGCAAGCAGGGGTCTGATACACAGTAAGTCTTTAACAATAGTTCAGCGATGTTTGCAGGATAGACTTGCAATGCGAAGCCATGGTAGAAAGGTGGGAGTGTCTCTTTATTTGCAAGCAGGAGGGTGTGGTGTGTGTGGTGCTTGTGCTTTTACTGTTTAACCCCTCTCCTTGCTGGATTGGAACGGGGGCAGCACTTTACATGTGCTGCCTGAGCAGGAATGTGATCCTGGGTGGTCAGCGATGGGGATCCTGACATAGCCCCTCCCTCAAGGCCGAACCCATGCGGCCCAGATATGCTTGTAGGCTGGGTTCAGCTGCAGGAGACACATAGGAAAATATTCCCTGCACACAATAAGAATCTTGATCTTTAGTAGAGTTTCTGGACTGTGCATCACAAGGTATAGGACCACTCTGGTAGGTGTCGAAGCGAGGGAGGATTGCCCCGCAGCAGGCAGAATTCTGGGCACAGGGGGCAGCATTAGCTTGGAGATGATTCTTTCTCTGACGCCTCCTTGCCCATGATTTGGAGGATTTGGCCAGGATGGTTGCACACAAGGAAGGAACCGGAGCCACACTTGGACCAATCTCCTCCATGATGGGTATCTCTTCCTCTTTGCTGGATGTCATAGACGTGGTGAGGGTAGTCCCTAGGAATGCCCCTTCTTGGTCGCTCTGTGCAGTCTGCAGCGGTGACTCACCATTTAAATCTATAAAGTCAAGCCCCGTCTCTGAGGATGGATCAAAGGTAGGTGGTACAACTGCAGCAGATGGTGGCATTTCGGCAGTGGTGCTTATTTTAGCCAGTTGTTTCAGCAGGAAAGCAGGGTTTTTCTGGAGATTCTGTAGGATGTCGGAGAGGGACTCAACCTGGCTTGCCAGGGTAACAACAGTAGAAGTAAGCACTGATATTTCTGGGGCCTTGTCAAAAACCACACAAGCTGGCATTGAAGTGGGTTTGACATGTACCTCTTTATTCAGCAAAGCAGGCATGGATTTGGATTCCTCAAGCGGCTGGGCAGCGCACTTGGATTCCTCAAGCGGTAGGGAAGCACACTTGGATTCACCAGGCTGCAGGGAAGCGCACATGGATTCCACAGGCTGCAGGGAAGCGCACATGGATTCCACAGGCTGCAGGGAAGCGCACATGGATTCCACAGGCTGCAGGGAAGCGCACATGGATTCCACAGGCTGCAGGGAAGCGCACATGGATTCCACAGGCTGCAGGGAAGCGCACATGGATTCCTCAGGCTGCAGGGAAGCGCACATGGATTCCTCAGGCTGCAGGGAAGTGCACTGGGGTTCATCAGCTTCCTCAGTTGTCATGAAAGGAGCCAGGCCAGCATTGTCTGTGGGAGCAACATAGGGATCCAGAGAATCTTGATGCAGCGGGGTGTTCACCGTGGTATATATGGCACTTCTGGTGATCGCGTCTGGTAGTACAAGGTCAAGGAGTTGATCTTTCTCCATGTCAGCCCGGCTGGGGTCAGCAGAGATCCTTGGAGACTTGATCTTTCTTTTATTCACCAATGTCCTCTCATAGGTGTCAATGTTGGCTTTTTCGACCACAAAACCATTGGAAGCAACAGTGTACTCTGTATGTTTGAAAGGAGTGGTACCGCTTGGGTAGGTAGCAGGATATGAAGCGGTAGTGCTAATATACCTGGCATAGCCACAAGGAGACCCTCGGGAGCACCGTGCTGTCTGTAGCGGATTCGTTGGAAGGCACAGAAGGTCTTGGGCTGCCAACCCCTCACTGTCTGACTCCAGGGACTCCCCTCGCCGTCAGACTCTGAGTCCTGTCGAGAGAGACACGGTGAAGGCGGTGGTAGGTCTTCCCATGGCATGTGGTACTTCCTGGCAGAAGTGGGCATAGCTGGCTCTCTTCTTGCAGACTGTCCGAGGACTGGAGTAGGGGAGGAGATGCAACGATCTGCAAGGGTGATGGGAGTTGCAGTCAATATGTGAATAGAGTCCACGATTTGTTTTGCAGCTTTCCTCATCATTAATGCTTCTTCAAATACTTTTAGGTCCTCTCTGCAAACCCTGGTTCCATTAGAGGCATATATATGACTGGGAGGACCTGGATCTGGAGCACCTGTGGTTGAAGCAGTAGTTTTCATGCATGCAGGTTCCGGGGTGGAAGGAACGCACGTCATGATACAAGGTCTGGAGGTTGTAGGTGTCACGCCCAGGGTATGGTTCTGGCGATGTCCATGGGGGTTTCCAGGTCGTTCTCTGTGGTTACCTCCATTTCCACAGGGGTGACAGGGTCTTCCTCCTCTCTACACCTGGCAGCTTGAAATTCTATGCTCCCAGGTTTAGCAAGTAAAGAGGGCAGATCTCCTCTGGGTCTAGATTTGGACCAGGATTCAGCTTTGGGAACCGGATTACTTCTGTTCTCATGCTTAGGCCAGGGTTTAGCCTTGGGAGCTGGAGCCCTTCTAGTTACATGCTTGGGCTGGGGTTCTGCCTTGGAAGCAGGAGCCCCTCTAGTTCCACGCTTGGGCTGGGGTTCCGCCTTGGGAGCAGGAGCCCTTCTGGTGTCATACATGGGCTGGGGTTCCCTGGAAGGGCTTGCCACCGGGATTTGCTGTCTGATGGGCCTTTCTGGGCATTCAGAGACCCAGTGATTTGGAGAGGCACAGTACCAGCAGAGATTCTGGGTCTGTCTTCTGAATCGCTCCTCAGGAGTTAGTGGGCCTTTGACCTTTTTCACAGGAGGAACACACACCTTATTATTGCAGTTTGAGGGAGTCCTTCAGTTCCCATAATTCCTCCAACACCCCACACAGCTGATAGTTCATACGGTCCAGGGCTTGCAGTATCCCCGCGGGCTTAGTTGTAGGGCTTCGCATTTTGTCAGGAATGGCACCGGGGTGGCACCGCAGGTTCAGGGAGTCTAAGCCCAGGATGCAGGGATGCTCTGAAGGTACCTTGATTAGGCTGATGTTATGATCCGAGGCGTGGTACAATGGGGTTTATCCAGGAGAATTGTCAGCAGGCGATCCTAGGTCGAGGGACTGGTACAGCGGGATAGTCGTTGAAGCAAGCGGGGGTCTGATACACAGTAAGTCTTTAACAATAGTTCAGCGATGTTTGCAGGATAGACTTGCAATGCGAAGCCATGGTAGAAAGGTGGGAGTGTCTCTTTATTTGCAAGCAGGAGGGTGTGGTGTGTGTGGTGCTTGTGCTTTTACTGTTTAACCCCTCTCCTTGCTGGATTGGAACGGGGGCAGCACTTTACATGTGCTGCCTGAGCAAGGAATGTGATCCTGGGGTGGTCAGCGATGGGGATCCTGACAGGCGGTTTACCAACTTTTATTGAATTGATTAAATGTTAAGTTTTAATCCTCTGAATCACCCTACCAATTTGTGACCCACATTCTCATGCCACTCCAAACCTAATCATTTACGAGTTACTGTACTCGAGGTTATGTAGCCAGACTGGTAGATTGGTTCCCTGTGCCCTTCTAGTACCCCTTGGTACTTTATTTTCTATCAGAGAGATAGCAGCCACATTAGAAGCAGCCAAATCAACAGTTTACATTCTCAGGAAAGAAGAATGCACCGTTGAGCTCAGCAACATTAAAAGGCCTGGACGTGTACGGAATTCACAGTGGTGTATGATCGCAGGATAATCTCTATGGTAAAGAAAAACCTGTTCACAATATCCAGACAAGTGCAGGACACTCTCCAGGAGGGGGGGGGGGCGCGTATCATTATAGACTTTGATAATCAAGGGAAGACTTCACGAGAGCAAATACAGAGGGTTCACCATAAGGTGAAAACCAATCATAAGCCTGAAGAATAGAAAAGCATGATTAGACTTTGCCAAATAACATCTAATAAACAAGACCAGTCCTGGAAAAGCATTCCTTGGACGGATGAAACTAAGATTAACCTGTTCCAGAATGACGGGAAGAAAAAAAGGAGAAGGCTTGGAACAGCTCATGATCCAAAGCACACAACATCATCTGTAAAAAATGGTGATGGCATGGGCATGCATGGCTTCCAGTGGCACTGGGTCATTGGTGTTTATTGATGATGTGATAGAAGACAGAAGCAGCCAGATGAATTTAGCAGCATTTAGAGATGTACTGTCAGCCCAGATTCAGGCAAATGCACCAAAGTTGGTTGGACGGTGCTTCACAGTACAGATGGAGAATTATCCAAAACACACTGCAAAAGCAACCCAGGACTTTTTGA
This sequence comes from Leptobrachium leishanense, assembly GCA_009667805.1. Lineage (NCBI taxonomy): Eukaryota > Metazoa > Chordata > Amphibia > Anura > Megophryidae > Leptobrachium > Leptobrachium leishanense. The sequence continues at coordinate 301,836,386 of CM019066.1, read as the reverse complement.
AGTAAAATAAGTGGAGTCAATCACCTGACCAATTGAGCAGAATTTCACTTGCTGAAAGCAAAACCAAAAGGCAGAAAGACCCACAAACAAAGAATAACTGAAGACAGCTGCAGATAGAGCATAGCAAAGCATCAGAAAGGAAGAAACCAAGTCTTTGGCAATGTCCATGGGTTCGAGACTTCAGCTAGTCATTGCCAGTAAAGGATTCTCAACAAAATATTAAAAATGAACATTTTATTTATGATTATATGAATTTGTCCAATTACATTTGAGAACCTGAAAATGGGGGGACTGTGTTTAAAATATGGTTGCAGTTTCTAAAATTTGCACTTGATATTTATGTTCAACCCCTCGAATTAAAGCTGAAAGTCTGCACTTCAAATTCATTTGGATTGTTTCCTTTTAATTTTATTCTGGCGGCATACAGAGCCAAAAGTATGAAAAGTGTGCCTGTGTCCAAATATATATGGACCAACTGTATTATGAATCTGCTGTGTCTGCTGAAAATAGAAGATATATAACCTGTCTGGGTCCTACAATAAAACATGACTTCAAATCGTGTTTAAACATGATGAGCACAAAACAGTCAAAATAAGCTCAGCAGCACACAGAGGTGGAATGGCTCGGCATTGAAGGGGTCAAACACTTATTAGGAGAATAGAATAGTTCCATTTTTTTCTTGCAGTTTGGTGGATTTAGCCAAGGCAAGTTTGCCGCTTTACAGCGGTCTTCAGTGCTCTTCGGCGACAGTCAACAACTTTTTCATGAGGCTTCGGCGACTCCATCTTCACCGCACTAACGTGACCCTAATGTGACTAGTGAATTCACTGTAGTTTCCGCAAAATGGAATTGCGTATGTGCACCAAAGCACCAACATTTTGATGAAATGCTTCGTGAGTAACCCCCCACAGAGTCGATGACAGACACCCACAGACACTGAAAGAGCACTGAACACACGCGTAGAAAAAAAGACACAGAAAATGACAACTACAAACACCCCCCACAATAACACACTCCACACATACTGGCTCCACACATACTGACTCCCCAGACACACTTCGAAAGACCCTCACTCTCCCAACACAATCTTTGCTGACACTCCTACACAGACTCTGCTGATCCCTCTCTGATACAGACACTGCTGATTCCCCCTAGTTTCTGCTTATTCCACCTCAGTCTCTGTTGCTGCACCCTTTGAAACGGATGCTGCTCATCCCCCAACTCTGTTGAGCCTCCCCCTGACACTGACTCTGCTGATCCTCACAGTCTGCTGATCTCCCTGACCCAGACTCGCCTGATCACCTCTTCTGACACTGCACTTCTGATGCCTGGGAGAATGTCTGGTCACTTATAGCGGCTTCCTGTATTTGCCCAGGCTCAGCACTTCCCCAGAATGAGCTCAAAAGGTGCCTCTGCTGCCATTTATATCTCCCGGGGACAGGTATGGGGGAGAGGCACACAAATGAAATGGGGGCACAGCAGCTTCCCACAATGCACTGCACTGGAATCACTTCATGTGCGATAGGGAGGAATGGGAATCTGTTCCCACATTTCCCTCTTAACGATGCAAAAAGCAAGCTGTGCTAGCTGCTGGCACACCTATTGCTACAGCCCTGTGTAACCGCCAGGGGTGGGTCCAGGGGGGCGGGGCAACGGGGCAATTGCCCCCAGCAGTGCAGATGCCAGGCTGACCTCCAGAACTCAAATCGCGATGTGTGCAGTGAATGCAGACATTGCTATTTGCAGAGGCACACACTGCGCAGAAGCACTGAGGATTGCCCCTCCCAGTCATGTGTCCGGGGCGTGTCACGTGGTGATCCTTTTCCCGGTGACCATGTGGCTGAGCCTGTCTCCTTCCATGCCTGCCTGACAGCTACAGGAAAGGGCTGGATCTGAGGCTGCACTGAGCAACAGGATCAGAGGAGAGAGGGGCTGGAGCCTCCATGCAGGGACACCAGGGAGCTAAGTAATGGGTCCCTGAGAGTTTGATCCTTCCTCCAGGGTGTATAAGAAAGCTAGAACTGCACAGTAATAAACCTCTCAGATATGAGTCTGTAGCTGCTCCTCTAGATTGTAAACTCCTGGGTGCCCTCTGCTCATCTAGATTGTAAACTCCTGGGTGCCCTCTGCTCCTCTAGATTGTAAACTCCTGGGTGTCCTTTCCTCCTCTAGATTGTAAACTCCAGGGTGCCCTCTGCTCCTCTAGATTGTAAACTCCTGGGTGTGCTCTGCTCCTCTAGATTGTAAACTCCTGGATACCCTCTGCTCCTCTAGATCAGTGTTTCTCAAGTGGTGGGTCGTGACCAGGGGCAGACTGGATCGCGGGGCAAGTGCCCCCAGGCATCTCTAATGCCTGGGACCCGCTGATGCATCATACCTGCAGTAGCAGGTCCAGGGCGGCGCGGCTACCTCTGAATGTTCCCAGGTGCCACCTGGGGCCCGCTGCATCAGGTAAAATACTCTGTAATTGCAAGGTGGGGGGGGAGAGAATCTGTAATGGGAAGGTGTGGGGGTGGGACTACGTGACTGGCAGCAGCTCTGTACTCCCAACACCATGAGCCACTGTGCACAATGCACATCTCAGTGAAGCAAAAGGCTGTTGGGTAAGGGGGGGGGGCTCCCTATGTATATTTGATTGTGTTTTTCTCTATTCTTTTGTTACTCTGTCCTTTGACCTATTTATGCAGCCTTCTTTCTGAATATCTGTTACTCTGTCCATCTATACCTGTGTGTCCTTCTGTGTATTTTTCCATCTGTCCTTGTAGCTATGTCTTACTCTCCATTTCTCCTCATCACTCTCTCCCTTTACTCTATAAATCTCTCACTCCTCTTCCTTTCCTGCCTTCCTCCTGATGTGATAATCTCTGCAAAAAAATAAAATGTACACTGAGATTTCTCAGCAGAATCACACACTGCTTCCTTATCCCGGCCTCCCTGCATACCAGGAACGTGCGGTGAGGCCAGTAGCTGCTGAGGCTAGTATCAGAGCCAGATATACACAGGTTATGTAGGTTCAGTGCTCCCCAGGCTCTGGCTGCTCTCAGTGCTCCCCAGGCTCTGGCTGCTCTCAGTGCTCCCCAGGCTCTGGCTGCTCTCAGTGCTCCCCAGGATCTGCGTAGTCCACTCCAGGCAGCTGCGCACTGCCCCCTCCACCTGCAGGGAGGAGGTGCCGACACAGTGAACAGACACACCCCGAGCACAGCCCCGCACCCACTGACTGTGCGACATGAGGACAGTCACATGACTGTCCTGCGTCAATCAATGAATGACTTGGAGCAATGGTGCTATCCCAGTGATCCAAGCTATTCCATTGTTCTTCAGGCCCTCTCTGAGGAACTGCAGTGCGTAGGTTCAGGAAGTAGCAGAGGCAGACGGCGGGGGAGCATGAAGTAGGTGAGTTTGTTAATTTTTTTTATATTTTATTCATTTAGTAGTGATTTCAATTAGAGTTGCTTTGTCTGTCATCACCCCAGACTTTGAGACACTTATTAAGAGCAAGAAACTTCCCCAGTTTTCCATAAATTCTAATTAATTTCATATGTTTCAATTAGTTTATTTTACAGCAAACACTTTAGTTTTCACTAGTTTTGTGATTACTGCACTATCCTCTTTGGAAAGAATCCCTGTTTGTTTACAAAATTGTTTAAAAAGTGCATACTTTGTAGAATATTGCACACGTTATTTTTGTGGAATAAATTATAATGTTTCAGAAATTCTATTATTTTTGGGTCGCGACTTAATGACCAAGGACAATTGTGGGTCCTGAGGGTGCACAGGTTGAGAACCACTGATCTAGATTGTAAACTCCTGGGTGTCCTCTGCTCATCTGTGCCCTCTGCTCCTCTAGATTGTAAGCTCCTGGGTGCCCTCTGCGCCTCTAGATTGTAAACTCCTGGGTGCCCTCTGCTCCTCTAGATTGTAAGATCATGTGTGCCCTCTGCTCCTCTAGATTGTAAACTCCTGTGAGCTGGGCCCGCTGTAAATTCTCGTGGGCCGGGCTCTCTGCTAAAACACCTTATTTTCTGTCAGTGCCCCTCCCGAGACTAGTCCCCTGGTAACCGCACAACCTGCAAATAACAAAAACAGCCCTGCATGCACCACAGTGTGCTATTACTCGGTAAGTACACGTGGAGACTAAATATGCATCTATTGAAATGCAGTCCTAATTCTATATAAGGGGTTACTTACTACAGGGCCGGCCCAAGACATTGTGCTGCCTGGAGCGAAGGCTGAAATGCTGCCCCCCCCACCACGTTCCCCAAAATACACCCACGTACATTATGATAAATCATGATATTTATAACTAAAATCCAAGTACAGTGGCAAGAAAAAGTATGTGAACCCTTTGGGATTACGTGGAGTTTTGCATGAATTGGTCATAAAATGTGCTCTGATCTTCATCTTAGTCACAACAATTTGAAAAACACAGTCTGCTTAAAATAATACAACACAAACATTATATGTTTTCATGTTTTTATTGAACAGAACATGTAAACATTTACAGTGCGGGGTGGAAAAAGGATGTGAACCTTTGGACTTAATAACTGGTTGACCCTCCTTTGGCAGCAATAACCTCAACCAAACGTTTCCTGTAGTTGCAGATCAGACCCGCACAACGATCTGGAGTAATTTTGGACCACTCCTCTTCACAAAACTGTTACAGTGTAGCAATATTCTTGGGATGTCTGGTGTGAATCGCTCTCTTAAGGTCATGCCACAGCATTTCAAATCGGGTTGAGGTCAGGACTCTGAATGGGCCACTCCAGAAGGCATATTTTGTTTTGTTGAAGCCATTCTTTTGTTGAATTACTTGTAGGCTTTGGGTCATTGTCCTGTTGCATCACCCATCCTCTGCGGAGCTTCAGTTGGCGGACAGATGGTCTTACGTTTTCCTGCAAAGTGTCTTGATAAACTCTGGAATTCATTTTTCCATCAATGACAACAATCCGTCCAGGCCCTGAGGCAGCAAAGCAGCCCCGAACCATGATGCTCCCTCTGCCATGTTTTACAGTGGGGATGAGGTTTTGATGTTGGTGTGCTGTGCCTTTTTTTCTCCACATAGTGTTTTGTGTTTTTCCCAAACAACTCAATTTTGGTTTCATCTGTCCACAGAATATTTTGCCAGTAGTGCTGTGGAACATCCAGGTGCTGTTTTGCAAACTTCAAACATGCTGCAATATTCTTTTTGGACAGCAATGGCTTGCTCCGTGGTGTCCTCCCATGTACTCCATTCTTGTTTAATGTTTTCCTTATTGTAGAGGTGTCAACAAAAATGTTAGCATGTGCCAGAGATTTCTGTAAATCTTTAGCTGACACTCTAGGATACTTCTTTACCTCATTAAGCATTCTGCGCTGTGCTCTTGCAGTCATCTTTACAGGACGACCACGCCTAGGGAGAGTAGCAACAGTGCTGAACTTTCTCCATTTGTAGACAGTCTGTCTTACCGTGGACACATGAACATCAAGGCTTTTGGAGATACTTTTGTAACCCTTTCCAGCTTCATGCAAGTCAACAATTCTTGATCGTAGGTCTTCTGAGTGCTCTTTTCTGCGAGGCATAGTTCATCTCAGGCAGTGCTTCTTGAAACCAGTAAACCCAAAACTGGTGTGTGTTTTAAAGGGCAGGACAGCTTTCAGCAACACATCCAATATTATCACCCTGATTGGACTCAAGGTTGGCTCACTCCTGGCTCCAATTAGCTCTTGGAGAAGTCATTAGGCTAGGGGTTCACATTCTTTTTCCACCCTGCACTGTGAATGTTTACATGTTATGTTCAATAAACACATGAAAACATATAATGTTTGTGCTGTTTTATTTTAAGCAGACTGTGTTTTTCAAATTGTTGTGACTTAGATGAAGATCAGATCACATTTTATGACCAATTCATGCAAAACTCCACGTAATCCCAAAGGGTTCACATACTAAGGGGGTTATTCAGAGCGAGGTGAAAACCAGTAGAACTGGCAGGAGAAGAGAACAATCTAGACCAAATAGCCGATTTGGAAAGGGAGATAAATGGGAGAATGTTTCTGGTTTGGCTATTTTGACCTAGAATTTTCACTTCTCCAGTTATTCTCCTGGTTTTCACACCTCTCTGAATAACCTTGTGTGTATTATATTCGCTCAATGCTCCTCACAATCTGGCTGCTCTCAGTGCTCCCCACGATCTTGCTTTAGGCAAGCAGGGGACGGTGATGTAACTAGAGCCGAAAATAAAAATATCATAACCTGATGTAACCAATAGCTGCCGCTGCTGTGAACTGAAGAAAAATGCTTGGAGCATCAGATGGACAGCGGGGGAGCAGGTGAGTTTGTTAACCTTATATTCATTCAGTACTAGTGATTTAATAGCAGGTGAGCCCACTTAATGGCTGCCGTTGCTGACAGCACTTTCCTGCTTCAGATGGCTACCACTCTGTGAGGTATGAGTGTATCACAGAGCTCCATAGCTATAAAACTCACAGCAATGTGCGGTGTGTATGAGCGAATCACAGAATCCAGGTCGGCCATACTTTCATGTACACATTACAATTTCATGCAGAGGGGGGGGCACAGGGAAAAGAGCTGCCCTGCAACATGTATAATTCATATGCTGCATGAAGGAAATCAAGGCAGGTCACCTGGGATCCCTTTGTTTACTTCTTACCTGCAGAGGATAGATTATACATGCTGCGGGGTAGCATTTCTCATGCACTGCCCATCTGCATGAAAACTGTATGTGTCCAGAAAAACATGGCCGACCTGCAACCCAAAGTGTGAGAAACAGCAACTTTGAACATGACGAGTAAATTGTGGCTAGATGAATCCAACTGATTCTCCTCATCCAGGCATTTAGTGGGACAAAAATGTCTGATTGTGAATAGAGAATAGTGCTTTTTATCACACGATTCTTACTATTACTAATTAAAAACCCACAGGCAGGATTTATTCATATAGACCCCAGAGGGGTTTACACATTAACCCCCAGCGGCACAGGCAGGATTTATTCATATTTACACCAAGGTTGAGGAAATCCCTGGGGCAACGTGTCTTTAAGTGCTCTTCTACCGGGTGTGGGTCAACAGTCAAGAAGGAATGGAGACTTGTGGAGCACATGTACTAGCACACTGGGCAGGTGAGATCTTGTTTTGTTTCCCTGTGCTTTTGAGCTGCTGATTAGGCACATACCTGGTGGTGTGGCTGGCTGGTCCTGATGGGAGCCAGAGGAGAGATAACAGAGGCGCCCGGAGGAGAGATAAGAGCCGCCCAGAGGAGAGACAATGACCAGCTCCTGCAGCCAGGCTGAGGATCCGCCACCCACACGACAGGCGTCTTAACCCCGCGCTGGCGGCTGGCCCGTTTAGACGCATGCGTGTGGGCGCGGTCAGGCGGCATCACTCACTGTGTTTCCATGCAGCCAGGCTGCCAATTTAAATCCTTCCGCCGGGGCTGGTGAAAAAATAGTGCATGAGGGGCGCGGCGGCGCAAAAATTTGCCGCTCCCGCTTTTTTCCCGCCTGGCGCAAGCGCTCCACCCTGCTCCATTGTCGGGCCGGCCCTGACTTACTACCAGAGGTGTACCTAGAAACCTCAGGGCTTAGGCTAGGATCAGACTAACGGATTTTTCACGTTGTCCTTGAAAAAGTGCGTTCGAACGAATGGACGCATTTTTTCACGGAATACGCGATAGCGGTCATACGATGCGCATTTTCGTCCGTGATTTTGTACGGATCATCAATAAAACCCTTTTTGTGTCTGGACGTTATGTTGGCCGGACATTAGCAGCGTCGGACGTCTCCTAATCACACACACACGCCTCTAGTGGACGCAGCGCACTCTGTACGTCAGTACTAGCGGTTTCACGTTCTCGAAAAAATGCGTTCGTTTGCAACTTGCGTTGCGCAGCCGCACTTTTGTGCGGCCGTTCTTCGTATGCTGCCCGGCATTGGACGTCATTTGCTGCTAGCACGGCCGTGATTTAGTGCTGCTAAACGCACGTTGATACTGCGTTAGTCTGACCCTAGCCTTAAGTGCGGGAATCCACGAAGGGCCTCCCCACCCTTGGCAAAACATATTTTATATACCTATACGTACACCTACGCACTTCTATTATATACCTATACAGGCACCTACACACTCCTAACCATACCTGTATGCCCACACACCCCTAACCATCTGCGTATGCCTACACACCCCTAACCATCCGCGTATGCCTACACACCCCTAACCATCTGCGTATGCCTACACACCCCTAACCATCCGCGTATGCCTACACACCCCTAACCATCCGCGTATGCCTACACAGCCCTAACCATCCGCGTATGCCTACACAGCCCTAACCATCCGCGTATGCCTACACATCCCTAACCATCCGTGTATGCCTACACATCCCTAACCATCCGTGTATGCCTACACATCCCTAACCATCCTCGTATGCCTACACACCCCTAACCATCCGCGTATGCCTACACACCCCTAACCATCCGCGTATGCCTACACAGCCCTAACCATCCGTGTATGCCTACACATCCCTAACCATCTGTGTATGCCTACACATCCCTAACCATCCGCGTATGCCTACACACCCCTAACCATCCGCGTATGCCTACACAGCCCTAACCATCCGTGTATGCCTACACATCCCTAACCATCCTCGTATGCCTACACATCCCTAACCATCCTCGTATGCCTACACACCCCTAACATCCCTGTATGCCTACACACCCCTAACATCCCTGTATGCCTACACACCCCTAACATCCCTGTATGCCTACACACCCCTAACATCCCGTATGCCTACACACCCCTAACATCCTGTATGCCTACACACCCCTAACATCCCTGTATGCCACACACCCCTAACCATGAGCGTATGCCTATAAACCCGTAACCATCCGCATATGCCTAGACGCCGAAAATCAGGTCATTTCACAGCAATTTCGGTGCAATTCGGGGTTCTGTGAATAGAAGACACGATAGTCTTCTATTGGCCAATTTCTGTGCTGCCGAACTGCACCTAATTTCGCTGTCAATTCGCCTCTATTTGATGAATTGACAGCTTCGAGAATAGACGAATTGCCCCGAAATTGCATCGAATGGTGGAATTGACCGTTCGGTGCGATTCGGAGGTTAGTGAATAACCCCTTATTTTTGTTTTGCACCCTGCTCATTTCCTATTTATTTTTGTAAGTTATTTATAAGGCTATATCAGTCTTACTCCACAGTTGCAAAAGCAAACATTTGCTTTCTATGCAGGTTAAAAGGATTTCTTTACTGAACATTTAGGGGGTTATTCACTTAACGCTGGTGTTTGCCATAGTAGTTGCAATCATGACAAAAGTCAACGTTTCACAAAAGAGAAATTTAAACATTTCCTAGATGAAGCATCTCCTGCTGCCGTTTCGATTTATCCTTTATGAAACGTCGATATGACGGGGGTTGCATCAGCGGCATATTTTGGAACTACGGCAAACAATGGCATAAATCAGAAAATATGAAGGAGAATAAAAGCCTCAATACTGTACCGTGTGATTTAGGCTAGCGTCAGATGAACGTAGTCAGAGCGCACTCTGCGTGCGTGCACAACGGACGGACGTACTGACAGAACATACTGTAGAAACCACGTGAGAAAAAAAGGGAATTATGGGAAACAAATTAATATGAAAAATGATACAAATTTGAAAAGGATATGAAAAGCCATTTTGTGCGTCAAGGTGCTGGACGTCACAAATGCGCTGCGTCTGACATCTAATCCCACACAGAACGCTACGCGGACGTGGCGCACTCTGTGTGTCCGTCTAGCGGTTTTACTTTCTTGCCTAAAGGCTGGGGTCAGACGTGCGTTTAAGCGCACTTAATCACGGCCGCAGTAGCAGCAAATGACGGGGAATGACGGCCAATATACGAAGTCCGGCCACATGAAAGTCCGACCGCGCAGCGCAAGTGGAAAATGAACGCATTTTTTCGAGAACGCAGAAGCGCTAGTACTGACGTACAGAGTGCGCAGCTGCGGCATAGCGGCGTGTGTGCGTGATTAGGAGATGTCAGACGCTGCTAATGTCCAGCCTACATAACGTCCAGACGCAAAAAGTGTTTTATTGACGATCCGTAAAAAATCACGCACGAAAATGCGCGTCGTCTGACCGTTTTCGTGCATTCTGTGAAAAAATACGTCAATGCATTCGGACGCACTTTTTGACGGTCGCTACGAATAATGCATTCATTTGACCCTAGCCTAACTTGGGCCCGTTTGCCACGTGCGTTGTGCGTGCGCAGTTTAGTGCGCACATACTTTGTGTGGGCGTTCTATCGATCATGATTCTATGCTACGACGGATGTTAAACTGTGCGGCAACACAGACGTGATCACTGCGTTCGTCTGACAGCCTTATAGTTTAGATTTGTATTAACTCGTTTCTTTTTATTTAATAAACAGCGAAATGGAAACATGTACCCAGGAGAAAAACGTGATCACAAAAAAATTCATCCGACGAGTTTATAAACTCTGCTACTGTGATTTTACATAAAACTTCAATTGATTCACTGTTTAGCGATTAAGCCCTTTCCAATGTAAGCTCCCAGGCCACTGATCAGTGAATAATACCTCATAAAATTCCTTTCATATCTTGAAGAGTTCTGTAAATATAAATTATTATACCTGAAAATCCTGATCCACAATGGTCAGTCATTTGTGACATATATATGAGGTCATTTGCATATCCTACCCAGAGTTCCTTGCTGCATATGGGGAATGTGGCACAGGAACTCTGGGATGCAATGCTTTGAATTGCTATGATGTGCAGGTGGCTTCTGCAATAATAAACACACATATATATATATATATATAAAATGTGTGTGTATTTATAAATATCAAATAGAGGAACAACAACAAAGAGAAAATGAGATGTATATATAATGTAAAACAATAAATATAAAAGAGAAAATTAGAAGCATGTTAAGACATCCTCCTGAGGGATATGTGGAGGAAGGATTAGAATAAATGGGAGGTGCAGCTGAAGCAGCAGGAGAGGAAGTCTACACTCACACACTGAGTGTCAGGTGTGTAAGGATGTGAATCTGCTGATCAATGCACAGTCTGAACCCCACCCCTCTGCCAGTGACCCCAAAGCTGCACCCTGAGCTTCCTGGTAGGAGTATACAAGTGAAAAAGGGGCTACATCAGGAATAGTAAAGGCTTTATGTTGTGGGCAGGAGTGATCAGAAGCAGGAAAATGTGACAGTGAGGGAAGGGGAGGGGGAATTAAGCAGACACACACACATACACACACTCACAGGAAGGAAGGGGAGGGAAGAAAGGCTAGTGGCTGTCACTTCCAGTGCAGCAGAAGCAAGGCACAGGGATCCAGTGAGCCCAGCACCCAGCCTGGCACATCTCTCTCCAGACCTGGCCAGGGGACACCTGCCCATACCCTGACAGCAGCCCCAGGACCTCTGGGTAGGGCTGCCAAGCCTCTGCAACACTGGACTTGGGCATTTAACAGCACTGCCAACCGGATCCACTGGCATTTCTCTGAGCCCCGGCCATTCTGTGCCATCATACTGGCATTATTTCAATCTTTTATTTGCTTTTATGCTTTTCTTCTTCTCCGTTTTGATGGCCGGATGAGCTATTTTGTAGCCTGGACAACGCCATAAAAATCATCCAGTATCTCCCCTCCCCTCCTTTTTATCTCCTCCTCCCTTTACACAGATTACCTGCAGACCCCCCACCCAAGCCATTAGTGTAGGACCCTCCTCCACAGCCCTAGGGGGCCAGGACCCTCCTGTGTGTGGGGTGCCAGTCAGCCAGGGAGGGAGGGGGTCAAAAATAGAGAGCGAAGGCGGAGGAGGAGGAGAGGGAAAGGAAAGGTGGAGGGGGGTTGAGAGGAGAGAGGGATCTGGAGGAGGAGGAGAAGGTGGTGGTGGTACAAGAAGAGGCAGAGAAGGGAAGCGGTGACCATGAAGAAATTTAACATCTGGAAGGTGCTGGATGGTCTGTCAGCAGTGTCCTCCTCTTCTTCATCGTCTGCATCTGCACAGCCTGGGAATAAGGAGGTGGACATCCCGGAAACCCTCCAGTCCGACCACTTCCAGCTCTGCAAGGTGAATTGGGATGGGTACTATGTCTTATCAGCCTTGTCATCATCTCCTGCAATAAGCCCTCCCCCCGATGGATACTTTGTATCTGCAGGCAGGGGGTGGGGGGCAGCTGTTCACCTGCTACACACACACAGAGCTGGCATTCCATGCTGCTCATGGCACAAACCATCCCCATCATCACCAGTCATCCTAAACTGTGTATATGGCACAGGCCATCAGTCACCTACCTGCAGCTGCATGTCAATAACATGTCCTGTATACCACCAGTGTTGCACTAATAGACATATCTATCTCTACTACACATGTGTGTGTGTGTGCATAATATGACATTGTAAATTGCTATTATCCCAAGCATAGGACTAGCACAGATTTGATGCTTTTGAGACAGCCCTAAACGTAAACATTTATTTTAGATGTCACCGTGTAAATTTTTGACATTTACTGTTTTATCATAGATTTTTTTACATACATTACTTTCCGCTATATTTTGTGGATTCAGTATTTTTCTTTTGCATTTCTTCTTTATAAGCATGTGTTTTAGAGAACTAAAAAAAACGAAATGCGCGTGAATTATTATTATTTTTTTGTAAACAGTAGTATGTGCAAACAGATTTCATAATATTTATTTACAGCAACCAGAAAGACTGCAGTCCTGTCGTGTGTGTGTGTGTGTTATTATATATATTGTAGAATTTATTACAGGTGCAGATATTTTATGAAAAATGTGCATATGTAGACATGATTGCTTGTTGTAGGTACACACATCTATTCCCTATTTTTTTGCAAACCTGTCTTTTGATCGTGTTCATCCAGTGTTCTTGCTTGTTTATAAACGTGTGTATTCTATGTATGCTTTTCTTTGACAACCCCACAATTATTTTATTTTGTTCTTTCAAAGCATCATGTCCTAGTGTGCCTTGAAGGGCATCTGGGAAAGCTCTGCACCATTTATAATGTTGTTGGTTTTTTTTCTTCTCCTTTTTGTGGTGTGTGTTTTGCTGCCATCAACCCCCACACACCCCTTTTTTAGCTTTGTACTCTTTCTCTCAGGGACCCTTCTTTAATTTTCCCCTTTTTCTAATTTCTGCACTTTCCTCTTCTGTCAGGGCCAGAATTAATACAGCTTTTATTTCTGTTCCTAACCCCTCCTTTTTATAATAACCACTTAGCTACAGTGGCACCACCTCTAGCATCAAGCCGGTTTAACATAACATGGAAATGCACTATAGGTAACACCTTGGGTCATCGTGAAACATTTTTAAATCGGTTTACTATGTACGGAGTATGTTATTAGAGTTTTATATAGTCCTGTGTTCCACGAGACTTGTGTACAATTTTGTAATAATTAGTGGTTTAGAGGGCCCTGTTCAGATAATCATTTTGTGTGTGTGATCTATAATAATAATTCGGAGTGAAGTCAGTATTTGTAAACAGTTATTCTAGAGATGTGTTCTATTTTGTTAGGTTGTAAATTAATGTAACCCGGTTTATAATGTCAGATCTCTGTTTTTAACTTTTGGTCTACTGAATGGTATTTATATACATGAATGCAGGTGGTTACTATTAACCCTTTAATTCAATTAACGGAAGCAGTGGCTGATTTACATTGCAGACTGTTGGAGCGTAACTGGTTAAGGCATTACCATGTGGTGGCTGAGGCCACATGATTTAAGTCTCAAGACGCCATGATGTTGTCTGTTTCATCAACTTCCTAAAGAAGTGGGTGAGAGAGGAGAGCAAAAAAAATGCTTACTTCCATGTTCGAACATAAATACTTGCGGCCTACATGATGCCTTGCAATGATGGGAACATCTTGGACCACTGGTTGTATACATGTGTTTGCCACATGCCCGTTTTTTAACGCTATATTTATTTTATTTTCTGGTTATTTCCGCATGCAATATTGGATTGGAGTGGTTTGATACTCAATACATTATAACCATGTAGGAGTTAAAATTAATCTTTTTGTAGACCCTAGGATCTTCTTTTAAAGGCCTGACAGAAAACACATCGCAGTACAGATAATTATAGCAGGGGTTTGCAATGGTCTTTCCCAGTGGCTACAAAATCATTCATCCACAAACACAAGTGCAAATAACATGCATTTAATATGACAATACAATTCAGTCTGTCGTGTGCTCGCTTTAGTTCCGGGATTTATTAAATAATGTTGTCATTCCTTGGCTTGTTATATTTTACTAAAATAATATTATGTTTTGTATTTTATATTGATGTCTAACCTGGCAAATTTATACCTCATTATAGTCCATATAAACATGGCATTGATTCTGATGTTGGTCATCTGTCCCACGGCCTAACCTATTACTGGTGACATAGAAGAATTCAGTATTCTCTTCCCCACTGATGTGTGATGCCATCTGCATTCTTTTTCTATACGATAACAATTTCTGTTCACCCAGAACCCATTCAATTGTTTATTGCATGGCATCATGGGCCATTTACATATCGGGCCTAATAAGTGGCGCCTAGCAACAAATGTCGTCTTTTTTTAAAATTTATTTTTTGCAGCAAGCAGAGCATTAAACCATATTCTCTATTTTATATAAAATATTTTAAAATGACTTCATGATTTTATAGTAATAGGCTTTGCGATGACTACTTCAAACTCTCTCTCTATATAAATGAACACATTAACCCCCATCTCTTACATTGCTGTGTGTAGACGGCCTAGCGCACTTCACGCTTTGTTTAGTTAGGCTGAGGCCTACAATCTCTGTATACTTTCTGGCTCAGGGTTGAGTAACAGCCTTTGAAGTGGGCTTCTATAGAGGAAAAAATGATTTCTGGAACTGCTTTTGAGCTATTCGAAATCCTCTTTCGGCCTTGAATTGGATAGTCCTGAGGTGCAGTAGCTTCTACGGTGACAAGACCGTTACATAGAATTAAAGTGATGCTGTCATCAGAATTTCTATAAATCAATAACGCAGATTGAGATTTCTCCCTATCCTGGCTGTAGTACGTGTGGCAGTGATTCCTGTAATATGTGACATGTCAGAGGTTCAGTGTGGAGGCGGCCATCTTGGAATTGTTTCTCCATTCAAACCCTGACTAACACTGATATAATAAACATTGCTGACATCATGCTCTCAGCAGCTGATCATGTTGTGATTTGAAAATTTCTCTTGGCTCCAAGCATTATGCAATGGGAAGAAACAGATGTGATTATTTTTGAACTTTGTAACCAAAGTTCAAGATCTTCTTTGTAACCAAAGTTCAAGAATTATAATTGGGGGTCGGGGGGGGGGGTCTCTTTTCTCAAATAATAGATACTAGAAATTATCACAAGACTTGTATCTTGGGATGCCCTGTTGCAATATTTTATTTATTGGGGACTGGCTTCCTCAAGTCGATACAACGTCTGGATCCTACAATTGTGGGGCCGTTAAACTCTAGGTCTCTGCAGTGACTCGCAGCTTTTTCCCTACTTGCGAGTCGTGGAGAAGGCAGGGAAGATGCTGTGAGTCTCTGCAGTGACTCTGGGATTCCCTTTTCCTAGGGAGACGCTTCTATGACAAAGGGGTGTGCAGTATTGGATTGGGACTCTATCAATCCCGAATTGGGAGCTTGAAAACCATAATTTGGACAAACCTACCCGTCCTCTTCTTTCCGTCCTCTTCTTTCCGTCCTCTTCTTTCCGTCCTCTTCTTTCCGTCCTCTTCTTTCCGTCCTCTTCTTTCCGTCCTCTTCTTTCCGTCCTCTTCTTTCCGTCCTCTTCTTTCCGTCCTCTTCTTTCCGTCCTCTTCTTTCCGTCCTCTTCTTTCCGTCCTCTTCTTTCCGTCCTCTTCTTTCCGTCCTCTTCTTTCCGTCCTCTTCTTTCCGTCCTCTTCTTTCCGTCCTCTTCTTTCCGTCCTCTTCTTTCCGTCCTCTTCTTTCCGTCCTCTTCTTTCCGTCCTCTTCTTTCCGTCCTCTTCTTTCCGTCCTCTTCTTTCCGTCCTCTTCTTTCCGTCCTCTTCTTTCCGTCCTCTTCTTTCCGTCCTCTTCTTTCCGTCCTCTTCTTTCCGTCCTCTTCCATTATCCGGTTACAAAATCTCTGCACATTGAAAACCTGCCGCTATGATCTGTTGGCTACAGAGCTTTACCACCAAGAGGTGTATGATTATCCCATAAGATACATGGATTTGGTAAAAGATGTTGCAAATTTTTTTTTTTTCCTTCGGTTCTCTTGCACATATCTCCATCTTTCGTACTGTTCTCTAGAGGCTCCGGTTTTCAGAGATTTTACCTCTGCGCTGTAACGCAATTCCAGATCTTTGTATTTCAACGCTCATAGTACAGACCTGAATTTAGTAATCCAGTGCTCTTCAATCCCATGAAGACTAATTAAAGCGTATCCTTCACGCTCCCTGCTCGGCACCACCACTGTCTCTTAAGGTTCCAATCTCACTTGATGGGAAACATTGGCTGCTCCGCTGTGCCAATGCTACTACCAAGATGGCGCCAACATGTAGGAAACTATAGCTTTAATGATGTAGCTTCTTAATGCACCTCATACTTGGTGTTTTGTAGAATGCATTGTTTCAGATGCAACCAAGGAAATCCACTCCTCCTGGTTGAGAATTTGACATTTCTGTCAGACGTTTGTATTTACTGGATGATCGATCATGTACAGCAGTTGTGTTTTTCATCTGATCAAGTTAATGCTTTCCCAACTAAAGCTGAAGAATCAATCCTGGGGTTGTTTGATCAACTTTTTACTATTGATCTATTTTTGATGTGATATCTGGTAGCCAATATTTTACACTCCATTCAGGGCAGTTAAAATATGGTTTATGTCTATTGCTCTGAGCCCTCTTCATTCAGGGGTTTTAATTTAAAAGTGCAAAGTGACGGAGTTGAGTCTGATGTTTACGGCTCTAGTAGGTGATACTCAATGGATGACCCAAATTGTACAACTATCTGATGACCAGTCGATGATACGACTTGCGCATCCAGTGGACGATCAGCTGAAGGCACAGACATGACATTGACTCGGCTTGTGAATGCTAAATTTCTGCATAATGAGTTCCTGTGCAAATTTTGTTTACCAGTCATCCGTTCAAGGGGAGTGTGCACCTTTTTTGGTGTCTTTTAGCTTTACCTCTTGGAAGGGAGAGAAAGTGATGGAATTTATCCCATTTGTATCTTCTAAAGCATTTTATTTGTAGAGCTTGCTTGGTTAAAAATGTTGAACTTGTCTTGATGGCATTTGGCTTCTTTTTGTTTACCTTCCTTCTCGAAGATTTGTCTGGTGACATGGCCTGCTGCAAAGCCTAGGTCTGCTGACCCAGTGTCTCTGAACTACAGATTTTGTTCCGGCCGTTACCCTATACTCCGGGCAAACTGGTCAACAACATCCAAGGGCTCCTTGTAAAGACAATTGTTTGTTATGCTGAAGACTTTGTCAGTATGCCAGGGCTTCCTCCCACTCAGGACTCCTGCATAAGTCTATAACAGCCAAGCCTCTTAGGCCTAGAGTTCAATGTTGTTACATATTTCATGGTTTATGCTTTAATGTCATATTGGTGGTAATATAAACTCAAGGATAACCTCTAATCTGGGGAAGTAGAATAAAAGTAGGGAGCATCCATACACAGAAATCAAATTTTCTTGTCTACTCTACAAATCTTGTGTTTTGTTCTCCTATGTACCCAGGGTGATCCAGACGTGGACCGCTTACTCAAGGTGCCTAGAGGGGTGTCAGCTATACCCTCCTAACTAGGCCAAAACGGTTGTCTGGGGTTGCTGCACCTCTCGTGAAGGGATGATATTCTCTGGATTTCAGTTCTGGTCGCTCGTTCTGGGTGATAGCAGCCTGATTTGCAGATGGTATAGTTGTCTCTGTAATTGCACCAAAGAGCTTAAACTTTGAGAGACCTCAGTGGGGAACCAATAAAGAGCAGATCACTCGTGCTGTTGCTTGTTGTCAGGACCCTCACAAATCTTGTTTTTTGTCTTCTCTACAGGATTGTATATGGTAAACTGAAGTGGCTACATTGGCAGTAATTTATTTTTGGCAAAATTAAATTGTGGTACATACAAGTACAACATTGATTTTGTGTGTAAACATTTTAAATGTTGTTGTGGTTTTTTCTCATTTCTTTTTGATTTCACTGCACCCCACCCCCTTCCTTTCAAAAAAAGTTTTTGTTCCATACATAATCTCTTCCCATATCAATACTGGATCTTGTATCTGGCTATTCTCCTTGACAAATGACGTCTTGCTTGGGGTTTTCACTCCGCTTTAGGTCGTTATTGAATGTCCATTTTTGGATTAACTGATATGAAGAGACAATATAGATGGCATGCTCGGATCACGTTATCTTGTAAATATTAGCTTCTACTTGGATAATTGTGCAAGGAAACTCTGGCTGATTTTAGAACAAATGAACAGCATACCCAAACACTAAATAAAATAAAATATATTTTTATGATATGCATACAAAAATGACGCACCCGCAAAGTAAATATATAAAGCTCGATAACATGGTTGTAACAGCAACTGAGGTTACTGCTCTCCAGCTTGTGGACCAGATCTGTACCAGTTACAGCGTCTGTCCCTTCTCTCCACCCAAGCTGATCCGCAGCAGCTTGACTTCACCCATAACCTTCAACTGGAACTTGAGGGAGTGCTGTATATTTCTCTCTCCTAAAATAGAAACGGATCCAAGATGGAAATACATTAAACCACTTATGCCCATTGTCCTTGAACTGGCTTTGCCATATTGGTTCACAATCCCGTGGCAGGAGGGCAGCAACCACACTTCTCCAACAGGCACAGAGGCATCTATAACGTGAGCAAGGAGGGTGAGGGCACAAAGGTAGAACGAGCTTTGGTTACATTTCTATCCCCTTTCAGGTTGACATACCAGATCTCTGCCGGGTCTGTATCTGTTTGTCAGCTCACCAGTTTTACCTAGAACTTGACCTGTCCATGATCCGCCATACACATTGTTCTGTCCACCCAAATCTCCATGCCACTCTGTGGTGATTTAAAGTCTCCTCCTTTCCTGAAACGGGCCACTGGAAAGATGTAGAGGCTGCATGAGGCCCCAAAGTCAGAATGGGAGTTGTGGTGGCGAAACCTCACTTCGAAGCTGGGACAGTGAACTGGGACGCTGGGTTGTTCCACCGATGGAAACGTCTCCTTCAAACTCTATCACCGACTCACAAGGATGCTCCACTGTTTAGGCTTTAAACCAATTCTTATTTCTTTTTGTTCCCCATGTGTATTGCAAACTGTTCCCTCCCCCCCCCCCCGGCCTCTATACAAAGGTTTCCACACTGTATCGACGGGCTCAAAGTATTGAACCACGTGGTGTAAAATGGCGGCGCAGTACATCCGATCTGATGCACCCATTCGAATTATTATTCGACCAATCCTCATCAAACCCATTTCAAGACCTTTTTATTTACAGAACACCTGCGGACCTAATTGGAGCCAGTCTGGACTTGGAATCAGCCAATGGAAACTGTTGGGTTGGGTTGGGCAGGAAGTTTTGAATGTGTCATAAATACCCATGTATCTGTGTCTAAATAATAAACCAGTTCCCTTCTTGAACATACATACAGCCTGTATGGTGTTTTGTTCAAGGCTACAAGTGGCTGGATTCGGGAGGCACTTAACAGTTGTCCGAATCCCTTCCAGTATCTATCAGGTATCGAAGCAGCGGATCGAAAAGAGCGAATTGGTGACTGAATCTGGAGCAATTCGAAGGCCAGGCCGTATTTGGTGAAGGAGAGCCGAATCAGGTCGGACAAAGGGTCTGTTACAACTTCTGTCTGCAGCTGTGGAGATTCGTAGCCTGAACTGATTAACAATCTATCCCTTTGCTCCTGCATCTTGGTCTGCGATGGTGAACACGGGGCAACCCCAGTCTCCTAGCACATTACACCGCTGCGGGGAAGTCGCAGCAGCCAAATTCTCGCCTGGGGCTGGGACCATCTGAGGAATTGACTCTTCCATAGAGCACACTTCCTGTATGTCTCTCTGTAATGTGGAGGGGTCACACACTGCATGATCTCCCAGGGCATCAAACTGTGGCTCCAAAGGAGTTACATCAATACCTTCCTCTGGGACGTTTGCTGGAGAGGCTCCGGACTAGTGCCTGCTTGCTGGACCTTCTCCTGCTGCTGGTTATTTGAGTCCGTTAAACCCTGCCCAGATGCTTTCCTTTCAGGCTGACAAGACATGCCAACAGTGCGGTCTCCTTGGACCTCAAACTCAAGCTGGGACTTTTCAGTGCCTGCAGCATATCCAAAAATCTCCCATGGCTGCTTTGGACAAAGTCCATTTGTGCTCGCCACTGACCGTTGCAATGGAACCTTCACTGTATGTTGCAGCTCTGTCTCCTCCTCCTGGATATATCCGTCTGCGGAGCATTCAAGTGGGAGCTCCAGGTGAATTTCTTCGTTCCCTGCAGCATTAGGACTGATCTCTCTGGGCAGTACATCGGTGGCACAGCACTGCTTAGCCCCTTGGACCTCTTTTAAAAGCCATCTGTAAACTCCACTCCTCTGCCACAAGGTCATCCAGTTCACGCCAGAACGTAGGAAGTCCTGACAGACCCAATCACCCAGTAGCGTACCTCCAAGCTCACTGCAATCCTCATATGCCAGAGTATACCACAGTATTCCTGGGCCACATGGAACCTGACCTGGGGGTGGGGAATAATCCTCATCAAACTAGCTATAGCATTCCTGGCAAATTCAGTATTGAAAAGCTCCATATCTTCCCTCCAGGTCGAGCGCCTCTTCCGTATATTTAATAAATAAGGTTCCTTCCTCCTTGGAAGGACAAGGTCCCAGAATACGGCTCCTCTACCTTTCAATGTCCTCAGATTATTTATTTATATAGCGCCAACATATTTCGCAGTGCTGTACAATGGCAATATAGACAGGGTTACAATACATTGAACAACAATTGACAAACCAGTACAGGAGGAAACGAGGGCCCTATTCCTGTGGGAACTCGCAATCTAGAAGGGTTGGAGGTGGAAGCAGGAGGAGAGGACTGCAAGGAGAGAGTGATGGACTGGTTGCGTCAGGGAGTTGGGTGCTAGGCTTCCCTAAATAGGAATGTCTTAAGGGAGTGTTTTGAAGGAAGGGAAACTAGGGGAAAGTCTGCCAGTACCCTCGGAGAGCGTTCTAGAGGATGGTGGGCTGCGTATGAGAAATCCTGCAGTCTATCATGGGAAGAGGTGATGCGGGGAGAAGCTAGGCGCAGGTCACTGTTTGATCTTAGGGAGAGGGCTAGGGTGTGAGAGCTTTGTAGGTCAGGGTAAGGATTTTGAATTTAATTCTGCAGTGGATAGGGAGCCAGTGAAGGGACTCGCAGAGACAGAGCGGCGGGTGAGGTGGATGAGTTGCTTTGTGGTGTCAACCTCTGGTTGTAGGATATGAACCCAGGCCATTCTCCTTCCTGGGTAAAACTGTCCTCCTGATCAAACTAGGGATGCACCGAAATTAAAATTTCCGGTCGATACGAAACCGAAAATTCGGGATCGTTTCGGCCGAAAATCAACCATGAGGGCCTGGAGGCCGGGGACTCTCCTGATACCGAAGGCCGGCCCAGGTTCGCATGGCTGATTGGTTGCACCATACTCACCTACACCCTCCTTCGGTCCTGCGCTCCAGCAGTGACAGTCTTCCGGCTGTCGCAGGCTGCTCGGCCGTCCTCCAGGCTCAGGCGAGCCCCCGGCTCGGCTGGGCCTTCAAGGCCCAGCCGAGCCGGGGGCTTGCCTGAGCCTGGACGACGGCCGAGCAGCCTGCGACAGCCGTTGGATGGTCACCGCTGGAGCTCAAGGCTGACATACACATACTCACAGTAGCCCTGAGCTCCTGCAGCGATGGCAATCCTGCATCCAGTGCCCGCTGTGTCGGTCGCCGGTATGACGTCACAAAAGCCTTTGACCTGGGCTGCTGTAGGTGAGTATGTGTGCAACAGGTGGGGGGACTCAACTTTGGGGGGCAGGGTGTCATACTCCCCTAACACACCCCCCTCCCTGCTTGCTCGACCGGCATCCAGGCTCAGGCGAGCCCCCGGCTTGGCCTGGGCCTATTGGCCCAGCCGAGCTGGGGACTCGCCTGAACCTGGAGGACGGCCGAGCAGGCAGCTGGGTCGTCCTCTATGCACAGGTGAGCCCCCGGCTCGGCTGGGCCTCTAGGCCCAGGCCAAGCCGGGGGCTCGCCTGAGCCTGGAGGCCGGCCGAGCAAGCAGCTGGAAATGGAAATTTTCGGCTTTTTTTCCTTTAGCTGAATTTCCATTTCGGCCTATTTTTTTTTTATTTTTTTTTTTTAATTTTCGGTGGCTGAAATTTCGGTGAATCCCTAGATCAATCCAATCCAGGGTACTGTAACTCACTCCCCACCAGATTGTAACCGCAACTGGGGTTACTGGTCTCCAGCTTGTGGACCTTAACCGAACCTGTTTAGTGTCTGTCCCTTCTCTCCAGCCAAGCTGATCCGTAGCAGCTTTCTTTCTCCCATAACCTCCAGCCAGAACTTGACGGAGTTCTGTATATTTCTAAAATGGAAATAAATTTCACCCTTAGGTGCCCATTTGTCCTTGGACTGATTTTGCCATATTGGTCCATGATCCCTTGGCAGGAGGCCAGCATCTACACTTCTCCAACAGGCACAGAGGCCATGTATAGTGTGGGCAAGGAGGGTGAGGGCACAAAGCTAAAGGGAGCTTCAGTTACAATGGTTTCAAAAAATAGCTAAACATAGTAGTGGATAGCGGTGCAGCAATGTGGCACTCACATATGCATTTATAACCGCTAGGTACTGCTACATAACAGGTTCCTGTAAGGATACAAACAGAATACATGCAGGGAAAAAATGGTTTTAAAAAAAATTCTAAACCTTAAAAAGCCGTACTTAATAGCATCCTAGATAACCTGTATATGCAGACATAGTAACTCACACTAGACTTGGCTGTGATCCCTAGGAATAAGGCTCATTAGCTTAAACGTTAGGGGTGAGGTTCCTGGTACTGAGACTCGACACACTCCTAACCTCTGGTAGGTGCTTTGATTGTTAGATCACAAATGATTTATGTTGCTTTTAGTTACTTTCCGTTTGCTTTCTTTTTATATGCAGAACGGTATGTGTATAGTCTAGTGCGAGTTACCCTGTAACATGTATATCCAGACATAAATAGTAGTATCTTAGAAAGCATAAGGCTGGCTATCCACTGGCACCGTAATCGACTGATCAGGGTCATCCACTGGAAGCATCTGCGAAAGACCCAGATTGGCCAATGGTCAGGCCGCCGGGTGAAGGAAGAGCGGAGAGGAAAAAAAACATGAAAAACCCTGCTGCTGGGCCACTGCAGGGAGAAAAACTCTTGAAGCTGAGCTTCTGCATCAAGGACTGCCCCCGTCCAGCATAGCCAGCTTGGAGTGGGGGAAAAAAGACTCTCCAAGCTGCAAGGGGGCATTAACCCCCCCCTCTCCCTGGTGCTGCCAGATCGGCCGATGGACAGGCCAGCACATGGGGGGGGGGACCCAAGTCTCTGCTGCTGAAAGTAGAGTTTCAGCGCCAAGGACAGCCCCTGTCAGCGCAGCCAAGGCAGGGGGAAAAAAACCTCTCTGAAAGCTGCAGGAGGGGGAATTAACCCCTGTTCCTGGTGATGAAATCGGTTTCAGCACCAGGGACAGCAATGCTGAAGGCAGCTGGCTCACAGAGGGGAGGGGGGGGGAAGACACGCCAGATAGGATAAAAAGCCTTGGCGTTGTTTTCTGTTAACCCCTTAGTGACCGGGCGGTTTTACACAAATCTGTCTTTTAGTGACCGCTGCTGTTTTTACATTTCTGCGCTGTTAGGGTTTAGGTCAAATTTTCCTCTTACTCGTTTATTCAACCCACACATATTATACACCCTTTTTCCCGCCATTAAATGGACTTTCTAGAAATACCATTATTTCTATCATATCCAATAATTTACTATAAAAAAAAATATGAAATATGATGAAAAAAAATGGTAAAAACACACTTTTTTGTAATTTAATCCCCAAAAGCTACAACCACCAATAAAGACCCCGGCTAAATAGTTTTCAAAATTTTATCCCGAGAATAGAAATACCCAATTTTTACATGTTTTTGCCTTTTAACCCTAACCCTGAGCCAGTTCACCTATGTGCACTGCGCTCATTCTGACCATTTTGTGCTAATTATTTTGAGATGACAGCCTAGGTCCTATTTAATTAAACCCCCCCCAGACTAAAAAAATTTAAAAAAAAAAACCTATTATATATATATATATATATATATATATTTTTTTTATTATTTTTTTTTAAACCAAACCTGGTCATGTTTGGTATCATTGGAAAGGCCATGATCAGGCCTTTCAAATGATGTCAAATATGACCATCTAGCTGCCATGGATCGGGAGATATGGGGATCCTTATGATCCCCTTATCTCTACATGGCAGCTAGCTGGTTAATTTGCCCACTGACATCCTCACACATATGGTGAGGTTGTCAGTGGGTGGGGGGGGACCTGGAGGCTAGGCTGACATCCAAGATGTCAGCCCCCCTCCAGGTTCGAATCGCGTTTTGGCGCCAATTTGCGCTAAAACGCAATCCGGTGGCGAAACTGTTAATGCTATACAACGCTGAAAAGGGGAGACTCTCCCCTTTTCAGCGGCGCAAAAAGCATCTCCCTAGCTTCAATGGTTGGGGAGATAGAGGGCTCCGAAGGAGCCCCCCCTCCCCTCCATTGATTTGAATGGGGGCACCTGCTGATGACGTCACCACGCAGCGTGGCGACGTCATCAGCCTCGCCTGCCCATGTAAATCACATGGGCAGGCTTCCTCCCTGCCAGATCACCGAGGGAGGTGAGTATCGGGCGGGAGGGGGATTTGGCGCCGCTGACGTACCCTGTACGTCTGCGGGTCTAAGGGAGACCTGTGGACAGGACGTACAGGGTACGTCAGGGGTCCTTAAGGGGTTATAGGGGAAAAAAAAATCCGAACCCAAAATTTTGCCAGGAAAATACTTTTGTTGCGGATTAAATAAATGCCTGTGTATATATAAGCAAAAATATTTTTTTATGTTGCATCCTATGGGCTTTGCATTGAATCACTTCTCTATGGGGCAATTTCCCTGCCTCGGCACAGCTTTTTATTATACAATTCATCTTTGTCATGTAAACTTGTACCAGATCATCTGATTTCATCTGACTAAATTCAACGAACATTTAAAGGATCGCTGATCTGTTATTGCATAAAATGGTCTGAAATTGTCTGGTCGGATGCAGTGGAAGAGGGCTGCTTCACCTGTATGTTGTAGGGTCGGTCAGACGACTTCAGACTATATCGGATGATCGCACCATCGAACAAATACAGTGCCAGTGGATGACCAGCCTTTGTTATGGTTTATAAAAAAAAATTTAAACAATTTTTCTGCATGTATTATGTTTGACTAGGTGCTGCTGTGAGTAATTCTATCCTTACTGGAATTTGTTATGCATTTATAACCGCTAGCTGTTGCGATTTATATTGCTACATATGTTAGTGTCACATTGCATCACTGTTGCTATGTGTAACGTGTATGCAGACATACATAGTATTATGCTATTAAAGTACTGCTTTTTATGGTTTATATATTTTTTTTCACTGCGTGTATTATGTTGTATTAAATTGCATCCTTTCTGGAACTTGTTATGTATCAATAACTAGCGGTTGTAATATGACATTCACATATGCATTTATATCACTGCTGCTATTAGCTGTATATCCTCTGCTGTGTATAGCTTTTTTTGATACAGGTTTATACAGTCTTATGGAGATTTTATATACTGTACTTTGCATGTACCGTATGTATGTTATATATTATATTATATGTGTGTGTGTGTGTTTTATTATTGCAGAAGCCACTTGCACATCACAGCAATTCGTGTGGAGGCTTTTTATCTCACTTTTTGTCCTCCACCACAACTGTTGTAGATACTGACTTGCCCTAGGGGTCCAAGCATCCGCTGCAATTGGTCATCATGCCTAGCTCCTAACTGATGAGGGTCCAGCGAAACCGAAACAGCGCTGTCCTAGGAGTGGATTTGAGCAGTTGCATAAACCTTATCTCTGCTAGAAAGCCACAGTGTGGCATAGCATTGGTTTTAGGGCTCTGTGTAATAACAGATCCAGGATGCAAAAAAGTGAGACAGATGTCATTAGCATATCCTACCCAGAATTCCTTGCTGCATATGGGGAATGTGGCACAGGAGCTCTGGGATGCAATTCGTCGAATTGCTGTGATGTGCAAGTGGCTTCTGCAATAATTAATAAAAAGCCTCCACTATAATAAGTGTTTATCTCACTTTTTGTCGTCCACCACAACTGTTGTGTGTGATGGATGTATGTGTATGTATGCAGGGCAGCCATCAGAAATGATGGGGCCCCTTACTAAACCTCACGATGGGGCCCCACCCGGCACTCCCTCAAACTCGAACAGCTTTTCTCCCCCTTGAAAAAAAAAAAAAAAAACATAACCTAGCACCACAGCAATAAAACTCCCAGTAATGTGCAGTGTGAGCGTATCCCAGAATCCACAGCAATAAATCTCACAGTAACAGGCTGTATATGATGGCCTTTGGGTCTGGGGTCTGGGCCCTGAGTCTGGTCCCTGAGGCCTGGGTTCTGGGCTTTGGGGTCTGGGCTGGGCCCTGGCTCACAACTCCGCTGTCTTCCTTCCTTCAGCTCTTCTTTTCTTCTCCATCTTCTGCTCTTCTTCTGTCTTCTTGCCTTCAGCCCGGGCCCTCCAGCTCAGGCTCGCAGCTTCACTGAGTGGAGGGGGCAGAGCCAAAGCCACATGCTTGGTAGGCCCCCCACACGCTGCTTGGCCCCGCCCAGCCAGCCAGTGAAGCTGCCAGGAGCCGGAGGAGACAGTGTCTCCTCCGGCTCCTGCAGCAGAGACACAGCTCCGGATTCAGACTCGAGTCCGATACCGGAGCTGTAAAAGGGCAACGCCGTTGCCGACCCCTTATGGCAGCATGGGGTGTAATGCCCTGATGGCGGCCCTGTGTATGTATGTATGTATGTATGTATGTATGTATGTATGTATGTATTATGTATTTCTCGCTGCATACACAAAGTATCAGTGGCACTCTCAAGGTCTTCATCTAAATCTTTATTTGTAAGAAAAATCGACGTTTCAGTCCACTATCAGGACATAAAAAAATACAAACTTTTTTTGTCCTGATAAAAGTCCATGGATAGTGGACTGAAACATCGATTTTCTACTTTCAAGGTCTTCATCTAAAATCTTTATTTGTGAGTGCCACTGATACTTTGTGTATGCAGCGTCTACATTAGCCGGGTGGGCACCAGGCATTGAATTTTCCAGGAGTGCAGGAATATATTAGGGATGCACGATACGATACTAGTATCGGGGCCGATATTGCCGTTTGCACGAGTACTTGTTACTCGTGCAAACGGCCCGATACATCCTGCCGATACCGGAAGCCGGCGCTGGGCCGGCTTGCCGGTATCCGCGAGGCTGGGGAAGCTGGCCGCGTGCATGAAAAGCACGTGGCCAGTGTTCCCCTCCGGCGCGCCACGATACTCACCCATCCTGAAGGTCCGGTCGCTGGGCAGTGATGCGTTCCCGCGGCCACTGGGCGCTCCTGTGATGCTGCCGCTCGGCTGGAGGCAGCGTCACAGATGCGCCTGGCGGCCACGTGATCGCATCACTGCCCAGCGACCGGACCTTCAGGATGGGTGAGTATCGCGGCGCGCCGGAGGGGAACGCTGGCCGCGTGCTTTACATGCACACGGCCAGCTTCCCCAGCGTTCGAGCTGGGGGCAAATCCATGTGACCGGGGGGGGGGGGCAAATCCATGAGACCTGGGGGGCAAATCTCATATAAATTTTTATGAGGTCTGTTCCTATTGGAAAGCGTCACATGATATTAAATGTATCGGTACTCGTGCTCGGTCTTAAAAAAGTGGTATCGGTGCATTCCTAGAATATATATATGTATATACATGTCTTGGGGTGCTGTTCAAATTTATTTTTTTAACTGTGCGGGTTATTCAGAGAACTGTGAAACTCTGGCAAACTCTTGGAGAAGTGAACATTGTAGGTAAAAAGTTCTAGCGAAACCAGAAAAATTCTTCCATTAAAGGCTGTCAGACGAACGCAGTCTGAGCGCACTCTGCGTGCGTGCATAATAGACGGACGTACTGAAGGAAGATACTGTAGAAACCACACTGCTTGTTGTTTTTTTTTTTTTTTGACGGATATAGCAAAAAAAGGAAATGTGTGAATTAAAAGACGGGTACAGCCAGTGGCGACTCTAGGAATAATATTTAGGGGGGGCACATAGTATACCGCACTCAAAACTGGGGGGGCACTAATAATTTTCACCACTAAATCATATCACTGAATAAAACTAAGGGCCCTGTCACCTGTATAAGCTAAAACACCATCACTAAAGGAAAAATTTAGTGCGAGTCGTTAAAACTTAGTGCCTGACGACCTAACAGATCACCTTGTCCGCCGTAGTCCATGAACAAGGTCATTTGGCAAACGCTAGGGAAACTAATGCGGCTGTGTACAGAATAGAACGTTTTTTTTTCCCAGTGCAGAATGCCGGGCAATACCTATCCCCCATCCTGACAAGCTTGAATATGGACACATCCAGTGAATAACCTCTCACCCCTGCATTATTAAAATCCTCCACAGTGTTCGTATCATCCATGTTTTGCTGCACACGTATATTAAGGCTGATGGGCATTGCATGATAAATGCCACCCAACAGCAGCATGTAGAATCATTACACTGCATTTAATAGATCCAAAAGGAAGGCCAGGTGAGGGACACAAATTTCCCTGCTGCAGCATATAAAGAATACATGTTTCAGGGCAAGACTTATTCATGTGTCCCTTTAAACATTGTCCACACAGTCACCCTAATAATCAACCGCTTCCATACTATGAATAACCCCCAGCATAAAAAGTTTAAAATTAGGCAATATATTACAATTAGGATATATGTGGATAAAGGATACATTTATAATAGAGTCTAATGCAACAGCAACAACATTGCTGACCAGATCCATCACTATGGTGTATGGGACCAAGAGAACACCTGTGCTGCATTCCTTTCAATTGCCTGTTAATTTTGGGCGAGAATCTGTTTTTTCTGTCTTTTTGGAGTTAGCAGAAAAAATGTCGCGCCCATACTCACCGGAGCGGCAGCAACTGCCAGGAGTAACAGCCCAGTCAATGTATAAAACATAACAAGGAAAAAGAGTGTCATCTGCGCTCGTTTCTATGTGTTCCATGTACAACAAAAATGGAGGTGTTTGTTGTACATGGAACACATAGAAACGAGCGCAGATGACACTCTTTTTCCTTGTTATGTTTTAAACATTGACTGGGCTGTTACTCCTGGCAGTTGCTGCCGCTCCGAAAATAAGTGAGTATGGGCGCGACGCCATTTTTTCTGTATTTATGTAGATCATGCTTGTAACACCAGTCCGTCGTTCTGCAGCTGTTCCTTTTTCCATGTTTTTGTTTTTGATCCCAAATGGGAAGTGTTTGGTGCGTGTATAAATAAAACCCACCATCTTTGTCTCTCCTTGGCTGAGAGCGGCCTTTTGGTTACAATTGTTAGGTACCCACTCTAAAGAGGTGCCTTGAAGTGGCGAGTGGGCTTACGTTGCAATGGCCATTGAAACAAACAAAAACATCCATTTTTGTTGTACATGGAACACATAGAAACGAGCGCAGATGACACTCTTTTTCCTTTTTGGAGTTAGCACCAGGGTTGAGCAGTAGGTAAAATATTGCAATTAGCGCCCCTCAAAAAATTAGCGCTGGCACCAAGTGATCTCTAGCGCTCCCCATGTTAAGTAAAGGACGCAGAAAGTACAGTAAGGTCACGGTACAAATCGCTAATAGCATCGCGCTATGTGATTTTTTTTAAATTTTTTTTTATTTTTTTATTTTTTTTTCCCGTTTGTAGCGGGAGGCAAACGATCTGTTTGTCAGACGCTAGACTGAATTAACCTGGCGCTAACGCAAAACCAATGCCGACGCAAGGGTTAGCTCACACCAGGTAATAGTGCCCTAAATAAATATATATAAATAATATTGCAAAACCCCAGAGTAATGTGATGCTATGAGTATTGTGATGCAATGACTAATGTGACACAATGAGTAATGTGACGCAATGATGCCTTTTTGTTGTACTAACCTGATACTTAAATTCAATATTTTATTTGCCACAATTCGGCAGTTTTCGTTGAATGTCTGATTGCTGCTTCAGCGACTCCACTTTTAGCAAATTACAGTGACCATTCACTAAATAGGGAATTCCCCTTATTTTCGGCGAAATAAATTCCCCGAAACGTGACGAAAAGCAGAGCATCTAAAAATGAATAGACCCTTTAGATTCTAACTTCCATAATAACCCCTAAAATGCCATAAACCCAGGGAAATACAATAAAATGAATAAACAATGTGGCGTTTAGCCTACCCCTTAACCTCTAATATGCAAATGATCAAGGGAAAACATGAAATGAATACACTGCGACATGTAGCCAAACCCATTAACCCCTAAGGCTAGGGTCAGACGAGCGCAGTGCGAACGCGCGTGCAGGCGCACTTAATCACGGCCGTAGTAGCAGCAAGTGCCAGGCAATGACGGCCAATATATGAAGTACGGTCGCACAAAAGTCCGGCTGCGCAACGCAAGTGGAAAACGAACGCATTTTGTCAAACGTAAAACCTCTAGTACGGTTGTACAGAGTGCGCTGCGTCCGCTAGAGGCGTGTGTGCGTGAATTGGAGATGTCAGACACTGCTAATGTCCGGCCAACATAACGTCCAGATGCACAAAGTGTTTTATTGATGATCCGTACAAAATCACGGATGCAAATGCGCATCGTATGACCGCTATCGCGTACTCCGTGAAAAAATGCGTCCATTCGTTCGAACGCACTTTTTCACAGACAACGCAAAAATGCGTTCGTCTGACCCTAGCCTAAAATGCCATTAATCAAGGAAAAAATAAAATGTATACTGTGAGGGATGAAGCCTATCCATTAACCCTTAATAAACAACTAAACCAAGGCAAAAACTAACGTAATACACAATGTAATGTATAGTGTGAACATTAACCACTTCACTGCTGAATCATTT
Source organism: Leptobrachium leishanense (assembly GCA_009667805.1). NCBI lineage: Eukaryota > Metazoa > Chordata > Amphibia > Anura > Megophryidae > Leptobrachium > Leptobrachium leishanense. The sequence continues at coordinate 301,805,163 of CM019066.1, read as the reverse complement.
CAACCCTATGAAAATGTTTACGTTTAAGTGCACGTTTCTATTTAATGTTTTATGACTTTTTCTTTACACCAAATATGGTCATGTTGGGTATCATTGGAAAGGTGTATATATATGTGTTTATTATTGCAGAAGCCACCTGCACATCACAGCAATTCGATGAATTGCATCCCAGGGCTCCTGTGCCACATTCCCCATATGCAGCAAGGAACTCTGGGTAGGATATGCAAATGACCTCGGTCCCACTTTTATGCATCCTGGATCTGTAATTACACTTCCCTGTAAGCGGTGCTTTTTTTTTATGGGGATTCACTGCCCTCGAACAGGCACCGAATGTGCAGGCAATCCGCCAGGATTTGGCGAATTGCCTGCTCTCTGGATAGCTGGCCAAGAAAGGTAACCGAACGCTGATTTTCAGTGTTCAGTTACCTTTCTCCAACCATTCGGATCTCGTTTGATAACTCTGATAGACTCGTTGCTGCTAATGAGCCTGGCATCTGGGTGCTGCAGCAGACCGCAGCCTCTGGGCAACCCCATCATGTGACTTACTGACTCCGGACATCATGTCCATGGCAGAAGCCGCAGACCACTCTCAGTATGTGTACACCATGTGAGCTGCAGCAGGAAGAACTACCACGAACTTCCTTTTGGACATCAAACATTCTGGATATCCGAATCTAGCATCCTGAGCTTTCTGGATAAGGGGTGCATGACTTGTATTGAATTATTTTACAAGAAAGATACAATGAGATTTCTCTTGTTTTCAATGATGTCCTATTGCGAACATCCACGATCTGTCTCTCCAAGTTGATCTTATCCCTTGCTTCTGATTGGCTCTGCTTGGGGACACCTTCTCAAATGGAGCATATCCACCTAGTGATGGCATTGTGCGAACTTTGCTGCCGTTAGAGCTGCCTGCATCAAATTGGATGAGGGATAGGTCAAGCTAGGAGAAAAGGTCTACAGGTTTCATGTGCTCAAGGATAGGCAGCCTTGTTCCTCCAGATGTCTTTCCTAAAGGCATTGCTGGCGATATAGAACAATTAATCCCTTCACTGCTGAGCTATTTCATGTTTTAACCCTTTCGCTGCAGTGGACGCGTTCAGCGCGTCCAACCGCATGTAGCGTTCCATGCGGTGGACGCGCTGAGAGCGTCCTCTCTTTGGGGTCAGCGTTCGGCCGGGTTCCGGCCGATCGCTGGCCCCCCCGGTGCGGGCTGACATTCTCGATGTCAACCCAGCACCCGGAACCGCCGCCGGAGTAATTAGGTGTCATCGCGGGGGCGCGATGACACCTAATTCAGGCGCCCCCCCCCCGCGTGCGGAGGAGGCGCCTGAAAGGGAGGGGGGGGAGGTCCTTCGGACCTCTCTCCCTCCCGATCGGCGGCATGCAGGGGGTTAACCCAGGTACCGTTTGGAAGGGCACATCCTGCCCTTCCAAATGGTACCTGGCATTAACCCCATGGGGGCCGGATCACGAATCGGTGCCGAAAAGCGCCGGTTCGTGATCCTTTCCCGGAGCTGGCTGACATCTTGGATGTCGGCCAAGCTTCCGGGAATGCCCCCTGAGGACTGCCGTCATCGTGTATAGCACGATGACGCCAGTCCTGGAGTTAACCCCTAACTGCCACCCATGGTGGAGATGGGGGGGGGGGGGGTTCCAATGAACTCCCGATCCGTGGCAGGTAGGGGTTAATGTTTGGTATTGTTGGATCGGCCAGAGCAATGGCCGTTCCAACAATACCAAACTTGACTAAAAAAAATTTTTGAAAATTTTATTTAAAATAAAATTAAAAAAATATTAAAAAATATATATATATATTTTTTTTTTTTTTTGGTTTGTTAATGCAGCAATATTGTTCCCATTTCAATTATAATGTGAACAATGATGCTGCACTAACGATTTTTGTATGCGGTGCGTTTGTTAAAAATCGCGTAATTTTCCCCAAAAAAAAATGTAACCCCATCTCTAGTTTTTTTAACAAGCGCACCCCATAAAAAATATAACCACAATTGCTCACATGTTAAAATGTGAAAAAAAAACACTTTACACGTTGTAAATTATTGAAAATTCATATTTTATTGCATTTTTTGTTATAATATACAGACAGGTCATGACGTATACATCTAATAATGACATATTATGAATCTGCCGAGTCTGCCGGAAAGAACGATATATAATATGTCTGGGTCATATACTAAAATAAGCCTTCAAAACGCGTTTAAACATGATGAGCAAAATCGGTAAAAATGAGCTCAGCACAGAGGCGGGAAAAGCCTCAGCAGCGAAAGGGTTAATAAAACACATTTTTTTATTTTTTATTATTTTTTGTTTACTTTAAACATGGTCATATTTGGTATCATTGGAAAGGCCATGCTCAGACCCTGCTAGCTGAAAATAGTCGGGAGATATCGGGGTTTAAACAAACCCATATCTTTCCTTAGGAGTCAATAAGGACGTTCCCCACACGTCCTCAGCAGTGAAAGGGTTAAAGGTATACTCTATTGAAAAGAGTATTGTTTGTTTTTTAGAGCATTATAGCCCTGTAATATTTTTGCTTTTGCAGGGACACCTTAGCGGTTTAAAAAATCTGTGCAGACCTGACCCAACCACCTCATCTTCTATCTGAATGTGTGTATTATGTAGGCTGTTTCTCTCTAGATCCTTGTTCTCTTGTAGCCAAACATGGTTACCTAGCCTGTCATTCTGTATAATGATTGAAGGGCTGCGGTTCTGATTCAGAGCACAGGGTATTTATGAGCACACGGTGTATTGGCGAGCAGAATGGAGAGGTTTGGCTTTGCGGTGCATCAAGGGGAAACGGCTGCTTTTTCTCATAATGTCTGCTTCTTGTGTATGTGCTGCTGGACAGATTATGCTCTGATTGGATCACTTAGATCCAGTTTAGCACTAACCGCTAGCTTGTTTTTATTTGTAGGTTAAAGAAAGTGGATAGATGTCATCGCCCGGAAGCCTAAACCACAGTGACATGTTAGATCCCAGATTATTTGAATGGGTTTAGCTCGCCTTGTCTGTGTTTTGTTATAAAATTGGATTATGTGAAGTCCTGAGCAGAATGTTACCGTAAAGTGTCCACATTGTGTACACCAGAGATGATGGATGTCTCCTTCAGTCTCATGATTGCCTAGAACTTTGATTTGCTTGGATAAGTAAAAACTAATGCATGCCACCCATTTTACAGACTAAACGCTAAGGGGTTATGAAATCTATTAACGCATCGATGATTGCGCTCGCTTGCGCGTGCTTACAGTACTTTGCTCTACCAGTAACGTAAAAGTTAACCACAGCTCAAAGCTGGGGCTGATACCACTTCTGCAGAATCCTTTTAGCACCAGCTTATCTCTCCCCCCCCCCCCCCCAAAATGCGATACTCGACTCACATCTCGTGGCGCGAACATTGGCAGTTTCCTTTGCTTCCTGTCGCCGGGAGTAGAGTGAACCTGGGGACAAATAGTCCCCAGTCTCCCTCCGTGAATCACGCTATGGCCCTGCAAGATCGCACAGGGCTCGCAGCCGGCAGCACAACCCTCCATGGAGCCCTGTGGACTCCAGGAGGTGATACACGTGGTGGCATGGAAACGCTGCCACAAGTATCAGGGAGGGTTGTGGGGCAGGCAGGCTGCTGAATCGGTGCCTGCCCTGTAGTATGGTGCTAAAACAGGGACGCTACGGGGAAACCTACAGGTGCAGGGTTTTTCTTCTTTTTTTTTTTTTTCTTTAGCGCCGCCTTTTGTAATCTAGCCCTATGTAATTAAAGTATTGCTGATATCCTCTAGATTGTAAACTCCTATATGTAGGGCCCTCTACACCTCTTGTCTCCATCCTATGTTTGTGTCTTGTTCCCATCACTTATTGTAATGTGCTGTGGAAACTGTTGGCTTTATATAGATGACAATGATTAATAATAAAAAGCTGGGTTTTCAAATACTTTCCTCTGATGTTCAATTGATTTCAGTGTTGCCTCATGTTTTACTTTGGGTTTAAGGCTGGGTGATGCGTGTTTGACCCTGCTTTATGCCATTCCCATGTCTCCTAAAATGATCCTTCCAGGTTCAGCAACCTTGCCCCTTCAGATGATTTGAAACTGCATTTCCCATGATGACTTGCTGTGCCTCATAGAAATGTATCCAAATTCATAGTAACTTGCATTTTAATCCCTTTGCTACTGTGATTGTGTATACACGATCAGCGGTAGCATACACAGCAGTCTGACATCGAGTTAACACGATCTGGTGCTGTGAGTGTAAATTAAATTTGTTTGCTGCAAACTAATTCTGTTTGCTTTTGGGCTCCAGAAGGTTCCCCCAATGTTTTAGCCCTGTGGGCATAATTTACAAGGTGCTAGAACTAGTGGTGCACCGAAATGAAAATTTCCGGCCGATACCAAAAATTCAGGATCGGTTCAGTCGAAAACCGATACCGAAAACCAGACATGAGAACCTGGGCCTGGAGGCCCGGCCGGGGATTCGCCTGGGCCTGGAGGCCCGGCCGGGGATTCGCCTGGGCCTGGAGGCCCGGCCGGGGATTCGCCTGGGCCTGGAGGCCCGGCCGGGGATTCGCCTGGGCCTGGAGGCCCGGCCGGGGATTCGCCTGGGCCTGGAGGCCCGGCCGGGGATTCGCCTGGGCCTGGAGGCCCAGGTTCGCATGGCTGATTGATTGCACCTACATACTTGCCTACATCCTCCTACTTTGGCCTGAGCTCCAGCGGTGACCGTCCTCCGGCTGTCGCAGGCTGTTCGGCCGGCCTCTAGGCTCAGGTGAGCCCTCGGCTTGCCCGGGCCTCCAGGCCCTATTTTGAAAGGAAAATTTTCGACTTTTTTTTTTTTTTTTTTCTTCGGCTGAATTTTCCATTTCGGGCGATTAATTTTGGTGGCTGAAATTTCAGTGCATCCCTAGCTAGAACTGGTTAAAATCGGCTGAGGAATGTCTTCTAACATTTCAGGCATTCCCCAGCCAACCCAAGCTGCAGTTCAAACGGCAGTAATTCTTTTTACCAATAGATTGTGCCATCTGTCTGCCAAATTGGTTATTCCAGTAAGAAATGCATTGGAAATATTCCCAAATATTTTGTTACTGTATAAGTAAATGAAAAGTATTTTCCAAAAATCCACTGGTTCCTGGCACTAGATTTGTGGAAAATTGCTGGATAGTGAAGGAGTTTAAAAATAATTTTTAAAAGTGGTAGTAGGTGTTTTCCAGGAATGCTTTACTCCTTTCTGAAAGTCTGTCAATAGGATGTATGCCAGACAGCACATTTTGCGCCCCTGCTCAATCCGATGTGGTTTGGAAGGGGTTTGTGTGTGGGAATTGAGAGGGAACATCCCTATTACGAACCTTCTGTTTGGCGACGGGTATTTTTTTTTAAATTTACAATTTTTATTTTGTAAAATGGCAGTAATCAAACAGGAAATGGGGGCCTCGCAGGGCCACACAAGGTCGGCTAGAATAACACAGCTTTAAGAAAAAGAACATAAAAGAAAATGCAGAAGACAAGTGACATCACGGTGTCTATAATCCATTACAGTCCTCAAAAATGACACACAAACAACAAGAGTGGGGGCTGAAAAGTTGTCAGAAAAATGTCGCAATATAAGGGGGGATTAACTCTTGAGGGATAGAGCGATAAAATCTCTGCTTAGATGGCCCCAGGCGGGAACATCCAGTTCACATCAGAAAAAAAGTGTGGGGGGGGAGCCATAAAGGTCATCAAAAAGGAAGGGTGTCACAGGGAAAAAAGCCAGGACAGTCCTCAGCCAGTGTCACGGAATGGCAGCGGACTCTCAGCAGGTAAAGCAAAGCCGAGCAGGCCAGGTGTGTCCATCAGGAATGTAGGGCTGGAGGCCGCCTCAATCCCGCTGGCAGCGCTCAGTGTCAGGCTGATCGCCAGTCATCATGTCCCCACATTCATTACAGCGGCCTCAATCCCGCTGGCAGCGCTCAGTGTCAGGCTGATCGCCAGTCATCATGTCCCCACATTCATTACAGCGGCCTCAATCCCGCTGGCAGCGCTCAGTGTCGGGCTGATCGCCAGTCATAATGTCCCCACGTTCGTCGCAGCGGCCTCAATCCAGGACCCGAGCCAGCACTGCCTCCCCTCATCGCAGTAGCCGTCGGTCCCTGTCAGCACCGCCAAAAGCAGCCGCGGTTCTCAGAATCCAGCATCAAGGTCTCAGCTGAGACGTCAACCTCGGTACTCCTCTTGGTTTTAGCCGCGAAATCTACCTCCATGTGGCACCGGTCCATTGTAGCCTCCTTGGCTCCTGCGTCGTCGTCGTCCTCTCTGCAGCCCCTCAGAGCAAGCATCTCCCGGCGCCAGAAGCCTCTGGTAATGGGCCTTTCCCCTTCCTCCCCTTCGAATAGCTGCAAGAAAGGCATCAGTACCTGCTGCGTGGGGGGGAGGAGGTCCGTCACGCCGAACATCCTCCAAGTCACTCGCTGCTCCCACCAGGCATCCATCCAGGGCTGTCAGTAGATGTGGACCCACCGTCTCTTCTACCCTCAGTGAGGGCTCCGGACAAGCCAATGCTTCAGGACAGCTGGGCAGAGAGTAGATACAGGCCGGAGTAAAGGCTGCAAAATGCCCGCCGGTACCTTGCTCCACTAGCATTACGGTGGTTGTGCATCTCTTGTCCGGGGGGGGGGGAGGTTACCGGCCTCTGGACCGTACCGATCCGATGGCCAGCTCCTCGGGCACCTTTTTAGGTATAAAAATCACCGTGGATAAAGTCCTCTTGATGCACCGAAAAGGAGAGGACATGCGGAGCTCCACTAAAACATGTCCGCTCCTCTGAACAGCCGGCCACGCCCATTTTTAAATATGGGGGGGTGTTGAGTCATAATATCAGAGTTGCTGTAGGTGCATTTCAACGCTCCTTTAATCTGCAGGACTCCAGAGATGAAGGCGAGTCTTGGTGACAAGCAAGGACTGGCAGAAGGACCCTGGGAACTATTGGGTTTTCACTGTTGGTGTATAAAGGTTGAGCAATTCTAAAATCCAGAGGACTCAAAGACGACAACATTTTTCTGTCTTCTGTATTTTATTTTTACTTGCCTTCTACACAGCTCTGCCACTCGTCTGGCAACCGCATTGCAAAATGCATGCTGGGAGACTGCAACTCCTTTGACATGCTACAGCGTCAGAAAGTACCTTGCAAAGCACTATGGTGCGCATTGTCTCCCAGCATGTGTTTTTGCTGGTGCTACAGCAGCTTTTGTCTTGTGGCTCCCCTATGGCATCCAAGCCAGATTCATGGATCCAGAATGCCTGTCAGCCTGACAGGGCTGACTTTATAATTGGGCAGATAAGGTGTATGTGTGTGTGTGTGTGTGTGTGAGTGTGTGTGCGCACCCCTGTATCTCTGAAGACCTACAGACTGGGAGGACCAGATTATAGTCTTTCCAATGTTACCAAACATGACCAGGTTTAATTTAGCGCTATTGTTCACTTTACAGTTACAACATACATCATGATGATGCACTCACCTTCTTATTTCCCACACCGCCTGCAAATCTTGAGGTGATGGCACAATGCATTATTGCATTAACTATCTAGACGGCAGTGAGGAGAGACAAGGGGCCTTTGGAATCTGCATCTCTGACTCTTACACTGTGCAAGATCAAAATAATCCTTTTTTTTATTGTTTATTATTATTTATTTTTTTAAAAAGAAAAGTTCCAAAGCGAGTTTTGTAAAATTGCCGAAAATGAACCAGCATCCAAAAAATAAAGTGGTAAGAACATTGAAGAGAAAAAAAATAGATCTGGATTGTGTGTGTGTGTGTGTGTGTGTCGCCATCTGCGTCTGTAGGCACAGAAATGTGATTAAGTCCAGCCCTGGATCTCGAGCTTTAAGGATAACAGGTGCTCAACGTGTACTTGGATTAGTCAAGGCCTAAGGAGTGGGTTTGAGTGGGGAGCGGGCAGCATTTTTTATTATTTTGAGGTGTAACCGCAGCAAAGCAATTACGCAGAAATGAGTGTCTAACCTATATAATACGGGGCTGTCAAACTCACGGAACCCCAGATGTTGATGTCTACAATTCTTTGTATGCTATAAATGGCCAGGGAATCATGGGAGTTCAGAAACCACTAGGGAGCTGAGTTAGACACAATCATTTCTAACTACATTTATTATAGAGTTGTCAAAGTAAGACACTGTTACTGCAATAAACTAGGTGTTCGTTGGTGTGAAGATTTTGTCTTCAGGTTTATGTACATGTTCATATTTATTATCAGAAGGGACGGTGAGCAGAATATGGAGTAGTTGGGTAGCACCAATCCGATATATGCTCCTGCTTTTGGCAAGAGGAGACAGTGGATCGTCCTGTCCTCTGCATTGTTGGACCAGGAATTTTTTCAAATGAAATTACTTAACCCCTTGCAGCCAATAGTTTGTCATTTACTGGGTTGCAGGCGATTACAACGCACAAACTTACTTGTAATTTTCTGGCTCTTTGTTCAGTATCTCTTCTTATGCAAAGTATAAGAAACCTTTTAGTTTAAGTTTTACTTTAGCTGCAGTGGCCAAGCCGGAGTGTGTTTCTGGCTGGGGGTAGGACAGGAGCCATTACTATTAATGAATCGGGCTTTTATGTTGAAACCTGTCTGCATCTAATGTGCATTTAATAATACTTGTCAAATATTGATATTCATCTTATAAAGCACTGGTCCGATTTGTATCTCCCACCTTGACTACTGTAACCTTTTGTCTTAGTTGTCCCTAAATGATCTCCAATAATCCATTTTTCAGTCTATAATGAACACCTCTGCCAGGCTCATCCACCTCACATCTCGTACCTCCCACAGCTCACCCCTTTGCCAGTTTCTATTCTGCTTTCATTTAGCGTCAATTCGTAGGAATAGTGCTTACTAACAAAGCTCTCCATAACGCTACCTACATTTTCACTTATTTGCGGGTATGTCGCATTCCAGTCGCTTCGCTCTGCCGACAATCCAATATTCTCCTCTGCTTCTACCCATAATGTCAACTATCTCCTTCTATGGAACTCCTTTCCTTGTAACATGCAGCTTTCCCCATGCCTCCACTCTTTCAAGATGTTCCCTAAAAATGCATTACTTTAGTGGTGCCTGTCAGCTCACCCCATATTCCCCCAATGCACCCATCCTGATACATCCTACACACAGACCCCTGGCATCCCATTCCTTTATGTGCTGTGCCACTCTTTTTGTAAGCTCACTTGTGCAGGGACCTATTTTTTTCCCTATTGCTCTCAATGTGTCCAATGTAATTGTTAATTTCAGATTTTGTGTTTGTGTTTTTTTTCCCTACTCATTGTACACCTCTGTGGAATATGTTGGTGCTTTTATAAAGAATTGTTTTTATCCGTAAACCCCTTTTCATGTTACCAGCTCATGGTGTAGGTGGGTGACTCCTGCAAATCAGATTGGCTGCTGAGGTCCCATGCTCCCTGTGACTATAAACTCCCCGCTTGTACGGACAGTTTGAGCCATATGATGGCCTGGCTTCAAGTAGTAATTGTTTTCTAAACATGCTAAACTAGTTCATTGTATCAAACTATAGAAATATGTTTATGCTGCCATTTAAAATTTTGTCCTTTTTTCTTTCTTTTTCTCTTGCCTTCCTCTCCATTGACCTTCTGCGATCTTGGTAGACCGTCCGCCATGGATTCCCTTTCCAACCATCAGCCCTGGCATTCGATCCGGTTCAGAAGATACTGGCGATCGGGACTGAGAATGGAGCGCTGAGGCTGTATCCTTTCTTTGTGTTTTTTTTGTTGTTAAACCAGCCAATTCCTATGTGCTCAGCAATTCAGGAGAACATCGTGTTGCGTACAGTCAATGACAGGTATTTATACACCTAATGTAGTCCATAGTAAGGGTTATTGTGCTTTCACACAAGCTTTATAATTGAACATGTTTGGACCTCTCCTATTCTTCTAGGTATGCTTCTACTTGTTGAGTGATTTAAACTTAGAGATGCTTATAATACAATGTATTAAAGTGCATAACTATCTTTTCCATAGAAGTAATTTCTGTTGTTTAGTAATGGCTTCTACTCTTCCTTGAACGAGTAATTGGGTAGGTATGTTCATTGTCTTGGTGTCTAAATGGTTCACCAGTTTCAAGCATTTTGAAGATTACGAGATTTAATCACTACTATAAGGCTGGGTTCTCACCTGAGCGTATATCATATGCGTGTTTTACGCGTGGTTTTGTTGGGCGTTTAAGAGTATTACCTGGCGTTTTTGACAATTTAGAAATGCGCCTCGTACGTGCGGTTTTTTGACTACGGAGGTGTCCAATGAAAAAGACTTCAGTGACTGTTACCATGTGCGGAACGCTCGTTCATACGTGCGTTTTTGATGACGCAAACGACCATTTCAGCACGTTCACGTTGAAGTCTATGGCCGCAAACGCGCTGTAATATGCCCCAAAGAAGCTCCTGTACTTCTTTGGGCGTAGGCCATTTTGCAGCGCATTCCTACGCCCAGGTGGGGTCCATGCCCATAGGAAATAATGGGATTTCAGTGTTTTGAGCGCGTAGGAATGCGCTGTAAAACACACCAGGTGTGAACCAGGCCTAAGTCTGGGGGTCACACAAGCGTGGAGGGAACGTGCGTGAGAACAGATGATATTTCCGCTCGGACACCCATGTGACCACCTCGCTGATTGCACGTTAGTGCGCTTGGCCATACAAAGCGTGAGCCTCCTATGGAGGTTTGTGCTTTGTAGACCCGTCCAATGTCTGCTGTAGCGTTTTGACGGAGAGGAAAACAATACGCCTTTTGTAATGTGCAAAACTAGCACGTTACACAGTGCGGCCCTCCCAGTCGAGTAGTCCTAATGCTACGACGGACACTGGGAGGAGGGTTCTACGGGCACACTCGTGTGACCCTGGCCTAAACTGAGAAATCATTGGAGATTGCACAATAACACAGTATGTCATATCTTCTAGTTTGCTCATTTTTGGCATTTACAATTTTCGCTTCGTTCCCTTGATTTCCAGTTTAGTGAATAACCTCTTGAAGTGCTTTAATGACTGTGTGTGGTGTGGTATATACTATGTCACCTATATACAAGAATTGGATTCTTATTTATTTTTTTGTGAAAGGATTTTACCAGGAAGGATACATTGAGATTTCTCTTGTTTTCAAGTATGTCCTGGGTGGCGAGTATGTACCGTTGGGTGTCTTGCCAAGGACACTTACTGGAGAGGTGCTCTTGGGGATCGAAGCCATGTCTCCACAGACTCTCTCCACGCAGAGCAGTGATGTTACCTCTACTCCACCCAGCCGGTTATATCTTGCATGAACTCAAAGCTACAGACAAGCTGGTGGTGGGGTGGGGCAGCAGCGCAAATTGACATCTTTTTGAGGCTTGGCCGGGAATTGAACACTGACAAATAAGTTCCAGAAATATCTTACTTGGTTGTTTTTACAACTTGGCATTGCTTTCTCCTTATTAGGCCGTTCATGGTTTAATATCCATGTGACCTGAAGTGATACTTGACATTCAATCCACGTGAAAAATGGCTATCTGTCCTGTTTTATGCCAGTGTGGGCACAGTGCCGCTGTTGTATGTTTTTTCTCCTCTTTCCCAAGTTCTGGGGACACAAAGAATCCCCCCCCCCCTTTTATAACCGGGTGATTCTATGTCAATACATGTGTTGAGTATATCGTTTCCTACGTGCTTTTGCCATACAACAAAGGGCATGGAGTGTCTGCCACGTGCACTTTACTTTGTTTTTGGAGGGGGTCCAATTACAAGGGAGAACACCTTGTATATAAGGAAAATGTAAGAAATTAAGCTTCCTTTTCTAACAATACCCTGCAGCTCCACCTACTGCATGGCCGTCCAAATGCTGGCATTACCTGCCATAAATTAAGTTGGCAAACAGTGCTGTCTTCTGTAAGATTTCAGTGTGTGTTAAAGCGGATATAAAAGGACAGGCTGGGATTGCTCTTGGCAATTCTAACATTTAAGATCTTGTTTTCTATCATTTTGTATATATGTATTGTCAGTATATATTTTCATGCTTCATCAATATATATTTCGTTTTTTTTTAGTTTTTTTTATTTTCTTTAAAAGTGATGTAAATTCATTATCCCGGAGCACGTGGAGTTACAGAATGTAATCAACATCTGTGGCTTTGTATGTTTTTTATTAGATTTATTATATAATGGGGATATGTTTTTATTTTTCTCTCTGTAGCTCTAAAGTACTGTTTTCTTCGGATCCTTTTTGTAGGAAAGTGCTAAGAATCCTGCATCTTTTGAACTTCTACTAATGCCCATTTTCTGGCAAAGTGTCACTTTAAAAAATTAATATTCATTTAAACTCCAGATGGTGAGAGTTAAACATTGAATTGTACTACAATTTTGGGTCTGGAAGTTGCTCCGAGACTAAGATTTGCAGCAGTTGATGAGCTGGATAAACCAGACTTGTGATAAAGGGAGGATTTTACCCTCAATAAGAATATTTACAGGCTGACCAGATATATGGGTAATTGCTCTGAAACAAAACATGTACATGAATGAAAAGTAAGGGTATAATGCTGTTTTAAATTTGGAAATTGAGATTCCGATCTTTTCTCTTCGTTGGGATGGTAACTTGGTAAGTGTATTACATTGATCTTATTCCATTTTTAAAATGTCTTTTTGAGAGAACAGATTTTTTTTTTTTAATTCTATTTATTAAACCCACAATACAAAATAACTTAAAATTGAACCAGCTCCATATCGCAGCTTGAAGTATCCCCAACATCACCAGATTTCCTTTTTATTTAAGCCTAAATATCTATGCTCTGAGTTTAAGAATTCTAAAAAAAAAAGCCCCCCCCCCTCCCCTATAACTACTTGCAGGGTTATTCAAAGAGATCCGAATTGTGGCTGAAAGGTAACCGAACAGTGAAATTCAGTGTACGGTTACCTTTTCTGGCCATTCTGCTATTCAGATAGCAGGCAATTCGCCAAATCCTGGCGAATTGCCTGCACATACGGTGCCTGTTCGGTGCCTCTTCGAGGGCAGTGAAATGCCCATAGAGAAGCAATGGTTCGTCTATTCAGAGAATACAAAACCAGCAGTGAAAAATTGCCGAATTGCCCTGCTATTCGTTGGTTTAATTCGACCGATTTATTCAGATGAATCCCATCGGCTTCAATGTTAAAAATATTCCCATTTTTAATTTAATATCTAATAAACCGTTCAATATTATATTCTGCAGTAAAGAGTCATATATATATATATATATTTAAATCGTCTCTTCACTGTAACAGCCCTTTTTATTATCATTCATTGGATTTTATATGTAAATTCCAGACATTTTCGCTCAGTAGGCCTCTGCAAACGTTTACATTTTTCAACTTTCAAGCATTCCCCCCCCCCCACCTCCTTCGTCTGCATGTCGGATTTTTCCGGCGGCTGCTCTGCACTGTGATCGGCGGCTAGTCGGGTTTCTCTGGCGTGTTCAGCGGGTTAATCCAGATGTTTTTGCGGGTTTCGGTGAGTGTTTGTTTTGTTTGCGGCGGCTTTTCCCTGCACTACGACAGCCCTGTGGTGCTTGCTGAATACACCGTAGGGTCGCCGAAATAGGATCACCGAATTGAAGAGAATGAAAAGTCACTGAACGTGCAGTGACTTTTCGATTCTCTTTGAATAACCCTGTTGGTCATTCTGTATGACAATTTATCAAAAACGAAGAACATGAGGTAGAAAAAAAGGGGGGGGGGTTGGTTGGCATGGAATGGTCCTGAAGGCAAAGTGTTACGTCCTCAGCTCCCGCAGCGGTGCCTGGGGGGGGGGTCTGGGCATGGTTCTGTGTCGCTGGCTGGCCAGGTGCCAGCACTTCGTGATGGCTGATTGGCGTCTGAGGGGGCGGGGCTTGGCGTGGTCACGAGGAGCTGCCGGGTTTAAAGCAGGGCGTGAGAGATTGCTCAGTGCCCTGACATGGAGTCTAGTTCCTGCATCGCTGTTTATGATTTTGCTGATTACCAGTTGCCAACCCGTTTCTGTCTGAGGACCCTGATTACGTTTTTGACCCGGGCTTTTCTCTCAACGATTCTCTGGTCTTTCCCATTTGGTGTTTTGGTTCTAGCGGTTGTATGAGTTACCGCATGTGTGCTGTTTGGAGGTCTGCCCGCCTCCTTGGCCAATTCACCTCTCGCTCATGTTCTCTGGTGTTTACTCATTCTGGTCTAAGGCCTAATCGCAAGGCATCCGATTGTGTGAATATCTGCCGAGCAGTGAACGCATATCAATCAAGGTTACAGCGGCCAGCTTTCTGTATTGTTTGGTTTCAGCATAAACGCCAGATTTACCGATTATGTGACTGCCCTGCAGTCTGCACAATTCATTGACTGTGACAAAACCTTGCTTGAAAATCATTGGTATTTTCACATATGTTATCTGATCCCTATAGTATGTTTACTTGTGACTAAAGTTTATGTGTTTGCACTAAGCGATCTTTTGGTTTCTCAACCATTTGAGCTTAGGTGCTACTCTGGCTTGTCCATGTACTCCCTGGTTTGGGAGATCAAGTCTAAAATTACTTATTGCTCTGCAACCTTGTTTTGGAAAAATCTGTCCCTTACGATCCCAACTATGCTACTCCAGTGTGAGCGCTATAGCTCCCGTTACACAAAGAATACAATGGCTAGAGTAAGCCGTAAGCCTTGATGGGCATTTTTACAGTTTGGAAGGGAAAGGTTTGTGAGTAATGATGAAGGCAGCAAATGTTTACTTCCCGAATGAAGGCATATTGGAAATTCTGTTTATATCGTCGTTTTTTTGGGGGGTTTTTTTGCTTATCATTCATTACTTTGATTATGGTCCATATAGTTAGAATTTATATCCGACATGAAAAACTGGATAGGATTTTCTGTTTTCGTCTGATTTTCAGTGACTTGATGTCCAGTCTGTAGCCTATAAACACCACATGATGACCCAAACCGATATCAAGCTTCTAAATATTGCCCCATGATGGGGGAATATTATGTAGATTTTTAGTGAAGGATCACAGTCAGGAATGAACAGTAATTGTTCTTGAACAATAGTTTTGTCAGTAGGATGAAAAATCAAGTTTTGTTATCGATGGTTTCAGACTCACTTGGTTGAATTCTATGGCTGTGAAGGTGTGGACAAAGGTGTTGCAGTAGACTTTTTCTTTTTTTTTTTTTTTTTTTTTTTAGCGTTTGAGATTGGATAGAAGGAACCTTTGCTTGCTTTGACAAGCTCCGTGAATGAGTTGAGAGTTGCTATTTATGGTCGATTCTCCAGTTGGACTCCGATAGGAAGTGGGTACCTCCTGAGTGCGGTCCTCGGTCAGCTTCTTTTTATTATATGTGACTATCATGTTAAGGGTTCTGAAAGTCAATATGCCTTGTCTTTGCTTATGGTTATACAGACGAAGTAACAATCCAAATTCACCGACTGGGGCAGGAGAAGGTCCTCTGTGATCCTGGATGGCCAAGCTCTTGGACAGAGAGAACCAGGCCCTCAAATACCAGAAGTGGCTATTTATTGGACAAGAAAAAATCAACAATTCTGCTTTCAGACTTGCCATGGGCTCCTTCAATAGCCAAAATTATGTTTTTGGATGTCCAATAACATGCCACTTTGGGAATTCATGTTCCTGGTCCTCTCTGAGTATTAAACGTGACGTAACATTTCCGCAAGAGATTTGCATGAACCAGAGGTGGTTTAATATAAATTGTCATGAAGCAATGCGTTTGGTCATCAAACCAAGCATCTTAATTTACACAAAAAAATCTAGGCAATGAAATGATACAATCTTGCATATGCCTTGCAGTTTTGCGTTTAGCTAGCTAATAAAGGGAACAGTTCTTAACCATAAAAATACAATATGGAATTTTGGGTTAAGGAAAGTTGTCTTATGATTTTAAAATAAGGTTTATTTTCCTGGTGGAGCATGATGGAGATATATAAAAATGTTTTGTGATCATTTCTTGATCATGCAAGTTGTGGTTCTACTCCATGGTCTTTGAGCTGCTCAATTTGCCACTGCTTACTTATGGTAGTCCTCCAAATATCATGGCAATTTTTTTTTTACCTGTAAGACCACTCTTCCTCTCTCGGCTGTTGTTCGCTCTGTTGACATGCCACCGGAAGTAAGTGACAGCAATTGTTTTTTGAAGGGATTCACTCAGTTTTCTTATATATTGTGCAGGCAAATCCATGGCTTGTGATTTCTTACTCATCTAGGGCTGAAACAACTAATCGATAATGGAAATAGTTGACAACTATTTTAATCATCGATTAATCAGTGTTGATTAATTGTCCTGTGTACAGCACACACTGTTTAGAGTCAGACCGAGTTAAACATAAATAACCTCAGCTTCGGAGCTGATTGGAGAAGACGCTGCTTTACTAGGTATGATTTCGTTTTAGGGTTATGTCAGACACAACCAATTTGTTTTTATTCCGTTTACAACAGTAGCCGAACTATAACACAAACAATAGGATACTGCCACTAGGTGAAGGAGGTGTATGCCTGTGTTTTATCCATACTTGAAGCTGGTGTCCTGTGCCATAACCCCACCCTCCCTGCCACACCCTCTTTGGTTGGGAACGGCCATTCCCTCCCTTTGGTCTGGTCCCTTTTCCCCAAACTCACTCCCACACTCAGGTCTGGTCTTTTGTCCATGCCCACTCCCTCTCACACTCGGGTCAAGTCACGTGAGCAAAGTCACTCCCTTCCACTTCCAGTCCCTCCTCCCAATTATTTAAAAGGGACACTCTATGCACCCTGACCACTTTAGCTTATTAACCCCGATTTTCATGCCGACATCATCCTCTATGACCAAGTGCTTGTAGCCGCGTTCATTTGAGAAAGCAAACATGGGTTTAAGCTGCACATGCAGCATCAACCCATCCCTCTGACCAAGCACTCGCATACCTTGTGTGAAAAGTACGCAAGATACACAATTTGCATATGTACGTACGAAAGTTACGTACATTATGCAAATTGCTCATGAAAAAAGGGGAGGTGTTGTGGTTAAGTAAACAATTTTTTTTTATCCGATGAATCGATTAGTTGGCTTATTATTACGATTATGAGAATAATCGTTAGTTACAGCCCTAAATTCATCCCAACTTATGCTAGTGATGAGCACAGTTAAAATTTATATGAACGTTTTACAAATCTCAAACTATTAAACAGCTTTACATACCCATTTCCTACAGATTTCTCCATGGGTCAGTAAAAAGGTTGAACTTTATGAGAATGAGTCTTTCCTCTTCAGTCGTTACTGTACAGTGGTGGATTAAAGGGACACTCTACACATCCTGGCTGCTTTAAAAAGATAAAGTGGTTGTGATCTGATGTGTAGAATGCTTCTCCTCGATCTGGTGAAATCATCTGTAGAAACGGAATTTCTTCCGACGCCAGATTCACCAGCAGCCAGGACTTAGAATTTCCTGGTTGCTGGCTAGTGATGCACCAAAATTTAAAATTTCCAGCCGATACCGCAAATTGTGATCCGCTCAGCCGAAAATCCCAGGGACAAAGGCTTCCGCCTCTGACATCATCCCTGCGACCGGCATCTGACGGAGAGTGGGCACTGGATGCAGGAGGACTGCCACTGCTAGAGGAGCTCAAGACTGAATTAGGTGGTTGTAGGTGAGCATGTGGATGTATGTGTAATGCCATCTCCACCCCCCCAAAGAAAAACAGTATCCTAGGCCTGGTCGAGCCCCCTGCTCTGCCAGGCCTCCAGGCCCTGGTTCGCATGACTGATTTTCGGCTGAAATTAATAACTTTATCGGCCGATTACTTTTGGTGCATCCCTAGTGCTGGCCACTGACGTCCGCACACTCTCTAACCTTTCCCTATAGCAGGCGTTCTGATAGGCAGGATCTATGAAACTTGTGTACGTAAAGTGCGCAAGTCCTAACTGAAGGGCAATTTGTGCTGCCTACACTATGCAAACTGTGCAGAAAAGCTGCAGGATTGCCGCATGTGGAGGCCCCTGAGCTGTTGGATGAGCATTGCACTGATGGAGAAAAGGTAGTAAAAAATCGACAAGGAGAACTTTCTGGTTATTAAAGTGACATTCCACTACTATAGGGAAAACCTTGCAGTATACTGCGCTGATATTAAACAATCTACCATTCCACTGGCAGAATATATGTAGCAAAAGGGATGTTCAGCAGAGAGGCTTCACTTGAAGTGGTATAACAGACACTTGATTCCATGAAAGAGCCTTTAGTTTATGGTACTGGAGTGCTGAGGATTTGGTTTGTGTGTCTTAAAGGGTGAAAGACCATTTAAGTTTTATATCGCTCTGTCTATATAAATGTTGTTCTTTTTTTTTTTTTGTTCTCCACTTTAGGCTTTTGATAAAATTCTTAATTCTACATTCTACACACCATATTGACATATCCTAAGGCCCAGGTATTTCTATTGAGCAGGCGATCACCTTCTGTTCTTGCCCCCAGCATCTCTTGCGGCTCAGCGCCATATTGTTTGCACACTTTGTGATGGTGATCACCCTGTGCTTTTTTTTTTTTTTTCCCCTCTCCCTCTCTCTGAACGCAGAACAGCTAATCTTACTGCTCTAGGATAAATTAGCTTCTTTTAATATTTAATGATGATTTCCCTTTAATTACTGTCTCTAAGGCACATCTTCTTATTTAGATGAAATTTAAGCTGAAATGGTTTTAGGGAAACACATTATTTAATTTATAAGCATTAATCTAGAGGCCTAAAAACCTGAATGGATCCTAAGAAAACCGTTTGTGTGGTTGTTTGGGAGCGAGCTGTTTAAGAACTTTTTCACTTTATTGGTGAAATTGTATGTAACTGTTAACTAGGTCTCTCAAATTAGGCCAAATTGTCATTTCAAGAACAATGGCATGCCCTACCATTTTCTTATTTTTGCTTGGTCCAAACACTGTCATTATTTATTTGTACTGCCAAACTTGTTTTTCTTAAACCGTTTTATTCCCGATCCAGAATAATGATGGGTTTGCAAATTCATGTTTATTTGTTGTCTTTTCCAATTTGACTCAAGAGCTGCAAATGATAATTGCAAAGGCCTCGCACAGTTGCATAGACACAAAATGGAGATAAGGATTTATAGAGTTACAGATTTTAATTCACGAATGACTTGTAATTACATGTGAGTTTTCCAATTGTCTGGTATTGGGGGAACAAAAATTTATTTTTAACCTTTCAGTTTAGAACAAAGAAAGTTGAGTGTTTTTATTTTTATCCAAGTGTCTTGGTACAGCAGTAGACTAGAAGGTCACCCTGCCTCATTCTTCTCTCCTTCCATTGTTCCTCTTTGCCATTCTTCTCAGCTCCTGTTGTGCCACTGCCTGGTTCCCTTTTAATCTTGTTTTGTTGGTGGCAATTGCTGTTGACCTTTTTTATCTTTTTACTGGGTCTATTTAGGGTCATGGGCCTGAAGCTGCTGCTCCAATCGCCCCTATTTTGTTCGGTCTCTGTCTTAGTCCAACCTGAGGAACCACAACCCATGAACTGGAGCAGAAATTATGTTTCTGAACTTTTATTAAATCCAGATAGGAGGCAGGAAAAAGTGCTGAACCTTCCGCAACGACCAAGCTCCTAGAGAGAAAATCCTAAAAAGACTAGATGGCCAGACCCGTATTCCGGCCAAACCACTAATGCAAAAAAATGATCGCAATCTGCACAGCCATTGCGGCTCCTTTTTATTACCTGAAACAGCAATTCTATTGAATACCTCCAGAGGTGTTGTACGCCACCACTAGTGTTCTATCCTTGTGTACATGGTGCAACAGTAAGTTTTGAGGAACTGATAATTGTTTTGTTTGCCATGGCCAGACAGATCGTCATCAACAAGAAGTTGTGTCTTTTGCTTTGGGGCAGTAGCCAGTAACCTGAATGAGTGGAGCTGCTATACTTAATTCACTTGTTAATTTTAATGACCCCATTGGAATAGGGCACGTGGGATCCAAAAAGTGGTAATCTATTTGACACACAGAAAATATGGAGGTTTCAACAGATTGGAGAAAGGCAGCTACCCCTCTCTTTACTCTGTGTAAAGTTCTGGCATCCTATGAATGATGATGTTGATAATAATTATATCCGTTTATTGCATGTTTAATAGCCAGTGCATTTATCAGTGCCTGCCATAGGACTCTGATATAGAGGGGGGGGGGGGGTTCACCACATATATATTGATCAAATTTAATGAGCCTTTTCTAAAACATGAATATATTGTTCTTCTGTCAGAGCTTCTTTGAAAATTCAGTCTTAAGATAACTTGGCGGAGAATACAGTCACGGAAATTTTATTTTTTGTGACTGGAGTCATACATCTGCATAATGGTTCTTTCCACACACAAGCTATCTTGTCTGGTGTTTTTACGGAGGTCTACTTAGGTGATTACCATCTGGGCCATGAATACAGATCATTAACTGCTTGTAGAGGTTTCCAGTTTTTACAATGTAAGCAGTTTATTGCATATTTGATAACTGTATTACTTGCACTCAGTATTCAGTATTACTTGTCTATAGTGTGGTTGAAATTGAGATGATTGGATTACTGGCGTTGTCTGTGATTGTAGCAAAGCAGATTAACACAGTGCTTTACAGCATTCAATCAAATATATCATGTTGAAATTGATTATGGTAAAAAAATTACACCTTTTTTATTTTTCCTGTTAAAAAAAATAATCCCTATTAGGGATGCACCGATAACACTTTTTTTTAACCGAGTACAAGTACCTATACTTTGTCAAGTACTCCAATACCGGGTACCAATAATTTTATTTAATGTCATGTGACCACTTTTCAATAAGAACAGACCTCATATAAAATGCCCCCAGCTCATATATATTGCCTCCCAGTTCATATTATGTGTGGGTGTAGGTGTAGCTCGGCTCTCTGGACTGAAGTGATATTGCCACTAGAGGGAGACAGAGCATAATTGTGTCAAGCACTATGCTGGACTAAAGAACTCTATCTCCCAGAAACCCAGCGGGAGAGAACAGGAAGTGGGCTTGCTGGTGCCAGGAAAGAGATGAGAACCTCATGCACGGCATAGGCAGAACAAGCAGAGCAGCGTGTGAAGAGAGACAATGTCCGGGATCGAAACCAGGTTTGAGTGTGTACAGGTGGCGTTATCCAGTGCTGGAGATCGGGGAAAGAGTGTGCATCATCGTGTACCACATTCCGTTGAGCAGTTCGGACGACAAACCTGTTCCAGGAGGACCTCGAGTAAGGAGGCCGCGGACAGAATGGGAGTGCAATCTGCGGATCGATTCCTGACTGCGGAGATTCGGCATCGGGAGAGTGGATTTCATTGGCACCGGGTTCCAGTCGAGAGAGATATCTATCTTCTGGTCGAGTCCTCGGATCTGGACAAGTTGTTCGCCGGATGGGTGGGAGGCCTCAAGGCCTGCAGTTCCATAACAGTGCACACTTATCTGATTGCTTCAAATTACAGGGTCCCAACGTTGACTAGTCGAAGATATTTTTGTTCATTCACTGGCCAGTTGAATCTAGTACCCAGGTACCCTATGACACCAATTTTATGAGCCTTTTTAAGTGGGACTTAAACCCATGAACTGAGGGGTATTAACCGTTTTTTTTTTTTCCGCGTTGCGCATCACGTTATCTATCAAGCTAATTGCTTTATGCCTCAAAGTATATGTGTATTCAATACCACTTTATTGCTTCAGTAAAGTATATAACTTAAAAAAAAATAAATAATCCACAACAGTGTGCTGGTGCATAGTAATTCTTAGTGCGGTGAGACTTTCCTTGGTTTATTCAGCGGCTCCTCTGGGGGTGATAGAAATAGATCTATCTCCCCTCCCCAGTTCACATGTAGTGGGTCTCTGCCATGCCCCTCCGAGTGTCCTTCTTTCTTCGAACAGCCACCGGCAAAGTTTGCATCCTGGCCGCTTGTTAGCAACCACACACATGCCGCGGTCTCGCGAGATCCTGGAGTTCACGAGATCTCATGAGAGACAGCTAGGTCGAGAACATTATGTTGGCAATGCCTGATGGAAGGACAGACCACATTGCTCCCCCACTAGATCGCTATGGGGTGTTGAAGGTGCCCAGTAACTGACCTACCAGACTAACAGGGAATCAATGATAACAGAAATGGGCCGTCGGCTCCAGGGGCCCAAAAAAAGCTTTCTGCTTGCTGTCATTTAGAGGTGGTGGTTAAAGATTGGGATGTTAATAATGATTATTGCAGATCAGAATAATTTTATGAAGTCTCACTGCCCTATAACAGTATGGCTGTTCTCCACAACTGATCCCCAACCTTTAGGACCGAGTGAAGATCTCCATTGTGAGGATCTGTTGCAATGTGAGGAACCTCGTGGTTGGGATGTGAGAGGAGACGACTCACAGCCTAACCACAGTAACAATTTAAATTAAGTGGTCATTGTGGTTGATGTCCATTTAATTTCTAATGAGTCAACAAACTCTGCAGATTTTTTTTTTTTCCCCCAAGGGCAAAAATTTACAGGCTGGATCTTTCATGTCCTTCTGTAATGTTTTGTTGATGTTGCTACTGTTTTTTTAAGTGATAAATCTGTATTTAAATAAAAGTCAATAAATCAGAATGGTTGAACACTTCCCAGATAATTAGTCATGGCCTTAATTTGACTTACGGTATTTAACTTGGGCTGGGTGAGTTAAAACAAGTGTGACTAATAATATACTCGAAGGGGCTGATTTAAAAAAATTAAGATGGAAGTCTCTATGAAATGAAGAGGAAAGGTGAGTTAATGCCCCTTTTTAAGAGTAAGCATGAATTGATTTTGTTTTCCGTTTTTAAAACTTGATAATCGCTGTGGTAACGGAGAATTTAATTTAAATTTCTTTTTGTCATTTACAAAGCAAAGACAAAATTTTCCGCCTTGGTAAGGAGCACAATCTAGAGTTTGTTCTGACTTGTGGTATAGTGTTAAAGATCTGACATGACAACTATGGCAGGTGTGATTTCTACCGCTCCTAACTTCGATTGGCCATTTTGCATTTCAATTGCGGCACAGTGGTTTGCTTTCCTTACTGACCTCCCTTTCCTATGGTTGTCATGTTTTTTGGCTTGAAGAGTTTCTGGAATATGCCTGATGCTTGTTATAGTGATCTATGGAAGGAAAGGAAGTCTTGGGGGGGGGGGGTTCGGAAATATATTCCACCAACATGTAGGGGGCTAGTTAAAAAATTATATGTATGTCACCACCTGGCACTGGTGTTTGTGGTGTTTTTTTTACCTTTTTTAAGCATTAGCGATGCTTCCCATGTTTCAACTACATGTTCGTGTTTTGCTTTCAGGTGAAAAGAGTCTTTTTATTACATAAAGTATTCTAAACAATTGATGCAATAATAATGTCATGGAAAGCCATCTTTTTGGTAATAGAAATGTATGTATAGATTATACATATATGATCTTCTGCAGTCTTAAAGGACGTGCCATAAGATCTAATTTTCAGAAGTACAGTATATTTGACATTGTTGTACTGTAATTCGTCAAGAACCGTGTGACGGAAGGGGCTGTCACTGGGGCAGTTGGAGCCTGGGGGTTAGCCTCCTCCCCGACTATAGGCCAAGGTGCTACCTGGGTTTTGCCAATTGGATTGCCCAGGGAATCCAGGATGTGAATGGGCACACTCCACTTACTGTGGACATGTTTTACAGCATATAGGCTGAGGAGCCTGGGTGGAGGAATTTATTTGGCAGCCAGCATAAAATCAGGGTTGCCTAGTGATTGTGTAACGGTCTATTTTTTTTTTTTTTTTAATTTACCGTTTCTAATCTCCCTTCCCTTGTCCTGTTATCGGTTATCTGCTGATCTTATTTGTGTTTTATTCATGAAGGGGGATTGTCCCTTAACTGTACATATCTTTAGGTCTATTTCTCAGTAAAGCGTTCGTTTCTCTGCTGTTACTCTGAACACTAGTCTTGCCTAGTGATTTGGGGGAGATCTTTATTTTGGGTGTTCGTGTTTCTGGTCAATAATTGGGCAGTGTTATGGATCGTGGTACCCTCAAGCTCGGGAACCTCTGTCTCTGCACCCCTTTCCACTGTACAAGGAGGTGATCGTATCCATACAGACGACACAAACTGTGATGCTGCCGCTTGCAAACCAAAAACGCAAAATGCTTGATTTACAATGTTTCAGGTACAGACACCTTCAAATGTAAAAACCACACCCCTATGTTACACTATACCAGATCCTCCCAGAGTCTCCCCCTGATCTCCTAACAAAGGAAACTGATAACTGATATGCATTCACATGTTATCCTGCCTTATCTGTTGCACAGCGCTATGGAATTTGTTAGTGCTTTATAACAACTTTTAACTGTAACCTACAGATACACTTTGACAACAGCATAGCGCAGCACATCACATCACACACCACTCTACCCTATATACAGAGACAATGAAATGTAAGGGAAATAAATGCAAATAAACATTGGGGCGGCCATCCCGTCACAGGCAGGTTTGGGCTGAGGATTTTGGAATTCATGTTCCAGCAGAGAGGATGCTATATTCTGATGGAGGTACCCAATTGGGGTACTAGGCTTTCCGTTACAAACGGCATTAGACTGACCATCAACTGGGTCCATATTTGTGTGATTGTCCGTTGTCGTTGGTCATCATCTGACCAATCCCACAACATGCAGCAGATCCAGCCCTCGCCCCCTGCCTCAGACTTCCATCGGACGACTTCAGACAATTTTGTGACTACAACGACTAGCGATCTTTCACATTTGAATGGGATTTGTCAGGTGAAATCTGACGATCTGGTACAATTTACTTGTAAAAAAGATGACTTGTATAGTTAAACTTCCATGCAGGAAAATTGTCCCATAAAGAAGTGATTTAGTTAGACAGGCGAATCACATAGGATTCAAAATGCAAAATTTATATTTTTGATTTAAATTTTTTTTATTCAACAGTTTAGGCTGGGGTCAAATGAGCAGTAGTAAGAACAGACGGAACGTCTGTTGGAGTGGTCGTTCGTTCCACTCTGACACCCATCTGGCCGCATCACTGAGCGCAGTTAATGCGCTCAGCGTGCAAGGCGCTATCCTCCTATGGAGCCCCGGCAATGCGCGTCCTAGCTCTTTGATGGGTGTAGGTGGGTGTGTGTGTCCTGGCTCCATCGCAGTGTCACAATGCTACGACTGACGCCGGTAGGGATGCACCGACATTTCGGCCACTGAAAATTATCTGCCGAAAATGGTGTCCCTTGCTTGGCCTAGGCCTAAAGGCCCAACCGAGCCGAGGGCTCACCTGAACGTGGAGGCTGGCCGAGCTGTGTGCTCGGCCGTCTTCAAAGCTCAGACAAGCCCCCGACTTGGCCTGGGCCTAGAGGCCCAGCGAGCCTGGAGGCCGGCCGAGTTGCCTGCTCAGCCGTCCTCCAGGCTCAGGCGAGTACCTGGCTCGGCCGGAGGGCCAAGTGAGCAGGGGGCTCGGGCGGGCCTCCAGGCCCAGGTGATGGATTTTGTTGGGGGGGGGGGGGTGGAGAGCACATACTCACCTACATCAGCCTCGAGTCCTCCACTGCTTGCACATACTCGCCTACATCGGCCCTGAGCTCCTCCAGCGATGGCAGTCCTGCATTCAGTGTCCTCTCTCCGTTGGTCGCAGGTATGATGTAACGGAAGCCTTTCACCCTGGGTCAAAGGCTTTCGTGACGTCATCCTGGCGGCTGACACAGAGCGGGCACTGGATGCAGGACGCTGGAGGAGCTCAGAGCTCGATGTGGGTGAGTATGTGTAGGCAACATCCTCCTACTTCGGCCCTGAGCTCCAGCGGTGACAGTCTTCCGGCTGTCGCAGGCTGCTCGGCCGTCCTCCATGCTCAGACGAGCCCCCGACTTGCCTGAGCCTGGAGGACGGCCGAGCAGCCTGCGACAGCCGGAAGACTGTCACCGTTGGAGCTCAGGGCCGAAGTAGGAGGATGCAGGTGGGTAAGGTGCAACCAATCAGCCATGCGAAACTGGGCCTGGAGGCCCGGCCGAGCAAGCTGCTCGACCGGCCTCCAGGCTCAAGCGAGCCCCTGGCCTCCTTGAAGCCTTTGGGGATCAGACGAGTCCCCGGCCTCCAGGTCCAGGTTCTCAGGTCTGATTTTCGGTATCGGTTTTCAGCCGAACCTATCCCGAATTTTCGGTGTAGGCCTTTTTGCAAAATGTTTGATTCCCGATATGCCCCCCCCCCCATTGGGGACGGTCTTCCAATCTGCTGATCTGGATCATCTACATTCTCTTCCAGTGGACAACCCGGATCATTCAAAAAAGTCGGTAGTCCAACTGCAGACGCAGTGACGACCAGCCTTCGCTTGGTGTGTGTGTGTTGAAAGTGTGACCTGCAGTTAAAGTATCTATAAAGCACCTACATGTTCCGTAGCGCTGCAGAATGTTTACCTCCCCCAGGTGTTTTTGTCAAAGTGAGCCATTGCTCCCTGTTATTCACAGCCATTAATAATGTTCCTTTTTGAAACCTCATGATGTTCACTCTTTGAAATGGGCATATGTTGTACAGCATTGGAACAGGTTTTATATTGTAAAGTATCAGGGTTATTCAAAGAGATTCGAAAAGTCACCGCACGTTCAGTGATTTTTCGTTCTCTTCAATTCGGTGCACATCGGCTTTTCCATTTCGGCGACCCTGCGGTTTATTCAGCAAGCACCACAGGGCTGTCGAAGTGCAGGGAAAACCCGCCGAAAACATGGCGAAAACCCGCCGAAAACACGTCAAAAACCTGTAAAAACATCTGGATTAACCCGTTGAAGACTCCGTAAAAACCCGAGCAGGAGCCGATCACTCGTAGCGAAGCCTCCAGAAAAAGCCGATACCGCAGAAGAAGGCAGTGAATAAATTAGGAAAACAGTTTGCTTGAATGATTGAAAAGTGAAACGCTGTTTGCAAAGAAACTACTGAGCGAAAATGTCTGAAATTTACATATGAGGTCCAATGAATGATAATAAAAGGGCTGTTACAGAAAAAATAAGTAAAGTTAAAAAAAATCCTGAAAAATGCTTAAAATATCCTAAAAAATCTATAAATAGACTCTTTACTGCAGAATTTTATAATGAACGGTTTATTAGATATTTAATTAAAACGGGAATATTTTTAACATTGAAGCCTATGGGATTCGCCTGAATAAACCTGCCGAATTAAACCACCGAATGACAGGGAATTTCGGGAACCTTTCACTGCTGGTCTGTTTTCTCTGAATAGCCGAAGCAGTGCTTTTTCATGGGGTTTTCACTGCCCTCGCACAGGCACCGAATGTGCAGGCAAATCGCCAGGATTTGGCTTATTGCCTGCTCTCTGAATCGCCGAATGACCAAGAAAGGTAACCGAACGCTGATTTTCAGCATTCGGTTACCTTTCTCCAGCCATTCGGATCTCTTTGAATAACCCTGTATGTGTTTGTTTTTTTCTTTCTAGGAAATGCAGTGAATATGAAAGGGTTCACCTTTAAGTAGGTGTAAAACCTAAATGCATATTCCTGTCATGGGTAAGATCTATTATATGATGGCTTATAATACATTGTGGAACAGTTTTTTGTCCCCCCCCTCCTTTCTTTTATAATGTCAGAAACGTGGAACTTGCTTTGTCATCATGGGATATTGAGTGTAGATTGTGTGGAGGAGGGAATAATATAAACCTTTTTAGCATTAAGGCTGCAACAAAAAAAGGAAATCAGGCATGAATTCTTCCTGAATGCAATAAATAAATATATATATTCCGTTCCTTTCCACATTCCTATCAATTGTATTGATTTGTGTTCTGTGTTTCTCTGAACAACCCCTGCTAGACAATGGAAGACGAGTAAAGCGCAGATTTGATTTCCGATGCGTTGCTCGCCTACCTGCCCTTCCTCTCACCTTCCATTATCACAGCTTCTGCTGCTACTGTTGCTAGGTAATATTCCTTCCAGTCATTTGAATTCAGATGGATCTCCAAACACAGCCAGGACAATTTTTCTTCCTCCGTATTCCCAAGATATAAAATGTTTTTTTTTTTTTTTTTAACTCTTTTATAATTAACCTAATTTGTGTGTATCAATTAAAAAAAAACAAAAAACAAAAAAACAGTCTGTATAAAGGATAGATTTACTGATCGGGCTGCATTGAAGAGGTGACGCTGCAGAAAGATCAGCTGTAACTGCAAACATATGACCTTGTGTCTAAACAGGGGATATGTTTATAGCGGCTTACGTTACTAAACGCTTATTGTTTTAATCACCTAGGTAATTTGTTTCCCCTTTTGCAGGCTTTTTAGACTGTATTTAAAGGTGTACAAAAACAAACCGTAACATCTGACAATAAGACAGCCTTCACTTAATTGCTTAATGTTTTTTTTGGTGTTAAGTATTATTTTTAAAAGTCTGTAGCGTTTCACATATCTGTCGGTGTTTTGGCACGGATCTTTACGGCTTGCTAAAAGTATCTTGTAGCAAATGTAATCCTGTCTTGTTTAACATCAGCACAACATTTTATTTGAAACCTGAGACGCTTGTTTAGCTAAACTATCGAAGGATAAAATGGCTGCATTGTGTATAGATTAGTTGATATGGGAAGAAAAAAGTTCAGCATGTACTATTTTTATATATATATATATATAATATATATTTTTTTTGTTCTACTAAAAGGTGTCAGATTGGATAACTTTGAAATAATTTTAATATTGTGCAGTAAATTGCATAATTAATAGGGATGAAAATGTTCACCTAAATTTTGTCTGCGTATAGCACGCCGTGTTCAATGAATGCCTTTTTAGGCGCTGCTTCAGAGCTGATTGGAGACTACGTGCCAGCTGCTTTAGGCCGTCCGTCCACTGGCACCGTATTTGTGTGGTGCGATCATTCGATATCATATTGTCTAAAGTTGTATAAGTTTACATGAAAAAGATGCATTGTATAGTTAAACCGCCAAGCTGTGGAAAAGATGCATTGTAGAACCGCTGTGTGCAGGGGAAATGTTTTGAAGATGCATTGTATAGTAAAACCACCCGCAAAGCCCATAGGATTCAATGGAAAAAATTTTAGTTTTTATTCAATATGAATTTTGTTTTATATTGAACCTCTTCTTTTTTTTTTTTTTTTTTTTTATCTGCAGCAAAAAGCCTTTTTATTTATTGAATTGTTTTTTTTTTCTTGGGTATTTTTCTGGATTTTTATAGGCGAAAAATTTTAGTTTTTTTCCTTCTTTGCAAGCCGGCTGCATTCAGCATTGTTGTCCCTGGTGCTGAAGCCTATAGCCTATTCATCACCAGGGACAGGGGAGGGGGTTAATTTCCCCCCCCCCCCAGCCTGGAGTGTTTTTGGGGGGCTGTCCTTGGTGCTGAAACTCGAGTTTCTTGATCAACACACTTGAATGGACAGTATCCGGTTGATTCTGTGCTGGCCTAGGTGAAATAGTGTGACCATTGTGTAGTTTGCTGCTGTTGTTTTGTGTTTTTTATTTTTGCAGATATAAAGGCACTAGGCTGCAGAACTAATATTTTTTTTTATCATTGTGGGAATTAGACGTGGATTATTATTATAAATGCGTAGAAATTCCTCCCATAATGTGACCCGGTGACGGTGAGTTCTGTCTTTGGTTTGGTAATTATTTTGTTCTATGAAATGGTATATGTATACAGGTCTGACATTACAAATCTAGGGCTCTATTACATTCCTCACGCATTTGCGCGAGGACAAAACCATTTGCGCAGAATGTCGTATTACGACGTTCGTGCAAACGATGCGCGTTAACGTCCAACGGGAGTGACACTGCGCGAACCCAGCACGAGCGCTAGTTCGTGTGCGCATCCCATACTTAACATTGTGAGCGCCAATGCGTTAGTGCGCTGGTATGCGGATGGTATTACAATCTTTGCGCAACGAAAGTTTGCGCGCATTTTCGTAACGTCTTTGCAAAGCAAGTGGTAACTGTAAATGTGGTGGTTCTGGACTAAACGAAATACCAGCAGGAAAATTTTTTTTTACAGTACAATTACACATTCTACACATACCCAAACATTAAAATGTATAAATTGTGTCATTGTTAATTTTTTCTTTTTGGCTGGTGTGTTTTTTTTTTTTTTTTTTTTGTTTGTAAATATTTTATTGGAAATGGGTGATTGATGTTGGCTGATTCCCGTGACAAAACAGTCTGCCCACCGATTCCTGCACGCAACATTCATTTGCGAACGGCTTTGCGCGTCGGATTTGCGCACGAAAAATCTTGAAGAAAAAATGCACTCTGATCGTAATACCACGTTAATTTTCGCGCGATAATGTTTTTTTTCGTGCGCAAAAAAATTGCGCTGCGTGAGCGCAATTGCGCAGAGAATGATATAGGGCCCCTACAGTTTAGACTAAACCTGAGCTATTCAGTGAGCCAGAAATAAAACCTTTTCAACGTGATTTAATGCATTCTATAGATCTATAAAATGGTGTTCTTGACTCAGTGTGACGGTTTCAAATCTGATATAAAAGCCTGATAATGGAATTTAACTCCTATGGGTACTTTTAAAGAACCCGATTGCTCTTTTAAGCAGCAGCTTAAAAAAAAAAGCCTTGGCGAATATAAAAATATGTGAAATGATACATACACCATACACTTTCGTGTTTCAAGAGAATTGCAGCTACTATAAAAGGGACACTCTTCTAAAAAAAAATTTGCTCTAAAATTGGCAGAGGCTGTCTCTGGCCATTTATTATTTTACTTTTTAATTCACCATCTCCCTCGCTGAGCACCGCTCTTCCTTTTTGCCTTGGAATCCCAAACTCCGTAGTCCCTGAAGCTTTTCTAATGCAATTTGCACTCCTACTTGGGTGGAACAGAAAATTGCTTACATAAAGTAGACAAGTCCTGTGGCGCCTGTGCAGCACAATGGATCGAAGCTGTGCGCATGTTCACATCCATTGACTCCGAGACTGCTCGCTACAGCCGTTGATGCCAGAGGGGGACGTTGACACGCTTTCTGTGTGCCGATGTCACAGGTGACCAGCAGCTAGGAAATTATAAACCAAAAAAAATCTCACAAACTCTCCAAGACCTCGCGAGAGGCCCCAGCGGAGCCGTGTTAAAAACCTTCATACCACTCGCTGGTATGTGGCCAGTTGAAGGGGCCTGGCAGAATGGTGTGTGTGTGTGTGTCAATACATTTCAATATTGGACAGGCTAAGTTCTTTATTGGAACATGGTCGCTAGTCATTATAGTAACGGTTATTGGCGAGTACTTGAATTTTTTTTTATCTGTACTCAATCTTAAAATAAATAAAAATGGTATTGGTGCATCCCTACTATTTAGAAAGCAATGTCTGACATAGAGGGAAGTAATTGTAGCTGTACGGCTCCATTTTTTGTTTTGCACTATGCGTCAAAATGAAACCAAATTTTTGGCCGTTCTTGTTTTTGAAGTGGGACGTGGAAATGTCATTAAAATTTAATGATTACTTGGAATATTGAAGAAAACTAGCAGTTGTGTTTTTTTTTTTTTCTCGGATGAGCCAACGTGTCATTTCCTTGCTTACCTCGATGAGCTCGTGAATAATTTTCTTGCATGTTAGAAATGGTAATCGCAACATCATCTGAAATAAGGATCAATGTGTTGTCAACACGGGGGCATAATGGATATTTACAATGGAGCTGTATGGAGATATACTAAACTCATGTATCTTTTTATTTTATCATTTGTTTTTGCTTGAGCAATGGTATACACATTAAATAGTTGGGTCAATAGCAGCCTGGTGTGTGTCTTTAAAGTATATTACATACTTATTTGATGCAAAAGCTCCTCCCTTGTATTGACAGAAAACTGGACAAATATGGCTAGAAGTGCATGCTGGTAACTGCAGTTTACTGATCCCATTCAATAGTCACCATACTTGTATTACTGTCGGTTAGTTATCCCCTGTTCTTCCAATAAAAGATTATTGGCTTGTGGTTTATAGTCAGTGGACAAAGTAGTGAATTCAGTTTTCAGCAACTGCCAACATAGTTTGCCAAAGTCTCTCTCTTTCTCGTAATTCCTGAGGAAGTTCTTCTGCGTAGTTCCAAATCAAAGTTTCTGCCATCGTAAATTATAGTTTTTCCACTGTAGTTTGTGTGGGAGGTCTATGGAGAGGGCAAATTTTAAAATTGCAATAGTTTGCACCACTAGTAAATATATGTAAGGAAAAGGAATGAGCAGAAGAAGGGAAACGAGAGCAGAGCAACATGTTTCAGTTTAATGAGCCTGAGAGCGGAACATGGCATGTGTTCTTGAGTATTACTGATCAAAGTCCCTTGGCGACCACACTCTGTAGTATTTATTATCTTGCAGACTCTTCCTCCATTTTTGCCCTCACCACTTCTCCCATCAGTGTC
The DNA here is from genome assembly GCA_009667805.1 of Leptobrachium leishanense. Taxonomy (NCBI): domain Eukaryota; kingdom Metazoa; phylum Chordata; class Amphibia; order Anura; family Megophryidae; genus Leptobrachium; species Leptobrachium leishanense. The sequence continues at coordinate 301,772,824 of CM019066.1, read as the reverse complement.
TTCGTCAACATCGATCTCTGTTTTGGAGAGAAGACCGTTGTACGGTTTAATGTCTGGAATGTACGTAGGTACACGGGGATTACTTTTTGAAACCTGTCCGAAGCCAAGTCTTGTTTTTTTCCCAATTAGGTAACACTTTAGGCAGGGCCGGCCTGACCATGGAGTGGTCTGGAGCAGCCGCTCCAGGCGGCAGATTTTGGGGGAGCGGCCGATTTTGCCACCAATCCCCTGCAGTGTTTGCTAAACAGCGCTGCTGCGCCGGCATCTCATGGAGGCCGACGCAGTGGCTGTTCCGCGCAGAGTTTCCGGACCTGCTCCCTGTCTGGGCACCGCCTGCTGGTATCACCGGACCATTGCATGCTGGGAAATGTAGTTCTAGCCTGGTTTACTACATACTGCAGAGAACCAGTTTAGAACTACATGCCCCGGCATGCAATGCTCCAGTGATGCCACCAGGTGGCGCCCAGACAGGGAGTTAACCCAGAAGTTCGGTGCCGAATTTCACAGATGGGGGGGGAGGGGACAGCGCTGTGAAGGGAGAGAAGCAGGTGCTGGGCAGCATATGGAGGCAGACAGAGCCTGCTGGTAAGTAGAAGTCTCTCTCTCTCCTTCCTACACTCCCCCTCCCTCCTGCACTCGTGTGTGTGTGTGCTGGGTATGTGAAACTGTGCTCTGCTGGGTATGTGACACTGGGCTCTGCTGGGTATGTGAAACTCTGGGCTCAGTTATACATACCTCACATTACTGTATCACAGAGCTCCATAGCAATAAAATTCTAATGTACGGTGTGTATGAGTGTTTTTGAATTTTATTGCTGTGGCGCACTGTGGTACGCTCATACACAATGCTTGTTGTGGTTTTTTTTTGGGGGGGAGCCAGCATTTCATCCTTCGCCCCAGGCAGCACAATGTCTTGGGCCGGCCCTGACTGCAACATCTTCACATGTAGCTTTGGACGCAATTTCTTAATGCCCACGTACATTACTGTCGTGACCTAAAGTTTAGCATCCTGTACCTGCAACAGTCTTTGTAAGTAGATTTGTATCCCCAATTGCTGCTGTACCTAGGTACACTACTGATATATTAGTTTAGGTTTCTCTGTACACTATTCTTACACCTACCCATGTTAGAACACATTTCTATAATCTGCTGAGTCTGCCCAATATACCCTTGGTCCTGTGAAATAACAATAGTAATAAAATGGAAAGATGGACTAGAATTGCTTCTTTTTTCTTTTCGTTTTCCCTTGACTTTCATTTAACCTTGTGTATCATGTAGGCTGTTGTATGTTGCTCCTAGCTGCGTGCATTCACTCGGAGAAATGAAAGCAGGCTGTTTTTATTTTTTTCATTAGAAATCCAATGCATTCGCACAAATGCGAAGATTTTGTACATCTTCAAGGTTAGACCCGACAAATCAATTTATCCATCAAAATTTCTCTTTATCTTCTACCGTTATAGAACAATCAAAAATTCTATTTTTATTCACGCAAATTATTAACCTTATGATTTATAGGATGTTTTTATACTCCGACTGTAGCAACGATGAAAGAAGAGAAAAAAAATTCACATTTTTAAAATCTCCTCTAAAGGTGATGTTTAGGAAGCCGGCTGCAGTCGACCTGCCAATAAGCAAGGCCGCTCCTGGAGTGATATGCTTAGTCTTCATTAACCAGAGCTAGGACCTCCTGCGTGGCGGCAGACTGCATTGCATCGTACCATCAGGGCTTGCTCGAACAACCTCTGTAGTGTAATGGCTTCTGAAGACTTGCTTTTACATGCTTGTAATTCCATATCAAAGTAAAGCAGTCTGTGTGGCTTTATGCTGGCAGTGCCTAGGGTTTAATTTTCAGGTCAGTCAGTGATGTGGAAGACTTTTTCTTTTTTTTCTGTATGCAGTTTAATTCTTGACATTTTCCATGGCTTAAATTTTTATCTGGGATTTACTTCACCCAAGCTATAAATACAGAAAAGATTTTATTTTTATTTTAAAGGTAGGAAAATTTAAATTTAAAAAGATACTGATACTAGATGGGTATTTTTCCCACATAATTACAAATAACATTTTTTAATATATTCCAAGTGCTCATATTTTGGAAAATCTATAAATGCACTTTACAATAGAAACACAATGTTATTGACTATAGGCGGCATGCCCTAAACTATTATATATTTTTATTTTTATTTTACTCCTATGGGTTCACTGGTAAATATTAACAGGGTTATTCAGAGAGCGGTGAAAAGCAGGAGAATGACTGGAGAATGTAAAATTCTAGGTCAAAATAGCCAAACCAGAAAAATTCTCCCTTTCATCTCACTTTCCAAATCGACTATTTTGACCTTGAATTTTCCATTCTCCAGTCATTCTCCTGCTTTTCACTGCTCTCTGAATAACCCTGTAAATGTATTCTATATAGATTGGGTCACGAATAGGCATGAATGAGACTTGAGTGACATTGCTGACTTTCTACAGTGACATTGCTGTATATATGGCCACCAAACTGGCCAGTAAGAGGTTCTTTTAGTGCTTACCCTGCCCATCTGTTCTTGGAACGCCCATCGAGCAGTTGAATTGTCCTTTAAGAATATTGGAGTTTTGAGTTGATGAAAATTGGCAGTTTATGTGTGCGTAAACTCCCGCTTTCCCGTCGTGACACCTACATATGTACACACTTTAAGGTCCAAAGAAGCCAAGCTTGCTATTTCCACTTCTTTTGAAGGTTCACTACCACTATAATAAACTGTAAATAGAGTACTGGATTATTACAAACAAAATACATTCTAAAACACACGCTGCGGTTTTATTTTCTCTACTAGTTGTTAAGCCTGCCTGGAGGGCAGTCTATTGTTCTTGCCAGCTCAGAATCTGTGTCCACATATTCACTTTTCAATGTCCTGTCCAAGAGTATCTCTACATATAAATACGTTTGTAACGCTCCCAACGCCGTCCAGTCTGCATCAGGAGGGCCGAGTAAGGCCCGCGTCAGACGAACGCAGTGATCACGTCCATGTTGCCGCACAGTTTAACGTCCGTCGTAGCATAGAATCATGATCAATAGAGACCCTCACACGAAGTACGTGCGCACCGAACTGCGCACGCATCAACGCACGTGGCAAACGGACGCAAGTTGGGCAAGAACGTAGAACCGCTAGACGGACGTGCAGAGTTCGCCACATCCGCGTAGTGTTCTGTGTGAGTGTCAGAAACAGCGAATTTGCGACATCCAGTATCTCGACACACAAAATGGCTTTTCATATCTTTATCATTTTTCATATTTTATTTCCATATTTTTATTTTATTTTTACACGTCCATCAAAACACTGTGTGGTGTCTACAGTATCTTCCATCAGTACGTCTGTCCGTTGTGTAAGCAAGTAAGCTTGCGCATTGTGTCTGCTGCCTGCGACGACAGACGCAAACGTTTTTATATAGAGATTTTAGAAAAAATGGCTTCACGCCCATACTCATGGGAGCGGCTGCAACAGCCAGGAGTAACAGCCCAGTTAATGTATAAAACATAACAAGAGGAAAAGGTGTCCTCTGCGCTCATTTCTATGTACAACATATAGAGATTTTAAGCAATTGCATGTAAAAAGGAAAAAAATTATATTGTTTCCATTTTTTTTTTTTCATGCCACATTTACCAAAATCTTATGGTAGGATTTACTTTACAGCTTTGCTATCACTTCTACAGTAGTGAAGAGTCAGTGGGTGGAGAAGTGAATGCTTGGATAAGGCTGCCAGGGGTCTGTTGTGCAGTCTATGACTGCTTCAGGAGATTAAAATGTGGCGCCGAATGAGAAATGACAGGGAGCTTAAAAGACATCAATATAGCCCATTCTATTCCCAATGCCACACAGTGAGGACTAAGTGAGGTAAAGATACTGGGAAAACAGTTTACAACACACAGGATCGCACAATGGATGCACCCAGTGACACGCGTACAGGGTTATTTCGAGAAAGGTGAAAACCAGGAGAAGAGAACAATTTTAGACCAAATGGCTGATTTGGAAAGTGAGATAAATTGGATAATTTTTCTGGTTTGTCTGTTTTGACCTAGAATTTTCACTTCTCCAGTCATTCTCCTGAGTTTCACCTTTCGTTGAATAGACCTGATAGAGTAAAATATTTTCTTAAACATACAAGAGAAAAACAAAGAACATGTATGATATCGGCAACATAAAATAAACACAGTAAGTACTTTTTTTTTGTGTCCCTTTTAAGATTTATTGTCGCGGCTGCCTGTACGTTGCAAGAAGACAGTCTAAGGCTGGGGTCAGACCAGCGCACTTTTTAACGTGCGTTCTGGCGCACATAATTACGGCCGCACTAGCAGCAGTTGATGGGCAATGACGGCCAATATACGATGTACGGCCGCACAAAAGTCCGGCCGTGCAACGCAAGTTGAATTTGAACGCATTTTTTGGAGAACGCTGAACCGCTAGTACTGACGTACTGAGTGCGCAGCTGCGGCATAGCGGCGTGTTTGCGTGATTAGGAGAGGTCAGACGCTGCTAATGTCCGGCCTACATAACGTCCAGACGCAAAAAGAGTTTTATTGACGATCCGTACAAAATCACGCACGAAAATGCGCGTCGTCTGACCGTTTTTGCGCATTCCGTCAAAAAGTACGTCAATGCGTTCAGACGCACTTTTTCACGTTTGCGGGGAAAAATGCTTTCGTCTGACCCTAGCCTTAAGAGAATAAACTACTTTTTAGCTCTTGTGCAAGTAAAGACTTTTCTAACCTGCACTATCCCGTTGAGCCATTAAGCCAGAGACCATATGTATCACTGAAACATGCATGTTTATATTTTACATTTTTATTTTGTAGTACTATGCAATGTTGAGTTGACGTTTTCTTGCTCTCATTCATTCTGAAGATGTTGCTATACACAATGCCATTTAATAACATTAACACAACCACATTGATTGTTTGTGACTGCTGGTTCCATGGAGTTTTGGTCAACTTAAACAGTTGTGTATATCATCCCATAACGTCAACTAACAAAAGGGGATATATTTTAGATATTAACAATAAAATCCTCTCTTTCAGCGCCCATCACAATCTGATATATGGTCATTGGCTGCAATGGTTTTGTACAGGACGCACACATAGCAGGGTCCTCTCTAATACAGTTCTGTGTGTTTTTTTAACTTTCATATATGTTTGCTATTCTGCCTCCCATTGTACAGCGCTACGGAACTTGTTGTAAAAAAAACTTGGAACTGTACGAAAGTTTGGAGCACAGTCCAATTTTCTTTGCGCCCCCCCCCCCCCTTTACAAAGTTCTTGTAGTTTTGGTTTCCCTGCGTTGCGTGCGTGTATACCTCTTTATCACAAGGGTCAACTTTACAGAAAATCACTTGAGTGAATCATTTTATAGTTTTTAGTTTTCTATTTGCATGCGCTTATTTAACATAAATGTATGCGTGAAGCGAGAATAAAATGTGCGCCACTAATTAAATGAAGCCCTCCTTTCATCTTCATTTTGGCACGTCCTGTAGATTGGAGTCCAAAAAACCCCCCACACACCCTCAAAAAGCAGGTTGAATAAGGCTAGGGTCAGACGAAAGCATTTTTCCCCGCGAACGTGAAAAAGTGCGTCCGAACGCATTGACGTGTTTTTTAACGGAATGCGCAAAAACGGTCAGACGACGCGCATTTTCGGTCGGGATTTTGTACGGATCGTCAATAACTCTTTTTGCGTCTGGACGTTATGTAGGCCGGACATTAGCAGCGTCTGACATCTCCTAATCACGCAAACACGCCGCTATGCCGCAGCTGCGCACTCAGTACGTCAGTACTAGCGGTTCAGCGTTCACAAAAAAATGCGTTCAAATTCCACTTGCGTTGCACGGCCGGACTTTTGTCCGGCCGTACATCGTATATTGGCCGTCATTGCCCATCAACTGCTGCTAGTGCGGCCGTAATTATGTGCGCTAGAACGCACGTTAAAAGTGCGCTGGTCTGACCCCAGCCTTATATGTTTTAGGTTTTTGAGAACTAGATTAAGAAATGCCAAGGCCTCAGCTAGTCTTAAATGTTCCATCTTGAAGGATACTCTTTGTTGTGCAATACAGCTTGTGCTAAGGTGCAATTCCCGATGTAGAAACAAACCATCACTAGATCTTCTGAAAGCCAGCTTGCAGCCGTTGACTTGGCACACGTTTCTTTCCTCTTGCTGGAAGAGATTACACCTTTTAAACTATCTGGGGCTTGGTGATTTATGGAGCATGTAATACTAAATAAATAACCGGTTTTAAAATTGACCAACCTGCAGTGTTTGTTTTCCAGGGAAGTATAGCTTTTAAATCTGAACACTTTTAAACCCTTGTCCTAGACGCTATTTTGTTTTGTTTCCGTTTTGTGTGTGGAGGGGGGGGGGTTCTCTTGTTTGTGAAGGTATGGTTAGGCTGTGCTTGAAACCGAATTTCTTTACCTAATTAGATTGTACATCTTGGCATTAATGGAAATTGTAAAATTGTATCTTGTGTTCCTCCTGGCGTTCTCATAGAGCTCATATCATTACATTAGTTGGTGTTTGATGGGAACATGTATAAATTCATACATGATTTGAAGAGAATTCCTATGATCGATTAGGGCTGTCAGGAGTAATCATATATGCAATGCTGCATAAATTCGGCCCGACTGCGGACTGAGCGGTTGTGTCGATTGACCGCCATAGGCCCATAGGTGTGCGAACTGGGGGGGAAGGGGGGGCCGGGTCCCAGTTGGCTGCACCACATGGACATAAATCCATGGTGGTCAGCGTGGCTGTGGGGTCTGCAATGCGATCTGTGCGTTGCGTCACAGAGCATCTGCGGTCAGCTGACAGGTCCGTCAGTGACGTGCGGTGAGGTCAGTGGCTGGTGAGGCACTGGTTAATATACAAATGCAAAACAGCCAAAAACCATTCTATCTCCCAAAGAGGAGGCTTCAGGCATTTAGTACATCAGGACAGACACTGAGAGTAAGGACTGACTGGAAGCCGATTCTGTTCCCACAGACCTTTTATAAAGAACAATTATCTTACAATATGCCTTCTAAATTGCATTGGCAAAGACTTCCTAAATGAAGAATCTGCAGTCCTGGGTCCTTGTACCTGGACTTTTTTTCATACAGGGTTATTCAGAGAGGTGAAAAGCAGGAGAATGGAAAATTCTAGGTCAAAATAGCCAAACCAGAAAAGTTTTCCCTTTCATGATCTGCTATTTTGACCTAGAATTTTCCATTCTCCAGTCATTCGCCTGCTTTTCACCGCTCTCTGAATAACTCTGATACAGGGCTATTCAGAAAGAGGTGAAAACCTTGAGAATGACAGAAGTTAAAATTCTAGGTCAAAATAGTCAAACCAGAAAAATTCTCCCATTTTTCTCACTTTCCAAATTGGCTATTTGGTCTAGAATCAGTGTTTCTCAACTCGTTTCCTCGGCCTGGTTTGCCAGATATGTGAAGCACAGGTGATATAATTTGCTGCTCAGTGTTTGCAGTATTCAGTCTGCATTTTCCCAAGGTGATTTGAAAAATCTAGCCTGTAGTGGGTCCTGAGGACTGAAGTTGAGAAACCCTGGTCTAGATTGTTCATTCTCCAGCCAATTCAAGGTTTTCACCTCTCTCTGAATAACCCTGATAGTGTAGCCAGCACAATGATTCAATATCGGGGATATTCAGAAAGAGGTGAAAACCATGGAGAATGACCGGAGAAGTTAAACTTCTCCCATTTATCTCACTTTCCAAATTGACTGTTCATTTTCCTGCCAATTTTCAAGGTTTTCACCTCTCTGAATAACCCTGATATTTTAGGCTCAAAAAAGTTAAGCCAACGCTTGCCCCTGGCAAAACACACAGCGCATGTGAAAGAAAGGGTGTGTAAAGAGACTGGCACTGTAAACACACACACGTAAACACACACACGTAAACACACACACACGTAAACACACACACACGTAAACACACACACACGTAAACACACACACACGTAAACACACACACACGTAAACACACACGTAAACACACACGTAAACACACACGTAAACACACACGTAAACACACACGTAAACACACACGTAAACACACACGTAAACACACACGTAAACACACACGTAAACACACACGTAAACACACACACACGTAAACACACACACACGTACACACACACACACACACGTAAACACACACACACACGTAAACACACACACGTAAACACACACACGTAAACACACACACACACGCACGTAAACACACACACACACACACACACGCACGTAAACACACACACACACGCACTTAAACACACACACACACACACACACGCACGTAAACACACACACACGCACACACGCACGTAAACACACGCACACGCACACACACACTATAACAAAAGTATTAAGAGGAGCCTGGCCACATCCATTAGGTTTCCTTAAAGCACCTATACATTTTGTGTCATTCACATTCTACTGAAGGGAAAGCCAGCCACTGACCCAACCTGACTTCTGCACACTGCAGGGCAGCACTTTCAGGCACTGACAGGGAGCAAAATGGAGATCCGACACCCCAGCCCAAAGCCAGTGACCCATGAAGCACATGCTGTGATCTGACAGCCCTGGTAGAAGAGGAGTTGAGAGTCTTGCTGGCAACTTTGCATCTGCTGAGTCCCCCACCTGTCCTGTCCCTCCCCAGGCAGCCTGGCTAGAGGTACAATACATCATACAGATTGGCAGCTAAGCACTATCTGAACATCAGCACAGAGGAAAGCCATGGCCTCTCTCCCCCCCCCCCCATCATTAACCCTCTCCGCCTGTGAGGTCACTTACCTTTCAGCTGGGCAAAGAGGGCTTTCTGCTGCTGCACCCTTTCAGATCCCTCCTGGGGGGCAGATGTGTTGTGGATTCTTCCAGCCCCAGTTAGCAGACAATAACCAGCCTGGGGTATAACTGGGCAAACCCCAGCTGTGGCAGAGCAGGGCACCCCTGTGCCAGGCTCCTGGACTGCAGCTCCCCATGCAGCCAGTCAGGGGTTGTCCATCATGCAATCTTTTCACAGCCTGCATTTGGAGGGCTGCCTGGCCTAACTGCTAGACTTCCTGTCAATCAGAGGCCGTCCTCTAATGTAGGGGTTTTTCAGGGAATGGCTTGGACCAATGGTGCTTTCCCATTGGTCCAAGCTTTCCCATGCTCTGTCAGTCTGTGCGGCACTAATGAGCAGTGATCTCTGACGTGTGCTGCACACATCTTGAGCAGTTTACTCAATTAGTGCAGCGGGGAAACGTCCTGCTATGCAAATTGCATAGGCTGGGAAAACTAATGCCTGCAGAGGACGGAGCTGACAGCGGGGGAGCAGGTGAGTTTGTTTTTAGTTTATTAATTTATCACTTAATGGCCGGTGCGGCTGTGCCTCACTTGCCTCCACTGAGTGCACGTCCCTGAGGTCCGTGATCGCCAGCTCTAAATCTCTCCGGGGTGGAAGGTGCTTTGCGATCTGTTCTGAACGAACAGATCGTATTGCAGGGTGCAATATGATCTGCGCTTTGAGAACCGATCGCAAAGCACCTTCCACGCCGGTGATCGCTGACTGTCGGTGCTCTGTGATGCAGTGCGCGATGTACAGATCGCAATGCAAAACCCACACCCACTCAGACCACCAGGGAGGGATGTCGGAGGACTGCAAGCCGGAAGTAGTGGTCCATGGTCCAGTGTACCATCACTGGGCCAGACTGCCCCCCCCACTGCCACTGGACCACCAGGGATTCAAGTACTATCTCCTCCCTGCAAAAAAAGAAGCAGGAGAGGGGACAAGGTTTATAGATGAAATTTTTATACATTTTAATGTATAGATCAACTTTATTAAAAAATATATATTCTGTAATTTTAATGTATTTTTAAAATTGAATTGCCGCCTTTATAGAATTTTAAAAAAATTATAGTTTTTACATTCTATGGCAGTGAACTCTGTGTTACCCTCGTAGCTTCCACACAACACATTAGTGTGAATGTTATTGCTGTGGAGCTCTGGGATACGCTCATACACCTCACACATTACTATGCATTTTATTGCTGTGGAGCTCTGATACACTCATACACCCCGCATATTACTGTATCAGAGCTCCACAGCAATAAAAGTGTGTGTGTGTGTATCACCAGACTCCACAGCAAAACCATGGGCACATTGGGCAGTAATGGTGATGCATCAAAGAATTGAATCCGGAGACCAGTGAAGATGTGCACCCCTATGATCTATGTAAATATCTGAATCCTTCCTAGGGCTGTTTTTTTAAAAAATTTAATTACATGGTGTTGGCATCATCTGCAATGAGATATGTAGATAGGAAGGGGACTGACCAGGGTGGAAGCCCTTCAGGGAATGTATTTCCCGCCATCCTCCTCCCTCCACTAGATCCCTTACAAAATATGCAAAGATTCCACAATGAACAACTTGGTTCTAATTAGTGTTTAGCCTCTGTTTTTAGAAGATTGTCTAGGTCTACTCTATTCTAGGGGACTTGAGGCCTTCTTCAATGCAGTTTGTCCCTTCTGAATTTCTGTGTTCAGTAATGGACTGGAGCTTTAGGGGATTAAATCGTATCATGTTTAAAATGAAACCTTGAATGCTGATGCACGTTTTGCATTGAAGCTTCCAATAGAAGAAGCAAATAGTTCTAAATTGGAGCTGAAGTGACCTAAGGCATTTATGGATAGCTTGCGCTGTTTTTCCAAGCTAATGCTTTTTTTGCTCCTTTAGACAACTGTTCTGGCCACACATTGTTTTCTGTTCCTCCGGGTACCTGACCCGTTGTCTCATTTGATGACTGAATGTTGCTGCTGGGTTCTTCCAAAATGGCCTATGCCTACTGAGAACTTAAACCCGTCACCTCTGTCATGCACTCATTTTGTTGTAGCTCAGGGCGTGAAAATCCAGTACTATTTCGCTAGAATATTCTAACGTTAATTTAGTCTGGCGTTGTGTAGATATTGCTAGCCTGATTATTTACGTATTTATTTTTTTCCTTCATCCTTTTGAATCTTTTATTGATGCGAGTGAATTGGCAGTGTTTTCTGTGATAAGAAATATTTTGTTAGCATAGAACCCGAGGTTAAGCTGCCAGTGGTTTAAAAATAGCTAGGGAAAATGGGCTAAAATCCACTAGCCATGTAATAAGGTAAAATGAAAAAAAGAAATGCGTAAACCAAGCAGCCTAGAGATGGCTTTTAGAGATTTATACAGTAGAATGGGCTCACTTTCGAATTCTGTATATAAAGAGTATGGTAAACTATTAACGTTCTTATCACTTTTTTTTTTTTACGATATATGAACTATTACGAAAAAACATTTGTGCATCTTTTGTAAAACAGAATTTCTCAAAGGTACAGATCCAGGTAGAAGCACATTATGGCACAGGGACTACTCTAGTGTGTACAACATTACATTGGAGGGGATGGTGATAAGGTTACATTGGAGTAAATTCAGACAAAAGTGTAAGTAAAAAAAAAGGCTGTTATTGGCCTAGATTCTCAAAGGGTTGTTCTGGTCATAATCGGAGTTGTCCATGGTGCTAAGAGACCCTTCAAATTCACAATGGTTACAGTCCTTCTATACAGTGCCAACAGATTCAGCGTTCCAGAGGATGGGGGCTGTGCATGAGAAATCCTGCAGTCTATCATGGGAAGAGGTAATGCGGGGAGAAGCTAGGTGGAGGTCACTGGTTGACCTTAGGGAGCGGGCTGGGGTGTATTTGGTGATTAGGGAGGACAGGTAGTGGGGAGCTGAGCCAGTGAGAGCTTTGAGGACCTTGAATTTTCTTCTGCAGTGGATGGGGAGCCAGTGAAGGGACTCGCAGAGACAGTGACGGGTGAGGTGGATGAGCCTGGCGGAGGCGTTGAGAATGGATTGTAGGGGGGTGAACCGGGAGCGAGGGGAGGCCAACTATAAGTTTATTACAATAGTCCAGTCGGGAGATTACAAGGGCATGGATGAGTTGCTTTGTGGTATCCGCATGAGAAATGGCCGAATTCTGGAGATATTACGCAACTGGTAAGAGGAGGAAAGAGACTGGATGTGGTGAAGGAAAGAGCAGGGTCAAGTGTAACTTCGAGGCAGCCAACCTGGCTTGAGGGGAAGATAGTGATACCCTAGACCACGACAGAGCAGTCAGGAGGTGGGGAGGCATTAGAGGAAGGAATTAGTAGGAGCTTAGTCTTGCATCTTTGGAAAATACAGTGGTTTAGAGGAAGAACACGTCTGGGTATCATCGCCACAGGTTCCACACAGCAAGACACGGCCATCAGTTCCCAAACATTTGTAGCAAAAGGAGGGAACAAAAATGTCGGCCTTACTGTAGGATTGATGGCTGCTTTTAATGTGAGGAAATACAACATTTCAGTTCAATACATGTGCCTTCTTACTAGATAAAGGTCTGTGTATCGAGCCAAAATGTATTTTGTTGCTCATGTTAAAGCAGCCATATCAATCCTATAGTGTCACCGGCATTACTTTGTAATTTGGCTACTAATGTGCAGCTTGTATAGCTTGTTCAGGACTTGTGTTAGACTGTGAGAAAATACTTTTTTTCTGGTTGTCTTGTTGCACTTCTTCATCCTACTTCCCTGGTTTTAAATGTCCTTTTATTGAAGGAATGGTTGTCGGCGAATAACCCAAATAATGCCCCCCCTCCAGTTTTTATGCAGGTGGGCTTAAAGGAACGCTCTACTCAAATTCTATCCACTCAAGATGGTCAGGATGAGGAGTGCCCCCTGTTTTTGCTATAGTGGAGGAGTTTCCCAGACTCCATCCAGCAGACTGGGAAATTGAAATTCCTGGCTGCTGTTTACTATTGGTTCCTAATGATGTAGCCATGCACGGGGTGTGGATTGGAGCTTCGCTTGTGCAGGTGCTCCATTCTGCGCAGGCGCTACGGGACATTCGTACATACAGTTCGCAAGTCCTGTTGTGGTGCACAATTTGTGTTTGCAATGCTGTGCAGATACTGCAGGGAACACAAATTGCGCAGAAAAGCCTCAGGGACTGCCGGGTTCAGGAGTCCCTGAGCCAAAGAAGATGAGCTTCATGCAGCGAGGGACAAAAGATGAGTAATTTGGGGCAAAATAATAAAAAAAATAGTTGGGTAGAGGCTGTCGGCAGCCTCTGCCCAATTATTATTTAAGGGCAAAACAAGGGGACCTCCACATTTCAGTAGTGTTTTCATTTAAATGCCATGGGCCCTGTGGCTTTCTGGCAACTTCTAAGGCCTACCTCCCTTTCCGGCAGCCGATTTTGTCATTGGCTGCAGTGGGACTACTTGAACTTGGGGTTCCGGAGTCTCTTTGAGTGTATTTCTGTTGTTTGTCTTTTTTTTTTTTTTAATTTTATTGTTAATTTTTATGTCTTAAAGAGGCAAAAAGGACACTCAGTGCCTTTTTGTGTTTCTGTCAATGTATAGTTGTCAGCATCTGTGTGAACCTGTGTGTTTTTTTTTTTTGTTTTTTTTGTCTTGTCATTGTCTCATGCATGGATCTGCCAGTGTGTGCTTGTCAGTATCTGTAATTATCTGAGTTTGTGTGTCTGCGAGTACTCCTGTCCAGGCCTCAAAATTTCAAGTCCAAGTTACTAGCCAGGCCTTAAGAGTTACTCGCCACTAGTTGCCCCACCTAACTCCTATACAGCCATGCCTCTGCATTCCCACTCGCCCTCATGTAATTTCCACTCGCCAAATGCGAGCAGGCGAGTGGAAATTTTGAGGCCTGCTCCTGTCTTTATGTGCATCTGAGTGAATCTGAAGGAGCCGCTTAAAATAACAATTCAAATGTGTTCATGATACAAATGGCTCTGAGGGCCTGGCAGGAAATGAAGGAGTGGTCTATGATGATTGACAAAGCGTGTGTTAGAGGCTGACATTGTGTCTGGCTCTGCTGTAGGTGTTCCCACACCTGTACAGGTATGTTTTTGGATATTTCTGTATCGCTGCACATGTTCTGGTATCTATGTATATATTTTGCTGTTGAGGTCATGTTGTAGGGACAAAGCAATAATGGATGGAGGCAACAGAATTAAGTTTTAACCCAAGCAGCACAATGTCTTGATACCATAAAAAATTCTGTTTAGGCTGTCAGACGAACGCATTCTGAGCACACTGTGTGTCCGTGCACAACTGACGTACTTTCTGACTGATGATACTGTAGACCCCACATGGTCCGTTTTTTGTGGTTTTTTTGACCGATGTAGATAGGAAATAAAATTAATATGTAAAATGAAAAAAATTGATACATGATATGAAAAAACATTCTGTCCGTCAAAAATGCAGTCCGTCTATTTTCCATCACTCGCACACGAAGCTACGCAGACGTGGCGCACTCTGTGCGTCCGTCCTAGCGGTTTGACATTCATACCTAAATTGCGTCCGGTGCCACGTGCGTTGTGCGTCCGCACTTCTGTGCGCACGTACTTCGTGTGTGGGTCTCTATTGATCATAATTTTATGCTACGACGGACGTTAAAATGTGCGGCAACACGGACGTGATCACTGCGTTCATCTGACACGGGTCTTTAAAGGGGGGAAAAATATGTATTCTCAATGCATTTATAGAGCAAACCATGGTAGCACAATGTAGCTCTCTATTTTATAAAGGAACATTTGGGTGAGTGAGTAAATTTGCGCTCTTCTTGATTATAATCCTGTTCCACATGAACAAAAATGCATTTGCTTCTGTGACAAACTGATCTGTCGCATGAAAACCCTCCTTATAATTAAGCAAGTATACCTTAAGTTTAATTGGTGCTTTCAATGTGCACCTTTTTTGAAAGATGGCGTGGTCATGTTGGGAATTAAGTGGTGGATTTACGCAGATGTTTCTTTTTATTTACTTGATCACTGTGTGATGTCCTATAAATTTTATTCTACAAAGAACAGGCTGCAGCCTCCTGGGTAATTGGATTCCTCGAATGAGCAAAAAAACCAAAAACAAAAAAATCCTCTGCTAAATTTTGGGTCAGCCTATAATTATAAACTGGGTACACGCTAGACTCTGTTTTTGCTTTGTTTATAATCCTCTAGTTAATTAATTATACCTTTTTGGTCCATCTGTTTATAATTGTAATTGGGTATCTTGTGGTAACCATATCCTACCCTCTTTTTGTTCTATTTACTAACATTGACATTCCTATCCCTTTGTGTGCTAACACCGCATCCAACATCTCACTGATTACTCGATTTGCAGAATTGAAAGCTTCTAAATCTGATTTTAAAGGGACACTCTAGGGCAGTGATGGCGAACCTTGGAACCCTGATGTTTCTGAACTACATGTCCGATGATGCTCTGTTTAAGGCTGACTGAGCATCAAGGGACATGTCGTTTCAAACCATCTGGGGTGCCTAGGTTCGCCATCACTGGTCTAGGGTTAAAACAGGAGGGGGAGAAATGAAGTGGATTAAACATTAACTGCTCTTGACCCCCCCCTCCTCATGTTTTAACGCTTTAGGCTTTGTGCCGTTGGCAGCACTCGTGTGACCAAAAGGAGAGTTGTTCCAATCCAAGGGCTGTCGGCACAATTCCATTGAGATTCCAGACTCCGCTGCTGCCAATGAAAGTCCCACATATGGGAATCAGAACCAGGGAAATCGCAAAATCTCTTTACAGTTGGCTTTGTTGATGTCAAATTAATAAACCTGTCCATTGCCTGCCAAAACTGAACAGGAGGGCCATTGCACAGGATTGCTCCTCTTGGCAATCACCACACAGCGCAGTGGGTATGACAAATATTTGGGACCAAAGCTATTTCTTGTTTTAATCTTCATGTGATCTTAATTTTTCCTCTTGATTCTTGGAATTTATTTTACAGAACCAGCATAACAATGGTTTTATTCTGTGTTTGGCACACAATCTAATGCCTACTTGTTTGTTATGCCCATACAACCAGTCGCGTAATGTGCTGGGAACCTAGCTCTTATTTGTCACTAGTTATGGTTATTCCATGTGCCAAAGAGTAGCGATGCACTCGGTTATAGTTAAATTTCAGGTATGTCAAAATATTAGGGTGGGTCATGTTTCCAGGGTTGCTCTTCCAGTATTTAATCCAAAAACAAGGGACCTGGCACTCCAATACAGGGTATTTTTTATTTGTTAAACAGTGTTATAGGTGTCCTCATTGTCTTTATCAACTTGATAAAGGCTGTGTAGGCAGTGGAAATGTTGTTCCCCCACATAAAATACCAAGCGTTGGAGTGCCAGGTCCCTGCATTGATTTTTAGGTATGAGTATTGGGATGGCACGGCCACTTATTTATTTTTCTGTTCGGTGAAAGTTCATTGAATCGACCTGGACAACTGGCACAGTGAAATTGAAGTTATCATGGCTAATTCAAACCCAATGGTCTACCTCGCTCCCAGAATAAATGAGCTGGTGTTTGACTGTGACGGTCATTTGGGAATCCCAATGTTCAGTGGAAAAGGTATCTCTACATTAACCCTTTCGCTGCTGAGGCATTTCCATGTTTAAACGTGTTTTGAAGGCTTATTTTAGTATATGACCCAGACATATTATATATCGTTCTTTCCGTCAGACTCGGCAGATTCATAATATGTCATTATTATATGTATACGTCATGACCTGTCTGTATATTATAACAAAAAATGCAATAAAATATGAATTTTCAATAATTTACAACGTGTAAAGTGTTTTTTTTTCACATTTTAACATGGAAGCAATTCCGGTTATATTTTGTATGGGGTGCGCTTGTTAAAAAAAATTAGAAATAGGGTCTCGTTAAATGTATTTTTTTTTTGGGGAAAATTACGCGATTTTTAACAAACGCACCGCATACAAAAATCGTTAGTGCAGCATCATTGTCCACATTATAATTGAAATGGGAACAATATTGCTGCATTAACAAACCAAAAAAAAGAAAACTTTTTTTTTTTTTTTATAATTTTTTAATTTTTATTTTTTTTTAAAAAACTTTTTCACAGTAGTGTTTGGTATCGTTGGAACGGCCATGCTCTGGCCGATCCAACAGTACTAAACATTAACCCCTAGCTGTCACGGATCTGGAGATAGGGGGTTCATTGGAGCCCCCTATCTCCACCATTGGTGGCAGCTAGGGGTTAACTCCAGGACTGCCGTCATCGTGCTATGCACGATGACGCCAGTCCTCAGGGGGAGTTCCCGGAGGCTTGGCCGACATCCAAGATGTCGGCCTGCTCCGGGAAAGGATCACGAACCGGCGTTTTCAGCGCAGATTCGTGATCCGGCCCCCATGGGGTTAATGCCAGGTACCATTTGGAAGGGCAGGCTGTGCCCTTCCAATCGGTGCCTGGCATTAAGCTCAGGACCCCCGCGATCGGGAGGGAGAGAGGTCCGAAGGACCTCACCCCCCCCTCCCTTTCAGGCGCCTCCTCCGCACACGTGGGGGGGGGCGCCTGAAATAGATCTCATCGCACCACCGCGATGACATCTATTGTGCCCACGGCAGTCCCGGATTGACGGGCTGACATCCAAGATGTCAGCCCGCACCGGGGGGCACAGCGCGTCTTCCGCAGCCAACCCTTCCTGCGGCAGGACGCGCTCAGCGCATCCTCCGCAGCGAAGTGGTTAACGTATAACCGTTCTTGGCAATCCAGTGTTCTCCTGCAGAAACCTTTTATTGTGCACAATACATAATGCGCATCAGTGGTTGATCAATTAATGCTTGGTTTAATTTAAAAAATTGTCCTCAGTGATGTTTTTTTTTATTTAAAAAAAATATATACTTTGTTGCCTAATGTTTTAGGCCGGTGTCAGACGAACGCAGTGATTACGTCCGTGTTGCCGCAGTTTGGCATCTGTCGTAGCATAGAATCATGAGCAATAGAGACCCACACATGAAGTGCATCTGCACCGAACTGAGCACGCACGTGGCACCGGACGCAATGTAGGCAAGAAAGTAAAACCGCTAGAACGGATGCGCAGAGTGCGCCACATCCGCGTAGCGTTGTTTGTGTGCGATGGAACGAAGTCAGACGGACCGCATTTGCGACGTCCAGCACCTTGACGCACAAAATGGCTTTTCATATCATGTATCAATTTTTATCATTCATATTTTATTTCCCATACTTCCCTGTTTTCCCCAATGTCCGTCAAGAAAAAACGGATCATGTGGTGTCTGCAGTATCTTCAGTCAGTACGTCTGTCTGTTGTGGACGGTGCGCTCAGAATGCACTCATCTGACATTAGTCTTAGGCATGCGTCAGACGAGCACACTTATTGCTTCTGTCTAACCGCACTGTTTGCTGTCCGTTGTAGCTTTTCAAAGGAGTCAATAGATAACAACACACGAAGCATGTGCGCACTTTTTCACGTGCGCGCAATGCATGTTGCAACGGATGCCAAAATGGCATCAACGTGAAAAAGCTAGATGGACATAGAGAAACAACGGCATACAGTTTTTTTTTTTTGTTTATTTTATGATCCGTCAAAATTAACTGATGCAATGTAACCACAATCTCATCAGTTAAAAAGTACGTCCGTTACTGTGCGCAGTCATTGCGCTCGTCTGACCCCAGCCTCAGTGCTGCGAAGGTGGGGGTGTCCCCTGGCTTCCGTAATGGGCTAGTGAACGAATGAATTCCTCTGCTTGTCACAGCAAATTAGTGCAGTAAAATTTGGACATTATGCGTATAGAGCTCAGACAGCTTCCCTAGAGGAAACTATATTCAGTAAGTAATAAGTGCCAACAGTCGGTGCTGTCATTATTCTGATGGAAAGAGAGGATTATGGGTCATTATTCTTTTCCTGAGGGGTATATAACGTCTATAAAAAGGTGAAGAATAACCTTGGCACCTCACATATTTGCAGACAATATTTTACAGGGTGGCCTGTCTACCTTGTGTGATAAAATAATATTTTATTTTTACCTGCCCTAACGGTTTAAATATCAATGAAACAAACGAAGCCTTAATGCAAACAAATGTACAATCGAAAAGATACTGAATTTACCCCTAAACTACAGATTTATTTTGCCCAAAGACAGTGGCTCCCAACCGCGGTCCTCAAGTACCCCTAACAGGCCAGGTTTTAGGCTGGGGTCAGACGAACGCATTCTGAGCGCACTGTGCGTCCGTGCACAACTGATGTACTTTCTGACTGGTGATACTGTAGACACCACACGGTCTGTTTTTTTTTGACTGATGTAGATGGGGAAAATTAAATTAAAATTAAGATGTAAAATGAAAAAAATTGATACATGATATGAAAAACCATTTTGTTCGTCAAAAATGCAGTCTGTCTGACTACGTTCCATCACTCACACACAAAGCTACGCGGACGTGGCGCACTCTGTGGCATACAGGAAAAAATTGCCCATGTCAATTCCAGGAAATGTCACAGATTATTTAAAATGTTCAGATATCCTGCTTTATGGCGATTTTGCAGTGATCAGTGAGCTGATTATCCGCAATATAGCGTCCAAAAAAAATAAATACCATAAGATACAGTAGTGAGCGACCCCCCCCCCCAAAAGCTATTCTGCATTCTTCCTGGCTGCTGTACTGCAGCGGTAAAGTCTGTTAAAGTTCTTACGGTGGCGGCTGCTCCTTGTAGTTTCTTTTACACTGATACAGGAGAACACTAATATTGACTGAGAAATTGTGTAAAAGTGGTATTATATGCTATTTTAAAATTTCCTTCTGTCGGTCACGAAAGGGATAAAATAGAAGCATACCTTTTACTTGTGTTCATAAATCAGCAGATGTCATTTTAATTACTTGACCAAATGTCAGAAATTAAAGCTTTCGGTGCTGCCTGGTGCAATGCCCACATTTTGCTCGGCAGCACATCACCTGCCAGCAGGGAGAAGTGACATAACACTTTCATGTGTCACCTTTCCAGCCATGCAGGTCCAGGTATATGATCGAGTGGTTGGGATGTTTGATGGTCCACTTATTCTTACCTGTGGTCGTGGACTTCTTGAGACATCTGCATTATTGACTCTTATGTAAGTAACTTCCAACTCTCAAATTCCTGGGAGACTAATGGAAATTGATGGCATTATTATGCGCTTATAATCTGCTACTGGATTCCTGGCTAATTAGATCAATATATTACTGTGACATTTATGGTTCTGACTTAATTTCTTCATGAAAGCAAAGCTTGGCGGTCTAGTTATTTTGGTATCTAAATGTGAAAGCCTCAATCTGTCGTTCTTTGTCTTTCTCAGTTCCTTCCCTTATCTCAATTAAATTACCAATTTTTAAATGTATGCCTTTTTGAAATAAAAAAATTAAATCTTCCTAAATTCCTGCCCCCCCCCTCCACCCTTTTTATTTCCAGAATTTTTTTTTTCTTGTTCTGGAATTAGAAAAGAATATAATTGACATTGGCTAAAGAGAAAGTGGCAAAGTCTTAGGTAGTGAGGTTGAATAACACACAGGTGTTGTCTAACTCTCACACCAAGATAGATTACACTTAACTTTCAGGAATAATACCGGTCTTAAATCTGGAGTGTTACTAGCGTGTTTTTATATTTTCAATTTTTTTTATTTTATTTTGTAGGCGTATTAACTTAAAAGGATACTCCTATTTTTCAACAGAGTTTGCATTTTTGCCCCAAATAATTGGGCAGCGGCTGCTGAGAGCCTCTGCCCAATTATTATTATTTTTGGCTATTTATTTATTAATTTTTTTACTTTCTCGTTGTCGCAGCTCCCCTTCTTTGGCTTATTGACTCCATAACCTGGTAGTCCCTGAAGCTGTTCTGTGCAATTTGCTGACCTACCCAGCTTGCATAGTGTAGGGACAGCGAATTGCGCACGGCTTCACACCTGCACACTTTACGTATGCAAGTTCCGTAGCGTCTACTCAGAGTGACAGTTTGGTGCTTCACACGCTTTCGCAGATCCGATCCATCGCTGCATCTGTGAGCATGCTCACTGTCATTGGTGGTCTGTGAAGGTGACTTCAGATACTCTACATGCTGAAATCTCTAGTGACCTGGTCAACGGTAACCCATGAAATTCAAAATCCTGGCTGCTGGTGATAGGAGTGTGTGAAGGAAAGTCCTTTGCTTCACACAGGCTTGCACAAAAGCTGGTCACACCAAAGTAACCAACTTTTGGTCACTATGGTGTGGCCCATTGTTTGTGTGCAAGTCTGCTACGGAACAGTGGACCCTTTTGGTGGTGCACCCAGAAGATTACCAAACGACAGATTTGCTCCCACTGTGGTAGGCATGCTTTTCTGCTTTTGATTCACACAGGGATATTTCCAGTTGGGGCATCCTGACTACTTTAAACACCGTGGCCACTTTTATCTTTTTAAAGTGTTTCTTCGGAATTATATAAAATCACTTCTTAACGTTTTTCTTTTCTCTTCTTTTTTTAGTGGTGGCTTAGGTAGTTTGCTTCATACATTTATCCTA
This sequence comes from Leptobrachium leishanense, assembly GCA_009667805.1. NCBI lineage: Eukaryota > Metazoa > Chordata > Amphibia > Anura > Megophryidae > Leptobrachium > Leptobrachium leishanense. The sequence goes on along the minus strand of CM019066.1, from coordinate 301,751,444 downwards.
TTGGCTGCTGCCTATTTCCGTACATTCTACAAACATCTGGTGATTCAGACTTAAAGAATAATATAGCCACTAGTAATACTGTTGTTTGGCTGTTTTTAAAAAAATTCTGTGATTCAAACGGTTATCGGTGGATCAGGTCAGCTGATTTCATTGGGATACAGAGTCAAAACTCTAGGAATGCATCAATTGACTGGGTTGCGGTAAACCTACAGACCGCTAAAAGAATTCTTCTCAGTGTGTGTGTTTTTGAATTTTGTGGAAATCGTATTTGGCACAGCAAAGGATACTTGAATCTTTTGAGAGGAAGGCTGGTAATGTTCTCCAACAAAGTGCTTTTTATCCTTGTGCACACCAAGGAACCAGATATTGCCAAGAACACGTTCTGTTCATGCATACTTCTACCCTTGGGGCCATTGAGTCATTTATACCCACATTTTGCCCTTGATTTATTTATTTTTTTAAGGCCCCTTTCACACCTGGGCATTTTACAGCGCGTTCCTGCGAGCTGTAAAACGCTCAAGCATGGAAATCCCGTGATTTCCTATGGGGCCCGTTCACACCTGGGCGTTTTACAGTGCGCAGGAACGCGCTGTAAAACATCCAACGCCCAAAGAAGTACGGGAGCTTCTTTGGAGCGTATTGCAGCGCGTTCACGCTGCAGTCTATGGCCGTGAACACGCTGCAATGTGCGTTCGCGTGTTTTTTACATTTGCACGATACGCGCGTCAAAAAACGCACGTATTGCGTGCGTCAAAAAACGCGCAGGTGTGAACCCAGCCTAAATTCCTGTGGCAAACCTATGAACCATTTGAAGCACATCGTTTTGCCACGTTAACCGTGGTTGACAATTACTGCAGTAAATCTTTTTAATACTGAAGTTCTTCACAATACACCACACGTGAAACGGCTCACAATATGTACCCTTTTCATCGACGGGAAGTTCAAGCTGTGATGTATTATCCTTGTTTGCGTTTACAAATTGAATTTCTGTCGGAGACTGAAGGGTGGATTTAATACAACTATATCGTGAAGGTCACCAATCGAAAACTAAAGCATTGTCTAATGAAGACATTTGTTTTTCATTTATTGGCTCATCCCCGCAACCTTAATAATCTTTAAGACAACCTATGTCTAGGAGTATTGGTGTGTAGTTGACCAACATTTATGATGTTTGTAAGGTGGAACGTTAAGCCAGGACCACGTGATTCTCCTGGAGCATTAAAATTTGTGAACATGAACATCATTTTAAATTAATGTTGAACCTCGGGTTTTATTCAAAAGGGAAAAAATAAAGGTTTGAGTCGACTTCTAGGTGTTCCTTCTAGATAAACCATTAAAACCAATTGAAAAGTGGTTTAGCAGATGCTTTTTAGCAAAACAATACTCCCAATTTGATCCATTACGCTTATGTTCTATTTATCACTTGAAGACCAAGTCCTCCTCGTAAATGGTGCTGAAGTAGACCTTGATCTGAGAATGGTGATTGGTGCTGGAGTTTAATGAATAAATTCCATGTCTGCCAGTCCAAAATACTGAGAAATGATTTGTTGAATTTTGTAATTTGTATGCATTCTTTGTTACATGTTATGAAAGCTATTGGAACGTGTAGATACGTATATGAATGTTTTGATAATGGTATATTTGGCTGGGCATAATGAGCATGGTTAAGTCAATGTTCAGGCCCGTGTCAGACGAACGCAGTGATCAAGTCTGTGTCGCCGCACAGTTTAACGTCCGTCGTAGCATAGAATCATGATCAATAAAGAATCACACATGAAGTATGTGCGCACCGAACTGCGCACGCACAAAGCACATGGCAAACTGACGCAAGTTGGGCAAGAACGTAAAACCGCTACCACGGACGTGCAGAGTGCGCCATGTCCGCGTAGCATTCTGTGTGAGTGAGATGTCAGACGCAGCGCATTTGCGACGTCCAGCACCTTGATGCACAAAATGGCTTTTCATATCCTTTTCAAATTATTATCATTTTTCATATTTTGTTTCCCATAATTCCCCCATTTTTTTTTTTCCCTATGTCCGTCAACAAAAACAGAGCGTGTGAGGTCTACAGTATCTTCCGTCAGTACGGCTGTCCGTTATGCACGCACGCAGAGTGCGCTCAGACTGCGTTTGTCTGACTGTAGCCTAATCTTGCGAGGTAGCTGGTGCCTGTATAACTCCTATGAATTTTCTCTCGTTGGCCTGCATTTGGGACATAATGGTGGAAATGGACTCGCGTTGAGAGTCGATGAATTGGTTGAATTCTCCAACTTCCCAGAGTTACATGACAGCTGACGCTTCAATGAAAGCTGCAGCATGCCTGAGCAGGACTGCAGGACTGACACTTGAATGGCGGCATAGAATAGGGCAAAACAAATCTGTATCTGGGTGGTAAATTCAGTATCTTTTATATTGTACATTTGTTTGCATTGAGGCTTCATTTGTTTCATGATATTTACAGTGTTAGAAAAGGTAAAAATAAATGATTTTATCATACAAGGTAAGTATTCTGGACACTTGTTAATGCCTGGCTAAACATTCAACCGACACAATGCCATTTAAACAGTATTTTAACCATTCTAATAGATGTACTTCTGATTAAAATAAAAACTGTTTTGGGTTGGGTGCAGTATTGGAGTTTTTAAGAAAAAAAGGCAAATTAAATCTGGCCAGCCTATATCGAGTGCTCATATTCTGTACATTTAAAGTTGTGAAAAAACATTCAAGGGATTTGCATGTCTAGAAAATGTTTTTTTAAGTTGACATTTAAATACTTTTATACCTATAGACTAGAATAAATCAAAGGTTTTAACGATGTGTTTAAAAAAAAAAAAAGGTTTTAGTTTCTTGCTTTAAACTGTCATTTCATCTTCTCTGGCGACGCCCCTCAGCTAGGGGTGTTTCTTCAGCTCTGACTTCCTTAATATTCCCCGCCCACTTTCACTCAAAGCTTCACATGAACTACATTTCTTGCTCCATCTTGCCCCTATGCACCCCACTACTTCACATACTCAGCTATTACCCCCACCCGCTGACTCGCTCCCACATTCACGCTTTCACAGACTCACCCGCTGACACGCTCACTTGCGCTCTTTCAAGATTTACATACTCACTGTCTCAAAGTCCCTCACACAGTCACTCCCTCTCACTCTTTCTTGTGTTGTCGATCTACTGCGCGCTCTCACTGCACCTTTTCTTGTGCTCTCTCTGCTTTATCTCGCTGTCTTTCTTTCTTTACCGTTTCTTGCTGTGTTTCTGTGCTTTTCTTTGTTGTCCCTCTCTGTCTCTTTTTCTCCGTGTGTGTGTAATGGATTTCTTTCCTTCCCGGTCTCTGCAGTAGCTGGGGGTGAAAGGTCAGCCCCGCCCTCTCCTCGGCTCACAGTGCAGGAGGGTGGAGGAGCCACTCAGACGCACATGCTCAGTGCGTTTTTTAGCTCTCCCTAGGTATAGGCACTGATTGGTTAGCTCAAACTGCCTCCTGAGGTGGGTGTGGAAAACTCAAAGAAAAGCAGGTAAATATGAAAAAATAACATATTTACTTATGCCTACTGAATGACACTACGGACTCATTCAAAAGGCATCGCACGTTTTAAAAGCACACTAGCAATGCATGCATGTCCCTTTTAACTGACGTTTGTAAACATTGCACTATTTTATGTCCATTTCATCAGTTTAATAAAAATTCAAGCTTTTAAGCTTACAAACATGGCCCTGTCTAGACTCTGGCTATTGCAATGCTGCCTCTTATGACCCTGTACGTAAAGGCTCATCAACCATGGCCCTCCAGATACTTTTGAACTACATCTCCCTTGATGCTCAGCTACTCAGTAAGTTGAAGCTTCATGGGAAATGTAGATTCAAAACAACTGGAGTGCTAAGGTTGCTGAACACTACTATAAGACATGGTACCAGATATGCATGGGTCCAAATGACCTAGGAGGAAAACTTCATTTCTGTTATCCTGCTCCTTTACAATACTGTCAGCAAGCCGGGAGAGTCATACATCAAATATGTCAGCCTACTGTAGGGGAAGCCCCAGATTAGCACTGTGCTGCGGCGTCACATTTCGTGGCTGTACTGAGCTGCCTTGGCAAATTTGGGGAGGGGGGGGGACAGATGCCGATTAATGGCAATATGATGAATATTGACTCCTTATAGTGGGTCTATCCTTACTTTAGATGTGCACTTGCTGTGCTAAACATGGCATATACAAGATGGAAGCCCATGGCTTGAAAAGGGTTCAAGAAGGCTGACTAAATACACAAAGTAGCATTGGAACGGTTTCAAAAGAGCAGACGAGCCTCATTAAAAATGATTTTATATGTGAAATGATATTGCAAGGCTTAAATGGGCTTTAAAAGACATGGACCTAGACGTTTAAGCCATGTTTCCTGATCTTCCTGTTGTGAACATTCATGATGTGACTGCATTACACACGGAATTATCTGCAAAGTGCCTCAGTTCACATGTCAATCTTGCCAGTTTTGATATTGTGAGGTCGTAGGGATTGAATTTTCTGTGGTTTGTGTTTTTGCGCATTAGTAGTGCTAGAATTCTTTGTGATGTTTAGTTTTCCTGTGTATATAGCACACTTTTGAGGAGGGAAAAAAACTGGGACCGATACCAAGGAGGAAGCATTTTATATTTAATAATCGGAAACAGAAATAAGTGAAAGTCAAATATAAACGGACCATTATTTAGATGCAAACTGTAACTGAACTTGGTTATATGTAAAAGTGTTTAGTCTGAGTCCAGAATTGTAATTTTGTTTGTGATATTTATAGCTGGGTTTCTTTATTGTTCTGGGAAAACTGCGTGAGAAACCTGCTTGGAACTACATTTATACAATTTTCTTTTCTGTTATGAAGGCTGGTCGGTAGAAGAACAAAAGGAGAAAAACCAAGGCTTCTCGAGCAAATTTACTACATAAAAATTAAACGCAATCGTTAGAAATTAGCATTATTTTTACATTCACCTTTTTTTTTAAAAAAAATTATAGACTATATATACAGTACAATCGTGAACATCTTGAAAGTGATTGGACTTGACCCCAGAAGAGTGAGTGTTTTTTTAATATCACATCCTCTTCCTGTTTCCAGTGAAAATCAGTAACTGGTTCTTATCGACCAATCCCTGGGTTACGAGTATTTTAAATTTGAGAAGGTACGCGGGTGATGTGTCTGACAGTTCGTTTAATCATTGTTGGATGTCCATTAAGACAATTCTGGATAATAAGCTTTTGTGGTCGGGAATTTTGCTCATCTTTGACACATGTAGAGCAGAGGTGCACATTAGCTTATTTTCCGTCTAGTTGAGAATTGTTGAATGGATGGACATATAGGTTGGCGGTTGAGTGGATGGTTGGATAAATGGATGGCTAGTTCAGTGGCTGTATGAATGGATAGATTGGTCAACCTAATATTAATCTATTCCGTATATACAAGTTTCTTCTTCTAAAAAAAAAAAAAACCAACCCCCCCCCCTCGCCATAAAAAGGATTCTTTTTTTAATGATTGTATGTTACATACAAAATGTAATCTTAAAAATATGTCTGGAAATTATCAGTAAGTCATTTTAAGTACCATAATGTGACACATGTTAACTTTGTTTAGAGGTGGGACTAAGTCATTGTTTGCAAGTCTTTGTATTTAAAGGGACACTCTAGGCAACATGACCACCTAAGCTATTTTAGGTGGTCATGATGCCCGGAGTATCCTTCCCTCTGTCCCTCCTCCCTCCGCTCAGCGGTTCAGCAGAAAATGCTGAAAACAGCTGAGAGAGGCGGAGGAGTTTACTCCGCCCTCCCAGCTGTCAGTCAGCAGAGCGGGAATCATATTTCCCGCTTCTGCCGACTTTTGCCGAGTAGGAGACGTCATCGCGCTTTCAGCGCGATGACTTCTCCAACTCACTGCAGAAGCTGGCGGCTCCCTCTGAGGGTTAGTGTTGCGCGCATCCTCTTGCGCGCAACACTAATCCTCAGAGGGAGCCGGGAGGAAGCCTGCCGATTGGCTGGCTTAGGCTAGGGACAGATGAGCGCATTTTCTGCGGCCACCGTCAAAATGTACGTTGATGCGTGCGCACGCATTTTTTCACGGAATACGCTTAAGTGGTCAGACGACCACAGTCGCAGGTACTCACCAACGCAATTCTAGGGAAATCCGGCTGTTTGAACGTTATGTAGGCCGCACACTAGCAGCGTCTGACGTCTCCTAATCACGCACACACGCTGCCATGCGGCCGCAGCGCACTCTGTACGTCTGTAGCAGCGGTTTCACGTTCTGAGAAAAATGCGTTCATTTGCCGGTTGCGTGGTGTCGGCGCACTTTTGTACGCACGTACTGCGTATATTGGCCGTCATTGGCCGTTATGTGCTGCTACTGCCGCCGTGATTTAGTGCGCCTGCACGCGCGTTCCGACTGCCCCACTCTGACCCTAGCCTTACGTGAGAGGCGCGCATGCGCGCTTCTCACGTAAACCAGAAGGCAAGAAGACTCAAGAAGGACGGGAGCGGAAGAGGAGGGAGGGGAGTATAAAAAAAAAAGACGCCGCTGGAAACAAGAGGATTTTAGGGTAAGTATTACAGTTACAAAAACATAAACAAAAAAAACCTATTTATTAAGGGAATAGGGATAGGTTAGGATACTAAAAAAATCACCCCCCCTTTTTTTTAAGTGTCCCTTTAAGTCCCGAGTCTAGGTCAAGTCCTACGCTTTAAACTTTAGGCTTCAAGTGTTCAAGTCATTGGGTCCCTTTGCATAATTTTTTGTTTCAGGGCATTGATTACTCACGTTTTTAAAATGTTTATCTGCTTTTCTTCCTTAACTTTCATGTGATATACATAAAGGACAGACTGAGAATAACAAAATTATTATAGAAATGACATAACATGACTGCAAGAACCCAAGTAGATGAAAAATGCTATGCTGTCATACTTTGAGGGAATGAATGTTTGAATCGGTGAGCGCTGTTTTCTTCGCACCCTATTATGCGTTGCACTTGTAAAATATTAAATTTGCCAAACCTGTCAGACATTTGTGTACAATGGGGTTGTAGTATGATGTCTCCGTGGCTGGTTTTAGAAGTTCTAATGACTCTGAAGTCAGACGGCTCAAGTCATTGCTGCCAAACTCGAGGTCAAATCACCAATCTTCTTTGAATATGTGAAGTATTCATCAAATTTGTGACTTTAGTCAGTCGTTTGACTCGGCGCTACGAAACTTGTTAGCGCTTTATGAAAGGTCCACACCTGACTCCTTTTTTTTTTTTTTTTTTTTTTAATCAAAGTCCTCATGTTGGAAATTTGACTTTTTTTTTTGTTACGTTCAGTCCCAGTGGTACATCATGTGTCTGTTTAGCCTTGGTAGCAATCCTACCTCCTTGCCGTTCAGTTGGCTAGTCTTTTTTTTAGTTCTTTTAAAATTCCACTCCTCATACAGTGGATAGCGAAAGTCTACACACCCGCGTTAAAATGGCATGTTTCTGTGTTGTAAAAAAAAATTAACAAAAGCCAAATCATTTCAGAACTTTTTTCACGTGACCTATAAGCTGTACAAATCCATGAAAAAACAACTGAAATCTTTTTTAGGTGGAGGGAGGAAAAATAAAAAAAAAATGTGCTGCATAAGTGTGCACACCCTTGAGGCTAGGGTCAGACGAGAGTGTTTTCTACAGACTGTGCGCCCGTGCAGTACGGATGCACTTTTTGACGGAAGACGCAGCAGTGGCCACACAGTCCGTTTTTTTTTCACTGACATTATTTTTGACGGATGTAGGAGGGAAAATAAATTAAATCTGAGAACCATTTTGTCCCTTGAAAATGCTGGATGTATAAATGCAGTCCGTCTTACCACGTTCATCACTCACACACAAAGCTATGCGGATGTGGCGCACTCCTCACGTCCGTCCTAGCGGTTCGACGTTCTTGCTAACCTGCGTCCGTTTGCTACGTCCGTAGTGCGTCCACACTTCCGTGCGGATGTACTTCGTGTGTGGGCCTTCATTGGTCATGATTATCTGCTACCATGGACTTACTAAAGTGCGGCTACATGGACGTTAACACTGTGTTCCTCTGACCCCAGCCTAAACAAATACTTTGTAGAAGCACCTTTTGAATTCATTACAGCACACAATCAGCATGGCACATCTTGTCTTGGCAATATTTGCCCACTCTTCTTTGCAGAAACACTCCAAATCTGTCAGGTTGTGAGGGCATCTCCCGGGCACAGCCTTCTTCAGATCACCCCACAGACTTTCCATCAGATTCAGGTCTGGACTCTGGCTGGGCCATTCCAAAACGTTAATCTTCTTCTGGTGACGCCATTCCATTATTGATTTGGATGTATGCTTTGGTTTGCTGTCATGCTGAAGGAAAACTGCCCCAAGCATGATTCTGCCACCACCATGCTTCACTGTGGGTATGGCGCTCTTTTGGTGATGTGCAGCATTTTTGCGCCAAACAACTCTTTTGGAATTATGGCCAAAATGTTTAACCTTGATTTCATCAGACCAGAACACCTTTTCCCACATGCGTTTGGGAAACTTCAGATGTGTTGTTGCAAAATTTATCCGAGCTTGGATGTCTTTCTTCGTAAAAGGCTTCCGTCTTGCCACTCTACCCAATAGCCCAGACATATGACGAATACGGGAGATTGTTGTCACGTGTACCACACAGCCAGTACTTGCCAGATAGTCCTGCAGCTCCTTTAATGTTGCTGTAGGCCTCTTGGCAGCCTCCCTGACCAGTTTTCTTCTCGCCTTTTCATCACATTTGGAGGGATGTCCAGTGTTTGGTAATGGCACTGTTGCACCATATTTTCTCCACTTTATGACTGTATTATCTAATGACTTGGAAATTCTTTTGTACCGTTCATAGTCTCGTGCATTTTATGCATTATCCCCAGGCTAATTACTTTTCCCTTTAATGCCTTCCCTCCATTTTTGATAGTTTATGCTAGTACAAAAAACTTCTGTTTTACCACCATGCTTCCCCCACCTCCTCCCCCTCACATGTCATTACCTGCTTGCTCTCCTAAAAGCTCTGCCTCTTCCATTCCTACAGCTCACAACACACAAGCATCACCATTCCCATGAACCCAGGACGTACTTGAAAACGAGAAATCTCAATGTATCCTTCCTGGTAAAATCCTTTATAAATAAAATTCCAGACTCTGCAGTGCCGCCCGCCCGATCCACCCAGTCCTAGGCCCAAACTCATTCATTCCCCTCCACCTGCTGCCACTTTATTCTAATCAACCTGTAGCTTGCTATTTTCTCTCTAGCCACCAGATCCACACTCCCCTTCTGTTTCACTCACCCCTGTCCTTTATATTGTAAGCTCAAGGGATGTCTGGCTGAGCACTTGCATAAAGCGCTGTATCAGTAAGGCAATTATCCTACGGGCAGGGCGCTCTGTTCCTTCTGTGTTTTAGTAGGTCTCCTGTCTGCACTCCCCCATTGTACAGCACTGCGGAATATGCTGGCGCTTTATAAATACATAATAATAATTACTACTTACTGATACCTTTTAACAATGAGATCCCTCTGATGCTTTGGAAGCTTCTCTGGCGATCATGGCTTATGCTGTAGGATGCGACTAAGAAAATGTCAGGAAAGACCAAGAACAGCTGAACTTTATTTGGGGTTAATCAGAGGCATTTTAAATGATGGCAGGTGTGTACTGACTCCTGTTTAACATGATTTTCAATGTGTTTGCTTAATTCTGAACACGGCGACATCCCCAGTTATAAGAGGGGCTGCACACGTATGCAAACATTGTTTTCGTTTTTTATTTTCCCTCCACCTGAAAGATTTCAGTCTGGTTTTCAGTTGTTGTACAGTTTATAGGTCACATTAAAGGTGGAAGAAGTTCTGAAATTAGAAAAATTTTTTTTTTTTTTTTTTTACGTTACAGAAACCTGACATTTTAACAGGGGTGTGTAGACTTTTGCTATCCACTGTATGTTCTGATCACTATTCAAGCAGCACATGACAGGCGAGCGGATCATACATGGCAAGATTGTATTTTTATTTTTTTTAAAACAAATATTGATCTTGAGTTTCCTGTATGATTGACGGATGGATGAATACCAACTTGCACGGCTCATAAGGCACACAAAGCAGGCTTTTACAGCAGCCTCTTATTCCTCACTGCTGAGCACGTGTTCATGTTAAAAGGAACATCTGACATGGTATCTCAAGGTCTGTATTCCTTAGCAAATAATCAATAACCTAATGACATCTGTAAATATATCTGTAAGAAGATACATTTACGTTACATCATTTATGCGCTGAAAACACACGTGTATGCTGTTTGTCAGGGACCAAACATGACCCCCGCTTGAGCTTATGGACCCCCTGGTATCTTCTACATACAATGCAAGAGCTATCTTGTTCAATTTAATATTTAGTTGTTAAACTAGAAAATGTCTCAACACTGTTGCCTTGGTTATTTGTCTGTTGAAGGCAGATTATTCTGAATGCATTAAGCCTGATCCCTCTCAGCACAAGAGGTACAAATAGAGCATTAATATTAGTACCGGCTGGGTGGAGTAAAGGTAACATCACTGCTCTGCGTGGAGAGAGCCTGTGGAGACATGGGTTCGATCCTGGCAAGAGCTCCTCTCCAGTAAGTGTCCTTGGGTAAGACACCTAACGGTACATACTCGCCACCCAGGACATATTTGAAAACGAGAGAAATCTCAATGTATCCTTCCTGGTAAAATCCTTTCTCAAAAAAAAAATATAATGTATATATGTTTTTCTTGGGTTCTAAAAAAGTTGTTCTGTTGCTTTTTAAAGAGTTGAATTAGAATCCGTTCTCCAATTACCGGCTGGGTGGAGTAGAGGTAATGTCCCTGCTCTGCATGGAGAGAGCCTGTGGAGTCATGGGTTTGATCCCAGCGAGCAACCTCTCCAGTAAGTGTCCTTGGGCAAGACACCTAACGGTACATACTCGCCACCCAGGACATACTTGAAAACGAGAGAAATCTCAATGTATCCTTCCTGGTAAAATCCTTTCACAAAAAAAAAAAAAAAAATTAGTCCATGTTCTATTTTTTTTTTTTTTTTTTTGGGAGCTGGGAGGGCGGAGTAAAGTCCTCCGCGTCTCTCAGCTGTTTTCAGTTGTTTCAGCCGATCGGCTGAGCGGAGGGAGGGGGCGCAGACAAGGGCATACTCAGGGCATCATGACTAAAAAAAGCTTAGGTGGTCATGTTGCCTAGAGTATCCCTTTAAGATCATTAAGCCTTTCCTGGTAACTTTTCTCCTTTTACACCCGACTACAGCCAGTTTGGTTTTATGGAATCTATGTTCTCCAGTATGTATAATACATACACTGCCTAATCACGGCACTTCATTTAAAATCCCTTCCTGATTAATGACTTTCCTGCTTGCAATTGATTTTCCTCCTGCAACATCTATGCTACAGAAGCACCTTCTCCTCCGAGCACCCCCTCTGCATAAATGAAATGTGGAAAAAACAAGGTGCAGCAAGTGACCTGATTTCTAGAATGTGCCAGATTGATGAAAAAGTGTGTGAAACTGTGTCAACTTGATAAATGTGTGTGTAATTATGTGTATATTTCCTATGCATGTAATCATTTTTCCCCCTATGAGAAGCATTTGATTGAATAGGATCAGGAATATTGGGAGGTATCATACTGGATCTAATAGAAGTTCTGAGGCCCGTGTCAGACGAACGCAGTGATCACATCCGTGTTGCCGCACAGTTTAACGTCCGTCGTTGCATAGAGTCATGAGCAATATAGAGACCCACACACTAAGTGCGTCCGCACCGAACTGCGCACGCACAACGCACGTGGCAAACGGGCGCAAGAACGTAAAACCGCTAACATGGACGCGCAGAGTGTGCCACGTCCACGTACCATTCTGTGTGTGTGAGGAGACGTCAGACGCAGCGCATTTGCGACATCCAGCACCTTGACGCACAAAATGCCTTTTCATATCCTTTTTCATATTCCTTTTGTTTCCCACATTTCCCTGTTTTTCTACGTCCGTCATAAAAAAACGGACAGTGTGGCGTCTACAGTAACTTCCGTCAGAACGTCCGTCGTTGTGCACGCACGCAGAGTGCGCTCAGACGGTGTTCGTCTGACCCTAGCCTAAACATATCAAATTTACTTTAAAAACGGCTTTTTACTTTGAGGTTTTCCTTCTCCGTCATTTTAAAAATCCATGTTAAAAGACACTTGATGTTTTTTCGATGCTTATGAGATCTGCATCATTAATTTATATCCACAGACTTCTTATGATCATTGTATAGATTTAAAAATTTTTACAAATTAAAAGACTTGTCGGGCATTATGGGATATCAGGTTTAGAACTTGCGAGTATTAGACTGTCAATACTTTTACTGCATCAATAACCATATAATGATCACACATAGATGTAACAAGCCACACATTTGCTTAGAGGGCCGTGGTCAGGAACATTATTCGGGGTGTAAATATTTGTATGACCTGCAATAAATGGTTTTCAGTCGATACCAGGTTTATTATGGACAGGTTCTATTTGCACCTCCAGTTCTTGCCATTGACTTTAAAAAGTTACGCCCCTTTTATGAGTGCATATACTGTACAGGCAAGTACATATATTTATTATCAAATCATAATTTTGTTGCTGTAGTGTCAAAGGAGTCAGATTTAGAATTGGGCAAAGTTGGCATGTGCCTACAGGTGCCTACCACAGGGGGCGACCTGCTCTAAAGAAATTAAATTACAATTTAAAATACTTTGAACCCCTATATGCTACAAGGTCATGTGAGGCATCATAGGAAAGGCCAGGGTATGGCCTTTCCAAATTGTACCAAACATGACCAGCTTTTATGTAAACCGAAAAAAAAAATATTTTATAAACGCAACACTGGTGTTCACTTTTCAGTTATAAATTGACCACTGAAGTTGCACAAACTCACCTCGTTGTCCACACCACCAGAAAGTATGGAAGTGATGGCAAAATGCACTGTTTCATCGAAAACCTAAACCTTTGCACTGCAGTGAGGAGAGGCAGGGGGGCCTTTGGAAAGGTCAGAGTCTGGCCTTTTCAACGATTCCAAATATGACCATGTAATGGTTAATTAAAAGATAGGGGGCTGGTGCAAATTTTTTTCTTGTCCTTTTTATATATTTTTTTTCTCCCATAAAGCAAACAAAGCCACTGTACTGACTCCTTTACCATGCCGGGACAAATGGGGCGATGGCGAATGTGTTGTGCATTGGTATTGCAACAAATTCTGCCCCTTCTTTAGACGCAGGGGCAGAGAGCAATTCCAGGCGCACCTTAATTTCCTTTTTTGCTAATCTAATCACACCATCACTTACCTGTCTTTTAAACGCAAGCAACATAGAAATTTTCAAATTTTTACAGTTTATAAATTTTCCAACAAAATGACACTTTTTGGGGTGTGGTACATGGCTCCAGATTTCCATGTCTACAGGCTTCTGAGATGTAAATCTGGCCCTTATCAAGGAGCATTCCAAGTCCTTTTAACTAACTTGAAATTGTGTGCTAGTGTCCTCTAAACACTGCCCTTCCCACCCTGAGGGCAGGGATAATCTTCTAAAGGAGAGGCCTTCCATCCGCCTAAAAAGCTGTACGTCAGCTCTTGGACAATCTGAGCTTTCTGATCAGTACCAGGGGCATACCATGACATTTTGCCTCTTGGGGTGAAAAGGCCAATGCACTGCATGTAGTATGAAAACGACCATAACAAAAATGTCCACAAGCAGTGCCAGGCGGAGCGCTCCCGCATCAAGTGCCCACCGCCAACCCTCCTTATGTGGTGCTTGGAGCGGTCGTCCTCCCGCCCCCCCCCCGTCAATACCCAACCGATCAGCATTGTCCAGGTTTTGCGCAAAGCTGATCTTCCAGTGCAACTCTAATTGGGTTTCCCACTGCCCAGAAGGCCAACAATCAGCTCTTGCTGCACAGACTTCTGGGCTTCTGATCAGCGTCACACAGTTCAACCAATGCTGCTCAGTGCAGAAGCCACTTACTGGCTACATGCCCGCCAATTGCAGGAACCAGCAGAAATTGCCAGTAATGAAAATATACAATGGAGGCTGTAGCACTGGAGAAAATGTGAATTTAACCCATTGTAAACTAACCAGGGAACCGATCAGAAAAGGTGCAGCTTTTGCAACGCTGTTCAAAATTAAAAGAACTCCCTCAAGGTACAAAGTTCATACTCAAATGACGACTTCTGTTATACAGAGCCCAGACCTTGCAAAGGATTTCCTGAAACATTACCTATGGTAACAGTCTTTGGAGGGTTAGATTTGGTTCCGTGTTTAATTTAGTGTTACTTCACAGGAACAAGTCCTTTGAGTGTGTGTGTGTGTGTGTATATATATATATATATATATATATAACATGTGCAAAAATCTAATGGTTTAACATACAGCAGTGATGACTCCATCCTTTTTTCATGCACAGGTTCGCCATATTAGGCTGACTTGCGATGCCCATGGTTGACCTGGGGACAGTTCGTAAAGCCACATTTCTGTTATTTATCTGCTCTAACTTCTACCTAACTAAAGGGGGGGGACAAACATTCACATGTGCTTCCTCATAATTGTGCTGTGCAATGACCACATGCAGTGTGTCTAATAGAGCAGCGCACTATGGCGTACATCGGAGAGCAGTATTAAGTTACAAATAGTACTTAAGTACCACCTTAATACTCCTTTTTAAATGATAAACCGCTCGTAAAAATGGTGGTGTACGGTGACAATTATAGTATCGTGTGCCATGAGATTTAAAAGATTGAAAATCATTGCTGCTGCGGCGTTGGGGGGGGGGGGGAAGAAGACGACAAAAAAAATAGAACATGGACTAATTGGAGAACGGATTCTAATTAAACTCTTTAAAAAGCAACAGAACAACTTTTTTGGAACCCAAGAAAAATAAATGTGTATATATATAATAATATATATATATATATATTATTTTACCAGGAATGATTCATTGAGATTTCTCTCATTTTCAAGTATGTCCTGGGTGGCGAGTATGTACCGTTAGGTGTCTTGCCCAAGGACACTCACTGGAGAGGAGCTCTTGCCAGGATCGAACCCATGTCTCCACAGGCTCTCTCCACGCAGAGCAGTGATGTTACCTTTACTCCACCCAGCCGGTACTAATATTAATGCTCTATTTGTACCTCTTGTGCTGAGAGGGATCAGGCTTAATGCATTCAGAATAATCTGCCTTCAACAGACAAATAACCAAGGCAACAGTGTTGAGACGTTTTCTAGTTTAACAACTAAATATTAAATTGAACAAGATAGCTCTTGCATTGTATGCAGAAGATACCAGGGGGTCCATAAGCTCAAGCGGGGTTTTTTTTTTGCTTTCAGCGCGATGATGTCTCCAACTCGCCGCAGTAGCTGGCGGCAGCGGCTGAGGATTAGTGTTGCGCGCATTCTCTTGCGCGCAACACTAATCAAAGAAGATGGAGCCAGGAGGAAGCCTGCTGATTGGCTGGCTTACGTGAGAGGCGCGCATGCACGCTTCTCACGTAAACCATTAGCCAAATGAAAGCTTTAGAAGGACGGGACCGGAAGAGAAGGGAGGGGAGTATAAAAAAAGACATTGGAAACAAGTGGATTTTAGGGTAAGTATTACAGTAAAAAAAATAAAAATCCCTACCTAGTTATTGAGGGAATAGGTATAGTTTAATCAAAATTCCCCCCCCCCCCGTTTTTTTTTACATTAGAGTGTTCCTTTAACATGTATAGCTTGGAAAAAAGACGAGACAGAGGAGATATGATAGAAACATTTAAATACGTAAAGGGAATCCACAAGGTAGAGGAAGGGAGTATATTTAAAAGGAAACAAAATAGCAAAACAAGAGGACATAGTCTTAGATTAGAGGGGCAAAGGTTTAAAAGTAACATCAGGAAGCATTATTTTACTGAGAGGGTGGTGGATACATGGAACAGCCTTCCAGTAGAAGTGGTAGAGGCTAAAACAGTGAGTTTAAGCAGGCATGGGATAGGCATAAGGCTATCCTAAACAAAAGATAAATCCAGGTAAAGTATCCATGTAATTGGGCAGACTAGATGGGCCGAAAGGTTCTTATCTGCCGACATTTTTCTATGTTTCTATACTTAAACAGAGCCATTAAAGCCTAAGTTAAGTTTACCTGATCACTGATTAAAGTGTTACTCTATTAAAATGGTTAACCCCCTCCCACCCCATTAAATAATGGCTAACAGCCTCTGCTCAATAAATATTTCGATATTTTTTTTTTTTTTTTTGTCCCTCGCCGCACATTGCTGCTCCTCAGCTCAGGGTCTTCTGAAACTTCCCTGCCACCATCTCAAGCAAATTACTCCCTGCTACGGACTTGCACGCTTTGCGTACGCAAGTTCAGTGGTGCCAGCACCGAACAATGGATTGAAGCTGCTCCCACATGTGCAGATTCGGTCCATCAGACTGAAGTCAACACACACTGCATGCTGATGTCACTAGTGACCTGGTGACCGGCAACCAGAAAATTTTAAAAATCCAGGGGGAAGGGGGCACACTCCTCACATCCTGACTACTTTACAACAATAAAGTGGCCATAAGGAGTAGTGTCCCTTTTACACCTTGACTGGAATCTAGCTCAAAATCTGTTAGGATCTTTAATCGTTTCGCCAGTAACGAAACCTTGGTACTTATGTTATTTTTGCTCCAATCCCCACATCAGTCCGGCGCTTTCTGATGATGTATAATGGTCCTCTGGTGGGTTACAAAGCTTGTTATTGGATCTTCACATTAAAAGGCGAAACGTCTTTTGCCAGTTCGTGCATTTCACCTCCTAGTGTTGCTGCGTGACCAGCTTTCCGTTATACTGACCCGGCTCGTTTGCTGACCGATCTGATCGTGTCTCGTTTATCGCTTATTCTGTTATCTGGCAGCAACGTGTTCCTGGTTTTTGGTATTTAGTTTAAATTTCTTATGGTATCTATATGTGCTTCACATGAACAGCAATGTAAACTATGGATCCCTCTGAAATGTTTAATTCTCCTAGTTTAAAGTTTACGCTTTCACCCCAAGTACTGGAGCTGCTTTACCTGAGCTCTTACTTTGTGTTTGATTTGCATTCTGGGAGTAAAATCTGATGCTCCGGATTATAAATCTGGGATGACTGCACTCTTCTGAAACCAAATTCTTACTTAAGCAAAGATATGAGCAAATGTGATCATCTCTAAAGAGGATTATTGCGAATATCGGCATGGCGGTGAGAGCATAAACCTCCATTTATAACTTTAAATCATCCTTGCGTGTTACCATACTTAAGAATAAAATACATCTGATAGCGAGATATGAATTCCTCCACTATTCTGAAAAGTGGAAACTATCCTAACACTGCATCTACATGTAATAAAAAGTATGATGGGATTTTAAAGCGTAGTATTTATACCTCCTTACGTTATGCTTTATCAAGTTCTTCTGGTAGTGGGAAAAAATTTGTGTTTGTCTCATTTTACCTTTTGCTTTTTAATACTACTTCCTCTGTATCCTACAATAACTCTTTGAATACATGATGGCAGTGTTCACTCTCAAAGAGGATGCTCTGCTATGGTAAGACCTTGATCCTGTAGCATTTACGTAGAATATTCCCCCCCCCCCCTCATCTATTAATCTGCATCTTGGTTCCACAGAAATTTCAGTGGATTAGTGTCCTTGGTCTCGTGCACACGTCCCGTTACGTCACAGCTTGAATTGTGGAGTTATTGAAATTTAGCTGTCTGTGCTAAAAACTGTCATGTCAATGCTCCAGCTTATAGCACAGGGGGCCAACTGTGGAAATAACTGCGAACTACAAACAGACTTTGTTTCTGCGTATTCCATTAAGGCTGGGGTCAGACGAGCGCACCTATGTGCACATGTACTGACATGTCTTCCGGTGTCCGTCGCAGCGTTGTGACACTGCGAGGGGGCCAGCCACATGCTGTTGCGAACACACGAATTACGTGTGCGAGAGCCGTGCTGCGACCTTCCAGCAAGCCTCCCCGTCAAAGCACTGGGATGCGCGTTGACGGGACTGCAAAGTGCGATCCTCCATAGGAGGATCGAGCCTTGCAGCACTGAGTGCACTAACTGTGCTCAGCTAGGTGGCCAGACAGTCGTCGAGTGGCAGGAATGTCATCTCTCAAAGACGTTCCTTCCGCTCTTACTACCGCTCGTCTGACCCCCAGCATTAGTCAGAAAAATCCCCAGAGTATAGCGGTATGTAGTGATGCCTTTTTTTTTTCTTGAATTGGATGAACGTTCTCACCACGTGCCTGCTTGACCCCATTCCCTCACATCTAATTACTCCTCTCTCCTCCTCCCTCACCCCTGCTCTCACACACCTCTTCAACCGATCTCTCTCTCCACTGGCTCCTTCCCCTCCACCTTCAAACACGCGCAGGTTCCTCCTAATACTAAAGAAACCATCCTTCAATCCCAACTCTCCATCCAACTAATGACCTGTATCCCTGTTTCTGTTCACATCTAAGCTCTTGGAAAAAATGGTTTTCAACCGCCTCTCCCTCTTCCTGTCTTCTAATTCCCTACTCGAACCCCTGCAATCAAGCTTCCGTCCCCTACACTCAACTGAAACTGCCCTCACCAAAGTCACCAATGATGACCTAACTGCTAAAAAACACGGCCACTATTCTATTCTCATCCTGCTTGACCTTTCGGCTGCTTTTGACACTGTTGACCACCCCCTCCTTCTGCAAACTCTCAACTCTCTTGGTCTCTGTGACACTGCACTCTCTTGGGTTGACTCTTATCTATCCAACAGGTCCTTCTGTGTCCTTTGCTGGTAAATCCTCCTCCTCATTGCCTTTATTTGTTGGTGGTCCTCTGCTCTTTTCTATCTACCCCTCTTCCCTGGGCAAAATCATGGCTTTGGCTTTAATTACCACCTCTATGCTAATGATATTCAGATCAATCTCTCTACCCCTGATCTCTCTCCTCCTGTCCTTTCCAAAGTCTGCGACTGTTTATCTTGCATCTCCTCCTGGATGGCCTCGCACCACCTGAAGATTAACATGACCAAAACTGAGCTCCTAATAATTCCTCCCTCCAATGCCTCCCCACCTCCTGACTTTTCTATCATGGTTGAGGGTATCACGATCTCTCCATCAAACCGGGTTTGCGGTCTCAGAGTTACACTTGACTCGGTGCTTTCCTTCATCCCCCACATCCAGTCGCTTTCCTCCTCCTGTCGCTACCAACTACGCAATATTTCCAGAATTCAGCCTTTTCTTACCGCTGACACCACAACTCATCCACGCCCTTGTAATCTCCCGACCTATTGTAAAAATCTCTTATCTGGCCTCCCGCCTTGCCCCCCCCTACAATCCATTCTGAATGCCTCTGCCAGGCTCATCCACCTCACCTGCCGCTCGGTTTCTGCCGCTCCTCTCTGCGAATCCCTTCACTGGATCCCCATCCACTGCAGAATTAATTTCAAAATCCTTACCCTGACCTACAAAGCTCTCACTAACTCCGCTCCCCACTACCTGTCCTCACTAATCACCAAATACACCCCAACCCGCTCCCTGAGATCAAACCGTGACCTGCGTCTAGCTTCTCCCTGGAGTTGAAGTGGTAGAGGCCAAAACAGTAATTGAATTTAAGCAGGCATGGGATAGGCATAAGGCTATCCTAAACAAAAGATAAATCCAGGTAAAGTATCCATGTAATTGGGCAGACTAGATGGGCTGAAAGGTTCTTATCTGCCGACATTTTTCTATGTTCTATGTTTGTTTCCCTGCATCACCTCTTCCCATGATAGACTGCAGGATTTCTCTTGCGCAGCCCCCATTCTCTGGAACGCTCTCCCTCGTACGGTCAGACTTTCCCCTAAAGACATTCCTATTTAGGGAAGCCTACAACCCGACTCACTGATGCAACCAGTCCATCACTCTCACCTAGCAGTCCTCTCCTCCTGTTTCCACCCTCAACCCTTCTAGATTGTGAGTTCCCACGGGAATAGGGCCCTCGTTTCCTCCTGTACCGGTTTGTCAAATGTTGTTCAATGTATTGTAACCCTGTCTATACCGTGCCCATTGTGCATCGCTGCAGAATATGCTGGTGCTTTTTAACTACCAGCTGGGTGGAGTAGAGGTAACATCCCTGCTCTGCATGGAGAGAGCCTGTGGAGTCATGGGTTCAATCCCAGCGAGCAACCTCTCCAGTAAGTGTCCTTGGGCAAGACACCTAACGGTACATAAATACAGAAAAAATGGCGTCGCGCCCATACTCATTTTCGGAGCGGCAGCAACTGCCAGGAGTAACAGCCCAGTCAATGTATAAAACATAACAAGGAAGAAGAGTGTCATCTGCGCTCGCTCCTATGTGTTCCATGTACAACAAAAATGAGGTTTTGTTTGTTTCAATGGCCATTGCAACGTAAGCCCACTCGCCACTTCAAGGCACCTTTTTAGAGTGGGTACCTAACAAGTAGCAAAGTTGTTAGGTACCCACTCTAAAGAGGTGCCTTGAAGTGGCGAGTGGGCTTACGTTGCAATGGCCATTGAAACAAACAAAACCTCATTTTTGTTGTACATGGAACACATAGGAGCGAGCGCAGATGACACTCTTCTACCTAACGGTACATACTCTCCACACAGGACATACTTGAAAACGAGAGAAATCTCAATGTATCCTTCCTGGTAAAATCCTTTCTCAAAAAAAAATAATAAAGATTAATAATAACGTTGCATTTAAAAAGCCTTCAAGAGAAGTCTCGTCGTCAGGTCTGAAAGATACTGAGCAAAATCACAGATTGAAAAATAAAGAGCCAAGCAGAAGTAGTAGGTGGTTAGAATGGGTGTCCTAAATTCTGACTCAATTCTACTTGAAGTAGGAAGAAAACCTTGCACTGCCAAAATCCTAAAACACATCTCCGCTAACAATGCAAGATCATATTTTGAATTATGGCCAAAAATTTTTTTTATCACTTTACAATTGGTTGTATTTATAGAGCAACAACATTTTCTGCATCCTTCTACAATGGATGCAACAAAACAAACTGAACGAAGAAATAAGTTTGACCTCAAGGGAATGATGGGGGGGGGGGCCCTGCTAAGACTGCGGTCACATGAGCGTATTGAATGCATCTGTCTGACACCTCTTCTCCTCCCGTTGTCCGTCGTAGCTTTTTGACTGCTCGACGGGGAGGACCACATGGTGTAACATGCGTAACAGTATCGCACGTTACACCGGACGTGCTGAAACCCTACCCGTCAAAGCTACGTCAAAAGAGGCACTCAGCAGGGTGGCCACACGGGCATCCACGTGGAGAGAACGCCCCATTCTCACAAACATTTCTGCCATGATCATTTATGCTTGAATGATCGCGGCCTAAAAGGAATGCAGGAGCAGGAAAAATAGTGTCGTTTTTTTGGGGGGTTTTTTAACCACAGGCGAGAAATACTATGATTTCATTGTTTCTGGCTGCTTTTGCGCACTGATACACTTAGAAAGTGCTGAATAAATAAGCTGTTGCCTTTTGCCTCTATTTCTCAGGTAAACTGTTTTTTTGTTTCCTTAAATGTACTTGACCTTATATTGACAAACATTGGCCCATGGTTCACATTAGTCAATAAATATGCTTTAAGGTATGGGGATATCAAAGCTCCGAACATGTTCTTATAAGGACAGAGGACACTTGCAATCATGTTTAAGTAAAATATTACATCTTAACATCTTCACTACCAGGTTTTTTTCTTTTTAGTCCTCTAATTATACAGTAAGAAATCTCTTGCCATATTCCTAATGTATTTCTTACTGTAATAACTTGCTTATAATTCAGATGTCTCCATCTGCTGGCCAAATTGAGTTACTACAGTACAGCAGGATCAGCTGGGGAGATGTCAGAGACTTTTCCCCCAACTGGTTATAAAGTGTTAACCTCTTGGGCATCATGCCTGGGGTGATAAAATCTTAGGGGTACTCTCTGGAGCCCAAATGCAAATTAAACTTGTCTTGAAATCAATGCTATGATACAGCATAGCTTCTGATTGTGGTAACATGATCTCGGGCTACTGTGTCTTCTGCTGCTAATGGTGTGTACACAATCACTGTAGTGAATGGGATACTAAAGTTACCCCTTTTAAAACATGGAATGCAAAGATAAAAACAAAATATGGGGTAAAGTAGAAAATCGGTACCAATTGTTCTGGATAAAAAAAATTAGCTTTTTAAATGGTTTTTTTTTTTGTTTAGCCATCAGCACCTCTGGACCGGCGGGAGGCTCTTAACGCCTGCGAGTTGTCATAGCATGCCCCACGGCTCTCCTGAGGCCTGCTGATGCACCTTGCACGTAATTGGCTCCGGGGCGGCGGCCTTAATTCAGCTGTTCCGCGGTCGGCAATGAACTGCGCTGGCCAGGGGGTGGGGTGAGAGGCTGGTCATAGACTCCATGGGGCGTGCTATGCCATCCGGCGGCATTCAGCCCTCCCCACCGCGGGAACAGCATAGCACACCTCGTGGTGTGACGCTGTGAAAGAAATATTGTTGGAATGAAAGATTTTGAACTGGTAGATGGTGTCCCTCATCTTGCACAATTTCAAATGAGGTCTGCATTATCAGCATACAGGCAAAAATGGCCTGTGTGTCAACTACAGTAAATGTGATAAAGATGAGCAGGATCAAACAATTTATTATGGGGAGATTTGATTTGATCAAGGGATTTGCAATGCAGCTTCAAAAATTACCAATAGAAATCTGGAGGTATAATGACTGAAAATCAATGTATAGTACAGATACAGGTTGGTACTATAATCTTTATACACCGGCATTATAACTCCCTGAATTGTATCCTTGTACTGCAGTGAGTGACTCCAGAGCTCTCCCTTTATCTTGCCCTCTCCCTAGCTGTTGTAATGCAACCGCAAAGTTCTTGATCTCTTTTGCTAGTGAGTGTCAGGGCTGCGATTTGCCACTTGTTTACAGTAGTAAGACTTAAAACAAAGGATTACATTTCTCCGTAGGGGGGGGGGGGCACACACTAATCTTGCTTTAAAAAAGGCATGCAAATTGGGTTTTGATATGCTAATAATTTAAACCTTTCACTACCGAAATATTTAACCGTTTTGCATTGTAATACATTGAAAATGCAATTTGCTTCTGGCCCGACTAAACTCTCGAATGCAACATGATCATGGCTATGTTTGAAGAATATACTGTAACTCTGTTCCAGCAGCGGGTGTGTGTGGTGTTTTTTTTCCCCTGGATGTATTACAGATGGATTTTATTTATGAAAGTATTTTTACACCTTGATGTCACACACAGCTACACCCCACACATCATGGCAGTGTCTCCTACTTCACAAACAAGCTTGACCGGTACAACATGTCTTTAAGCTTATCCTTAGGAAAGTGGCTTAAACACCTTTCCCTCCCTGACTATGACGCAACACACCAAAGGGCTAGAGCTACTATGTCATTGACTACTATACACTGTCAGTGAACCATCAGTTACCACCAGAGGGACAATATACCTAAAGCATTCACGTACAGATAATTACACTCTTAATATCCTGTCAGTAAACATTGGGATGTACGTTCCTTGGCAGAATTGGAGTGCATTGTGTGTATTCAATTGCACAGTTATGCGTTACTCACTGCATGGGAATAATGTAAAATGCCACGTGCATGTTTATTTACGCCACAACATCATCATCTCCGTTGGTCCGGCAGCAAAGTATCAGAAGTTGTTATATTCTAAACTACCTTTTGGCTGGCATGTCTTATAGCGCAGTTAAGTAATCGTTGCCCATTTTGAGCTAAATTCTTTCATTGGAAATGTTGTTATACCCATACCGGTGTCTTACAGCCCTCTTGTTTTATTTACAAAAACTGACGCACCTCAAAACCTCCAACTTCCCCTGAAACCATAGCCGGACTCTATTAAAACCGTATACTCTAGGGGCCATATTACAAAGTTGGTGCTAATTTAACCAGGCTTGTTGTAAACTTACCAGAGCCATTATAGTCTATGGAGTTAAGTTTACAACCGCTCTGGTTAAGCTAGCACCAACATTGCAATATAGCACTAGGTCAGGGATGTCAAACTCCAGCCCCTCAGATGTTACTGATCTAGAATTCCCATGATTATCTAGCTATCTGCTGCATTTGAAGAGTTCTGGGAAATGTAGGCCATTGACATCTCTGCTCTAGCTACCATAACAACGTAAACTTATTAGAGATGTGGAAACGTCACCTTGATGTTTGTCAATCCGAGCAAGAGCATTGCATTTCTTTGTGCAATACTGTTGGCATCGAACGGGCACCTCCCTCTGGAGAGCAATCCATCTCCTTCACAAGTATTTCATTTATGGTCACTTTTCACCCTCAGCATGACTTTGAAGGGTTCGATTCAAGGTGGTTCAACTTCATTACTTGTTTGAACAATAAAGTGAAATTACCTTAAAATGTAAGAGCCAGGGTGAAACGTTGGTGAGGCAGCGTCTGGCTGAATGTGCAGTTTATTACGGAAATTTGACATGTTCATCCTCCTCTTATTATCCACTCAAATGTATCAATATAATTATATAAGCACATCATGCCTAATCAGCCACCAGCCACTCTTTGGCCCCGTTCACACTGTGCGATTTGAAAATTGCGCGTTCTTCTGCGCGATTTTCATATTCGCGACGTTGTGCGATGTCGCGATTTTGCAAAACCCCACCAATGGAAAACGCAAATCGCAAAAAAAGCTCATGTACCAGCGACCTGATACCGCGACGCTCGACAAGATGTGAACAGCTCCCTTGAAATGCATTGGAGATGCTACATATAGCGCGACATCCCGTGGATTTTGCTGCAATTTCGCGGCAAAATCCACGTGATAAATCGCACAGTGTGAACGGGGCCTTAAAAACACATACTAATCTAGCCATAATCTTGCACACACATCTAGCCAGTCCGTTCCTTGCACTAGGCAACACAAAGGCAAAATTAGCTATGCGCTCCAAGAATTATGTCTCTGGCATCTACATTTTTGGATTATTCTGGATGTTGGATATTAAGTATTTTACCAGGAAGAATACATTGAGATTTCTCTCGTTTTCAAGTTTGTCCTGGGTTCAAGAACATTGCATTTTTACAGTAGGTACAGAAATACAAAGCAATGAAAGATATTAAAACTAAAATACATATTCATTTTCGGCGTTAATCTGTAGGAAATATACTCCCTGTGTTACATGTTTACATGTACATTTTGTATCAAGTTAGATTAACAGATCTCTTTAAGTGACTTAAGACTGGGGGAAGATTTGATGGCATCTGGGAGGTTATTCCATAATTGCGGTGCTCTGTAGGAAAATGAGGATCGAGCCATTTTCTTTTTGTATTGCAAGTAAGGTGCAGGTCCTGGATCGGAGGTTCTAGGATGAGGGAACTGCTGGGGGAAGCAGACTATTCAGGTAGGGTGGTAGCTTCAAGGAAAAGCTCTTAAACACCAGGTTGGAAAGGTAAAGGGTGCGTCTAGATTCCCGTGACGGCCAGTTTAGTTCTTTTAACATGTCACAATGGTGGGTCATGTAGTTACATTGTAGCACAAAGCGGCAGAATGAGTTATACAAAGTAATTTTATGAAGGTGTGTTTGCGGGCAGCTGCATATACTAAATCTCCATGTTCAGCGACTGGCATAATTATTTACATAACCTTGCTTGGCATCTTCCTTCCCCCCCCCCTTTCCTAGGTTTTCTACTGGCTACATAAATTTGTCAAGCTGGACACACATACTAGTCAATCACCTGTACAAGTGGAAATTGAATTTTACTACCTACTACTACTAGTGGTTAGATATGCCGACATACGAGGAAGGAATAATGCCAGTTCACTTTTGTTTTTCTACTTGTCCTATTATTTGTGGTTGTGGTGTGATGCAATAGCATGGGATGTGTTGTTTTATTAGGTATAGGTTGAGATTGGCATTTCATTCCATTGTGCTGTAATTAGAAGTTGCCTTCCTTCATAATGTCCTGAGGTTTACCCAATGTGCTGAATCAGCACCTGTCTGTACTCGCGTACAAAATTACTCTTTATGTGAGAAAAATACCTGAATCTCCACGTGCCTAGGGCATTGGAGAAAAATATAAGTTTTTTTCAGTGCTCTGTCACAAACCTTGCTTGCTCAGTGAGAAGAAAAATGTGTAACATTGATACTGAATATGGGTTATACTCGAGGAATAATAAATTTTTTTTCTTGCATCATATTTTAAGTTTCTTTTTCTTTTTTATATTTTTTTTTTATACATTTAAAAGCCCCATTAGTCAAATCCAGACTCTTGTTCTTGGATTATAATGTATGTGATACTTTTCTACCAGTCCTCTTTCTAAAACCCATAAGGTTGGGGCCACATGGACACCCTAAGTGTGTTTTGTTACCTTCCCAGCGTTTCAATGGATCGACATGGATGAATACATGTTGTAACCAGGGCTGGTGCTAGGCTATTTTGCACCATAGGCCAGACTAGCTACTTGCGCCCCCCCCCCAAAAAGTTAAAAAAAAATGAAGGCAGCACAAATGGGGAAAAAACCTTGGTGATTGGTGCCCGGGGGGGGGGGCGCTGCTGGGTTCTGCAGTCCGAGTTGTATGGTTGTATGGCTGAAACAGCTGTTTCTCTCCCTCCAGACCGCAGGACCCAGAGGCTGTCACCCTGGCAATGCACCCCCCAGTTCGCCCTGTACAGATTGACCAGATTCTGGTCACCAGAAAGTGGTACGCGCAGGTCAGGGGGTTTAGCTGTCTGAGGAGCGGGATGTGCCCTGGGGTCTGGACTGCCTTGTGTCTCGCCTCCTTCCTGCACCACAGCAGCGACTGACATCACTGGCGCGGTTGGCCAGCCCCAATCACCCGAATAAAGAAATGGCACTGAGCTGCAGGACTTAAACGACGTGCTGAGTACATCCTCTGAGCACAAACATGAAACCTGAGGATACGCCTAGCACGTTGTCAGCAGCAAAGAGGTTAAAGAGGAAAAAGGGGGTAAAATTTGAGTAGGGTGCCCATTTAACCTCCTGCTGCCCGCACCAATATTTTAGTCTCCTACTTGTACCTCACGATGCTGTCATTCTTATTTTTTTGGAGTGCAGGCAGCAGATATTGAGGCGATTCTAGGAGCAATTCCGTCCTTTTGGGTGCAGGGCTAGGGGGCAACGCCGGGCTGCGATAAGGACAGAGGCGCAGACGTTTACACACAGCACCCTGTTTAAGACAAATACATGCATTTTCACACACAGCCATACATTCACATACATAGCCATACCCCTCCCCCCACCCTGGGGGTACGTAGCACTAAAATTCACGTGTGTGTGTGTGTGTGTGTGTGTATCACAGAGCTCCACAGGAATAAAACTCCTAGTAATGTATATGGATTGGGTACCGAACATGAGAGCGTTATAGATTGGGTTTTGTAAATGAGCTGATTTTTATTTAATCCGTCTCACCTCGTCGTCCCGGCTAATCCTTCGTGTGAGACCCACAGACAGCTACTGACGTCACACATCACCAAAATGCACCCGCGCACATCGTCCATGCCAGCTGCTGGCGTCAAGGAGGAACCAGGAGGAGGAGCTGAATGATTCTGCGGCTGCCCCTCCGGACTCATTCGTAGGATCATTCGAGGTTGGCGGGTGCTAGAGGTGGGCGCGGCTCACAGACTGGTGTCTGTGAGCGTGCGGAGTTGTGTTGCGGACACTTTTTTAACTTCAGTGGTCGGGGCTGACTGCGCCCTAGGTGGGCACGGCGCTCTAGGCAACCGCCTAGCAGCAGCACTGGCCCTGGTTGTGACAAATGTGCTTTTTAACGCACAATACAACAGATGTGGATTTTTTACCTCCCTGTTGAACTGCTGCAATGGACATCACATGGGTCTACAAAGTGCGTGCCTCTTATGGAGGATTGTGCTTTGTAGAGCTATGTGCACAGTGAGCTGGCTACACGGGTGTCAGAGCGGAAAGAGTGTCCATTGTCACGGCTATTCTTTACGCACTCCTGTACGTCCATGTAGCCCCAGCCTAAAAGTAGGCTGGTCCGCTAATACCTGATGGTTTCCTAAACAGATCCTCAGGTCTGTGACTGCCAATTGTATAGGCTCATTTACTGGGCGTAAACACAGGTTTTTGTTGTTTTTTTTCCTTTGGGGGCTGACTTGGCAATAATAATAATGAAATCCTTTTTCTGTGTAGTCGCACATGTAAATTTTAACTTTTATTTTACTCAAAGGAAATTGTTGTTTTGAGGGCAGAACATATGTTTACATGAATGTTTATGTATCCGTTTAAATATTGCAGGTTTCTTTCAATTTGTGTCTGCACGTAAGCGTTTGTAGGTCATGTTTATCCTGTATTTAATGTCCGTGGACCAAAACTTTGTTAGAACTGGTTATTAATATAATATAATCTAATATAAAAGAGCACATTAAATATGTCAGGTTTAATTTGTATTTTTTTTTTTGCCATATCCATGATGTGTTTATCCAAAAGGAGCGAACGTATAAACTCCATCCCTGGCATGTTCTTTTGACAAGAATTCAGTCATTAAGCTTTCTCCCCACATAGAAAAGGGAATTTGTGCAGCATACGCATATTTTCACTAAAAATTATATATATATATATCTCTTAAATTAGATTCTGTTTCTGATTTCAATGGCACGGTTCTATACAAACTCAATTTCCTGCTACCTAGAGAGTTATCCCGGATGTGAATATTTTTGCTCTCCTTAGTATACTGTATATGACAAATTCTGTCCTGACTTCTGCATTCTTTCCTCATTATTTCTCCTGGAAGAACCAGCATATATAATGACATTCCTTTTTCAAAAATTCCATTTGGGGATATAAAACAAACATGGAGAGCTGTCCCCACTGTCAAGAAGCCTGGTTGAAATCTTTTAAAGGGATTATTCACAAAGTGCTGATTTTGCATACCAGCATAAATCATTGCCAGGGTCGGATTTAGAACTAGGTAGAGTAGGAATGTGCCTACAGGTGCCTGCCACAAGGGGGCACCTTGCTCTGTGAATGTGTTTTTTTTTTTTTTGTTTTAACATTTAGACCACAATATCTCTTGAGCGCTAAGGGCTAGAGGGATTTATGATGTATCATTGGAAAGGTCAGATTATGGCTTTTCCGGTGATGCCAAACATAATGTAAGTAAAAATAACAAATATTTTTCACTTTTTTTTTCCGGAACGCAGTACTGTTATTCAGTTTACAATTATAAAGTGAACAGTGATGCTGCACCAACTCGCTTTCTCATTTGCTGCACTGCCTGTAAGTGTGTAGCTGATGATGCAACACATTTTCATCGACAACATAGACTGGCACTGCAGTGAGGAGACAGGGT
This sequence comes from Leptobrachium leishanense, assembly GCA_009667805.1. Classification (NCBI taxonomy): domain Eukaryota; kingdom Metazoa; phylum Chordata; class Amphibia; order Anura; family Megophryidae; genus Leptobrachium; species Leptobrachium leishanense. The sequence goes on along the minus strand of CM019066.1, from coordinate 301,722,082 downwards.
GAGTTTGGAATCCTGCAGCTCTGAACTGTACACAGCACAACCACAAGGTTAAGTGAGGGTCATTGGAAAGGTCAGAGTCTGTTATTTGCAATGATACCAAACAGGACCATGTAATGTGTAAAAATAAAAAAATTGAAAGCTAAATTTTTTTTCTGGTCCATGGCAGAGGCAATATATGCTTTTACGTATAAACAGTGGTGTATCTTGGCCTAGGGCGGCAATTTACAGGGGGTGGTGCCCCGGCGCTCAATGGGACCCGCTGCCCTGCCGGACCTTAAACCCCGTGAGACCCTCGGCCGCCTGTTCGTGAATACGGCCTAGTGTTTCTGTTGCTGAGCTGCAGCGCTGGGAGGAAGTGGTCTTATGATCTCACTTCCTCCCAGCGGTCCACCATGCTGCAGAGCTGGTGCTAAGTAATTCTACGGAATCAGTTAACAGCGGCATCAAGCTGTGGTTTTCATTACCACATAGGTGCGATAATTAGCATTAGATCTTTGTAATCCTAACTCTATTTTGTAATTGCGCTCCCCATGTTGGGTATAGGGAGCGCAGGCAGAGAGCATTGATCTGACATTAGCCTTAATCCCACCACCTGGTGGAAATCTCATCAACCCCAAAAAGTAAAGGTTAAATTTTTGCACGATTGAAGGCTTGATATAAATCGATACCTTCCTAAAAAGATCCAATTTTAGACACAAGTTCCCAACTCCCGTACGTTACTGTAGACACCACACGATCCGTTTTTCTTGACGGACGTACATACGTACGTTACTGTAGACACCACACGATCCGTTTTTCTTGACGGACGTTGGAATAGAAAGGGAATTATGGGAAACCAAATTAATTTGAAAAATGATACAAATTGGAAAATGATACGAAAAGCCATTTTGTGCGTCAAGGTGCTGGACGTCGCAAATGCGCTCCGTCTGACTTCGTGTCATCACACACACAGAACGCTATGCGGCCGTGGCGCACTCTGCGCGTCTGTCCTAGAGGTTTTACATTCTTGCCTAAATTGCGTCCGTTTGCCACGTGCGTTGTGTGTGCGCAGTTTGGTGCGCACGTACTTTGTGTGGGTCTCTTGATCATGATTCTATGCTACGACGGATGTTAAACTGTGCGGCGACACGGACGTGATCACTGCGTTTGTCTGACACGGGCCTATAGAGGACAGTTGGTAAGAGCCATGGATTTTCTTCTGGTAGCTGAGCACCATGTCAGGCGCTCTCTAATCAGCTGCAGCGATGCTTTAGCTGTTCACTTCTACCTGTTGTAATAACGTGCATTGTTTTCGCTTTGCTTTGTTTTAACCCGTATGCAACAGTTTCATAACAGTGGGATGTTTTCATTAAAAGTGCAATCAATGTTTGGTCTCCACGCTAATCTAATAAGATGTTCAATTAGTATGTGGATATGTACTCCAGTGTGTGCCAGTTAAATATAGAAATGCTGTACTATAAAAAGAATGGGATGTGTCTTCATTAGCCGAGTAAGGGAAGCGGTAAGCTTGAATAATGGAAAAACCCATTGTTCTTTCTTCTCATGGCTTTTATACTAAATTCTGAAAAAGCAGGTCTGCCACGACGAATGATCCCTCCCTCTGCTCGTTTATTCTGAGACCGTATATACGGAGATTTCACTGGTTGCCGGCATTGCGCTGATGAAGCCGACATAGATTCGGGGAAACGCGTTTGTTGATGCTGGTTAACTATAGCTTTTAAAACTTACATGTTTTTATTGGGGTGAATTTGCTTTGTATACCTAGATTCAATATGGAATGATTGGCATTTAACTAAATGGATGAAAGATTTCTATGCTGGTTCTGAGCCTGAGATCCATCTAAAAGAGCATTTTTGGCAGCTTCTGTTAGCAGTATAAAGGGCAGGTTCCCTCCTTCCATCAGCTTTTCCATAAATACACGAAGAATACCTGTGGTCTAATACCTGCCCATATCAAGAAGCCGAGAAGTGCTTCGCTTGATTTAATTCATTTTTTTATCCATCTGACCGTTGAAAAATCCCACTGGGGTGGCCTGTAAGCTGCTTCGTAATTTATGGTTTTGTCCACTAGCACCGCTCCCCCCAAGTGTAAGATTGGTCCACTTAATTAACACACAGAGGGAGATTGCTTGTCTTTTTTTTTTCCTGGTTTTTGTTTTTCCCCCCCTCTCCAAGTGCTGGATAACACCCTTTGAAGCCAGATAGTATAGATCTTACTAGCTTTTTCTGTGAGTTTTGGTAGCCGTGACAAATCAATCTGTTTAAGGGTGCGCTGTGTCACAGCTATTGGCTTCAGCACTTAAATGTGCAATAACATCCATGATTGCTGAACGTGTACATTGGAGATGCATCCCTTTTATAGGGTTAATAACCCTGATAGAGACTGGTAGATACAATTTGTGATCGAGTATACTATATACAATAAGGCTAGGGTCAGACTAACGCAGTATCAACGTGCGTTTAGCAGCACTAAATCACGGCCGCACTAGCAGCAAATGACGTCCAATGCCAGGCAGCATACGAAGAACGGCCGCACAAAAGTGCAGCTGCGCAACGCAAGTGGCAAACGAACGCATTTTTTCGAGAACGTGAAACCGCTAGTACTGACGTACAGAGTGCGCTGCGGCCGCATAGCAGCGTGTGTGTGTGATTAGGAGACGTCAGACGCTGCTAATGTCCGGCCAACATAACGTCCAGACACAAAAAGGGTTTTATTGATGATCCGTACAAAATCACGGACGAAAATGCGCATCGTATGACCGCTATTGCGTATTCCGTGAAAAAATGCGTCCATTCGTTCGAACGCACTTTTTCACGGACAACGTGAAAAATGCGTTAGTCTGACCCTAGCCTAAGATGACCTGTGCTAAATCAACCTGTTGTGAACGAGCTTCGTAATACCTGGGTGGTGCCATAAATATATTTTTTCATCCATGTTGCCCATTAGAGGGAATTATTAACTGGAATTATGCCATTCCAAGGACTTTGGTAATTGAGAGGGCTTTTATATGGGCTTTCCAATAAATGGTGTTTTTTTTTGTTTGGGATTCAGACATTTCTGGTGTTTTTTTTTCTAATATTGATGTTAGATCTGCAACAAATTATGTGAGCCCTTCTGGATGGACACGAATGGGACATCCCCTCGTTGTTTGATCCTTGTTTTTTTTTATCTAATGGCTTTTATACTAAATTCTGAAAAAGCAGATCTGCCACGACGAGTTACTCTCTTTTAGTCTTGGCGATTATGGATTCATCTTAAGTCTCATAGTATATCACATTAAAATCAGTTTTTTTTTAAAATTATTTTAGCTCTTGCTGTGCTGGAGCCACAATATGTAGAAGGTCAGCCGGAGAGGACTCAACATAAAATACCCTCATCGGGCAGTGGCAGCCCGTGATATATTCAGGGGCTAACGGGGCCCAGGCTCTTGTCAAACCCTAGGCAACGTTTTGAAGTGAGCAGATGTAAGGGTTACCTCCATATCACTCGGGACTGGCCCATCGAGATGCAAATTTCTTGGTGGGCCACGGCATCTGGTCCCAGTAAGAGCACTCTGAGTGATCACTGAGGGAGCGATTTAGTATGGTCTGCACCAGGTAGAGGTGCAGACCAAATGCTCTACCAACAGGGAACACTTTTAGTCCCTTTGCTGGACCACCAGGGTTTTGGTCCACTTCCTACAAAATATGGTGAAAAAGAGGCAACTTTTTCATACAATTTTTTTTTTTTTTGTACTAGTTCAGTGAAATGGGCAGCTGAAAAAAGGTGGGCCCGACCAGTGATTAAGGCAGGGGCCCCTAGAGTTCTGATAGCAGCCCTGACTGTGCAATGTTAGAATTAAAAACCTATAAAGTCCAGCAGCAGCCAGGGAGATGTAACTCTTGAAATGATTCCACCAGTAACCTGTTGTGTTAACCATATTCAATCCAATGTTGTAGAAGACTGTGTTGCCATGAATCTAACTGAAACCCAAACATCATGCAGAATGACACATGGAGTATAGAATTGTCCTTTACAGAACAGGAGGCCATGGACTCAACTGGCATTTACAAGGGCGTGTTGGGGTTTAATACGTATAATGGTCTTCTTACCAATCTGTAGTTCTGCCATTTCTGTCCTCCACAGAAATTGTTATAACTCTACTTGGAATATCACCATGATCCGCCGCTGAGGGTAGGTGTGTTAAGACTCCACTGCTGTAATCATTTACAGTCCTCTTTTAATTCAAAAGATTATCCAGCTATAAAACTTTCTATAACTGGTTCTACATGTTTAAACATGGTGCTTTTGAAGCTGTACTTCGAGGTATGAAGTTTACAAATTCGGTCTTTGAATGCCAAGTCTTATTTTATTTGGCTAGACTGTGCACAAGCTGTAGCAGACGTTACTTTTTAGGCTTTCCTTATAATCGTGATAATGTCATCTCTGTACGATTTTGAGGGCAGATATAAGCCCGGGGTAGAAGCAGATTAGTTGTCCTTAAAATGGCTAGGATATACAGCAAAAGAACATCCTGAAGGGTGTAGAGAAGTCAATAGATTTGCCTGGTTGAGTAGTACCAGCAGTCAAGGGAGACAAGTAACCTAAGAAAATAGTCATTGAGGGGCAAAATGCCGATAACTGAGAGCCAAAGTCAAGCCAGGGAAACCGAGATCTTTCAAACTCTACAAATTTCGTGACTGAGCAGGGGGTTGTGATGCAAGAGCCCAAAACAAAGGGATTTAAAGCGAGCAGGCACGTAAACAGGGTATTATTTTATAGATCATAAGAGCTGGAATGCAGGTGAGTCTACAGCAGGAACTGGATGGGGCACTCAGACGTAAGAGTTCAGGACCTACAGGAACAAGATTGGGAAGACACAGGCTAGTGAGGAGGCTTGGCAGACTGACAACGGTGAGACTAGGCATACAGGTGAAAACTGCGCTCAAGAAATTGAAGGACTTGAGAGGCAAGGACACTGGTTTGCAGGGGCACCACCCATAAATAGGTCACATAGCAGTCCAGGTAGCACATGAGGTCCCCCTTTAGTTGGAATGGCATGGCATGAAGTCAAAGACTGGAAGATACAGAGCTCATGAGGGCAACGGTAGGATACACGCTGGCAGGGCTCATGTCTTACCAGAACCGGTATGGACATGGTCCTTTTAGGTTTCACTTTCCTGCCCTTGGGCTTGGTTCGTGACGAGTCAATCGGCAACAAGCAAAAATGCTGTGTGCTCAACTCCCGTTACTATTAGGAGCTACGCAACTCTAGCAGCCAGCCCCAGAACAGACGTTATGCAATACGTGCTCAAACACTGTAACGCCTACAAAAAGTGAGATTTTTGGTTTACTCTCGGTGGCAGTTTCAAGCATAAGGCCACCTGCCACAAGGCAAAAACCTTATTTCTTCTTAAACTCCTAATATTTAAGGTGTGCAGCTAAAATGCTACAAATACACTTTTATAGAAACAGGAACACAAACATGAGCACAACAGAGAAGTGTAGATCATGACTTGTCAATAACAAAAATTAGTCTGGGTCTTTAAAAATGGTACCACTAGTGACTGCATCAAAATCCAGCATGACTACGTATGATGGTAACTTCAGAGCCTCTGCAACTAGCGTCACATAGTTCTGCTGTCTCTGCATAATTTTTAATGGCACACCAAGTATCATTTTGCCATGGTATATCACATACATGCTGTGTTGACACAACTCAAGACTTGCATCTAGGAGTCGGTTTGTGTCATTTCACTTTGCAGTGGCAAAGATGAATCGACGACATAGGAGCCCCTACTGATTTATTTTTATTTATCTTTACATATCTTCTAATATCTTGCAGGAACCCAGGCTGCCTTACTAACTATACATGAATGAGATCTTTCTGGTATTGGTGATAAGGTCATCCACAACACCATTACATCATGCATCTCATTCAGCCTCCAGGAATTGGTGTAGGAGCTGAAGCTACTTCTATTTATTCAGCGCTGACAGTCATTTTCTGCCTCTCTACACTTACATTATTGAAAGGTAGTTGTCATTTCTTTTGTTGCAGAAGCTGTATTGCTCCAGGAGATCTGCACCACTGAGTAATTGTCTGCGAGATTAGAAGGATAAAAAGCTAAACAAAGGCAGGATTAATGCCCATAAAAGTGCTGCTTGGGACTTGTGTAGGCTACTTACATTCTCCCTCAGACAATACACTTGAAAATAACACCTCGCTCTTTCAACCGTTCATCTTAATGAGCCAAATGCAATCCTGTGAGCTTCGTGCCGAGTCTTCGAGAGGAAAGAAGTTTGATCTGAGCAAACCGTAGATGCTCAGCCGACAATATCTTTGCGCACTGGCAGGTCATTTATTCTCTAATTTTCAAATCTTCTTTTATGATTTGAGCAACGTGCAGAAGGTCGGGAGAGCTTTAGACAAGAACCACAATTCTACATTGTATAACTCGCTTATAACACGAGGATCTAGAGGGGAAATTTTTTTTTTCTTAAATTAAAAAAAAACAAAACTGAAATCCAATTGAAATGGGTCTCTGCGCTCCCGCCCACCAGCTGACCCTTGCAGCCAATGACGTCCGTCAGCAGGCTGGAGGAGGGCCTGCCGCAGCAGAGAGCCATTGGGGTGTATTCGTACGCCCCGCCAGCGTTATCGCCATGCCGCCGGGAGCAACCCGCCTGGCGGCAAGGGGTTAAATGGCCATTAAAGTAATAAGCTCATCTGGCAAGGCATATCCTCATAGATGGGTGAAATACACAGTGAAGAATAAAACTTATTGAAAGTGTTTCTGAAAAAGAACGACGTTATAGTGCTTGTTATGGAGCTACAACCTCGAAAATTGACGCTCTCTCACCCGCTTATGTGCCATTTTTATTTTATTTTTTGTGTACTTCTAGAAGTAGAAAGTGCATATGAAAAATGGTCAATCTTACAGAAGGCTTATCAATAAATTGCAATCTTTGAGCTTGGATTCCAATATTGTTGACTGGATTAGGCAGTGGCTGAGTGACAGACAACAGAGGGTTGTGGTAAATGGAGTTTATTCGGCGCAAGGTCTTGTTACCAGTGGGGTACCTCAGGGGTCAGTACTTGGACCCATTCTCTTTAATATTTTTATTCGTGATATTGCAGAAGGTATTAATGGAAAAGTATGTCTTTTTGCTGATGACACAAAGATTTGAAACAGGGTTGACGTTCCTGGAGGGATCAGCCAAATGACAAAAGATTTAGGTAAACTAAAAAAATGGTCGGAGCTGTGGCAATTGAGTTTTAATGTGGATAAGTGCAAGATAATGCACCTGGGACGTAAAAACCCAAGGGCTGAATATAGAATATTTGATACAGTCCTAACCTCAACATCTGAGGAAAGGGATTTAGGGGTTATTATTTCAGAGGATCTAAAGGTAAGTAGTCAATGTAATAGAGCAGCAGGAAATGCTAGCAGAATGCTTGGTTGTGTAGGGAGAGGTATTAGCAGTAGGAAAAGGGAAGTGCTCATGCCACTGTACAGAGCACTGGTGAGACCTCACTTGGAGTACTGTGTGCAGTACTGGAGACCGTATCTCCAGAAGGATATAGACATCTTAGAGAGAGTTCAGAGAAGGGCTACTAAAATGGTGTACGGCTTGAAGGAGAAAAGTTACCAGGAAAGGCTTAATGATCTTAACATGTACAGCTTGGAAAAAAGACGAGACAGAGGAGATATGATAGAAACATTTTAAATACGTAAAGGGAATCCACAAGGTAGAGGAAGGGAGTATATTTAAAAGGAAACAAAATAGCAAAACAAGAGGACATAGTCTTAGATTAGAGGGGCAAAGGTTTAAAAGTAACATCAGGAAGCATTATTTTACTGAGAGGGTGGTGGATACATGGAACAGTCTTCCAGTAGAAGTGGTAGAGACCAAAACAGTAATTGAATTTAAGCAAGCATGGGATAGGCATAAGGCTATCCTAAACAAAAGATAAATCCAGGTAAAGTATCCATGTAATTGGGCAGACTAGATGGGCCGAAAGGTTCTTATCTGCCGAAATTTTTCTATGTTTCTATGGTTCCTCAGCGCTTTATAGTCGGCGGTGTAGTCACTTTTTCATTTGCATGTATGTTAGAATTTGTGTTGGAACATCGTTTCTTTTCCATGCTTTTGTTTTTGAGTCACATTTGGCTAGTTTAAAATTTTTGGTTTTTGGTCTGCACATACTTGTGAGATAGCACCTCTTGGGATTTAATTTAGAAATATACTAACACAGCTAATCCGCCATTTTGGTGTTCGCTCAAGGTATGCTACCAACTCCATTTTGTGTTTTAAAAGTCTGCAGTCCCTTTGTGCTCACTAGAGTCAACGAAGTTTGTCTGCTCTAACAGCTAAGTGTAGCCTCTAATAAACCTGATTTCTGCTGACTGAAGAATTATCTCTTCTCCCCCCCAGGTCTCTAACTCTAAGCCATAAAAGTTGCTTAATATATCGAGACAGCAGAAGGAATGCGTAAATCCCATAGCTTGCCAACTTTGTTTTGGAAGAATGATTCCTTTTTATAACCATATTGACTAGACAGAGAGAATACAGAGTGGGCTCAAGGGTCGTTTCTTTTAAGTGAACCTTGCTGACTTGCAAAATGAGGAATAAAGTCCAATATGTATAATGAAGGTTGATATGCTAAGTGGGAGGGTAACCTGGGGAGGGGAATAAGGTGTGCATTTTTACAAGCCATGTATAAATTCTTTGTGTCTCTGTTGGCTCGGGCCTTGAGTCTTTTTGGGCTAGACCTGACTCAAGGCTCGGTACCGAATAAATGCTTTTCCTGCTTAAGAAGGCCTCCGTCTCCTTTGTATACCACCGAGTCACAATCGCCTAACCCGAATTACACCCAGGAGGCTGCTTCACTTGCACCACCTCGAAGGTGTGGGTACCTGTACTTAGAATGCTGAGGAGACGTTGGCTCAGCTGTACTACCCCATATCATCGTGACCTTTTGGTGTTTAACAGTTTACTCACAGCTCTCGAAAAAACGAAATTCTGATGTTCAGTGTTTCTTAGCCACTATTTTGTATCTTTTTTTAAATGTACACATTTCCATGGTCGGTGTGTTTTAGACCAGACTATCAGGGTTATTCAAAGAGCATCGAAAAGCCACAGCACACTCGGTGACTTTTCGTTCTCTTCAATTCGGTGCGATTTGGCGATCCCATTTTGGCGGTGTATTCAGGAAGCATCAAAGGGCTGTCGTAGTGCAGGGAAATTCCGCCGCAAACCTGCCGAACACTCACTGCAAAACACGGAGAATGCACACCGAAAACCCGCAAAAACATCTGGATTAACCCCGCCGAACACATCGGAGAAACCCGAGCAGGAGCCGATCGATCACCGCACAGAGCAGCCGCCGGTAATACCCGAAACTGCAGACGAATGGAGTGAAAATTAAACAAAAACCAGTACGCTTGAGTGTTTGAAAAGGGAAACGCTGTTTGCAAAGAAACTACAGAACGAAAATTTCAGAAATTTACGTATAAGGTGCAATGAATGATAATAAAAAGGGCCGTTACAGAAAAAAGAAAAAATGATTTAAAAAAAAACGGAAAAAATATTTTCGCAAAAAAATCCTGAAAAATGCCTAAAAGATTCTAAAAATAAAAACTTTTACTGCAGAATATTATAATAAACGGTTTATTAGATATTGTATTAAAACGGGAATATTTTTAACATTGAAGCCTATGGGATTCTCCTGAATAAACCTGTCGCATGAAACCACCAAACAGGGCAATTTGACAACTTTTCACTGCTGGTTTGTCTTCTCTGAATAGACGAAGCATTGCTTCTCTATGGGGATTCACTGCCCTCGAACAGGCACAGTATGTGCAGGCAATTCGCCAACATTTGGCGAACTGCCTGCTCTCTGAATAGCTGAATGGCCAGGAAAGGTAAACGTACACTGAATTTCAGCGTTCGGTTACCTTTCGCCAGCAATTCGGATCTCTTTGAATAACCCTGTATGCGTCTGTGCCGATTCGCCCTCCTATGAAAGAATGTACCCCTTCAAATAGGATCATCTTGTATCAATATTAAAAGATAGTGGAGCTAACGGATAAATACTCTGAAAGGAGCACAAGGTTTATTCAATCTGTACCAGCTTTCATATGCAGAGTTTATTTTTTTTTCTTCAGGGAACATCTTGAATTAAATTGACAGAGCTTTATATTAGAGCAAGTTTGCCTTTTGTAAAGCGGAAGATAATTTCTAAACCTTGTTTTCTATTATGTGTAAAATCCAAGAATGTTCACAATATATAACACTGCGGTAAGAGCCAAGAATCTGACGTAGTTCAGATGAGCAAACTTATGCGGTTTCAACCAGTTTTTCACTTTACACTTTGTACCATCTGGATCAAGACTTAACCATTTTAAAGTTTATTTTATTGCTTGTGTTTTTTTTTCCTTTACAGTTGCAGACTAGCTTAACGCCAATGAGCTGGTATTTTTATTACTTGGAGGCTGAGAAAGCGTGACCTTGGAAACTCCAGTTAAATTTGTGCTTCCTATGCAAACTATAGGAAGTGTAAATGTACCGTAAGACAGGGCTTGACAAATTTGCTTTGAATCTAGAAGCCCGCTACAAAAGTTAGGAGCCAACGTTTCGTCGAGGATTCGCCGAAACGTTGGGAACCTTGCCTCTGCATCTGGGAGTTGGATTTGTACTGACCCAAATTATGATTTTAGCTGCTTCTATTTTTTTATCACTTTGTTACCTGGTGCTTTTTTGGCTGTTAGGTATTTTTTGTGCATGTGGTCTTTTGGCCACTTTTTTGAGCCTAGAAGTGTAGACTGTTGCTTATAATATCAGTTTGGCTGCTCTGAGATAGATATATCTATTGATTATAATCTCAATTATTTGTGTTAACATCTGTACATTGTGACGTTGTGATATTGTTTTATTTGTTTACTTATTTTCTTTGCTTTGTTGTCATTGGACACCCTATTTACCCACTGCAGACACGCAGACACACGCACGCAGACACACACACACGACCTCATATATAAATACACAAGGGCTGGATAGATTTACATTAAATGTAGGAGACCGGAAGAAAACATTGAAGCCAACTAGATGTTTTTAGAAGCTAAAGACTGCTTTTAGATTGGTGTAAAATAAACTGGAAATTTAGGAGCCAGGAGTAAAATTCTAGGCGCCAGTGGCTACCTGGCTTTGTCAAGCCCTGCCGTAAGAAACTTTTTAAAAGAGAAGTTTCAAAAAGAAATATGACCTCAGTTTGAAGGAGGACCGGAGCCATTCTTGTTGAACATAACAGCCTCACTTGTTAATGACTCACTCGTTAGTGTTAACGATTCTAGTGGGATAGGGCCTTTGGATAGACATAATGTCTGCATCCTTCCGAAACCTTTATTTCAGGGCTTGACCAATTTGCTTTGAATCTAGGAGCCGGCTAAAAATGGTTAACAACCATGTTTGGTTGTGTTTTACACCACACAACCATGAAGTTCACCATGATGTCTATTTGACTGTCCACTTAGGTCATGGATTGCATCAAGCCATTTCTGAGGAGTATTCACTGTTGGCTAAACATTAATCTTTTGACCTGAACTACTGGTGAGCAGAAAGTTAAAAACAATTGTATAATTTTTTTTATTTTTTTTATTTTTAAGGTTGGGGTCCTAATCTGAACCAAGAAGTTTTCACTGATTGCATAATCAAACCGCATATTAGACTTGTGTGATTTGGTTAGGACCAATTTGACATATTGGAACCATACAATAATCTGTATCAGGCACACTAATCCGAAACGCAACCAAATAAAATATTACCAAATAAATTCAGATCAATCTGAATATTTCTGATTTTTAAAACATAATACATTCAGATATACTCGGATAAGTGGGGAAAAAAAACTGTCCATGTTAATTTTTTTTTTGTTTTTTTCTTGTACAAAAATGTTTAAATGTTTTTGATATTGCCAAACTTATCCAATTCCAAAATCTATCAGAAAGCTGACTCGTCGGAGTTAGCGGTTTCCATATCTGAACTTTTGGTGAGCCAAAAAAATGCCGAACCCAACAAATTGTTGGCTATTCTCATTGCAGCACAAGAAATGAAAAACACAATGGTGTCCAGTCAGGCTAGCGTCAGACAAACGCAGTCATCACGTCCGTGTCGCCGCACAGTTTAACATCTGTCGTAGCATTGATTTGTGATCAATAGAGACCTACACAAAAAGTAGATGCGCACCGACGTGGCAACGGACGGCATTTAGGCCTCGACGTAAAAGCGCTACGACTGACTCCCAGAGTGCGCCGTGTCCGCGTAGCGGCCTGTGTGCATGATGAGGTGACGTCAGACGCAGTGCATTTGCAACGTCCATGTTGACGCGCAGAAGTTTTTTAGGTCTGGCTGACTGTACCTGTCATTTATTTTTAATTCATTTTGATTCCCATATTTCCTTTTTTTTTCTCTTCCTATATCCATTAAAAAAAACGGAGCGTGTGTTGCCTACAGTATCTTCCATCAGTACGTCCGTCCGTTATGCATGCGCTCAGACTGCGTTCGTCTGACATTAGCCTTAATTATAAAGATATAAATTTTTATTAGTCTAAAAAAAAAAAAAAAAAACATTTTCTATAATAATCCTCACTAAACTTATTCTACAGCTAATATATACGCAGCCGAATATCATTAGTTTTATGGTCCATATTCATCCTTGGTGTGTATACTTTTTGTAGTAGAAAAAATAGGATAACTAGTGGCGCAGTGATTTCAATTACTCCTTATACAATGCCTGAAAAGCTAATTGCATGTGCCACACAAATCATCAGTATGCAATACAAAGTGCAAATGTAAGTCACGAAGGGTATAGAAAATCACAATATTCGGTATATGCAATATATTAAAGTGCAGTAGCAATAATTATGGTAAAGTGCGAGTGCACCAGTGAATAAAAGTGCAGGTGCAACGATGAGGACAATGCAGCAGTGAAAATAAAGTCCAGTTAAGATATTCAGTCTAGTCCATAAGAATAGGGGGATCTTTCCGCCAATGATCAAGAAAGTCTATGATATTAATGTTCCAGTTCCTAGGTGGATGGGTAGTGCATCAAAAGTGCTTGAGATTAATTCCAATATTACCCCTTCCACAGTTGTCGCAAACTTGCTTGGGCGTATCAAGTCCTCTGGTGGTCTCGATGAGCTCCACAGCAAGAAATATAAATAAAAGAGGAGTTCACCGATAAGGAACTCCGCAAGCTTAACAGTTGAGCCTGGACCCATAAGGCTCCTGTATTGGTGAGTGCATAATTTTCTCCTCTCCTAAAGCATTCTGTATGACTGGTATCGTGCTATGAGAGCGTTGTCTCTTCTTTATTTTTGTGTCCCCCGGCTGAGGTGGAGTAAGAAGACCTTTTAAAGAAGGGCAGTGACCACCCTAGATTAAGGCACAAGGCGTTTCACTCCAGAGCCTGGATTCAATTAGGCTCTGGAATCTGTAAGTGTGCAATTTTACCTGCTATAACACACTCGTATAGAGGATTTCTACACTATCATCTCCCCTCCTCTCTCCCCTTTTATTTATATTTCTTGCTGTGGAGCTCATCGAGACCACCAGAGGACTTGATACGCCCAAGCAAGTTTGCGACAACTGTGTAAGGGGTAATATTGGAATTAATCTCAAGCACTTTTGATGCACTACCCATCCACCTAGGAACTGGAACATTAATATCATAGACTTTCTTGATCATTGGCGGAAAGTTCCCCCTCCTTTTATGGACTAGACTGAATATCTTAACTGGACTTTATTTTCACTGCTGCATTGTCCTCATCGTTGCACCTGCACTTTTATTCACTGGTGCACTCGCACTTTACCATAATTATTGCTACTGCACTTTAATATATTGCATATACCGAATATTGTGATTTTCTATACCCTTCGTGACTTACATTTGCACTTTGTATTGCATACTGATGATTTGTGTGGTACATGCAATTAGCTTTTCAGGCATTGTATAAGGAGTAATTGAAATCACTGCGCCACTAGTTATCCTATTTTTTCTGTTTATACCTGCACATTCGTCGAGAGCCTGTGCCACCTTCTAGTTGGCAGCATTATCATATATTTCCACCTTATCTCTACTTACGAGCGCCTCCACCGAACCCTCCCTTATTTTTCCACTTTTTGTAGTATTCCTGATAAGGATGCACCAATACCATTTTTTTTTTTTTTAATTATTTTTTTTTTAAAAAGCCAGAGTATGAGTACCGATACGTTTATTTAAAGTCCTGTGACGCTTTCCAATAAATAATTTAGAATTTTGCTGAAAGACTCTCCAGTTTGTTAATATTGAAATGTATGGCCAGACACCCCAGTTACCCACTGCACACACCCTGACCACACACAGAGGCCTCAGTATTTATCCACACACCATACCGCAGATTCATGTATATCAAACAGGCCTCAGACCACTGTGTATATGTATATATCTATCGGTTGGCAGAATGCTCTGAAGGCATTCTACCAGGCCCCCTGTTGCTGGCTGAGTTCAAATGAGCGGCATCCAGCAAAGGTTTAGAGCAGCTACTCGGTGCGAACCTCCAGCCGAGGTCTTAAACCGTTCAAGATCTTGCGATAACTCAGCTGGAGGTTCCCAGTGAGTGGTTGCTCTAAACCTTTGCCAGGGGCCGCTCATTGGAACGCGGCCAGCTGCAGGGACCGGGTACAATGCCATTAGAGGATTCTGCCAGCTCAATGCTGGCTTCCGGTATTGGGGGCATCTGCACGAGTACGTTGTACTCGTGCAAATGCTGGTATCAGTACCGATACTAGTATCTGTGCATCCCTAATTCCTGATTATCTTTGCATTCATATTTTTGTAGATTTTGAAGAGGTCAAGCAAATTACAAAGCCCCCCCAGCTACAGTTGTGTTCAAAATTATTCAACCCCCACTGAAATTGAGTGTTTTGGCCAGTTTGACATTGATTTTGATCATTCAGTCATCTTGCTTACAATTAAATCAAAGAGGCACGTGTAGGTCAGACAAATATAACATAACATTTATAATCTAATAACCACAAATGTCTTTTCTGTGCTCACATCATTATCAGTTTTATTCAACCCCCAAGTGACATTCAATCTTAGTACAACATCCTTTTACAGTTATAACAGCTTTTAAACGTGAAGCATAGCTTGACACAAGTGTCTTGCAGCGATCTACGGGTATCTTCATCCATTCGTCATGGGCAAAAGCCTCCAGTTCAGTCACATTCTTAGGCTTGCGCACTGCAACTGCTTTCTTTAAGTCCCACCAGAGGTTCTCAATCGGATTTAAGTCAGATGACTGCGATGGCCACTCCAAAATGTTCCAGCCTTTAATCTGCAACCATGCTCTAGTGGACTTGGAGGTATGCTTGGGATCATTGTCCTGTTGAAAGGTCCAACGTCTCCCAAGCCTCAGGTTTATGACGGACTGCATCACATTGTCATCCAATATCTCCTGGTACTGAAGAGAATTCATGTTACCTTGCACACGCTGAAGCTTCCCTGTACCTGCAGAAGCAAAACACCCCCAAAGCATGATTGACCCCCCCCCCCGCCATGCTTCACAGTAGGCAAGGTGTTCTTTTCTTCATAGGCCTTGTTCTTCCTCCTCCAAACATAGCGTTGATCCATGGGCCCAAACAGTTCTAATTTTGTTTCATCAGTCCACAGAACACTATCCCAAAACTTCTGTGGTTTGTCCACATGACTTTTGGCATACTGCAGTCGACTCTTCTTATTCTTTGGAGACAGCAAGGGGGTGCACCTGGGAGTTCTGGCATGGAGGCCTTCATTACCCAGTGCGCGCCGTATTGTCTGAGCTGAAACTTCAGTACCCACATCTGACAAATCTTTTCTCAGTTCCTCAGCAGTCACATGGGGACTTTTCTCCACTCTACGCTTCAGGTAGCGCACAGCAGTCGAAGCCAGCATCTTCTTTCTGCCACGACCAGGTAGCTTTTCAACAGTGCCCTTTGCCTTGAATTTGCGAATGATGCTTCCTATGGTCTCTCTTGGTATGTTTAACATCTTTGCAATCTTCTTATAGCCATTGCCCTTCCTGTGAAGAGTAATTATCTCTTCTCTTGTCTTCCCGGACCATTCTCTTGACTTCACCATGTTTGTAACCACACCAGTAAATGTCTAGAAGGAGCTGAGTATCAGTCATTTTAAAGCTGCCTAATTGGTGCTTATTATGCTTTATTGCTGCTCCGTGACATCCACAGGTGTTTTTAATACCTGATTGAAAACACTTGAATGAACCTCTGTTCAGAGTGGTAATCTTTAAGGGGTTGAATAATTGTGTCAATTAGACATGTGCACAGCACAAAATTTCGTTTTGAACTAATGCATTAGTACTA
This sequence comes from Leptobrachium leishanense, assembly GCA_009667805.1. Classification (NCBI taxonomy): domain Eukaryota; kingdom Metazoa; phylum Chordata; class Amphibia; order Anura; family Megophryidae; genus Leptobrachium; species Leptobrachium leishanense. The sequence continues at coordinate 301,705,702 of CM019066.1, read as the reverse complement.
AAATGCAATTTATTTAGTTGCTAAAGAAATTCGTTTTCAGTTCTTTAGTATGAAAACTAATTTCATTCAAACGAAAACCAGTGGATACAATTACTATTGTAGTGGCTCCTCAGAGGGCTGAGATCGCTGCTTGGTATAGTATCTCTCACTCTCAGCACAATGTGGGCCATATTATATAGCTGGTGCTAACTTAACCAGAGCTGTTGTAAACTTCCCAGAGCTATTATAGTCTATGGAGGTTTTCAGTTACAACAGCTCTGGTTAAGTTAGCACCAACATTGTAATACTGCCCTGTGTCAGGCAAAGCTGTTACAGTAACTGACTGCTGCTCATCACAGCGCTCAGAGTTTCAGTAAAACTAGTAAATAATATGACGTTAGAACAATATTATTTCCTTGTTTTACTGAAACTCTGAGCGCTGTAATGAGCAGCAGTCAGTTACTGTAACAGCTGAGCCTGATACATTGTACTGAGAGATAATGTAACAAGCAGCCGATCTCAGCGCTCACAGCCACTGGATTTAAAGGGCTAAAAAAAAAAGGCTCCTCTCTGTATAATGTTTAGAACATCCTCCTGCATTAATTAATACCCCTCTCTGTATAATGTATACAACATCCACCTGCATTAATTAATACCCCTCTCTGTATAATGTATACAACATCCACCTGCATTAATTAATACCCCTCTCTGTATAATATATAGAACATCCTCCTGAATTAATGTCCCTCTCTGTATATAACATCCTCCTGCATTGGCATGTGGAGGGTGCAGAACTTCGGATGTTGCGCTCTTCATTGTTGGTCTCCTTCACTCATCAATATAATATCACAAAAAGGACTGAAACTAAAATGTAGTGCATTTTATTTTAGTTTCTTTCGTTTTTTGTACTGAGCAGTTTCGTTTCTCTTGAGTCATACTAAAACTAAATTATCCCAAAATTCGGACTAAATCATTTTAGTACTAAAACGAATGCACATGTCTAGTGTCAATGAAGAATTCACAAAAGAAACATTTACTACTGTATTACAAAACCAATTGATGTCATTTTAGTTGCATATGGTTCTTTAAAAAGTCCTTGTAGGATTTCATTCTGAATACAATTACAAATGTACACTAAATTCCCTAAAACCCTTCACAGCATTGGGGGTTGAATAATTTTGAACACAACTGTATATATTATTTGAAGGTACTCTTACTTTCTGATTACTCCCCATGTACGAGCAATGCGAGATTGTGTTAATGTCTTTGTTTGCATTCTAATACGGCATTTGATTATGTGAGGAGAAAAAATAGATCTGTAATTGTTACGTTTTAAACAGTGTATCAAACATTGAACCTTGTATTTGATCTAATGTGCCCATTGAAAAAGAACATTGTGCTTTAAAAGTGAAATGGGGGAATGACTAATTCCCTTAAATCAACCCATGAGTATATCTTCCCTGCAGCTACTATTTGTTATTTGATAGTTTCATATAATGTTCAGTATTAGAACCTGTGGATTAAGTATTGTCAATGTGATCCTGTTATAAATTTTTGTTAACATGTTCTATGCAATGATCTTGAAACCTTTCTCGGTGCTGTTTTTCAGTTAATAGATGGGACTGCCTGTGGTATATTTCTCACAGGAAAGTACATGCCAGTTATAAATGTTTTCACGTGGCTTACTTCTATCTAGATGATTTGTGAATTCTGAACCCAATGCTGAATAGAACTTAACCACAGACGAATAAAAAATACATGGGAAAACGTGAGTTATCTCCACTCCAGCGGCTGTGATTGACCAGCAAGGGAAGCGGGAGACTTATTTATTTATAAAGGATTTTACCAGGAAGGATACATTGAGATTTCTCTCGTTTTCAAGTATGTCCTGGGTTCAAGAGCATTAAAATGTTAGTCGTTATAGAAATACAAAGTAATAAATTGCAAGATATTAAAAACACAAATATACAGATTAACAGAAAATATGTAAGAAGAAGTCATTATGTTACATGTTTACAGGTGCATTCTGTATTGAGGTATGTTAATAGGAAGCTCTTGAGTGACGTAAGACTGGGGGAAGATTTGATGGCGTCTTGGAGGTTATTCCATAACTGTGGTGCTCTGTAGGAAAATGAGGATCGAGCCACTTTCTTTTTGTATTGTGGTACTGCAAGTAAGGTGCTGGTCCTGGATCGGAGGTTATAGGAAGAGGGAACTGCTGGGGGAAGCAGTCTATTCAGGTAGGGTGAAAGCTTCCCAGAAAAAGCTCTTCAACACCAGGTTGGAAAGGTGAAGGGTGCGTCTAGATTCCAGCGACCGCCAATTTAGCTCTTTTAACATGTCACAATGGTGGGTCATGTAGTTACATTGTAGCACAAAGCGGCAGAATGAGTTATACAATGTAGTAAGTTTCTGAAGGTGCGTTTGCGGGGGCCTTCTCTCGTGCTCCTACTTCTGCTCTCTCCGGTTAATTGGTCCTATGCACAGACTCTGTCAGAAGACCGGTGGGGTGTGTGTGTGTGTCTATAGCTATAGATTCATCAATCCCTGTCCGATGAGCTAATGTGAACCTGTACGCGCTAAAGGTATTGAATTGTTCTACCTATATAATGCATTCACCTCTATTTTAATATGTGCTATCAACAATTTTGCATATTGCTATTAAAGAGTCATTCACTAATCCCTGTTCTATTGGTTTTCACCGGTTTTACTTTGGAGAACTATGGTGAATGCTCTGTAGATTACCACTAGTGTATTTTCCTCAGGACGTCCACCATTCTCACCGTAGTTTCTGCCTATGATATTCCACGTAGCGTTCAGCATGGTTACCGATATTATAGTCTAAATCAGTGGTTCTCAACCTTTCTAAAGCCGTGAACCCTTAATACAGTTCCTCATGTTGTGGTGACCCCCAACTATTAATTTTTTTTCCTTGCTACGTCATAACTAAATTTGCTACTGTTATGAATTGTAATGTAAATATCTGATATGCAGGATGTATTTTTATTGCTACAAATTGAACATAATTAAAGCAGAGTAAACGAGAGTAATTAATCACAAAGACAAAATGTTATACAGTCTGTTAAGAAAAAAAATACACAGGTATTCATTCATAACCACAGAACTTTAGCATAAATACAAAATATTTGTAAACCAAATAAATAAACAACAAATACCCCCTAAAAAATTAAATCAGTGGTGCTCACAGTACCCCCCCCCCAAAAAAAAATATCAGTGGTGCTCAGGGTACTCCGCAAATAAATAAATCAGTGGTGCTTCAGGTCCCCCTGAAATAAATAAATCCGCGGTGCTTCAGATCCCCCAAATAAATAAATAAATCAATGGTGCTCAGGGTCCCCCAAACAAATAAATCAGAAGTGCTCAGGGTCCCTCAAATAAATAAATCAGCGGTGCTTCAGGTCTCCCCCAAATAAATTAAGCCTTGCTCAGCCAAATAATTAAAATGAAATTAGCCAGGCTCAATTAAATCATTGGTGCACAGCGGCGGTGTCCTTAACGAAAAAAAACTCGGACCTCAGCAGACAGGCGGCCCGACTTACCCGTCCAGACGTCAGGCTCCTTCAAGCACAGGCAGTGATGGGACATCACTTCCTGTGCGCGAGGATAAGGGGCCGCTCGTCCTCTGCGCTCCGCTGTGCAGCGTTCACGGGACGCTGAATGCTGCAGCGCTGAATGCTGTTGTGCGGGCACCCCACAATAGGAAGCCTCAGGCGACCCCCCCCCCCCGGAAAGGGCCGATCGACCCCCAAAGGGGTCGCGACCCCTAGGTTGAGAACCGCTGGTCTAAATGATGGTTTTACATTTTTTTTGTTTTTATAGTGCTATGTAGATCGCACTTTTAAAATCGCTGTTTATACACCGGTGTTGCAAACAGCAGAGCAAAAGTAAATTGAGAATAGCCATAGTTTATTAATTGTACACAAGAATAACTGTGGTACTGTTGAGCATGATTTGCCATTGTGCACGGTAAATTCGTTGGTGGTTGTTCAATTTTCCTTGTGCTGATAGATGACGTTCACCATAGGTGCATAAACAGTGGTTATTGCCATTGCTTATGGTAACGGGGTATCAGCACTTTTTTGAATAAACCCTATAGTCTACATGTCACTGGCAATGCAGATAAAAATGTATACCTGATACTTGAAGAATGAATACATTTTAACAAAGGTCCTTTTTGACAGGGATGTTAACAGTCGATTGATTTGGTTCCCATAATATATTATTCCATGTGATGGATCTTTTATATTTACTAGAGTGCCTTTGTATGCATGTGTGCACAGGATATACTACGTGTGTTGCATAAAGAAAAAGGGGTTCCTCCCCTCTTCCCAGCATTTTGAGGCTTCCTTCAAAAGAAAGCCTGCATTTAACTAGAATTACCACTGTTTGGATATTCAGATGCAAAACCACAACTCTTATCTCTACACAAATATTTACTGAAGAGGTGGCTGCGTTGTCTTATGTTTGACCACTTTATCATTGTTGATTCTTGAATGGATGAAACAAGGTAAAAATTGGATGTGTGTGTATTAGGGCAGCAACTAAAGATTATTTTCATAATCTATTGGCAGATTTTATTTTAATCTGATTAATCGATTTATTGGATAAATATATTTTTTTGTTAAAAGGAAAACTATAACAAAAAATTCAACCTTTTACCTATTTTTTCTTTATTTTTTTCTTTATTTTCTGGCGTAGTGTACACAAATTGCGCATCTCAAATGTGTGCTTTTCGCACAGAAGGTACACACGGGTGCCTGGTCAGGGTAATGGTTTGAAGCTGCATGTGCGGCTCAAGCCCAGATCTGCTTTCTCACTAAATCTAAATGAACACTGCTTGATGCACTCAGACATGTCCGCATTAAACTGGGGTGTGGAGGGTGCTGGGTGGGCACTCCATGCAGTCTGACCACCTTAATAAGTTAAAGTGGACAGGTGGTGCCTAGAGTCTCCCTTTTGAAATAATTTCATGAAGAAACTGAGCAGGGGGAAGGATCCGAGATGGGAGAGTGTTTTGGATAAGGGACTGTACCAAAGTGTGGGAGGGAGGGAGTCTGGGCAAGAGACTGGACCTCAGTGGGGGAAGTGACCAGGACCAAAGGGCGGGATGGCAGCTACAGACTTGAGGGAGGGTGGGGTGGTGGCGCAGGATGCCAGCTCAAAGTAAGGATAAAACACATGCATTACAGCTCCATCCACCCAGTGTCACTACCCCAGGATCTGCACGATAGTTCTGCTACTGTTGTAAACTACATAAAGAAAACTGTCAGACCCACTAGACCAAAATCCTAAAAAATCAGCCAAATGTCTTTTCCAACCAGCTCCGAAGCGGCGTCAAAGATTAAACGGTGAACTCAGTCTGGCTCTAACCAGTATGTGCTGTACACAGACCGATTCCAGAAAACCATTTTCATCAATTTTTAGTTTCAGCCCTAGTATACAGTGGCAAGAAAAAGTATGTGAACCCTTTGGGATTACGTGGAGTTTTGCATGAATTGGTCATAAAATGTGCTCTGATCTTCATTTAAGTCACAACAATTTGAAAAACACAGTCTGCTTAAAATAATACAACACAAACATAATAGGTTTTCATGTGTTTATTGAACATAACATGTAAACATTCACAGTGCGGGGTGGATAAAGTATGTGAACCCCTAGCCTGTTGACTTCTTCAAGAGCTAATTGGAGCCAGGAGTGAGCCAACCTTGAGTCCAATCAGTGTGATATTATTGGATGTGTTGCTGAAAGCTGTCCTGCCCTTTAAAACCACACACCAGTTTTGGGTTTACTGGTTTCAAGAAGCACTGCCTGATGTGAACCATGCCTCGCAGAAAAGAGCTCAGAAGACCTATGATCAAGAATTGTTGACTTGCATGAAGCTGGAAAGTGCTACAAAAGTATCTCCAAAAGCCTTGATGTTCATGTGTCCACGGTAAAACAGACTGTCTACAAATGGAGAAAGTTCAGCACTGTTGCTACTCTCCCTAGGCGTGGTCGTCCTGTAAAGATGACTGCAAGAGCACAGCGCAGAATACTTAATGAGGTAAAGAAGAATCCTAGATTGTCAGCTAAAGACTTACAGAAATCTCTGGCACATGCTAACATTTTTGTTGACACCTCTACAATAAGGAAAACCTTAAACAATAATGGAGTACATGGGAGGACCGCACGGAGGAAGCCAATGCTGTCCAAAAAGAATATTGCAGCACGTTTGAAGTTTGCAAAAGAGCCCCTGGATGTTCCACCGCACTACTGGCAAAATATTCTGTGGACAGATGAAACCAAAATTGAGTTGTTTGGAAAAAACACACAACACTATCAGGGTTATTCAGAGAGCGTGAAAAGCAGGAGAATGACTGGAGAATGGCTGGAGAATGAAAAATTCTAGGTCAAAATAGCCGATTTGGAAAGTGAGATGAAAGGGAGAATTTTTCTGGTTTGGCTATTTTGACCTAGAATTTTTCATTCTCCAGTCATTCTCCTGCTTTTCACGCTCTCTGAATAACCCTGTATGTGTGGAGAAAAAAAGGCACAGCACACAAACCTCAAAACCTCATCCCCACTGTAAAACACGGCGGAGGGAGCATCATGGCTTGGGGCTGCTTTGCTGCCTCAGGGCCTGGACGGATTGTTGTCATTTGATGGAAAAATGAATTCCAGAGTTTATCAAGACATTTTGCAGGAAAACATAAGACCATCTGTCCGCCAACTGAAGCTCCGCAGAGGATGGGTGGTGCAACATGACAATGACCCAAAGCATACAAGTAATTCAACAAAAGAATGGCTTCAACAAAACAAAATATGCCTTCTGGAGTGGCCCAGTCAGAGTCCTGACCTCAACCCGATTAAAATGCTGTGGCATGACCTTAAGAGTGATTCACCCCAGACATCCCAAGAATATTGCTACACTGAAACAGTTTTGTGAAGAGGAGTGGTCCAAAATTACTCCAGATCGTTGTGCAGGTCTGATCTGCAACTACAGGAAACGTTTGGTTGAGGTTATTGCTGCAAAAGGAGGGTCAACCAGTTAGTAAGTCCAAAGGTTCACATACTTTTTCCACCCTGCACTGTGAATGTTTACATGTTCTGTTCAATAAACAGATGAAAACATATGTTTGTGTTGTATTATTTTAAGCAGACTGTGTTTTTCAAATTGTTGTGACTTAGATGAAGATCAAAGCACATTTTATGACCAATTTATGCAAAACTCCACGTAATTTATTATTATTATTCTTCTTTATTTATAAAGCGCCAGCATATTCCGCAGCGCTGTACAATAAGCACAGTATAGACAGGGTTACAATACATTGAACAACATTTGACAAACAGTACAGGAGGAGATGAGGGCCCTATTCCCGTAGGAACTCACAATCTGGGAGGGTTGGGGTTGGAAACAGGAGGAGAGGACTGTAAGGTGAGAGTGATGGTTGCGTCAGTGAGTTGGGTGGTAGGCTTCCCTAAATAGGAATGTTTTAAGGGAGCGTTTGAAGGAAGAGAAGTTAGGGGAAAGTCTGACAGTACGAGGGAGAGCGTTCCAGAGAGTGGGGGCTGCGCGTGAGAAATCCTGCAGTCTATCATGGGAAGAGGTGATGCGGGGAGAAGCTAGGCGCAGGTCACTGTTTGACTTTTACAGTCACATCATACAGGGTACATTTTTATTACATTACACCAATAAAACCACATCTAACAATAAAATAAGAGGTCCATAGGCTCACACGCAAAACCAAAACGAAAACAGGAAAAACGGTCTTTAAAAAGGGTTCAGTCTTTAGTCCTGTGGCTCGCTGAAAAGAGCTCTCATGTCCGTTCCGTGACATTTCTCCGCCCTTCTAGAGTCCGACGGACACAGTTGGACCCACACGGGTCGACTCGGAAGTCAGAGCAGTCTTTGTGGCCCATAGTCTGTGGGAAGGAGGCGAGCCACCAGGCTTCTCCATTTGTCCTTGCGGCAGTGCCTGGCGTGTTGGGGGTACAATTCTTTGGGGGTACCCCCTCCGGAATAAGGGTCCTGTGGTCGGGGAGGGGTACCGCCTGTACCACCTCCGGAGGTATCGCGCACCCGGGGAAAAACGGGTGCTAAATGCACGCGCTCCGAGTGCCCTGGTCAGCCGTTGGAAAAAACAGTGGCTGCATGGGGCCTCCGGGCCAAAGGGGTGTGGAGATGGGCAGAGTTGAAACAGGCTCTCCCCCATTGCCAGCGCGTCGGCTGAGGGGGTTCAAGGCCGAGGAAGGGTCCCCGGGCAGGAGAATGGCGTCCTCCATCTCCGGTGGGGTCAGTGGCTGCGGAATAAGCAGCCCGGGTGTATCCTTTTTCTGTTCCCCGAGGCAGGCGGTGAAGGTTGGGCAGAGGCCGGCGGCACTCTGTCCGGTTGCCAGCTCTTCTGCTGGGGAAGCGGGCGCAGGAACGACGTCCAGGCGGTTGGATGGGGTCAACGGCTGCGGGGTAAGCAGCTCGGGGAAATCCTTCTTCTGCTCCTCGGGACAGACTAGGGAGGGTGGGCAGAGGCCAGCGGCACTCTGCCCCATTGCCAGCTCTTCTGCTGGGTAAGCAGGTGTGGGAACAAAGTCCAGGAGGTCGGATGGGGTCAACGGCTGCAGGATAAGCAGCTCGGGTCACATACTTTTTCTTGCCACTGTATATCTTTGAAAAACTTTTTGTCCTTGGACCTTTTATTCCATTTGTATGATGGTAATGTGAGCCTTTCACTTTAATAGGGGGCTACACTATCAGTTGGTTTTCTCATTCCACATTTTATACTGTTATTTTGAAGGAATTTTTTTTTTTATATACGTTTAGAGACCAACTGTTGCCACACTTGGTGTGGCTGCAGCAGACTTGTCCAGGAGTATGGTCTTGTGGGAAACTATACAACTTATATAGTAAAAAATAACAATGTTTAAGTTCCTGCTTTGGTAGCAACAAAAATGTTTCACTTACCACAATTTCTGCTGTTTTTTTGTTTTTTTTTTTATGAAGGATAAACGTTTATCCGTATTTTAGAATGGGGGGGGGTAACCCAATTTTACGAGAGTGAGATTTCTTCTTATAAATTCATGTGTGATCATAATCATTAGTATCTCTCACTCTCTCCTGTTTGTGTGAATATACTTTACAAAAAACCCTCAAAGTGTCTGTGTGCATCACCTTGCACTTAAATGTTGGTTCTTGAGCTCCGTAGTTACTAAAATAGCTGACTAAAGTACACCTGTAAGTGGTTCATTGTAATTCTGAAAAATGAAAGCGTTATAGCACATGTACACATTGAGAAGTTACATACAATTTTACCATTTTATTCCTGCCCTGGGGATTTTCTTCAGGAATAGGAAACTAATAAAATCAAACATTTAAGAGGTTGTAATGTCATTCTTTGTGACACTATAATATTCCCTTTCATTGGTTCTACTAGTATTCATAGTTGGTTATCTGTAGGCAGTGATATCTGTTTAGGTTTTTGTGAATGTGGGATCTCTGCAGATATAGATTGGATATTGCATATATGTGGAGACTTTTTTTGTTGCTTCGTTTACTATTCGCTCATTCATTTGGGTATTTTTTGGTAGATATCAGACAAATTAAGGAGGAACTTTAATGCTCTTGTTAGCCTTTCATAGGCTTGATATTTATCCTCGGAGCAAGGGATCAGGGTCGAGTTACGAGAGCCCCTTCCATGCAAACCATCCACACACTGGTGACATGATTAAGGTCAGAAATGTTGCCTTTATCCATACTTAAAGATCCATGTACACTACTCCAGGAGTGCCTCTCATTTTCCTGGCAATTGATTTTTATCCTGTTACACTTCATATAAAATCTTTCAAATTATTTATTAACTTATCAGCGTGCTGGTGGAGAGTGTTAAAATTCAGCCCTCTCACCCCCACACAAGAGTTTTAAAACTCTCCAATCACAATATTTTCCAAAAGAGAACTATGTAGAATTCCTATTTATTCTGCTGCTTGACTTGGTAAATAATGTTGAATCCAACCCTCGTCCAATAGTTGACACCACATTTAGTCTCCTCACTAAAAAAGGCCTCTCCTTTGTGCACTGCAACATTCGCAGCTTACTCCCTAAAATGGATGAACTTAAAGCTTGGTGCTTCTATTACAAACCTAAAGTCATTGTACTGACTGTGACAGAATCATGGTTAACCCTTAAAGTACCAGACTCTGCCATATCAATACAAGGGTATTCACTGGCGTGCGCAGCCCATTGCATTAGGGTGTGCACCAATGGAACATATATTAATCTAAAACGTATATTTAAAAGACTTTACTCAAAATACACATTTTTCATTAGAAATAATGAGCCTGTAATCCGAGATACAGTCAGTTTTCATGCTTTTCATTATGAACCAAATAAGGGACATCTAAAATGTCAATGTAGGAGGTGAAAGGACCTCTTTACCCAACATTAGGGTGTGCCTGGGCACACCAGGCACACCCCCTGCGCACGCCTATGAGGGTATTCATGTTTGAGAAAGGACAGAGCTATGAGAGGAGGGGGTGATTGTTATTTATGTTGACAAGTCCATAATGTTCACTCACCCCTTTGCAGAATTCTAGCTTCCCAGCCACATTTGATTTCCTTTCTGGTATTATTGAGAGCCCGTTCAGTAAATTATTGATGCTGGATTCTACCGCCCACAGAGTTCCCCAGTGCACTCCTGTTCTGACATAACCCAAATCCTTATTAAATTAGTAGCTCAAAACCAAAAAAGTGAACTGCTGGTCCTCTGCGATTTTTAATGTTTATTGGCTGAATCCTAAAAACAGTAAACCTTGCTCACCGTTTAAGGCTTTGCAGTTAACACAATTAAGCACCTCCCCGACTCACAATGTGAAAAGCCCTAACCATACTTGCTGGACTGGATTCTCTCCTTATGTCCTGATAGAATACAGGAGGCAGGCGTTCTCGCTAATAGTTTCATTGATCACTGCCTAGTGTACCGTTTGCAAAAAAACTCTGGTATTGGTGATCACACGCTAACCTGGTTTCAATCATATGTGTCTGATCGGTCGCAATAGGTGTCCATTTCTGACAGCACTTCCCTTCCCCTCCCAGTCACGTGCGGTGTACCCCAAGGCTCGATGCTCGGCCCCCTGCTATTCACAATATTCATAAATGATCTGCCCAATGTCTGCAAAGCCTCAACTGTACACATGTACGCAGATGACACTGTAATCTATACCAGCAAACCAGATCTCCCACAGCTGGAGGCCGTGCTGCAAGAACAAATCAAAGGTAGAAAAGTAGATCAAAGCTAACAAACTTTTTCTAAATGCTGACAAAACTGTTACAATGCTCTTTGGAACCGCACCTAAACTACACAAATTGCAAACACCCAATCTATGTGTCAGAACAAAATCAAATGGCGCGTTGACCGCAGTCACTTTTCTCAAATATCTAGGTATGTGGTTAGACCCAAATCTATGCTTTGGCCCCCACATCGAAAAACTTTCATCTAAAAATTTACCCCAAACTAGGTGCCCTGTACAGAAACAAATCCTGCCGGAGCCCAGCGGTAAGAAAGCAGATTGTACAACAAATGCTTATGCCAGCTATTGAATGCGGAGATGTAGTGTATGCAGCCGCCCCGCAAATGCACCTCCAGAAACCTACTACATTGTATAACTCATTATGTTGCTTTGTGCTACAATGTAACTACATGACACACCATTGTGACATGTTAAAAGAGCTAAACTGTCCGTCGCTGGAATCTAGACGCACCCTTCACCTTTCCAACCTGCTGTTTAAGAGCTTTTCTGGGAAGCTTTCACCCTACCTGAATAGACTGCTTCCCCCAGCAGTTCCCTCATCCTATACCATCCGATCCAGGACCTGCACCTTACTTGCAATACCACAATACAAAAAGAAAGTGGCTCAATCCTCATTTTCCTACAGAGCACCACATTTATGAAATAACCTCTCAGACGCCATCAAATCTTCCCCAGTCTAAAGTCCCTTAAGAGCTCTCTATTAACATACCTCAATAAGGAATGCACCTGTAAACATGTAACATAGTGACTATATTTCCTACATATTTTTTTCTGTTCATCTGTATATTTGTTTTGTGTTAACCCCTTCACTGCTGAGGCATTTCCCCGCTGTGTGCTGAGCTAATTTTTACCGCTTTCGCTCATCATGTTTAAACGCGATTTGAAGCCATATTTTAATAAATGACCCAGACATATTATATATCGTTCTTCCCTTCAGACTCCGCAGATTCATAATATATCATTTTTATATGTATACGTCATGTCCTGCCTGTATATTATAACAAAAAATACAATAAAAATTTAGTTTTTAATCATCTGCAGTGTGTAAAGTGTTTTTTCTCACATTTTATTACATGAGCGTTTGCGGTTATGTTTTCTATGGGGTGCGGGGACTTGTTAAATTTTGTGGGGGGATTTACGTGATTTTTAGCAAACGCACCCCATAGAAAAAAATCATTAGTGCAGCATCATTGTTCACATTATAATTGAAATGTGAACAATATTGCTGCATTAATAAAAACAACACACAAAAAAAAAATTTTTTTTTTAAATTTATTTATTTTTATTATTTTTTTTATTATTTTTTTTACTTTGGACCTAGTCATGTTGGGTGGGTATCATTCGAAAGGCCATGCTCAGGCCTTTCAAATGACACCCTCCATGACCCCCTAGCTGCCACGGTTCTGGAGATATCGGGGTTCACAAGAACCCCATATCTCCACCAGGGGATGTCCTTGGGAAATCCCCTGGCAGCTAGGGGTTCCCCGGCTATCTGATGTCATCACGCTATGCATGATGACATCAGGCAGCGTGGGGAGACCCGGGGGTGGAGCCGCCATCCAAGATGGCGGCCCCCACCGGAGCTAGGCTGCACTTCAGTGCCGCAAGGCGCTGAAGTGCAACCCGGCGCTTGAGGGGTTAAAGCCAGGCACCGCTTAAAAGGGGAGACTCTCCCCTTTTAAGCGGTGCCTGGCTTTTGGCACTGCTCCTTTCCGATCGGGAGGGAGATGGATCCGAACGGATCCCCCCCTCCCTTCCAGGCTATCTCCCGGCATTGCCGGGGGGTCGCCTGGAAATGACGTCATCGCGCCAAGCGCGATGACGTCATTTACGCCGGGAGGAGCTTGACTTCAGCGTCCTCAGACGCTGAAGTCAGAACACCGCGGGACCCCGGACAGAGAGGTGAGTATCTCCGCCGGGGGTCCCGCACAGCTGATGACGTGTGGGGCACGTCCTCAGCATGTAACGTGCATCAATGAGAACGTGCCCCACACGTCTTCAGTGAAAGGGTTAATATCTTGCATTTTACTACTTTGTATTTCTGTAACAATGTTCTTGAACCCAGGACATACATGAAAACGAGAGAAATCTCAATGTATCCTTCATGGTAAAATCCTTTTATAAATAAATAAATACAATTTTATATATATATATATATCGGGAGGGGATATATACATGTGAGCTGGGGGCATTGTTATGAGGTCTGTTCTTATTGAAAAGCGTTCACATGACATAAAATAAAAGTATTGGTACTCCGTATCGGTGAGTACTTTCAAAAAGTATCGATACTCGTACTCGGTCTTAAAAAAAAAGTGGTATCTGTGCATCCCTATATAAAATATACATACTCCACAGCAGGATTTCCCCTGCAGAATAAATGGGGGTACCAGGAGACTCTAAAAGCGTATGAATCTTTTTATACATTGAAATTGTCGCTAGAAAATACTCATGCTGACCCCTCTGTTATCCAAAAAAAGGTCTAATATGTTCTGTATAAGTCTGACCTGTCTATATATATATATTTCTTTTTTTTTCGCTCTAAATTTACTATTTCTTGTAAAAGGTATTTAGAGGGAAGTTTTCAATGTATCAGAAGAAAATTGTGTTGTTCAGACTTGCCATATTCATCCAGTAGAATAGAATACAGTTTGCTGGCTCTTACACTGTGTGTTTATGTACTTGATCTGTGAATATTCCGGATTTCCTTTTTACTTTATAAAAATAAAAGTCTCAAGCACTTTTTCTTAACACAATTAATGTCAGCTTTGGTCGGCCAGGAGTTGAATGCTATTGCCAGCATGACAGTGGAGCTGCAGTAATCCAGCTTCAGTTCCTGATTAATGAGGTTAGTACAATTACTTAATCCAGTGAGGTCAGCGAATACAGTATCTGTTTTCTCTTGTTACTGTTATGAATTTGCAAATTAACCCCTTAGTGACCGGGCGGTTTTACACAAATCCGTCTTTTAGTGACCGATGCTGTTTTTACGTTTCTGCGCTGTTAGTGTTTAGGTCAAATTTTCCGCTTACTCGTTTATTCAACCCACACATATTATACACCCTTTTTCCCGCCATTAAATGGACTTTCTAGAAATACCATTATTTCCATCATATCCAATAATTTACTATAAATGAAATATGATGAAAAAATGGTAAAAACACACTTTTTCGTAATTTAATCCCCAAAATCTACAACCACCCAAAAAGACCCCGGCTAAATAGGTTCAAAATTTTGTCCCGAGACTAGAAATACCCAATATTTACATGCGTTTGCTTTTTAACCCCTTCACTGCTGAGACAGTTCACCTATGTGTGCTGTGCTTATTCTGACCATTTTGTGCTAATTATTTTTAGATGAAAGTCTAGGTCCTATTTAATTAAACCCCCCCCAGACAAAAAAAACAAATTTTTTTATTTTATTTTAATTTTTTTTTTTTTTTTAAACCAAACCTGGTCATGTTTGGTATCATTGGAAAGACCATAATCAGGCCTTTCAAATGATGTCAAATATGACCATCTAGCTGCCATGGATCGGGAGATAAAGGGATCCTTAGGATCCCCTTATCTCTACATGGCAGCTAGATGGTTAACTGGCCCACTGACATCCTCACACATATGGTGAGGTTGTCGGTGGGGGAGGACCTGGAGGCTTGGCTGACATCCAAGAGGTCAGCCCCCCTCCAGGTTCGAATCGCGTTTTGGCGCCAATTAGCGCCGAAACGCGATTCGACAGCGAAAAGGTTAATGCCATACACCGCTGAAAATGGGAGACTCTCACCTCTCCAGCAGTGCAAATGGCATCTCCCTAGCTTCAATGGTTGGGGAGATGGAGGGCTCCGAAGGAGCCCCCCTCCCCTCCATTGAATTGCATGGGGACGCCTGCTGATGATGTCACCACGCAGCGTGGCGACGTCATCAGCCTCGCCTGCCCATGTAAATCACATGGGCAGGCTTCCTCCCTGCCAGATCGCCGTGGGATCCAGCGAGGGAGGGGAGTATCGGGCGGGAGGGGGATTAGGCGCCGCTGACGTACCCTGTACGTCCGCGGGTCTAAGGGAGACCTGTGGACAGGACGTACAGGGTACGTCAGGTGTCCTTAAGGGGTTAACAGTGGCTATGTTATGTTTGTAGAACTATACCATGTACATATTTATTTATGTGTACATGAAATGTTTGTGTAAAAGTAAACAAAGACTAAGTAGATAATGGATCACTCCTGGGACTTGGTAAATTCATGCAAAACATTTCTGTAGGCATCGCAACATAGATCGTTGACTCTTTGCTTCTCATCGTCTCATGATATAAACTAATCTAAAACTGTGTACTTTTATTATGTCGACACGTGACCGTTTACCAGAACAAGCCGTATAGACTTCTTTTCGGGCCCGAGTCCCAAAGCCGCAGATCATTTTCTAATGTATTTCTGTAACGAGACCTTGGGAATGTTTCTTAAAGATGTACAGGGTTATTCAAAGAGATCCGAATGGCTGCCAAAAGGGAACCGAACGCTGAAAATCAGCGTTTGGTTACTTTTCTTGGCCATTCAGCTATCCAGAGAGCAGGCAATTCGCCAAATCTTGGCAAATTGCCTGCACATACTGTGCCAGTTCGAGGGCAGTGAAATCCCCATAGAGAAGCAATGCTTCGGCTATTCAGAGAACAAAACCCAGCAGTGAAAAGTATGCCGAAATGCCCTGTCATTCGGTGGTTTAATTTGGCAGGTTTATTCAGGCGAATCCCATAAGGCGTCAATGTTAAAAATATTCCTGTTTTATTTCAATATCTAATAAACCGTTTATTATAATATTCTGCAGTAAAGAGTCTCTTTTAATTATAGATTTATTTATTTCTTTATTGACATTCTAAGCATTTTTTTTTTTTTTCTTAAAATTCCGATTTTTTTTTTTTATTTTTTTTTATTTTTTTCTTTTTTTAACAGCCCTTTTTTATCATTCCTTGGACCTCGTTTGTAAATTTCAGACATTTTCACTCAGTAGTTTCTTTGCAAACAGCGTTTCACTTTTCAAACATTTAAGTGAACGTTTTTTTAAATTTATTCACTGCATTCGTCTTCGGTGTCGAGTTTTTCCGGCGGCTGCGCTGCGCGTGATTGGGGTTTTTCCGGCGTTTTTGGCAGGTTAATCCAGATGTTTTTGCAGGTTTTGGTGTGCGTTCGCCCTCGTTTTGCGGTGAGTTTTTGGTGGGTTTGCGGCGACCTTTCCCTGCAATTCGGGGACCCTGTGGTGCTTGCTGAATACACCGCAGGGTTGCCGAAATGGGATCGCCAAATCGATCCGAAGAGAACGAAAAGTCACCGAACGTGCGGTGGCTTTTTGATTCTCTTTGAATAACCCTGTTAGTAAAAGCTGGTATCTGAGGGTACATGCATGCAAACCTTTCCACCATGCGTTCTGCTTTGGACAAGCTCTACAATGGAACCAAGGTTTAGAATCTGGACGTAAGAACATGAATCCATTGCTTGGCTGCATAATTTCCTCCTGCTGTCCTAGTATGACACCAGTGTAATATGAATGTCTGCAAAAAGCCAGTATAAGCGCAATATACTTGCACTTGTGAATTTTGGTTATTTTGTGTTCATGATGGAAATTGTCATGGGAGGGTCATTCGATTTGTGAAACACTTCTAGGAGATTGTGAGATTTCAACTTCTTTACCTTATTTAAAGGGAGCTCTTGTGAGTGCCTTGGAAGATGACACTTTACACCTGTGGAACCTGAGACAGAAGAGACCTGCCATACTACATTCCCTGAAATTCATCAGAGAAAGGTAGGATAATCTACTCCCTTATCACAATATTGGAAACACATGCTATAAACTTGCTGCCATTGTCTATATGAAACAAGCCTTTGTTAATCACTGTTGGTGCCTTGAAACAAAACCGGCAAATATTTGAAGCACATGAACTTGTGCAAACATCTGTGGCTGTTGTAAAATGATGGATTAAAATGTAATGCCTCAAAGAATTGAACATTTACATGCCACGAGTGAACTGCTCCATAATTTCTGGAGATGGCAATACCAGAAAGATCTAGAAGTCGACATCCAGTTTCAAGAAGACTTAGTCTGACTTTCATAAAACCTTTCTATATTGATACAGTGGAATCCTATATTTTCCGATCATTCCTATATTTGGGATTGGAAGTGGGTAGCACTAGCACATCTTTAACTGCTAACAAATTGCATAGAATTAAATGAAGACATCGGGAAACAATATAGCGAAGGCGTTTGTTTCTCTGATTTATTGCGTTTAGCTGAAAACAAAAACTAGTTATCAAAGATCATCGGAATAAGGTCTGCATGTCTTTCTCAATAATATGGCCTCTTTTAACCACTTTGTAACATGGCTACTCTAGACAAGAACCCCCTCCACGTTACTTAACACTTGATGTCACATTGACCTCAGTCTTTGTGGGAGGTTGGCAGTAACCATTTGACATCTGAGTCGGCAATCCTGGCATCCTGCGGCAATGATATCTTCAGCGGATGATGTGCTATGACTGTCGCTTGTCCTCTGCCGTTTTGTTACTGTCGTGGCATGTTTGAAGGGGTTAGAAGTCAAGCTTTAGTTCTGAAAGCTTTCTAGGTTTTCACCGGTCTACAAGTTTACTCCCACTTGTAATGGAGCCCATTGTGTATTGGGATGGTTGTTTACATGTTGACAAGGTTTAATTGTGTATCATTAATTGTAAGGAAAAGGTAACCTTAATCTTATACTATTTAAAATTCTAAATGCTATATCCATTGTTGGGTTCCTAGTGTTAATATTTCAGGCTTTCCTTTTTTGTTTCCTTACCACACAACAGTCCTTGCTGTCACATACATTTCTATTGATCAATCTCTTAATCAATGTCTCTTCTACCAGAGTGTTTATTGTTCAAATACATCTCTACTAGCTTTGACTTTCTCACAATGTCATTGCGTTTGTCTGAATTCATTTTCTTTTGCACTTCTGCTCGGAGAAATGTGCATTGTCATTTAGACCTAAGGAAATTGCATTGTCCACATTATATGAAGGAATAAAAAAATATGTATTTGAAGGACGTTCGTTGCTTCCATAGTGTCCACCCCCCTTTTTTTGTTTTCCTAAAATCAAAACCTGCACACTTAAGAGCTGAAAAAAAGCTATAATGTGAACACAAAAGACCCTGCTGATTGAATATGGCTGCTATCCACATTCACTTACAGTCAATTTCTTGGAATGCCATGATTTGATCGTGTCAAATTGCATTCACATTCTCCCATTGTAGGAAAATGTGACAGCTGTGACTGTCCTACTTTATTTGGAAGAAAAATTTGGTGCCAATGTTATGCCTAGCCACCAATGGCATGCCATTGATATGCGCAGATATGGCTTACGGTCCTTTGTTGGTTTTCAAGGTGGTGGTGAGGGTTCCAGTTTGTTGATTTACCATTTCCTTCTTGGTTTTCTTCTATACGATGAGCTGTCAGATTACAGTCCTCAAGTTCATTTTTATTCAGATATTTTTTTTTTTTTTTTAAATAAATAAATTTTGGAACAGCTGAGAAGACTTTAAATATTACGTATTTAAGACCTCCTATTTTGGCGGAGTGTTGTAGCATTTGATTTGATACCGGTTTTGAGTGATACAGTTTGAGCAGAATTTATCAGTTTGTATTCTGATGGTAGCTCTATTTGTGGACTAATGCACATCGAACCAACCAGTGTTAAATACAAGAGGATACCAGGCACTACAAAGCAGTTTGTGCCAACCGAAAAGTTGTGACTTTCCAAAAAAGCCACCAAAGACTTTCCGCAAGCATTTTTAATCCTTACCCAGTGATTAATGACTAGGGCTGGGGGGGTCTGGTGAAGATGCTTTTAGAAGTTGTCACTTAATGTGGGTCAGTATGAAATTTTAAAGAGGCTCTTCATCCATGTGTGGTATTCGATTGTATCAACACCCTGTACACCGATCTTGTAAATCGATGCAGAATATGTGGTGCTATATAAATAAAGGAGGATGATGATGGTATTATAATTTTATTTAAAAATTTGTTGTGGTTTTTCAAAGTGTAACTGCAGGGTTGAAAATATCAGATTATGACGCCTTCTTTATGGATTTTTGTCTTTTTAAATTAATGTTGTAGTCCTTTTTATTTTTCAGAATTATCCCAATGTTTTGCTACTGTTAACAAGTTGTAAAACTTCAATTTGTGATGGAGTGCTTTCTCATATTGCATTTGACAAATATCTGGGTTTGTCTTTATTGCCCCTGTAAGCTCTACCAGTCCATGAAGAAATGTCCCTAACCGTGAAGGTAATTTATATATATAAAAAAAATGACCGTGCTTCCCATGTACGTTATTAGCAGAAAATAACTGCACATTTATGTGCAATATTGACAGTTTACCCTTTATAACATAAGCAGGTGGAAAAGGCTGCTAAAACCTCCTGATATTGGTAGGTATGGAAGTGCATGGCATAGAGCCCAAGCGTGGGCATGCCAGTCATGCAAAGTGGTCTTTTGTTAATATGTAGTGCTCTTGATCATATGTGACCTTTCAGTAACACAGCAGTTTTCTATTGGAAACCTGAGAATATTATAGTTTGGAGGAATAATCCTAAACCGGAAGGTTTCCAATAGTTATCTAAACTTCTTTTCGCTCCTTTCCTTTCCCTCAGTCTATCCAGCAGCCTCTTTTGCTCTTCCTTTCCCCCAACTAATTCATGAACAGTAGTGGTGCACCGAAATGGACATTTCCGGCCGATACCGAAAATTCGGGATTGGTTCGGCCAAAAAACGATACCGAAAATCAGACATGAGAACCTGGGCCTGGAGGCCGGGGACTCGCCTGAGTCTGGAGGCCTCCAGGCCGAGGTTTGCATGGCTGATTGGTTGCACCTACATACTCGCCTAAATAAGCCCTGAGCTCCAGCGGTGACAGTCCTCTGGCTGTCGCAGGCTGCGAGGCCAGCCTCCAGGCTCCGTCGAGCCCCCGGGCCTCCAGGCCCTATTTTGAAAGGAAAATATTTTTTTTTGAATAAGCAAATTTGTGACTTGTTTGCTCTTTCTAGACATTCTTGTTATGTGAACTCCAGTGTAGTCTCGTGGACACTGGGGGTTCTATTCCCTAGTGACTTTTAATGCATGCCCCCCCCATATTGCCTTCCTAAAGCTAAACCCTTAAAAAATAACTTGGCATGTTGGTGATTGCCCTAGCTTATGCGAGCTTACTCTACTTTGCGCTCCCCATGTCAAGTATGGGATGCTCAATCATTAATTGGCGTTAAGAGAAGTAAGGTATCGCGAAGTGCTAGCGCGAATTACAGCAGGGACGCACAAGCCAAAATTTTGGTTACACCTAAAAGCTGGCTCTTAGCAGGTTTTGCTTGTGCAAAATCATTTAGCACCCCCTAACCCCCCCCCCTCATAAACCCAATACTCTCACCACCGAGTATGGTGTCCCGATCTGCCACTTCTCCTGGTTGTAAGCAGAGTGAGACTGGTAATAGTTCCTGGTCTCCCTCCACCATCACTCCATGGTGCTGCGGGAGCGAGATCGTGCAGGGCTCACAGCCAGTAAGCCCAAACCTCTATGGACACCAGGAGGTATTATCGCAGAAGCTCTACCACGGGAATCCCAGCGGTTAGTGCTGCGATCTGGGGCAGGCACTACCCTCAGCACCTTGCCCAGGAATCTTGCGTTAAATTGGGGACGTTATGGGGCAAGATTTTCCCCATTGGCATCCCCATTTCAGCATTAACATGGAAATGGTGCCCTGGATGTCACAGTTCTTTGCTGCCCATACTAGGCTCACATTTCATCTACTCCCTCTTTACACACACGAGGAACAGATGGCTGAAACATTGATGTTGGTGCGGAAAGTTTATTACCTGGTATTCATTCAAGGCTCTTGCAGTACTGTGTCCTTTACTAGCATAAAAGACCACGTTTTATCCATTTCACCCAAATAATATTGGCCAGTATTTGTGTCATTCCCATCTTCTCTTTTATGTTAATGATTGGTATTCACACGGCTGTATATACTAAATTGCTTTGTTTCCTATATGCATTAAAATTCATGATAAAGGGGTTTTGTTTTTCTTCTAGTTTTTAGAGATTTATTTAGTTGTCATACCAAGCTATGCATTCCTTGTCTGAAACCTCTTAATTTAAAGGAAATTTACTGCAAGCCTACATTAGCACGATCTTCTCTACATACCGCCTGATGCATCTAATATTCCTCCTTGACAGGGGTTCATCTGCTATTGTTCTCGAGGTTAACTGCCACATGGGAGAATTTGCTGCAAGTTCATGTTGGCAGGAAAATTTACATCTTTCCTGCATCCATTTCTTTTCACTATTCAGAGATTTTCATTTTCTCATGTATTTCTCCCCCCCCCCTTACTTTATTTTTATTTCTTCTTTAATGGAGCATCCGGTGGATAATTTGCTATTTATAAACTGAATTTTGTATTCTCAATTTACATGATGGTGGACTGGTGGCTTTAATCTTAAATTTGCTTATGTGAGGAGAGCTTTATGAATTTCATTATATCTCCCACCTCCCTCCTCTCATGCTCTCGGTAATAGTGTTGCCGGGCAGCAGTCTTTCTATTCTCATCATTCAGGCGAGTGATGGATCCATTTATACACATATTCTCAAGTCACTTATTGCTGCTTAGGCTCGGGAGCAAGAAGCCTATTGCATGGCTCTCCGTACCTGAGGAAAATGTACTGATTCATACAGGATGCTCTGCCTCCGGAGTCATTATAGTGACAGACGTACGTTGCGTTGCCATCTGCAGGACGACAGCATTCTTAACCCTGCAGTCCATGCACCAAATATAGATTAATGCAGAGCAGTTATGGAACCGGGAGCACATGAGTCACTAATCATTTTCAGAGCTGTCAATTTTCTCGGAATCTAACTTGTTTTTGGAGAACCTGAATTATGTTGAGCGTTTCTGAACCTAGTTCATGCGGATTAATGATTGGAGGGTTAAAATGGAAAGTAACTAACTTTTGTTTTGTGTTTTGTATTCTTTGTATTTGTCGGGAAAGGACTTCTGACCTGTTCTGTTATCAATGATGGACCAAACCCCCCCCCCCAAAAAAAAACCAAACGTTTCTTCAGTCAAGAAGTCATCCTGTCAGTCATCGGGCAATCAAATAGTCTGTCCAACCTCTGTCTAACTGGTGGACAGTCTAAAATGCCCCTCGTAGTAATCCTGTTACACCTGGGAGAAAGAAGAATTTCAAGCGCCTGTATGATGTTATTTTTATGGGACCCCCACTGACCCTCCACTAATAAATACAGTTTCATATTGCAAACATACTTTAGTGTTTTGTTTTTTTTTCTCTTTACTCACTATCTAAAATCGTTCATTGAATTATCAAGTTCAGTAAAATCTTGGATTGAGAGTAACTTGGTTTGTGAGCGTTTTGCAAGAAGAGCAAATTTTTTTTGTAGTCCGTTGTTAGGGTAAATTGCTTAGTAAGCCATAATTACTGGAATGGTTACTCCTTGTCATTAAGAATGCCAATGAAGGTTAACCTTGGTCTTTGTAGATGAATCCGGTTTGTGTGCTTTATTATTATGTTTATTATTATTGTCCTCATTTATATAGCGCTAGCAGTTTCTGTAGTGCTTTACAATAACCAAAGGGAAGGAGGTACAGATAAATGGACATAGGATGGAAACAAGCGGTGTAGAGGGACCTGCTCATAGGAATTTACAGTCTAGAGGGATTGGGGTTGAAGAAGACGAGGGGAAATTTACTAGACAGCAGGATCATTAGTGCCAGTGGTTTGGGAATGGTTGGGCCATAGAAGCAGCTTCAATCCTTTTGTGAGTGGGTTGACAGAGGGAGGAGTTGCATCAGTGATGTTGTATGCTAATCTGAAGAGATGGGTCTTGAAGGCCTGAAGATCAGGGGAGGGTTTGATAGGCTGAGGCAAGTCATTTCACAGGACTGGCGCTGCCCTTGAGACGTCTCGGAGGCGAGAGTTGGCCGTGCGTTTGTAGACTGACAGGTGGAGATCACCCGCTGACTGAAGTTGTCTATTAGAACGTATAGAAAATAATAGATGGCCTAGTTGACATTTCAGCCAACTATACAGAGCTTTCTTCAAGACATGTCCTGAAGAAAGCTGTATAATGGGTTGAAATGTTGACAAGGCAATTTATTGTTTTTTATGTTCTAATCAAGTACTGTATTAATGTTTTTAAGGTCCTTGGAGTGCTAGCTCTTGACCACTTTCTACATTCCTCTTTGGGCTGAGCACGGGGGCCATGGATCTTGCTGACGTCCCTGAGTGCAGGGGAGAATATGTAATATTATATTATGTTTGGACACTGGCACAATTTTCATACTTTTGGCTCTGTATGCCACCAGAATAAAATTAAGCGAAATCGTCCAAATGAATTTGAAGTGCAGACCTTCAGCTTTAATTCAAGGGGTTGAACCTAAATATCAAGTCCATATTTTAAGAACGGCAACCATTTTTATGCACAGCCCCCCCCCCCATTTTCAGGGGCTCAAATGTAATTGGACAAATTAATATATTCATAAATGTTCATGTTTAATATTTTGTAGAGAATCCTTTACCGGCAATGACTGCCTGAAGTCTGGAACCCATGGACATTACCGAAAACTCGGTTTCCTCCTTTCTGATGCTATGCCAGGCTATAACTGCAGTTGTTCTTTGTGCGTCTTTCTACCTTTTAGTTTTGCCTTCAAGTGAAATGCTGCTCAATGCGGTGAAGATCAGATGACTGATTCAGCCATTGCAGAATATTCTACTACTTTTCCTTCAAGAGCTCCTGGGTTGCTTTTGCAGTTTGTTTTAGGATCATTGACCATCTGTACTGTGAAGAGCCGTCCATTCAACTTTGCTGCATTTGGCGGAGTCTGGGCTGACCGTATCTCTAAACACTGAATTCATCTGGCTGCTTCTGTCACTTTATCAATAAACACCAATGACCCAGTGCCACTGGAAGCCATGTATGCCCATGCCAACACCCTGCCTCCACCATGTTTTACAGATGACATTGTGTGCTTTGGATCATGGGCTGTTCCAAGCCTTCTCCATGCTTTTTTTTTCTTCCAGTCATTCTGGTACAGATTGATCTTGGTTTCATAAGTCCAAGGAATGCTTTTCCAGAAATGTTCTGTCTTTTTTTTAGATTTTTTTTTTTTTTTTTTGCAAAGTCTAGCTTTTCTATTCTCCAGGCTTATGAATGGTTTGCACCTTGTGGTGAACCCTCTATTTGCTCTCGCAAAGTCTTCTCTTGATTGTAAACTTTGATAATGATACACCCACCTTCTGAAGAGTGTCCACTTGTCTGGATGTTGTGAATGTTTTTTTTCTTCACCATAAAGAGGATCCTGCATTCATCCACCACTATTGTCTTCCTTGTACGTCCAGGCCTTTTTATGTTGCTGAGCTCACCAGTCTGTTCTTCTTTCCTCAGAATGTACCAAACTGTTGATTTGGTCACTCCTAATGTTGCTGCTATCTCTCTGATGGATTTGTTTTGTTTTTGAAGCCTTACAATGGCCTGTTTCCCTTGCATGGACAGCTCCTTTGAACGCAAGATCTAGGTTCACAGCAATAGATTCCAAATGCAAATACCACACTCGGAATCAACTCTAGAACTTTTTTACCTGCTTAATTGATGAAGAAATAATGGAGTAGTTCACACCTGGCCATGAAACAGTTTTTGATTCAATTGTCCAATTACTTTTGGTCCCTTGAAAAAGGGAGGGGGTGGCTGCTAGAGATGTGCATTCGTTTCATTCAAATTCAGAATTTATAACGAAATTTGATAATTCGTAGTTCGGAAGTACTTCCGAATAACGAATCGATACGATTTCGAAACGGTATGTAACGAATTTATTTTGTGTTTACTGTCATCATAAAAGAAAAATTGGAATAATATCAACTATCGAATTTGAAATGAACTATCGAATTGATCTTATCTTAAAATACAAGTAATGGTCTGCAAAGGACTTTATGAAACATTAATTTTATTTCACGGTTTAATTTGACTCATGCTAAATCTGTGACACGGCTTAAAATTTAACCGTAGCTTTTTCTTTTAACAGCAAAATTTGATTAATTGGGGTTTTATTTAGTGATCCAAATTCGAATTGATATCAACTATCTAATTGATATATGAAATTCGAATTGAAACTGAGACACGAGACACGAAGCACTAAACAAAATTAGTTAAGAAATTCTGAAAACGAAATGAAAAAATTTTTCAGCCATGCACATCCCTAGTGGCTGCACATAAGAGATGTAATTCCTAAACCCTTCCTCCAATTTTGGATGCACATACCCTCAAATTAAACCTGAGAGTGTGCACTGTCAGCCCATATCCATTAAATAACTATAGCTTGAATAGATTTTTGTAAATGTTGGAAACAAACTTGTGCCTGTGTCCAAATAGATATAGTTAGGAGGACCATATATATCTACTCAAATGTGGTACAAACCAATGTTCATAATTCAGGGCCGGCCCAAGCCACTATGCTGCCTGGAGCAAAGGATGAATTTTTGCCTTTTGCCGTGCGTCCCCCCCCCCCACAAACATCCCAGACGTGGTGTGTAGGAGTGTATCACAGAGCGCCATAGCAATAAAACTCACAATAATGTGCAGTGTGTATGAGCGTATCGCAGAGCTCCACTGGGGTGTGTGTGTGTGTGTGTGTGTTTGTGTTACCATATACAACTCATAATACAATAAACACACTATAGTCTCAGAATACAAAGTACACGCTATACACTTGGTGTATGTACCCAGTTTACAGTATACAAAACAGCAGAAGGTTGCCTCAAAACTAAGCGGGTGCATCTAAGACATTAAATACAAAACACCAAGAAAGAGCACTCCATATTATTGACCAGCTTCCATCATTTTCTGTGGCAAAAAAAGCAGTTTTAAAAATGTTCAAAAAAACCTGATTGAGGTAAAATGATAGGGATTCAGTTCACAAAGTATGATCATAACTTCACAAAAGAGTGATCAAAACGCCTCTGCAAATCCCACAACCATAAGAGGGCAAATATCACCATCTACACACTCAGTATTTATGTACCGTGTATTGCTTTAAACCAGTTGGTCACATTTATCAGCATATACTCGTGGTACTGGAATTCCTGGGTACATGTAAAAAAAAAGCAGAAATACACACACATTGCGCAGTATGTACATACAGATATTATATCCAACACCTGTGACAATGGTTCACTCACATGGAATAGAGCCTGTAATATTCAAGGCTCAATATATACGCGGTGGGTCCCTTCAGGGATGACCCCGTCTCGTCGTTTTGTGTTGAGATGGTCAATGTGCTAAGTGTCAAGGATGTAAGAATAACTATGCAAAAAGAAAGATCCACAGCTTGGCAATTGGAAGCAAAATTGTGCACATTAAGGGTGTATATAATTGTGCAACAAAATATGTGATATATTGCCTCACATGTCCTTGTGGACTTCACTATATTGGGAGGACATCTAGGCCCTTGGCATCGAGGTTAGGAGAAAATCTCTAACATGAGGGATATGAACTACATAACCTCTCGATGCACTTTAAGTAACCTCATACACAAGATCCAGCGGGCTTGGAGTTCTGTGTTCTTAAACAAAATAAAAGGAGTTGGAGGGGGCGGGGGATTTATATCTTATGTTGGCCAAAGAGGAGATACATATTTGAGTATGGCACCCTAGCCCCCACTGGCCTCAACAGTGACTTTGAGGTGCGCCACTTCCTGTAGTCCCCCTTGTTCTCATACTATACTTACAACTGAATAAAAGTGTGTTCTCGATCATCTATACACGGAGTGTGTAGATGGTGATATGTGCCCTCTTATGGTTGTGGGATTTGCAGAGGTGCTTTTCTCATTCTTTTGTGCTGTTATCCTTTGTGTGAGTTTTGTAGGGGAAGCCTATCGAGAATATAGCTGCCGTGAGACCATTCCCTCCGTCATTTTGCCTTTTTAGTGCCCCTTTTTTCTGTTTTCGGTTTATGAGCATAATTTGCTTCAACCTGTCAGTTGCCAATGTACCCCATCTTTGACAAGTCCTATCTAACTTGACTGAATCTACACTTACAGGATCAACTCACCCTGTAAGTGCAGATTCGGTCAAGATAGATAGGTCCAAGATAGGACCTGTCAAAGATGGTATACATTGGCGTTTGTGACCGGCTTAAGCAAATAATGATCATTCTTTGAGAACTGAATCCCCATCATTTTACTTCAGTCAGGTTTTTTTGAACATTTTTAAAGCTGTGCTTTTTTTTTGCCACAGAAAATGATGGAAGACCAGACATGGTACAAACTGAGGGAGCCGTAGTAGAAGTTTGGAGTTCTGGGGGAAGGGGGGTCCTGCTGCAATGGAGTATGTGAGGAGCCTCTAGCTTGGTGCCGGCAGTGAGGAGGAGGAGGGGGGGGGGCGCTGAAGCTGGCCAGTGTTAGGAGTAGGAGGAGGTGCTGCCTGTGAAGTGTTGCGGATGCAATTGCTCTCTGACAGACTGTCTCACTTGATCACCTCTGGGGGTGGGGAGAGACTGCGATGGCAGCCTATCTCATATTTTGTTGGGCTTTTTATGAGCGTATTACCTGCCGTTTTTGTGTGTTTTTGACAATTGACTACTGCGTACGTGTGTTTTTTTTGATTGACTATGGAGGCGTCCACTGAAAAAGCCTTTTGTGCCTGTTGCCATGTGCGGAACGCGTGTCGTACATGCATTTTTTTGATTTGACTACGGAGGGGTCCAGTGAGAGAGACTTTTGTGCTTGTTGCCATGTGCGGAACGCACCTTCATACGTGCTTTTTTGATGACGAAAAGACGCAAACGCCCATTTCAGCGCGTTCACGTTGAAGTCTAGGGTTGCAATCTAGACCAAATAGCCAATTTGGAAAGTGAGATAAATGGGAGAATTTTTCTGGTTTGGCTATTTTGACCTAGAATTTTCACTTCTCCAGTCATTCTCAAGGTTTTCACCTCTCTGAATAACCCTGTATGATACATGGAACCATGCCCATAGGAAATAATGTGATTTCAGTGTTTGAGCGTGTTACAGCGTGTAGGAACGCACTGCAAAACGCCAAGGTGTGAACCAGCTCTTAGAGTTGAATATACAAACTATTTTATGTTTTTTAAAACACCCCCCCCCCCCGGGGCCCTGATGGTGCACGGACCTGGTCTGGAGAGACTAGGTACCCCCAAGCGGCACATGCACCTAGACTCTCCCCTGCTCTTCCACTCCTGGCCATGTTTTATAATCATAGCCTCTGAGTTAACTGTGGATGCACGGATTAAAAAATAATAATAAAATAAAGTTAAAAAAAAAGTGCAGCACTGGCAAAACTTCACCACCCCCCCCCCCCCCAGAATTTGCCTCTTGGAGCTACCGCTGAAACGGGATCCACGGTTGGGACGGCCCTGCCATAATGTTTGCAGCCTCTTTTCCTGTGGCCCTAAAACTGCAATTTGGTACATCCCTATTTAGACACACCTATGCACGTCTCTACACTCATTCAGAAGTTTTATTTAATTTTTTTCCCTTTTTAAGAGTGCATACAGAAAACTATTTTAAAATGTCAAAGCTACAGTCATGGCTTTATTTATTTTTTAGATTGATGCAGGCAGACATCAGAAAGCCAGCTGTACATTCCACGTTTACATGTTACAGGGAGTCTTAATTAGCTTCCAATTAGTTAAGCGATGATATCATCTGCTGGCTTTAAGAGCTGCTTATTAATTTACTTATTTTTTTTGCATCATAGCTTAACATGGTAAAGGCTTTATTGGCGCAACAAAAACGTGCCATTATTTATGCTGTTTTATGGTTGATATCCTCAAGCTTGTATCTCAAGGCGCTGGATTTTTCTACTTGGCCTTGTGTTATAGTTAAGTGCCAGGGATTGAAAACAAACCGGGCTTTTCAGAGAGCGGTGAAAACCTTGAGAATTGTCAGGAGATTGAACAATCTAGACCAAATAGCCAATTTGGAAAGTGAGACAAATGGGAGAATTTTTCGGGTTTGACTATTTTGACCTAGAATTTTCAATTCTCCTGTCATTCTCAAGGTTTTTACCTCTTTCTGAATATCCCTGAAAGTGTGCTCTTTGCTATACGAAAATATAGTGATGATCATGATCATGAAGTGGGATAAAACATAAGGTGAGGAATGGATTTGTTCAATATTATAGATGCGGTTCAGTTTGCAGTTGGAGACTGAGGAAACTTTGAACCTAGCGGCAGGAAAGTGTCAGCTATTCTAGGACAAAGGAATATTCCAAAAACGTTCAGAGAGGTGATGAGAATAACGAGAAAGTGGAGCATCACGCATTAACCTCCCTGGTGGTATTCCCGAGTGTGACTCGGGGTTAAATTTCACTACCGCGAACAGTAACCCCGAGTCACACTCGGGCTGTATACTCACCTCCTCCTGCGCTCCCTGGCTGTCCCCCGCAGTGTGATCACGGCGAGTTGCTTCCTGGTAAGGCTTCCTGCGAGTCACACTATGCAGGGGGCGGGACCAGGCAGCAAACATAATTTTTTTTTTATAATACATGGTTTTCCAATGTACATTGTTTATGAACAGCCACTAGGTGGCAGTACAGGATAAGAAACAGACCATACATAGTCTAACCCTTGTTTTCAGACAGATTTCAGTGTTTGTTGTATTTTATTGAATATCATTTATGTGCATTATTTTGGATAACTATTTTTGGGATAATAAATTATTATGGCGTGTTTCAAACTTTATCGGACTCAGTGTATTTACTATTTTTTTAAAAATGTATATAGGATTTTACCAGTAAGGACTCTTCCATGGATTTCAGTGCGTGATTCCTAATTATTACAGGCTAACTATGTACAAAAACACGTTTCCTTTAAAAAAAAATTGAGACGTTTTTAGACACAAAATGTTGAAAAAATTAGACCGCCAGGGAGGTTACGACCGAAAGGAGGATAGCCTAAGTTTCAAACATCTGGTGTTAACAGAAAGGATGCCAGAGTTTGGTCTAGATGTGACGAATGGAGCCAGGATTGGGCTCAGGAACATTTTTGAGGTAAAAAGAATTTATCCTATTCCTTATCCTTCCTGATAGTATTATAGACTAAACATGAGCGGTTTAATTGAAGGACACTATTTTTAATGCCCATGCGTTTTGGCTGACTTCAAAGATGTCAGTTGCCTCCGGAAGCAATCTGCGATTTGGTGACCTTTTCAGCGTTGCCTCGCTTTTTTGTCTTTTATCTTGTTCCGATCGGGAGGGGGAGGATTCCAAAGGCCCCACTCCCTTTCAGGCACTTTCCTAGCTCTTCCAGGAGGCACCTGAAAATGACATCTCGCACCAGCATCAGTCCCCAGGACCAGTCATATGGGACGATCTGACTTCAAGGTAGTCAAACCGCCCTGGGACTTAGTCCCAACCAGTCATGGGTCTCCCCTATACCTGCAGGAACCCATGACTTGTGCGGGATATCCTTTGCACGCAACGTGCGGCGCCGAGGACGTCCCCCACATGTCATCTGCAGGAAAGGGGTTAAATAGGTGTGAAAATGGTAATTTGATCTGCTAATGAGCGCTTTTCAATGCATTACGAATGAAGGGTTTAAAAGATCACTTTGGAGGCGGCAATCTTGAAGTTGCTTCTCATACATAAGGTGTATATACGCCTTGTGACTTTTTTCTGCTAAAAGCTGAAGCTGTGGTGGAGGACATTTGATGTCAGCTGTTAAAAAGAAAACCAAATTTTTCTTTGAGCTCTCCTTACTAGTAATTAGAAAAGCAGAAACAGTTCTTATTCTGGGTCACAAATATTTCCAAGGTTAACATTTTTTAATTTTTAAGATGGAGTACGAGTATCGATACTTTTTTTTCTTTTTCAGGCACTCACCAATTACTGATACTTTATTTAAAATCATGTATGGCCAGATGCCCCATTTACCCATTGCTGAGGCCCACAAACACCCTGACCACCCACACCAGACTAATAGATCTCTATCTCCACATGCAACAGACCTCAGACAGGCCCTCTGGCTGACTGCATTCCAGCAAGCAGCTGCCAGCGTGTGAAGGATGTAACGCGGCTACACTGGTGCCGAGATCTTGCAGAGATCTCTCAAAAGTGTGGCTGGAGGTTTCAGAAACCACGTTACAACCTTCACATGCTAGCAGCCGGTCGCTGGAATGCGGCCCGCCGAAGGGGCTTGGCAGAATGCTGTTAGAGAATTCTACCAGCTACCCCAGCCTTTCAAGCCAGCCCAGTGCCGGTATCGTTAGAAGCAGGGGCGTACCTATAATTGGCATCCCCCCAACTTTAAAATTAAAAATAAAAAAAAGTCACGCACTTTAATGTTTTCAAAGATATTTTTAGTTCTAGCATTCTGGCAGGACATGACGTATACATGTAATAATGATGTATTATGAATCTGCCGATGTTGGATCATGCGTCCTCTGTGCTGTGCGATAAGAGGCGAGTGTAGATTCTTTTTGAATAATTTTTATTTTTAAGTGATTTTGCAAACTCGCAACATATCCGTCCTCATGCTATTAACAAAAGTACACATGTGGCTGGGTTTTGTGATGGGAGTTGTGTGTGTGTGTTGGTGGCTGGTTTTGTGTTATAGCAGTTGTGTGCGGGTGGCTGGTTTTGTGTGATGGGAGTTGTGTGTTGGGGTGGCCGGTTTTGCGGATTGGAGTGGCTGAGCAGAGAATGAGGGTGTGTTTTGGTAGGTATGAGATGCTGCTATGGTCTTTTTTTATTTACTGTTCCAGTTTAAGACTCCCTCTTCCCTGTCCCTTTTTTTTACCCTAGACTGCCTATTCCCTGGTGATGCAGTGAATGCAGCTTGGCCCCTCTATGCAGGACTTCACCAGGAGCCAGGCAGCTCAGTAACAAATTTCTGATCACTGCAGTGCTGGTTAAGTAAAGGTCCACTTTAAACAGCAGTAAGCAGACAGGGCTTCCTATTCTGCTGATTTCCCCCCCCCCTTCACCTGCCGTTTACTGTCATCTTCTCTCTGCACACAAATCACATCCCCCTCCCCTCTCCTAGAGCTGCTGTGGGGCAGGGGAGGAGCTATGGAGGGAGAAGGAGGGATTTTTATTTTCCTAATGCAAATGCCCTGCTCCACTGCTCGTTGTTTGAGAACACAGCTCAAAGCTGACACACAGTGACAGTGGCACCTCCTAGTACCCCCTAATGACACCCCAATAATCACTGGTACCTGGGGTGGCCCACCTCCCCTCCCCCCCAAGTACTCCACTGGAACTCGGTGATGTGCTCACACACATTTGGCTGAACTGCCAGCAAGTACAGTGCTGTTCGAAAGCCGTGCAAATCCCCATAGAGAAGTAATGGGTGTTCTCTGAATAGATTAACCAACAGCAGAGAAATGTCAGTGAAATGCCCTGCTGTTCGGTGGTTTCATTAAGCAGCTTTATTCAGGTGAACCCCATAGGTTTCAATGTTAAAAAATACCCGTTTTTATGCAATATCTAATAAACCGTTTATTATTTTAATCTGCAGTAAAAGGCTCTTTATTTATTTATTTATTTTGTATCTTTTAGTCATTTTTCATAATTTTTTCGTAAATTTTTGTTTTCCTCTTTTTTAATAGCGGTTTTTCTTTTTTCTGTAACAGATCTTTTTATTATCAATCATAGGACCTTATATGTAAATTACAGACATTTTCGTTCAGTAGTTTTGGGTTTGCAGTTTGCGGCGGCATAAGGTGGCCGACTCCCTGCACTTCATGGACCCTGAGGTGAATGGTGAATTCCCTGCACTTTAAGGAATCAAATTTCCCCACCCTGCAATAAACAGAACACCAAAATGTTTTGCCGCCCCCGGAAAGTGCCAGCCTAGGTCTTTCCTACCCAGGACATACTTGAAAATTTGTGAAATCTCAATGTATCCTTCCTGTTAAAATACTTTGTAAAAGAAAATATTTATTTTTTATTTTTTAGGGTGTCACCCGGTGCAGGCCCCCCCCAGGGACGCCACTGGTTATAAGTATCGGAGGCATTTGCACAAGTAGTCATGATAATGCTCTGTATCGGCACCGATACTAGTATCTGCGCATCCATAAAATTTATAATTTGAGCATGTAAAAATTTTTTTTTTTTTTAGATTTTAGCTCACTACACTTCTGTTTTCTCCCACAGACGTTGTTCAAGTGGCTGACATATATCTTCGCACCAGAACTCATTTGGGGGTGGGGGGTTTCTGTAAAATGGCATAGTGTCGGGCTGTCCAGTGGTCTATCTGTTGAATTGGACTATGAAATGAAACCACTCTGCCAGGATCTCTAGTTATCTAAAATTGGTTCACCACATTTGTCGGGACGGCCCATGTTCTCATGAAGCCTCCAGGTGCTTGATGGCAGGCGTTTTACAGTTCTTGAAGAGCAACACAAGACATTGTGTATTTTAGGGAAACTTTCATGATCAAACTAGTTCTGCAAAATGACTTTAGTACTCATCACTTCAAGGACATGTAGTATATTAGAATAAAAATGAAAAATAATATTAATCCGTATCAACATGCGTACCTTAAATTGTTCCTAATGCCTTACTGTTTCAACTCCCTAGATACTTGAACTGCTTTTGTATCAATCTTTATTATCTTTTGATAAACTTTTAGATCTTTATTTTTGTAGACGTCCTTTGTAAGCAACATCAAGGGAATAAGCCCAGTAGGTGTCAAACATGGTTCAATAAAGCACTGCACATCAGACAGAACCCATGTTTTCAGCAAATTCTCCTCCTAAAAGAAAATTTTAAAGTCTAAAACAGATGAAATGTACAGCTACTGGAATAAAAAAAATCCCTTCATAGGGAAAACAGGCTGCAAAACATTGATGCATCTCTACATTTATAGTCCCATGATTTCGGTACAAAATTACTTTAGGTCTAAAATGAATTGTTTCTATGTACCGTACTGCACTTTCTGGGACGCTGATATATCAGCATATGAACGTCAGGAGGAATCCTCGTAACATACAGTGGATGTCCCCCACATGTCATGGTTTCCCCACAGCTTCGGGGGAGACCTCTGTGGGTCTGGTAGGAATCCGGGTTGGTCTGACATGCTGGAAGTCATTGACCAAAATTGTTTCTTCTGTGCCCGTAGCAAATTATCCGCTAGCCGAAACGGCGCAATTGCCGACAGACATTTTGTGATGTGCATCACTTTGGACTTGAAGTATATGGGCCTAGAAATGTCTTGGAGAGGTGCGGGCCTGAAGTCTCCTATTGTTTCCCTGCCCTTTCCTTTGTTAAAGTCCCCCTAGATCTACAATTTTAGATGCAGGGTTCTTGTGTTTACTGTACCCTATTCACTGATGTCTGTGTTTTTTATATTAATATTCCCTTATGTATGTATTTATTGTGCAGTCTCCTGTGCTATAACTGTATATGCGGCGCTGTTCTTTTTGTCTTTGGGTATTTGTGAGTTTTGGATTCCTTTGCCTGGCCATGCTTGTGCCTGTGCTACTCCCTAATCCTTTGTTCCAATGCTGATGGCGAGGGGAGCATTCTGCACGTGGGCAGGGAACCCCCACGTTAGCTGCTACTCAGACGGATTAGATCCGCCGTAAAAGTCTCCCTTACTCCGGAGAATAAAATAAATCCACGTCCATAGAAATCCACCCGAGAAATAAAAATCGTACAATATTCCCCCCAGCACTAGTCGAGACTCCCCATTGTTCTCACACATCCCAGCACTGGAGCACCACTGCCAAGTCATTGCCCAATTTCCTTTACGCAACATAGGTTGCCACCGCTTTTGGCACAAGCCCAGTTTGTGGAACTGCACTTTCGGGGGGGATTGTCCCTAAAGAGGGCAGCCTGCTATGGGATGATTCCTAAGGTGAGGGCTCCACCAGGAAGCCTCACATCTGAGCTTCCAATCCTCCCGCAGGGGGTGCAGTCACTCAATGCAACTGCTGTCTGGGTACACTACACCAGCCGCTGGACTTCTACAGCTCACTGCTCGGTCCGTACCCAGGTTGTACTACCGCTCCACTGGAATCACCCCTCAAATTACTGTGCAAAGGAAAGTCAGGACACCAGGCTGCTCAGGACTCGTAACTGGCGCACCACTCCGATCCGGTGGCCAAATGGACTCCGGCATAGGACAGTGGCAACATTCCACAAACTGGGCTCGCGCCAGAAGCGGTGGCAACCCATGTTGCGTAAAGGAAATTGGGCAATGACTTGGCAGTGGTGCTCCGGTGCTGGGATGTGTGAGGGTAAGAACAATGGGGAGTCTCGACTAGTGCTGGGGGGAATATTGTATGATTTTTATTTCTCGGGTGGATTTCTATGGACGTGGATTTATTTTTTTCTCCGGAGTAAGGGAGACTTTTACGGCGGATCTAATCCGTCTGAGTAGCAGCTTCCGGCACAATAATGTTCATTAAATGTTGTTTAAATGGTTTTGATTATGGCATACTTGATTGAATGTACTGCATAGTTTTAATACTTGGTCAAAGTGTCCAGCGGCTACGGACAAGCGACACATAGTCATGCACGGGCTCCGTACAGATCGTGTAATACCGTTTTTTCGTGGGTTTATCAATCCAATTTGTTGGCTAGATTGGATTTATTTTCTATTGTGCTAATTTGCCTAAAAATGTAAAATATATGGTTTCTTTTGGAGCTCCTTTTTATAATTATGCATAATAGTGTTTGCCAATTAATAATCCTATAATTCGTAGAATATGAAAGGTATTGTATTGGTTAAAATGGGTGCCACTAATTGAAGGGTCCTTTCTTTTCTATGTTTTTAAGTGTGTTAAAGTTACGTCACTTGTGTTTATGAGCTAAATTTTAAATGCTTTCCAGAGGAAACCACTCAAGCATGTGCAGTAATACAATGTGTGCTTCCAGCTCTCCCAGAAGAACCATGCATGTCAGATTGGATAGTATACTTCAACATTTCAGCAATCACTTTCTTGCTGAATGAAGGAGGCATTTGCTGCAGGTTTTCCCAAAGACATATCTTTATATATTTATTTCTGCAGTATCCAAGCAACAGTCAGTACGTTAGACCCTTTCAGTGATCCTACTTGAGCTGTCATGTACATTAACGCCATATTCGTATGCTCCTATACTCTTCTGTTGAGTAAGCCGTTTGAGATGGTCACTGATGTTTAAAGCGGATGTCAGTAACCTTGGCCCTCCTGATGTTTTGGAACTAAATCTCCCATGATGCCTAGCTTGAAGTGTCTGATCATTAAGGGGGAATGTAGTTCAAAAACATCTGGGGGTCCAAGGTTTCTGACACCTGATTTAAAGTATCAAAGCCCTGCAACTTCGCTTGGCTCTGGGTTCTGTGTCCCCATACCAAGGCTTAGTCTGATACTTATGTAGTGCTCACCCCCGAAGGAGCCGCTGAATTAACCTCGGGTTAGTCTCACCGCACTAGGGAATAAATATACACCAGCACTGTTGCGGATTTTATAGATTATATACTTTACTGATCCCAATAAAGCGGCATATATAATGTGGATACGGTATATGAATGACAGGATTTCGTAATGCGGGAAAAACACGCAGCGGGAAAAACACGCGGCGGCAAAAGAAAGGTTTTTAACCCCTTCAGTTCTGGAGTGTAAGTCCCGTGAAAGTAATGTCTCAGAAAGGTGTGTGTGGGTATGATCTCGTGTACCCGGGTACTGTATTCAACTGGCCAGTGAATGGAATGAGCAAATTTCGACTAGTCACATGGGGGCCCTGTAGATTTAGACAATAATGCAGCGTGCTTGATTAAACTTGGACTGGTGGTCTGGAAGGCCTCTCACCCATCCGTTAGACAATCTGTTCCACTGCCCGATCAAGGATGTCTCTCCGCTTTCTACTCTCTGGGACTCTGTGCCACTGGATCCGCTTCCCTTGCTTGTCCGATCTCTGCAATGAGAAACTACGGCCTACCGCCTGCACTCCAGTGGATCATCGCGGTCTCCTTACTCGGGGTCCAACCGGAACTTTGTGTCTGTACAAAACCTCTCAGCGGTGCGTAGGTAAGTCTCTGGCAAGTCACTGTCCCGATCCCCAGCACCCGCGAGGCAGCGCCTGGTCTCGATCTCTGGCAGTCTCACGTGTGTCTTCCACCTTTCGCCGCTCTGCTCACACTGGCTATCCTACGCACGAGGCTGCGGATGTCCTTCCTTTCTCTCCCACCCACTTCCTGTCTCCACCGCAAAGCACGATGGAAATTGTAGTTCCGTTTGTGTCCAGCATAGCTCATATTGCCCCGGTCTCCCTCTGGTGGCCACAACAAGTAAATGCAGCAAGCACAATTTTAAAGCAGCGCTACACTTAGATGCCACAAAAGGTGTTGGTCATGAATTGCTATCACCTTGTATTATTGTTTGCCTTCTTGTAGATGTTAAGCTGGTTTGGAAACCCAA
The DNA here is from genome assembly GCA_009667805.1 of Leptobrachium leishanense. Classification (NCBI taxonomy): domain Eukaryota; kingdom Metazoa; phylum Chordata; class Amphibia; order Anura; family Megophryidae; genus Leptobrachium; species Leptobrachium leishanense. Next base: position 301,667,989 of record CM019066.1, on the reverse strand, counting down.
TTATAGGTGCAGAAGGGACTTGCAAATCTTCATGAGCAATGAAAGCGGATTGTTTTAGAGCTTGTACAGCCATTGAAATCCTGGCAACTAACCATTAGTCGGACTATACACCGGACACAAGGTCACTCCTGTGAAAGTCTGAAACTGATGGTTGCATAGGCTGAAAAAAGACATGAGTCTATGTAACCGTATCCTTTCTGGAATCGTGTAGGTAGGTTTCCATAGTGGTGTCGTGGGACATACAGAACAATTTGGTTCAAACTTAGAAGCCAGTAAGAAAGTTTGAGAGCCCTTTGTTTTGGGTGCCAAGCAAAGTTCTTGGTATAGATTTGTTTAAAAGAATCCAAAAACTTATAGGCTAGGGGTAAACGGTTGTAACTACCTGCCTCCCTTCTCCTTGGCTTTGTCAAGCTTGTGTTTTTTAAGAAAGACACCATTGTCAATGTGTCCTTTCAAAGAAGTGTTGGGTTCAGCTCAGCTTGACTTTAAAAGCGATGGCAACAGGGAGCCGCTAAGGGGAAAAATCGCTGCGAGCTGATAACACTTAGCAGCTCCCTGTTATACATTCTATATTTTTTTTTGAGAAAGTATTTTTTTTTTCTTTTTTTCAAAATTTTTATTTTGTAACATTGTCATCAATACAACTAACAGTAAACGGCCGCGCAGGGCCACAGCAGGCTGGACAGCAGGAAATCAACGCAGATAAACATCCCCAAAGAGGGGGGTCTCATCGAAATAGAAATCAAAAATTAGTTCGTCTGCAGGAAACATTGCATCATCACAAGGAATTATGTTCGCAACGCTATCAAAAAGATGGTAATCCAAATAACAGAGAGAAAAAAAAAAAAAAAAAAAAAAGGGGGGGGGTTGTGAAAAATGGCAAAGGCCATTGCCGTGACGCTCCTGGCACGCTCCTGAAGGAGGCCATGGAGGGACAATGTCACGGGGCCCAGGACCCTAAGGGCCAATCATAACGCAAAGTTATGGTGGCGCGCCTCAGGCATCCCAGTAATGCCAGAGGAAAAAAAAAAAAAAGGGGGGGTGGGGGAATGGATACACCATCTTCTGCAGTGCAAGCCTTTGAGGAATAACGTGAGAGAGAGAAAGAAGAAAAAGAAAGAAGAAAAAAGAGAGAAAAATAAATAAAGTAATTAAATAAACATCCACAGATAGGGGGGTCTCATCAGATAATAGTACACATATATAAGGGTAGGGGGAGGTCATAGATCAAATACTTAGAAACGTATAAGGTGAGACATCGGGGGTAGAAAACACTCGGCGTAAAGACCAAAACATTGGTAATCTCAGAGTGGTAGAGTCAACTATATTCATACAGGGCCGGAAAATATCATCCGAAGAACAGCTAGTAATAACAAAATAGGAAAGTCATCAAAGGATAGCTACATACTGACAAGTAACATCCCCAGATGGGGGGTCTCAAAGTAGGAAAACTCCGTATGTGAAGCATCGAGGGGGTATCAAAGTCGAGATCAAGTGAGGGAGAGTTTCAGTCCAGGACATGAGGCGAGGTACTTCAGCCCGTGTCCATAAACGGAAACGGGGCCATAGCAGGCAGCGTCCCGTAAGGCAATCCAGGTGTTTCGGCCTTATCAGACTCAAGAGCCTTAGCCAGCAGAGAGGTAAGGGACAGAACCGAAGGTGCAGACCGCGGTTTCCTTCCGAACAGTATGGGGGGACGTTCCTCCATCTTCAGGTCACGTTTGGTGTCCGTGGGCTCCACCACCGCACCGTCAAGCCCTGCGCAACCCATCGAGCCATGCATAGCAGATCCTCTGGGATTACTCAGCGGCGGCAGTTCATCCTCCTGCAGGGGTAGAGACTCTGGATCGCCATCCACACCACTATCCGCCTCCATGGTCTCACATATAAGTGTGTCGGCTGCTCCTCGGGACCTCCCCGGTGGGACTCTGTTCAGGGGATCCATCGCCTCACAACTCACCCTCATCAGAGTCACCTCCTCTCCATAGCCCCGCAGCGCCGCCATCATCTGGCGCCAGACGCCTTTAGTCAGCGGGGCATCGTCATCCTCTGCTTGTAACAGACGTAAACAGGCATCTAGGCCTGAGACAGCGTCCACCATACCTCCAGAAACAGCAGGGGAGGCCCCCCCTCGTCCGCCCGCCAGGTCATCTGACACATCTGCCCAACACCCGATCGGAACAGCCAAGAGACGTGGGCCCACCGTCTCCATAGCCTCCGACCAAGCGCCAGGTCGGGTAGAGCATATAGGGCATCTGAGTGGGGGGACATCCGAGCAGCAGGCCGCAAGATGGCCGCCGGCATCGTGGTGGAGACGGCAAACTGCCTCAGGGCAAGTCTCTGGTCCGGGGGGGGAGCAGTGCGGACCCCGGACATTTCGGTTCCGTTGGCCAGCCCTTCAGAAGCCCCCAGGTTTGTCAGCAGGCCAAAATATTCGTCAGGGGGACCTCAAAACAAGCATTAGAAGCGGAGCTCCCACAAAAGACGTCCGCTCTCCTCGATGGCTGGCCACGCCCCCCCTTGAGAAAGTATTTTACCTGGAAAGATACATTGAGATTTCGCTAGTTTTCAAGTATGTCATGGGTGGTGAGTATGTACCGTTAGGTGTCTTGCCCAAGGACACTTACTGTAGAGGTGCTCTTGCCGGGATCGAAACTGTGTCTCCAGTGTCTCTCTCCACGGTTATACAGCAGTGATGTTACCTCTGTCTACTCCACCCAGCTATTACAAACAAGCCTCTGGACCAGCGGGCTGCCACTGGTAAAAGCTCTTGGAGTTCAATTCTACTCCAGAGTAGAGTACTTAAGCAGGGTCACACAGGAGCTGCGGAAGGACAATGGAAACTATTTGTTCCCATTCTTCCACTTCTTTTGGCCAGAGGACGTGACCGATCATGGGAAGAGAAGTTAGGAGTTCTTTTTAACCTCCCTGGCGGTTTTCACGAGTGTGGCTCGAGAAAAAATTTTCACTGCTGAAAGCGGTAAACCCGAGCCACACTCGCGCTGGATACATACCTGTACCTGCGCACCCTCCCTGACCTTCGCGATCGCATTCTCCTCTGCCGATCACAGCATCCTGCTTCCTGGTTCTCTTCTTGCGCATCGACGGGGAGGCTTTCTAGGCGGACGCTTGCTGCGCGCGCACAAGCATGTGACCGGCCCCGTCGCAGCAAGTGCTTGCGCACGGGCGCATTAGATGCGCTCGTGTGCACCCGGCCTAAGTGAGGGGAGTGTTTAATGCTTCTGTAAGTCTTCTGAGTGCTAGCTTAATGCTGAAATAGTTTTAAGCTATATTGAAAATAAAATGAAGGTACAAAATGTTTCTCAGTTTCAATACATATTAATGCCTTGATTTCTCACATTTTCTGTCCCTTTTCAGCATAAATGGCAGTTTGCTTCATTTAGATTGGTGATAAAGCATTAATGTAATTCCAAGTTGTATTACTACCTCTGTAGCTTCAATCATGGTCCATTTTTTTTTTAAAAAAACCTCCCACTCCTTGCGCTGACAAATACATGAGTCTCTGTGGTTGAGATTAGAGTGGTCCCTGACTGTGTCAGAATAGGAGCGGGTGGTGTGGGAAGAAGAACTTGACTCTAATTTGTGTCCCTCATCACTGCAAAACTAACGGTTTGTCTCATGAATGCATTTTCAGACTTGGGACGTTTGTTCTAAGGCCGGGGTCAGACAAGCGTTTTGAAGAGCGGAAGGAATGTCCGTGAGAGTGGACGTTCCTTCCACTCGACGCCTGTCTGGCCGCCTCGCTGAGCGCAGTTTGTGCGCTCATTGCTGCAAGGCTCGATCCTCCTATGGAGGATCGTGCTTTGCAGCCCGTCAATGCGTGTCCTAGCACGGATGCAGCACGGCCGCTGTTGCATGCGTGCGCAACATCGTGTGGCCGGCCCCGTCGCAGCGTCACAACGCTGCGACAGATGCCGGTGGGCACGTCAGTATGGGCGCACCTAGTGCGTTAGTCTGACACTGGCCTTAAAGCTTCGGACTGGCTTGAAATTTGTGCCAGTATGGTTAAGGAGGTGTACATCTGAGTTTTATGTATTCTGCAACACTATATATAATATTTTTACAATTGAGGGTAATTCTAAGGCCGGTATGATGCGGCAGCACTTTATAGAACATGCTGCATGTTATATATATATATGTGTTTTTTTTTTTGTTTGTTTTTTTACGTACCAGGCAGAAACCATGTTTTTTTTGTTTGTAAATTTTTATAAATCTTGTCACATTCTGATAGACATTCTATTCTATTTATTTATTTTTGTATGGTGCAAGAATTTAGGAGTTATTGACTAACCTCCGAATTGCACCGGGTCAATTTCAGGGCAGTTAGTCTATTCACAAAACTGTCAATTCGCCAAATTACTGTAGATACTCGCGTTTACCGCTAAATTTTGGTGACACAAATTTACCTTAAAATTGGAGGGGTTGCGTTGCATTCGAGAAATCTGCATTGCGTGTTAAAAAAAAAAGGCTCCCTTACGCCCGCAAGCATTTCAGGAACTCCCAGATTAGGGAGGTGGGATCCAACACAGTCAGAGGGCATGCTTTGTTTAAGTCAGTCATTCAAGATTGTCTTGAAATCGAGCATGCACCCGCTCTCCACGCAGCACGCCGGGAGGTGTCGTTTTCTGACCTCTGGCTTCAGCAGGCAGGCTCATCCACTGCGTCGTCTGCCAATAGCCAGGCCCACCCCATTGTTGCCCCATACTGACGTCACTGCAGATGCTCTGTGCGATTCTCCTCACATTCTGAATAGCCTGACTGTTAAGAGAACCTTGAAGGATTTTAATTTCTCACCGGTACAGTATACTTTTATAATTTTGTTCCTCGCATTATATTCGAGTCTTGAGTATTCTCTCATTTCCATAATAAATCTCTATCGCGTTATATTCGGGTCGTGTTATACTCGAGTATCTACGGTACATGCAATTTCAGTGCTTTGTGAATGGATCCTTTTGTTAGTATTTGCGCTTGCTCTATGGGTTTCTTTAGGGTTATTGTTACTTTTAAGGTTAGGGTTAACCCTGATCAACACATTCCGCTCATTTTTTTTTTTTTCCCCCTACACCATCTTCATTAAAATTCTTTCATACTCCCTTCTTTTTTTAGGCCTACGATTCTGCTCCTTCTTTTGCCACGAGGTGTGGTAAAGTTGCTCCTTTCTTTAGTGCTGTAGTTTGAGGGATAACATTTCTAGGGCTTGTCTGCTTTTCCTTTTCAAATGTTTGCACTGTTCAATATCAAGACGCAGAACTTGATTTATAGGCAGAATTTTATGCTTTTCCAAAGGATATAATGTGTTGATTTGGGCACAACTGCTTCACTTGGAGTTTGAAATTGGTATATTTGATGTCCCCTAATTGGCCGATAATTGAAATGGATGTGCGTTATGTGGAAATAAATGCATGTAAGGGGTTTTCCTTTTGAACTTTAATTGATTTCCGTTGACTTAATTGGTGTGTCTATTACAAACAGCCTTTGGAACCTGTTACGAAAAATGGTAGTTACTGCATGACCGTGACCTCCTCTTTCACCCGTTCATAAGGTTATGCGAATCAATGTTTTGCGTTGACAAAACTGACTTCTCTGTCGCATAAAGTTTAGCTTTATTAAATGTGCATCTCGTATACACTTTTTTTTTTTTGCGGGACATGCTGCAGTGTTGTGAATAAAATGCCTTGTGGGTTTTCTTCCTTGTTGACAGATGTTGAAAGTAATTATCTTCCTGGCATAGGAAATGACTGGATTCTCCATGCAGTAGGTTAGTTCCTCTTGCTGTATTTCGAGGTTATTAAATCCCTTTCAACAGATCTGCAAATGTGTATGAGAAGAGGGAGGTTTGAGAAAAATGCGCTTTTCCTTAGGGTATTATACAGTTGTGTTCAAAATTATTCAACCCCCACTGAAATTGAGTGTTTTGGCCAGTTTGACTTTGATTTTGATCATTCAGTCATCTTGCTTACAATTAAATCAAAGAGGCACGGTAGGTCAGACAAATATAACATAACAATTATAATGAAATAACCACAAAAGTCTTTTCTGTGCTCACATCATTATCAGTTTTATTCAACCCCCAAGTGACATTCAATCTTAGTACTTAGTACAACATCCTTTTCCAGTTATAACAGCTTTTAAATGTGAAGCATAGCTTGACACAAGTGTCTTGCAGCGATCTACGGGTATCTTCGCCCATTCGTCATGGGCAAAAGCCTCCAGTTCAGTCACATTCTTAGGCTTGCGCACTGCAACTGCTTTCTTTAAGTCCCACCAGAGGTTCTCAATCGGATTTAAGTCAGGTGACTGCGATGGCCACTCCAAAATGTTCCAGCCTTTAATCTGCAACCATGCTCTAGTGGACTTGGAGGTATGCTTGGGATCATTGTCCTGTTGAAAGGTCCAACGTCTCCCAAGCCTCAGGTTTGTGACGGACTGCATCACATTGTCATCCAATATCTCCTGGTACTGAAGAGAATTCATGGTATCTTGCACACGCTGAAGCTTCCCTGTACCTGCAGAAGCAAAACAGCCCCAAAGCATGATTGACCCCCCGCCATGCTTTACAGTAGGCAAGGTGTTCTTTTCTTCATAGGCCTTGTTCTTCCTCCTCCAAACATAGCGTTGATCCATGGGGCCAAACAGTTCTAATTTTGTTTCACCAGTCCACAGAACACTATCCCAAAACTTCTGTGGTTTGTCCACATGACTTTTGGCATACTGCAGTCGACTCTTATTCTTTGGAAACAGCAAGGGGGTGCGCCTGGGAGTTCTGGCATGGAGGCCTTCATTACGCAGTGTGTGCCGTATTGTCTGAGCTGAAACTTCAGTACCCACATCTGACAAATCTTTTCGGAGTTCCTCAGCAGTCACACGGGGACTTTTCTCCTCTCTACGCTTCAGGTAGCGCACAGCAGTCGAAGTCAGCATCTTCTTTCTGCCACGACCAGGTAGCGTTTCAACAGTGCCCATTGCCTTGACTTTGCGAATGATGCTTCCTATGGTCTCTCTTGGTATGTTTAACATCTTTGCAATCTTCTTATAGCCATTGCCCTTCCTGTGAAGAGTAATCAGCTCTTCTCTTGTCTTCCTGGACCATTCTCTTGACTTCGCCATGTTTGTAACCACACCAGTAAATGTCTAGAAGGAGCGGAGTATCAGTCATTTTAAAGCTGCCTAATTGGTGCTTATTATGCTTTATTGCTGCTCCGGACATCCACAGGTGTTTTCAATACCTGATTGAAAACACTTGAATGAACCTCTGTTCTTCAGAGTGGTAGTCTTTAAGGGGTTGACTAATTGTGTCAATGAAGAATTCACAAAAGAAACATTTACTACTGTATTACAAAACCAATTGATGTCATTTTAGTTGCATATGGTTCTTTAAAAAGTCCTTGTAGGATTTCATTCTGAATACAATTACAAATGTACACTATATTCCCTAAAACCCTTTACAGCATTGGGTTGAATAATTTTGAACACAACTGTATATTCTTAAAATGACCAGTATAATATCTCAAATGAGTAAAAATTACAACTTTTTTTTTCTTCTCCCCTTTTAAAGCGTCACATTCTTTTTCGTTTTGCTCTTCGGGGGGTTACTGTGGTGACATTAGACAATTCTTTTAATTGGATTTAAGGTAATTGAGTAACCTTGTAACATTACTGTATTGATGCATGTATGACATAGTATATGGATTTTTAGAATAATGCGTGGTTTGCTACTCGGTTGTATGAAAAGTACACACTGATGGTATACTGTATTTGTATGATGACTAACATTTGTGCAATTGGCATAGTGTTACAAATTTAGGTATGTGGTTTATAGGCGTTAAACAATGACATATGCATGTTATCAATATGTTTAGATTTAATTTTAAAATACAGACACACACACTCTATTCCTTAAGGAAGAGGGCACTCGGTGGCCATCTTTGGCCCTTTTAGGCTGGCGGCGCACGAGCGCTTTCGTGCGCCCACACTTCCCTGCGTCTGTGCCGTTTTGACAGTGAGGGCCAACCACTGGACGGGAAAAAGCCCTTCCCGTCAAAAAGCTAGACTGACGTTGACGGGGATACAAAACGCGATCCTCCATAGGAGGATTGCGCTTTGTACGCTGAGCGCTTAGAGTGGAAGGAACATCCACTCTCATGGACGTTCCTTTCTCTCTTTGAGAAACGCTCGTGTGCCGCCAGCCTTACTGCTGAGCAATTTCACCCAGTATGATGAGCTCCTTTTGACAGTTTTGTGGTCATCATGTATAAACACAATTTGAAGTAATGTTTTATCATAGGTCCAAGACATACCGTATATCCTTTTCAGCAGACTCGGCAGATTCAAAATCTATCGTTCAATGTATACGCCATGTTCCGTCAGAACGCTATAACAAGAACTAATATAATTTAATTTCAGATTTCAATCATTTACAGCTTTTAAAAGGGTCTTTTTCACCTTTTTATCATCCAAACCTTTGTGGTTATGTAATCTATGGAACAATCTTGTGGGGGGGGGAATAGAAATGGGAACATGTTACTGCATTTTTCTGAGAAACTACACAAGTTTAACTAAAACTGAAAAAAGCCCAGATCATTGGTAAGAGCCGGCCCAGATCGGCTTACAACCGGGATCAAGGCTGGAAATGTGAGAGTGGGACATGAAGCAGACAGGGAAAAAATTTGCTTGTGAATGTAGAAGCACCCAGACATGTGCAGTGTCTTCTCGGCCTGCTCCATGAGTTCTGAGCAGGCAGGGAAGATGCCGCCAGACCCTGTTGTAGCTGAGAGGTTCCAACTTGACAGCTGGGAGTCTCCCTGCCTGCCAGGTCCTGGACTCCGGGATCTGATCCCCTTAAAAAGTTTTGATTAGGTTCCTTATCGCATTGGATAGGACATCCCTAATGTTGATTGCTGCTGAACAATTGGGATCAACTCCTTGTAGACAGGGAATATGTAAATCATTGCAACCTGCTTCTTTTACAGACTGGATTCTTAAAAGCATACTTAAAAGGTCATTTTACAGGGTTATTCAAAGAGAATCGAAAAGTTACGGCACGTTCGGTGACTTTTCGTTCTCTTCAATTCGATGCGATTTGGCAATCCCATTTCGGCGACCCTGCGGTGTATTCAGCAAGCACCACAGGGCCGCCGTAATGCAGGGAAAAGTCGCCGCAAACCCGCCGAAAACTCACCGCAAAAGGAGGGTGAACGCACACCGAAACCCGCAAAAACATCTGGATTAACCCCGCCAGAGAAACCCGAGCACGAGCCGATCAGAGCGCAGAGCAGCCGCCGGAAAAACCCGAAACCACAGACGAATGGAGTGAAAGAAAAAAATAGTTTGAAATGTGAAACGCTGTTTGCAAACAAACTGAGCGAAAATGTCTGAAATTTACATATATGGTCCAATGAATGATAATAAAAAGGGCTGTTACAGAAAAAAGAAAAAACTATTTTAAAAAAACGGGAAAAACAAATGTTTGCAAAAAAATCTCATGACGAAAAGGTCCTAAAAAATCTAAAAATAAGACTTTTTACTGCAGAATATTATAATGAACGGTTTATTAGATATTGAATTAAAACGGGAATATTTTTAACATTGAAGCCTATGGGATTCACTTGAATAAACCTGCCGAATTAAACTGCAGGGCAATTCGGCAACTTTTCTCTGCTGGGTTTTGCTCTCTGAATAGCCGAAGCATTGCTTCACTATGGCGATTCACTGCCCTCGAACAGGCACCATATGTGCAGGCAATTCGCCAACATTTGGCGAATTGCCTGCTCTCTGAATAGCGGAATGGCCAAGAAAGGTAACTGAATGCTGATTTTCAGCGTTCGGTTACCTTTCAGCAGCCATTCGGATCTCTTTGAATAACCCTGTTAGTGTTCTATTATCATATTGGTTCAAACCAGCAACGTTCACCGGATATGAATAAATGAAGGTGAACATAGTCATCCAATGCTACCATTCATGACTTGACAAAAAAAAACTAAACTGCTGCTTTTTGTTCAATCTTTAATTACATTTTTAAACTCCAGCATGAATGTAAAATAGAAAATATTGTGTGTACATATGTTTTCATCCATCAATCTTTGTTGTTGTGTAATAGTGTTCCTTCACTTTTGTCTGTGCTGCTTGGCAACAAGTGGGTTCACTGTGTGTGGGAGGGAACAAAGGCTCAGTTTAGCTTTTTGCTACTTTTCAGAGTCACATTTCTATGTGATGGATTTCAGTCAGCAGATTTTAAATGTGTTTGAAATGAGATCACAAGAAAGCATTCAAAGGGGCATCCCAAGCAGGGCCGGCCCGACAATGGTGCAGAGCGGCGCCAGGCGGCCGAAATTTGGGGGCGGCAAATTTCAGCCCCTGGCACCGCTGCTGCGCTCTGCACTATTTTCTTATTTTTTTTTGTGGCGGCAGATCGTGCGGCAGCCGCGTTCGTTCCTTCAACGAGTGGCAGCCGCATGAGTATCTGCCGCTCGCCTGAGATCCATCCGCCAGCCTGCTGCGATCGAGATCACGTGAGATAGCAGCAGGCTAGAAGGTGGATCCCAGGCGAGCAGCAGATACTCACGAGGCTGCCGCTCGTTGAAGGAACGCGGCGGCCGCAGGATCTGCCCGTCGGAGGGGCCGGCAGAGGTGAGCCTGGGGGCAATCTATCCATGTGTGAGTCTGGGGCAAATATATCCATGAGTGAGCCTGGGGACAAATATTTCCATGTGTGAGGCTGGGGGCAAATATATCCATGTGTGAGCCTGAGGGCAAATATATCCCATGTGTGAGCCTGGGGGCAAATATATCCCATGTGTGAGCCTGGGGGCAAATATATCCCATGTGTGAGCCTGGGGGCAAATATATCCATGTGTGAGCCTGGGGGCAAATATATCCATGTGTGAGCCTGGGGGCAAATATTTCCATGTGAGCCTGGGGGCAAATATTTCCATGTGTGGGCCTGGGGGCAAATATTTCCATGAGTGAGCCTGGGGGCAAATATATCCATGTGTGAGCCTGGGGGCAAATATATCCATGAGTGAGCCTGGGGGCAAATATATCCATGTGTGAGCCTGGGGGCAAATATATCCATGTGTGAGCCTGGGGGGCAAATATATATCCATGTGTGAGCCTGGGGGCAAATATATATCCATGTGTGAGCCTGGGGGCAAATATATATCCATGAGTGAGCCTGCGGGAAAATATATCCATGAGTGAGCCTGGGGGAAAATATATCCATGAGTGAGCCTGGGGGAAAATATATCCATGAGTGAGCCTGGGGGAAAATTATATCCATGAGTGAGCCTGGGGGAAAATATATCCATGAGTGAGCCTGGGGACAAATATATCCATGTGTGAGCCTGGGGACAAATATATCCATGTGTGAGCCTGGGGCAATATACCCATGTGTGGGCACTGCTGGGTATGTGACGCTGGGCACTGCTGGGCATGTGAAGCTGGGCACTGCTGGGTATGTGACGCTGGGCACTGCTGGGCATGTGAAGCTGGGCACTGCTGGGTATGTGACGCTGGGCTCAGTTATATACACCTCACATTACTGTATCACAGAGCTCCACAGCAAGAAAATTCTAATGTACGGTGTGTATGAGTGTTTGAATTTTATTGCTGTGGCGCACTGTGATACGCTCATACACGCTGCGTGTTTTTTGTTTTTTTTGGGGGGGGCAGCATTTCATCCTTCGCTCCAGGCAGCACCATGTCTTGGGCCGGCCCTGATCCCAAGTCTCTTACTACTTAAAAGTAGCCCCCCCCGTATGTTTCCCCCTAATCTTTTGGTGTTCTATTTAGATTTTGCATAAATTGTGCACAGACTGATGTATCTCTTTTTGAATATTTAACTGTTAAGTGTTGAGGTATTGTTTATTATCTTTATTTTTCCACTGTTGCTTCTGAGAACTATTGTAAATCATAGGGGGGGGGGGGGGATTCTAGGAGTTTGATTATCTTTGCAGCCCAGACTTCGGTTGCTGTCACAGGAGGCAGCTTCGGGGAAGACACTGATTACCATGGCCATCATTTAAATTCCTTGACATGTCAGAATGTGCACTATGTCCAGTGTTGTATACTATTGACGTGTATTTGTTTCTTGGATTACTTTTTTTGCTTTGACTCGGCAGTTTAAACCTATTAGGAAACACTGTAAACAGTAAATCCGTAATCTAAACCTATAAAGCTACTAAAGGGGAATATTCATCAGAGTGCTAAAATTTCTTAAATGTTTTGAGATTTTTCTACTTGACCCCAAAGTAGCTGATACAAAGAGATTTCTTAAGCAAGCTGTGTCTGTAGTGTATTCATATTTACATAATCCTCTTTTTTTCCCCCCATAAAGCCGGAATCCTACCTTACTTTGAATATACAGCAATGTAATCAAATAGGAGACGTGCTGTGTAATTATCAGTAATTAAAGAAAATGTCATTAAAAGGAATTCAGTTTCGCATAATATTTACCTCTAAACGCAACCTATAGTAAAATATTGCAATTTCCTGTTCTGTCCTGTCTTTCGTTTGGCAATTTGCAATCATTTTATTTCAATCAGAGCGCAAGTATAAATGTGTTTAACGTATTTGTGATTCCTAGAGCCAATCAGGTCAAAAGTAACATGTGCTGTTGAAGTGGGGCATGTACTTTTCACTGTAATGGCACATTAAAGAACTACAAATGTAGATGTTTTTTCCATATTAAGTTATCATACGTTGTATAAATTGCATTTAGCAGATGTTACAAATGTTACTTCAGGCAGTTTCCCATTGGATACCGGCTTGGGTGCATATAAATTTATGTATACAAATATAAATTTTAAGTTTATACTTTTTATGTCCAGATGAGTTATTTGTAATGGATATTAACTGGTTTAAAGGTCCACCAGCACTACCATAAGATGTGATTTGGATTACTTGTGCATTACAAATAATACATTAAACGCATGCTGTATCTTTTTCCTATTTACATGCAATTACTTCAGGGGAAAAAAAAGGTTAAGTTTTTATCCCAGTTTCTATTTTGTGGATTTTCCCCATGATGCAACATTTACCAATATCTTATGGTGAGTTTTACTTTCCAGCCGTGGTTTAACAGTCAATGGAGTGGAGAAGTGAATGTTTAAATAAGGCAGCAGGGTATTCTCCAGGCTAGCCGAGATAAAAGATGGCAGCTGAATAAGATTTAAAAAGAGCTTAACCTCCCTGGCGGTGTCTTTATTTTGAAATTTCTTGGATGAAAGCGGTCAGTTTCTTTGTTTTTTTTGCCCCCCCCCTAGCGGCATCCCGAGTGTGGCTCGGGGTTTAATTCCTATGTTGGAAGCGGTAACCCCGAGCAACACTCGGGATGCCGCTGGATACATCACCTCTCCCTCGATGTCCCCAGCAGCCTCCTCCGGCAATCGCGACCTCATTACTTTCTGGTTCCATCCTCGCGAGAAGGAATCCAGGAAGTATGAGGTCGCGATCGCCGGAGGAGACTGCAGAGATCAGTGAGGGAGCGCAGGGAGAGGTGATGTATACAGCCCAAGTGTGTCTCGGGGTTACTGCTCTCAGCGGTGAAATTTAACCCTGAGACACACTCAGGAACACCGCCAGGGAGGTTAAAAGACTTCTAATCTACCCCTTGGTTGATGTCCTTTAAATACATCCCACACAATACATTGATGTGAGTCTGCAGCCTGACCCCTAGACTCCATTCTATACTAAATGCCACTCAGTGAGGAGCAAGTTCTGTAAAGATACGGAGGGGGGGCAGTTTGCGACACAAAATATCACAATATAAATGCACCCAGTGACAGAGTTAAAAAATTTTTTTAACTAAACATACAAGAGAAAAACAAAGCACATGTAAGTTATTTCATTTTTTTGGTGGTAGTGTCTCTTTAAGAAGTCACTTGGATGCTGATCTTGTAAGGAGAAATCTATATATTTTAGCCTATAACCAAAAAGACCAGGTAGGCTCTTATTGGTAAACCATAAAACACTTTGTTGTATGAAGTTTCGATTCCGCTTATGAAGCCTTCATCAGGATGGGTCCTTTATTTATAATTTACCTTTTTAACCTCCTTCACTGCTGAGGTCATTTTGACAGTTTTGTGCTCCTGTGTAAATGCGATTTGAAGTCATGTTTTATTATTCTAGGACCCAGACATGTTATATATCCAGATTTCCAGCAGCCTCGGCAGATTTAAAATATATCATTGTGTGTATACGTCATGTCGCGTCAGAATGCTAGAACAATTTTTTTTTTTTTTTTAAAGATGGAAAGTTCCATTCCGTTTTCAATAATTTACAGCTTGTAAAATTATTTTTCACATTTTATCATCCAAACCTTTGTGGTTATATGTTCTATGGGGCACTCTAGAAATGGTAACCTGTTACTGCAGTTTTCTGAGAAAAATCCAATTTTAACTAAAACTGAAAGAAAAACTACTTCGTTAGTATTTTGGAAGATTTTATTTTCTGAAAAATATGGCTATGCATAAAACACTAACGTTGCTTGTAGTGTGGGAAATGAGAAGGTGAGTAATGGCATTGGTATTACTCATTTTATATGTGACAAATAGAACCAATTGCCATTGCTTTTGTAACAAAAAATGTTTAATGTAAAAACGAAAGATTATTTATTTTTTTTTTTTACATGGTCATGTTTGGTATCCTTAGAAAGGCCAGACCTGTCCAGTGACGCCTAACATGACTTTGTGAGGCATAAATAATGAAAACCCAGGGATCCAATGGACCCCCGCTCTCCTTGCAGCAGCTTGTGTATTAGATAAACCAATGTGTAATAACACCTTGCTTGATCACCTCCACATTTGCTCCCGACATGGGAAATGAGAAGGTGAGTTAGTATAGCGGCATTGTTTGCTTTATAAGTAAAAGCACATAATGCCACTGCCTGAGAAATGAGGGAAAAAAGGTAAATTTGCACTAAATTTTTTCTATTTTACACATTACAAGGTAATATTTGGTATTGTTGGAAAGGCCAGACTATGACCTTTTCAATGACCCCTCACTTGATCTTGTGCAGTGTGAAAAATCAGACTCAGTGTGGCGGTTTAGGTTTTCGATGAAACCATGCGTAATCCATTTTGCCATCACCTCCACACTTGCTGGCATTACAGGAAAAGAGAAAACGAGTGCAATGTTTATAATTGAAAAGTGAACAATAGTGCTGCATTATTAAAAAAGATAATTTGTTTTATTTTTACAAACCGTACCATGCATAATTTTTATGGTTCAGGAGATATGGCGGTAAAAAGAACTGTATCTCCAGTATAGGGAATTCCCTGCCCAGCCAATGCGTGATGTCAGTGGGTGGGGGGGGGGGGGGGAGTCCCAAGACCTGAACTGACTTCCAGGAAGACAGACCGCTGCGGGATTACCCCCTGATATCCCCTGAGGCTGCTGGTAAGGAATGACGTGTGGTGGATGTCCTCCGCATGTTGCAGGAAACACTAGGACGTCCCTCACATATCATCCGCAGCCAAGGGAGTCAAAGAGAGTTCATGCGTTCCCAAAAAATATATTTACTTTTTTTTTTGTTTGCTTCACTTTTTTTTTCTCTTGCTTTCTTTTATATACCTCTTTAACTCCTTAACGCTACGAGGTGGGCCTGAATGCTATGGGCCAGCATAGCACGCCATGCGGCTCACTGGTAACTCCAATGGCCTGCCTCCCTTCCCTGTGGCTGATCGACATCATTGGCTGCATCGGGGCTGCCCATGTTCAGGCAGTCCAGCTGCAGAAATGACGGTGATCGGATGCACGAAAGGGAGGCGGGCAACGGTAGTTGTCAGAAAGCCGCGGGGCGTACTATGCCGGCCCACAGCATTCAGGGAAGTCTGGCTGCTTTAGCGGTAAGGTGTTAAATCTAATAGTTTAGGGGTACCTGCTTTTGTTTTTTAGATGATTTAATAACCATCATGTGGCGCTGAAGACCACTGACGAGATGCCCAATTTTAACTCTTCCAAACCTAGAAAAATCCTTTAAACCAACACATCTACGCTGACTAATCAGTAAGGAAACTACACGTATATGCATATTCCTTAGTCTTTTGTTGGTGTAATGTGTGATCAGTTTATTCTTTCTTTTGTTGCCTTCATGGAGAACACAATTAAAGACAGAAACAATGGGTTTGTTCCCATCTCAAGGCATTCAATATCGCCATTTTTTTCTTCCCTAATGACTACAGCAGAGAACCCAGAATTGCAGAAAATAAACTCCTAGGTCAGTGCTAAGGTGGACCAGGTGATGCATGAAGTATTTAACAGCATGTTACATTGCTGCGGGTGCCTTATTAGCTGCCTTTACTTTTAAATTGATGGAAGCACAGAACATCGACTCGTTGGACGCTGTTGAGACAATAAAAGAAATCCTGTCGTAGTTAATATGCAGCCTTCTTCCTCGGTGCTGCTCAGCCACGATTAATGGCTCAATCAATCTTTAATCTACAAGACACAGCAGTATTTGTCTGATTGTGTTATTTGTCCAAATGCAACAGCGTTTACTAGTGTTAGGGGGGTTTCTGTCCTTCCTTTGGGATATTCGCTGCTGGCAGCTTTCATGTTTGTGACAGTCCTTTGATTTCCCTGTAGGACTTACCGATTCTCATACCGCATGATGACCGTCTGACAACCCATGGGTTAACGGCTTGACAAGCAGCCTTCAATACTACTGTTCTATTTTAAATGTTATCTGTATACACTATATTTTTACTTTTCCCTCAAGGAGTGGGAAAATATATCAAACGTGATGGTGTCCAAACCCTTGCAGACTATCAATTTTATTGTACATAACGGTAGGTTCAGCAAGAACCCAGTGGAGATGTACAGTATATAAAATAGCATTACTTTTGTTAACATACTTTTCTTGCAAAAATAAAGTGCTATAGAGTAAAAGGAGTTGCTCCAATGGTTACACTAATACACGTTAAGACTAACCTATAACACTTAAATAAACCTGTAATATTATGCCAGCGTCAGATGAGCGCACTATGTGCGCCCGTACTGAAGTGCCTTCCAACACCCGTCGCAGCGTTGTGACGTTTTGACAGGGCCGGCCACACGCTGTAGCGTGCGCACGAATTGCGCGCGCTACATCGGACGTGCTGAAATCCTCCCCATCGAAACTCCACGACGCGCGTTCGGGGATACAAAGTTTGATCCTCCATAGGAGGATCGAGCCGTGCAGTGCTGAACGCACTAACTGCGTTCAGCAAGGTGGCCACACGGGCGTCACAGTGGAAGGAATGTCCACTCTCACAAACGTTCCATCCGCTCTGAAAAACGCTCGTCTGACACTGGCCTTAAAGTACATGCAACTTAAATCCCTGTAGAAGATGTTCAAAGTTATTCAGATTTAAAACAAACATGGTATCCGTATGTGTCAGTTCACTAGTTCTATAGAAATTGCTGGAAGACAGTGGTGTAAGAACATTTAAACTTGACAGGGTATACTCTTGGTTGTAAAACTATGTACCAAAATATTGAGCATTCACTTTGTGGTCTGATTCTGGTGCAATGCAAAGCAATTTCCTTTATTGCAAACTAAATTTGTTTGCAAATGAGCTCCAGAACATGCCCCTGAAATGTCAACGCATCAGACATGACAAACAATGTGATGAAAGTGTTTGAAAAGCCTTGTTTCAATACAGTAAAACGGATTTCAAAGCTCAAGATATAATGTACCAGCGCTTTTTGGCCAGCAGAGGGAGTGTTCTGTGTGTATACAGCATATAATGTGCAGAAAACGGAAAGTAACATCAAATAAAACCACTGGTAACTGCCAGTGTTGTGTGATTTAAGCAAAGCAACTTATTGTATGGGTTACTTGGAGCGCACCATTATTCCATCTTTCTTGCGCACATCCGTTTACAGAAAACAATAATTCATAGACGGAGGTAAAGAGGATTAACAGATGTTTATCCAAAACTGAGCAACGATTAAGAAAAAGCTCTGCTTAGCAGCACATGGTTATATTTAAACTTATTCATTCACAGCCTGGCATGAAATGCAAATTTGACATACCCCATGATTCCCTGTTCATGTTTTATGTTCGGAGCAGAGGATAATCAAGATAAATGTCTGTCACCAAAGCATGGTCTGATCCTCTCAGTCATAAGAATGCAAGTGCAGTGTTTTATGCCTAAGGCTGCGTCTCGTTTAACCTTTTTTGTGCTTCAGTCATTTTCTAGGGTGAGGTAAAGATATGCCACTAACAGAAAAGGCTCTTTCTTTCAGAGGTGTTGTTCGCTTTTGTTACCATTGTCCAGGCAACTCTTTCACTTTTACATTTTCAAAAACAAAACAACAAATAAAAACCCCGGAGGGCCTGTTCCACTCATAACACGTTAAAAGGGTGGTAAGTGCAACCCTTCTTGTAAATGGTGTTTTTATGTGTTGACAAAGCATTATTTCTCCACTCCTGTTACGGTGAAAAATAGGTAAAACAGATCACATGCAGATAATGCCCTGATGGAAGTTTGTGGAATACGGGCTTGAAACAAGACGTTGGAAGCATAGAGAATTCTCCTATTTCTCCAGAGCTGGGAGCCATGGCAGTTTTTTTAAAAAGTGCTTTCAAATGTATATCTTAATAGATATATCATTAAAGGAACAACACATTGTGTTTGTGATCCCAACTTTTAATATACTTAATATGCAAATGAATGTAATAAACCCTTTGCAGTTCACTCTGTCAAGACCTGGAAGTTGATGCACTAATTTACTTACTACATTGTATAACTCATTCTGCCGCTTTGTGCTACGATGTAACTACATGACCCACCATTGTGACATGTTAAAAGAGCTAAACTGGCCATCGCTGGAATCTAGACGCACCCTTCACCTTTTCAACCTGGTGTTTAAGAGCTTTTCTGGGAAGCTACCACCCTACCTGAATATGCTGCTTCCCCCGGCAGTTCCCTCATCCTATAACCTCCGATCCAGCACCTTACTTGCAATACCACAATACAAAAAGAAAGTGGCTCGATCCTCATTTTCCTTCAGAGCACCGCAGTTATGGAATAACCTTCCAGACGCCATCAAATCTTCCCCCAGTCTTAAGTCACTCGAGCTCCCTATTAACATACCTCAATAAGGAATGCACCTGTAAACATGTAACCTAGTGACTATATTTCCTACATATTTATTTTCTATTTTAATCTGTATATTTGTGTTTTGTTTTTAATATCTTGCATTTATTACTTTATTTCTGTAACGACTATAAAATTTCAATGTTCTTAAACCCAGGACATACATAAAAACGAGAGAAATCTCTATCCTTCCTGGTAAAATACGTTTGCAAATAAAATAAATAAATTCTATAATAACAATTAGGTGCAATTTCTCCATGGACCAGTGAGGAGATATGTGACACAAACAACTGATAAATGTGTGTGCTCATTATGTACAGTCAGTGCTACACAACAAGTTGGCGTGCTGCATATAAGTCCCCTACACCTTATCCCACCTACATGGGTCCTACTATTATTATTCTTTATTTATATTAAATATAAAGCGCTGTACAATAGGCACAGCATAGACAGGGTTACAATACATTGAACAACATTTGACAAACCGTACAGGAGGAGATGAGGGCCCTATTCCCGTAGGAACTCACAATATAAAGTTAGTAAATTATATAACGTTTTTGGGGGGAAATTAAATGGCACTTACTTACACTAGGCACTTATTGCTTTTGCACTTTTGGATCCATATTATACTGTGTGTGTATATATATATATGTATTTTTATCACTAGGCCTTGATTTCTTGCACTTCCTGATGCGAAGGATGTGGTCATATACAAATATAAAAGTTGACCTGCTCAGAGTCTCCCGACATCCTTTGTCTTATTTACAGGGATTTGTCGAAGATTGGTGTGAGATGTTTTAATAGGCTCCAGCGTCTTTACTTTATACCATTTTAGTGTAACTTGTAGGTGTAGTCCCAGTTGCTGATCCGATCGATACACTTTGACTGGATTGAATTCCAGTCAGTAACTTGATCCATGAGTCCTTTTTAAATCCCACTAGCTACTGTTCTTTTCTGTTTAATTTGTAGTTTAACATTCTCTGTGGTACTTAATTAGAGCAGGTTCCACCCTGCACTGTGTAAATTAAAGGTGTGGTAATAACAAAAGATAAGAGTGGTTTATATGAAAGTTAATTGCATTAGTATTTAACCCTTTCAGTGCAGAGTCACTTCGCTCCCGTTTCCTGAGCTCCTTCTCCCTGTTTTATGCTCTGTTGTTTTAAACTCTATTTTAGGTCATACTTTTTGCAGAACCCACCTAAAATTACCTAGGTCTAGTTGCGTTGAAGAAAACAATTGGGGCACTTAACTGGACTGGAGTCGCCCTGAACCGAGATAGTTAGGACCACAATGTGCACCTTCTCAAATAATAAAGCATTTTCCTGCAATTTCTTGAAAAAGACACAAAATAGTTTTAAAAAGCTTAATTTTATTTATAGCTTCTCAGGTAAATAAACTATACTTTTTTTTTTTTAAATTACACACTTGTCCATTTCCAATGAGGAGTCATTGTAATGTCTACTGCAAAAATGGCGTGCTTACTAAAGTGGCTGGCATCATTATGCCATTCGGATTTAATTTTACAATATTTATACCCCAAATACTAGCCCAGTTAGACCAACCTATTGTCAATCCATCGGAGTCCTGTGGGTTCATATGGAAGTGGAGATGAGGGGCTTCCAAATGAGTCCTTTCCTCCTCGGTAATACTTTTTCTGGGTATACTGGCTTGAGAAATCGAGCTGCAGAGAGGTCCAGTATGTTCTAGGTGCTCTTGCTGAGGTAGAATGGAAGCATAACAAGAAAAAAGGTTGCCATTTGCGCTTATCCCTTATAGCTCCATGTTAAACGAAGACAGATGTTTTTAGTTTATTTAAATGGCCATTAAAGTGTAAGCTCACCTGCCACGTCACGGCAACCTCTGGTTAAGGTGAATCTTAAGCAGCATGCAAATATGTGGTTGTTTAGAAAAGCAGCTTATCCGCTAAGAGACAAAACGGTAGGTTTTCTTTATACCCTCACCAGAAACCTTTCCGCTTTGGGATAAAAGACAAAAACACGGACAGCAGGAAAAATGACCTGGCTGGGAATACATCAAAATATACGTACATGCAGAGAAAACTGTTTAACACCTATTCCCTACCAGGGCGGCTGCACCAACCAGAAGTATCCCGCCAACTTAGGCTAGGGTCAGACGAACGCATTTTTCACGTTGTCCGTGAAAAAGTGCGGTCGAACGAATGGACGTATTTTTTCACGGAATACGCGATAGCGGTCATACGATGCGCATTTTCGTCCGTGATTTTGTACGGATCATCAATAAAACACTTTGTGTCTGGACGTTATGTTGGCCGGACGTGTGCAGCGTCTGACTTCTCCCAATCACGCAAACACGCCGCTATGCGGCCGCAGCGCACTCTGTACGTCAGTAGTAGCGGTTTGATGTTCTCGAAAAAATGCGTTCGTTTGCCACTTGCGTTGCGCGGACGAACTTTCGTGCGGCCGTTCGTCGTATGTTCCCCGGCATTGGATGTCATTTGCTGCTAGCAGGCCGTGATTTCGTGCGACTAAACGCACGTTAAAACTGCTTTCGTGTGACCTTAGCCTTAATGTATAAAACACAAGAAAAAAAGTGTCATCTGCGCTTACCCCTATAGCTCCATGCGAAACAAAATGCAAACAGGTTTTTGTTTACTTGAATGGCCATTAACCACTTCCCTGCACAGGCTGCGCTCAGCTTCCAGAAAACATGCGGAGTGCGTCCCCACTTTGCAGGGGCGATCGACCGGCATTTACGCTGTGGTCTCTCGGTGTGGGCTGACCTCTTTTTCAGTCGCGCCTCCAGAACCACAGCCAGCAGATTGACGTCATTGTGCCAGCGCGTTGACGTCTGTTTCAGACACCCCCTGCCAGAGCAGGGAGCTTGCCTGAAGGGGAGGGGGGAGTTCCTTTGGATCCTTCCCATCGCTGATAGCCACAGAAGGTAGGCACCGCTGGAAAGGGCAGTCTGCCCTCTCCAGCGGTGCCTGTCTTCAACCCCATAGGTGCTGGAACGTAATCCTCTCTTGAAAGTGACTGACCTCTTGGATGTCAGCCAAGCCTTCCGGGATCTCCCCCAGCCCACTGACTTTATCGCACTGGATGTGATGACATCAGTTCAGGAGTTAACCCCTAGAACCCCGTATCTCCTTATCGGTGGCAACTAGAGGGTCATTGGAAAGGCCAGAGCATGGCCTTTCCATTGTGATGCCAAACATGACCAGGTGGAAGATACATTTATATATATATTTTTTGACACCATGATGCTGTACTAATGAAAAATAGTTTTTCACTTTGGCTAAAATTGCTTGTTTTCTCAAAAAATTACAGTACCGGCTTCCCATTTTTAAAAAGCATACCCTATAGAATATAGAGCCATAAAGGCTTACATAACAAATGTGAAAAAATTATTTTACACGCTGTAGGTGATTGAAATTTTAATGGAAATTCACTTTTTTTTTTTTTACATTTTTGTTTGTTTGTTGTAGCATTCTGACAGGACATGACATGTACACTAATAATGAGATATTATGAATCTGCAGAGTCTGCCGTAAAAAAAGATGTATAATTTGTCTCGGTCATATAATGATACATGTCTTCAAATTGCGTTTAAACATGATGAGCAAAGTAAAAAATTTTACCAGTAAAAATGAGCTCAGCACACAGAGGTGAAATGGCTGAGCAGTGAAGTGGTTAAAGTGTAAGCCCACCTGCCGCAGCAACCTCTAGTTAAGGTGGGTACTAACTTAATTAAACAAAGAGCTGCTTTCCTAAGCAGCATGAAAATATGTGGTTGCTTATCAGCTAAGGGAAAAACCGGCGGGTTTTAGTTATACCCTTACTTGAATGGCCATTAAAGTGTAAGCCCACCTGCCCCGTCAGCAAGTGATCTCTATATAGGCTATAATTTGCTAGCTCCTTCTATTTACAAAATTAGGTTCTTGCTGTGCTCTGTTACAAATACTTTTGAGCTACCTATGAAAATCATTAGCGAATGGTCTTAAAAGAAGACGATTATGCAAATAAGTTTCTCTATCATTCCTCCTTCTGATCACATAAAAGCTAAATAAAGTTAATAAGGGTCTGGTGTTACACCTCCAAAAAGAGCCATTAAAGCACAATCAGGTCATACTGCTCCATATCAAAGAAAAAGATAAAGGTATCTACGCAGACAGAATTAACCGGTTTCTAAATAGATGCCCTAAAGACTACATTCCATTTATTGGTAATACATTCCAGTCACAGCAGGAGCAGTAAAACTGTAAGAATTATGTCTAAAAGTTTTATTCACCTTTTTTTTCTTTTTTTGTTTTTTTTTCTTTACTGACTAAAGGAATACTTTATTTTAGAAAGGTGTTTAAGCTGGTTAAAGATCCAAGAAGGTTAAAGTGGAGAAACGCAAGTTAAATCCTATGGAAGTAGGACCGAAACAGCTGATCGATTTTAATCATCTGTGATGAGAATAGTTAACAACTACTTTCGTAATCGATTAATCGCCCGGTGTACAGCACACACTGTTTAGAGTTCGAAGGCTGGTGTCAGACGAGCGCATTTTGTACGGACGCACTTTCTGACGGAAGACGCAGTAGTGGCCACACAGTCTGTTTTTTTAACGGAAGTTATATTTGACTGATGTAGCAGGGAAAATAAATTAAATATGATAACCATTTTGTCCATGAAAAATGCTGGACGCCTAAATGCAGTCCGTCTGACCTCGTTCATCACTCACACACAAAGCTATGCGGACACGGCGCACTCTGTGCGCCGTTCTAGCAGATTTATGTTCTTGCCTAACCTGCGTCCATTTGCCGCGTCCGTTATGCGTCCGCAGTTCGGTGCGGACGTACTTTGTGTGTGGGGCTCCATTGGTCATAATTATATGCTATAACGGACGTACAAATGTGCGGCAACACTGACGTGATCAGTGCGCTCGTCTGACACGAGCCTAAGTTGAACGTTCATAACCTCAGACACTGAGCATATTTGGAGAAGACGTGCTGGCTGTTTTATTCTGTTTAGTTTTAGGGCTATGTTGGACATAACCAGCTTTTATTTAGTTTAAAACTGTAGCAGTACACAGACCCTGGGATACTGCCACTGGGTGGAGGAGCTGTACCACCATTGTTTTATCCTTACTTGGAGCTGGAGTCCTGTACCCCCAACCCACCCTACCTGCCTCTCTCTCTCTCTGGTCTGGAACTGCCATCCCTTTCTTTGGTTAGGTTCCTTCCCCCAAACCGTCTCACACTATGATCCGGTCACTCTCCCAAACTCCCTCCCCCCCCACCTCCAGTTCATCCCGTACTCGTTTTGTTCTTGAAATTATTTTAAAGGGACACTCTGCACCCTGATAACTTTTAATAAAGTGGTCAGGCTGCGTGTAGTGTAACACTTCTCACCATAGTCTGCATGCTGACATCATATCTAGCTTGGCACTCATAGCAGCGTTTATTCGGTGAGAAAGCAGACATGGGCTTAACCTGCTCATATAGCTCTAATCCATCACTCGGTCCAGGCACTAGAGTACATCATGTGCGAAAAGTACGCAAGATACGCAGTTTGCATGTTTACATAACGTTCATATGTAGATTATGCATATTGCATAAGAAAAATAAGGGGGGAAAAAGGCGTGGATGACTTTAAAATTTTCCCTACCAGTAAAAGAAAAATCCTTTTTTTTTCTTTCTAAAATGTTTTTTTTTTTTTTTTTTTTATCCGGTGAATCGATTGTAGTTTACTGATAATAGGGATGCACCGATACTAGTATCGGGGCCGATATTGCCGTTTGCACGAGTACTTGTTACTCGTGCAAACGGCCCGATTCATCCCGCCGATACCGGAAGCCGTCGCTGGGCCGGCTTGCCGGTATCCGCGGGGCTGGGGAAGCTGGCCGCGTGCATGAAAAGCACGCGGCTAGCGTTCCCCCTCCGGTGCGCCGCGATACTCACCCATCCTGAAGGTCCAGTCGCTGGGCAGTGATGCGTTCCCGCGGCCACTGGGCGCTCCTGTGACACTGCCTCTCGGCTGGAGGCAGCGTCACAGATGCGCCCGGCGGCCACGTGATCGCATCACTGCCCAGCGACCGGACCTTCAGGATGGGTGAGTATCGCGGCGCGCCGGAGGGGGAACGCTGGCAGCGTGCTTTACATGCACACGGCCAGCTTCCCCAGCGTTCGAGCTGGGGGCAAATCCATGAGACCTGGGGGACATATCCATGAGACCTGGGGGACATATCCATGAGACCTGGGGGTAAATCCATGAGACCTGGGGGTAAATCCATGAGACCTGGGGGTAAATCCATGAGACCTGGGGGACATATCCATCAGAGCTGGGGCATATCCATCAGAGCTGGGGGCAAATCCATCAGAGCTAGGGCAAATCCATCACAGCTGGGGCATAGCCATGAGTGCTGGGGGGCAAATCCATGAGTGCTGGGGGGCAAATCCATGAGACCTGGGGCAAATCCATGTGAGCTGCGGTCAATCTCATATAAATTTTTATGAGGTCTGTTCCTATTGGAAAGCGTCACATGACATTAAATAAAAGTATCGGTACTCGGTATCGGTGAGTACTTTTAAAAAGTATCGGTACTCGTACTCAATCTTAAAAAAGTGGTATCGGTGCATCCCTAACTGATAATTATTTTAATCTATTAATTGAAAAAACTAGTTGTATCCCTATATGGAAGTGCGCATTTCTTTTCGTTATACTTTAACTTCCTTTTGTATTTTTTTTTATTCTATTTGTGAATTTAACATTCTATTTAGGGTTGCCAGATCCACCAGAGAAGCAATGAATGTGTTTCAAACTTGTTAATTTTATGTTTTGTCCTGCCTATTGTTCAGAGGCGCAGGTTTTTTTTGCACTTTATAATTAATTGTAATGCCGGTCTGTAGGTTGAAACCTGTTATCTATCCAGTTGGCTGCAGGCAATGTGTGAGAGTCCAATGGGTGTGTACGGACACTGCCCCACATGTTGTCTGCTATTCTTACCTTCTCATCACTTCTGCGACGTTCAGCAGCTTCTCCCTGGATATCGACTTACAGGGTTAATCAAAGAGTGCAGAACTTGCCACCGAATTGCACCGAACTGAATTTAACCGTACGGTGTAATTTTGTGACAGGCTATTCAGAGAGCTGTCAACTCCCCAAATATTATTATTATTATTATTATTTTATAAAGCGCCAGCATATTCCGCAGCGCTGTACAATAAGCACAGTACAGACAGGGTTACAATACATTGAACAACATTTGACAAACAGTACAGGAGGAGATGAGGGCCCTATTCCCGTAGGAACTCACAATCTAGGAGGGTTGGGGTTGGAAACAGGAGGAGAGGACTGTAAGGTGAGAGTGATTGATGGTTGCGTCAGTGAGTTGGGTGGTAGGCTTCCTTAAATAGGAATGTTTTAAGGGAGCGTTTGAAGGGAGAGAAGTTAGGGGAAAGTCTGACAGTATGAGGGAGAGCGTTCCAGAGAGTGGGGGCTGCGCGTGAGAAATCCTGCAGTCTATCATGGGAAGAGGTGATGCGGGGAGAAGCTAGGCGCAGGTCACTGTTTGACCTTAGGGAGCGGGCTGGGGTGTATTTGGTGATTAGTGAGGACAGGTAGTGGGGCGCTGAGTTAGTGAGGGTTTTGTAGGTAAGGATAAGGATTTTGAACTTAATTCTGCAGTGGATGGGGAGCCAGTGAAGGGACTCGCAGAGGGGAGCGGCAGAGACAGAGCGGCGGGTGAGGTGAATTAGCCTGGCGGAGGCGTTCAGGATGGATTGTAGGGGGGAGAGGCGGGACAGAGGGAGGCCAGATAAGAGATTATTGCAATAGTCGAGATAGTCAAATATTGGCGAATTCACTGCAAAGTACAGTGCATTTCGCTGCAATTCGGCGATCTTTGAAAGCAGTAAAATTGTCCCATAGAGAAGTAATGGTTAATCAATTCAAAGATCGCCAAACTGAACAGAAATGTCAATGAAATGCCCTGATTTTTGGTGGTTCAGTTCAACAGGTGTAAAAAGACAAATTCCATAGGATTCAATGGAGAGAAAAAATTATATTTTTTTAGTTTTTAATCAACTGTTTATTTTCAGTTTCACCAAAAGCCTTTTTATTTTTTAGAATTTCTTTGGTATTATTCTGGAACTTTTAGGTAAAAGTTTCAACTTGGGGGCGTGGCTAGCCGTTGATGGGAGCGGACGTTCTTCAGAGGAGCTCCGCTCCAAATTCATGCTTTGGGGTCCTTTTGCTGATTTTTATGCTTGATGACTAACCAGGGGACACCTGAAGGGCTAGCCAACGGACTTGAGATGTCCGGGGTCCGTACTGCTCCCCCCCCGGACCAGAGACTTGCCACTGAGTTATGTGTTTTCTCCCCCACGATGCCGGCGGCCATCTTGAGGCCTAGCACGCGACTCTCTGGCGGTGCAGGAGTTGTTGCTGCGGGCCTGGATGCCTGTCTCCAGCTACTGCAGACGGCGGAGGACGATGCCCCAATGACTAAAGGCGTTTGGCGCCAGATGGTAGCGGCGCTGAGAGGCTGCAGAGAGGAGATGACTCAGACGAAGGCGGAGGTGAGCATCGGTGGCATGGAGTCGCCGCCCAGAGTTCTGCTGGGGGGACTTGTGGAGCGGTCACCATGTCTGCGGATGTGCATGTGGAGGAAGCGGCAGACCTCACGCAGATTGCTGTGACCCCCTCCCCGCGCCGACCGAGATGAGACCGCGGCGGGCCTATAGGGAGCAGGCTGCGAATGGGGAAGACGCGGTGGCTGAGGTCCAGACCGCAATGGTAGAGCACCACGAGGAGGCATGCTTTGCAGCTGCTGCCGCACGGGGTGACGAGGTCGATGTCTCGGCTGAGACACTGATGCTGGACTCTGGGACCCTGCAGTCGTTTCTGGTGGTGCTGAGGGGGATCGACGGCTACTGTGCTGAGGGTGGGCAATGCAGGCCTGGATCCTGGTTTGGCACCGCTTCGACGAGGATGGGGGCATGGAGTCTGGCGTTCCACCGGGCGCCGAGCGCCATCAGCGTTGTTGCGATGGATTCTAGCTCTGCGTCCCTGAAGGATGTACCTGGCCTGATCGGCTTCGTTTTACCTGCTGTAGGTCGACTACCATTTAGAGACACTGGCTGAGGACACCCCCCCCTGGCTCTTATTTCTGACATCCTGTGTTTTGGATGACACCCCCTTTTATTTTTATTTTTGTGCTTTTCTTCTGGACGCCCTCTATGGACATTTATTGTCTTTTTGTTCTCGTTTCCTGATGAGAAATGGAGGGCCCTGGTTGGAATTATCTCCGCAGAGACTGTTTTATGTTTGGGCGCTACAAGGCCACTTTCGCTTTTTATTCTTTTATATTTTGAGGAGACCCCCCCCCCCCCCACTTGAGGATGATTCTGCTGACACCTGTCGAAAGTCATTCAGAGTGTTGTTTTTGTTCCGACGAGCCTTTTCTCTACAGAGGACATACTATATGTTACGGCGGATGACATAATACGACCCTTCCTAGATATTGCTTTATTTGTCCTTGTATGTTTTGCTTTTCTTAAGACCTCTTTCGATGCCTTTTCACGGTCCTGCGCGGCCATTTTCCGCTGTTGATTTTTATTTTTGTCACCCCCACACCCCTTTTTTTTTTTTTTTGATGGCCTCTCCGGGAGCCCTTGGAGGGCGCAGCTGCGGCCTAGAGTCCGGCATCGTCCCCAAGTACCCGGGCCAGGTGCCACTTACTCCCCATGGCATCCACGTGGTCTTTTCGGCCACGGGACTTTGCCAGGGCTGGCACGGTTCTGGCCTCCGCCATCTTCTCTCCTCCCCCAGTTTCTCCCCCCCCCCTTATTTTTTCCTTTTAACCCCACACTCTCTGAGTT
This sequence comes from Leptobrachium leishanense, assembly GCA_009667805.1. Classification (NCBI taxonomy): domain Eukaryota; kingdom Metazoa; phylum Chordata; class Amphibia; order Anura; family Megophryidae; genus Leptobrachium; species Leptobrachium leishanense. The sequence continues at coordinate 301,639,042 of CM019066.1, read as the reverse complement.
GTTGGTTCGAGGACTCTTTGAATATTAATTTCTGATGTTTAGTTTCTGTTACCTGACTCTAATATTTCTCTATGCGATTTCTACGAAGTTTTATTGCTCATATAGACCATTCCATGTTTCGTTTGCTGTTTACCTTCGATGAGACCAACCTCTTAGGGGATGTTTGTTAAAATGTGATTTTTCTCTGATGACTTCTTTATTCTATATCAATGTGTTTCTCTGATGACATTTCATGGCCCTGCGAGGCCATTCCACGCTTTGTTTGATGTTAAGCTGACTCTTTTTCAAAATAAAAAAAACTTTGAAATATAAAAAAAAAGTTTCAACTTTTTAAAAAATTCTATAACTATAGGTTTATAGGACCTTTTTTTTGGTTTTGTTTCCACACATTTTCATTAATCTTAATTGTTTTAAAAACCTTTTAAAAAAAATTAGAGTTGATAAATTGATATGGGGGTGAATGAATTGATATGGGGGCTTTTGTATGATTTAATGGGTGAATACATTGATATGGGGGCTTTTGTATGATTTAATGGGTGAATACATTGATATGGGGGCTTTTGTATGATTTAATGGGTGAATACATTGATATGGGGGCGTTAGAATAATTTAATAGGGGGTGAATAAATTGATATGGGGGCTTACGGGGATACACTCATACACGGCACACATTACTGCAAGTTTTATTGCTGTGGAGCTCTGGGCTCATACACAGCGCACATTACTGTGAGTTTTATTGCTGTGGAGCTCTGGGATATGCTCTTCACACTGCACATTACTGTGCGTTTTATTGCTGTGGTGCTGATACACTCATACACACTACGCATTACTGTATCCGCACAACAGCAATTAAACTCAGTAATGTGTGGTTTGTATGAGCATATCAAAGAATCCACAGCAATAACACTTTTGTTCATACACACCGTACCATACTGAGAGTTTTATTACTGTGGAGCCCTGCTGTAGAGATTATTTTTGGTTGGGGGCACTAATGAAAGACTTGCCCCCGTGCGCCTCATGACCTTGCTACGCCTCTGTAGTGATATGCCAAGCTGAGGGGAATCCCAGGTGCTGAAGCATGCATTATGTTGTTGGTTAAACCCCTTATCTCCAGCAAAGCTAGAGAGCATTTAAAAGTGCTTTTGGGGCGCGTGGCCTAACCGCAGCACATGGAGGACGTGTGAGAGAGGAGCTCCTGCACCAGATCCTCTACATCAGCGGAATATAAAAGCGAACCGGCCCCCACTCGCTCGATTTCGGGGGGGAACAAGTGCTGCCCACCATGGCTACCTCCAAAGGGGGGAAAAAAAGCATCAAAATCAGAGTTTTTTACGCCGCGCGCCATGAAGCTGAAGGAAGCTGCGGCTTCTCAAGATGGCGGCGGCTCCTCTCCAGCTTCGCGAGCGCGATGGAAACAGGAAGCGCCGCAATACCAGCTAACTCCAATCTGGAAATGCTTATGTCTCGTATGGCTGACATGAATGGAGACCTCTCCGCAACCCTAACAGCCAGGCTGGATGCAGTGGCGACAGCCATCCGCAGCGATATCAAGGAAATTGGTGAGAGAACAGACAGACTGGAAATGAAGATGTCTGAGTTCGCAGATGCCCACAATACCATGGCTCAACAAGTTGAAACTCTGGAGGACAAACTTAAGGTGACTATGTTAAAATTAGCAGACATGGAGGACCGCTCGCGATGCCATAATTTAAAAATACGAGGCATCCCGGATTCGGTCACCTCATCCCAACTTACTTCTTACGTGACAGATTTGTTTCAGAATTTACTTCCAGACGCTACGCCAGATTCATTGTTATTTGACCGCATACACCATCTGCCGAAACCTCCGTCAGCCCCAGTGAAAGCCCCTCGCGACGTTCTTCTGCGCCTCCATATTTTAAACCACGTGAGGATATACTGAGGGCATTACGGGACCCAGGGGCGCTACAACCTGAATATAATCACATATCTGTATATCCCCCGACCTATCCAAGGCTACTCTTCAGCAGAGGAGAGATTTTAAACACATCACGGCGACACTTCGAAATAATAACACTGGCTACAGATGGGGTTTCCCGACTAAACTGTTGATCTCACGCAATGGCACTATCCATGTGGCGGCTTCTGTGGAGGAAGGTGACAAGCTGCTTCGGGACTGGGGTCTCGGAGATGATCCTCCCCAGTCTAGGAAACAAACAGCACCTCGTCGGTTGGATCCGGAATGGAACAAACGCTGACTGGTTAATCCTGGGTCATGATGCCCCTTTCCGAATTCCAATGCCTGGTTCCTCCAACAATATTTTACATGGTATAGGCTGGGTCACTGAGAATTCGATGTTCAATCTGTCACGATGGACGATCATCCAGCCCCCCCCCCCCCGGGTTGGCGAGTGAGCCAGAATGCCAAGGGGATCGCTTGGTGAGCATTGTGCGGGTCTGGCCCTCCGTACCCAACTCTCCCTCCTCGGCCGAGGAGTCTGAGAAGTGCCCCCGAATTTCGGGACTTTTCACAGGAGATGTACCCTTATGGGTTTGTATATAATGTTTTGTTTACTTGTTTTTTGTTTTCAGGTTACAATCGTACATTGCGATGGTGGTTCTTTATTCCCGGAATGTTATTTAATTGTTTTTGCTCCCTTCCTCAATCTCAGGACTTATCTATTCGATGTGACTGGTTCTTTTTTCCCGCCCATACGTTGACACGCCCCATAAATACAACAACCCCTGGCCTAGTTAATCCCCGTTCCATGACGCACTTAATGGAAAATCTATGAAAGTAACAACCTTTAATATTAAGGGCTTAAATTTGCCCGTAAAAAGGCACTCGCTATATCGTGATCTCAGAGCTCATGATGCAGATATTGTATGTCTTCAGGAGATGCATTTTCGCCGACTAGATCATCCCAAGCTATATGCCCCCCAATATTTAACACCGTATCACTCCACGTTTAAAACGAAAGCACGAGGGGTCACCTTGCTGATTCACAATAGAGTGGCATTCCAAATGCACCGTATCCTTAAAGACCCGAAAGGTCGCTACATAATATTAGTCTGCACGATAAACTCGAGAATTTATACTCTAGTGTCAATTTATGCCCCCAACGCTGCCCAATCACAGTTTCTGTCCCAGGTTTTGCAGATGGTAACGGATATTCAATCGGGCACTCTTGTAATCTGTGGAGACTTAAACATGGGACTAGATCCCTTAAAAGACCGCTCGTCCACGGTTACTTGTAGACAGCATGGGACCTCCTCCCAGAGATTTCGCCAATTGTTAAATAGATACAATCTTTACGACGCGTGGCGTCTCCTACACCCCACCGAACGGGATTATACATTTCGATCAAGAGTCCACAATAGCTATTCTAGAATAGATTATTTTCTGATATCGGGCTCAGCCCTTCCATACACAATAGACTGCACTATACTGCCCCTTACTTGGTCTGACCATTCTCCAGTGATATTGACGTTAGGCGACGCTTATCAGACTTCTGCCAGGCCCCCTTGGCGACTTCGAGACGACCTTTTACTTCATGAACCGGCGCGTATAGCTATACAGGCAGCCTTAGATAACTATTTTAAAGAAAACGTGACGCCTGATATCAGCCGCCTTACTATCTGGCAGGCCCATAAGGCTGTAATAAGAGGGGAATGTATAAAATGGGCGACTCATCTTAGGAAGCAATATGTATCACGAAGACTGGACCTACTTACTAAATTACAAGATCTAGACACGCGCAATAAAACGGCCCCGTCACAAGAAATAATAGAAACTATAGATTCCACTATGGGTCAGTTGAGGGATTTGGAGGCGGAGAGCTATTTCAAGGCATTGACTAAGCGCAATGCTATGTATTACGCCCTTCGAAACAAACCTGGTAGATTCCTAGCTCGCAAACTTCAACCTGTTAACACGCCCCGTAAACAAATTACCCTTAAGTCCCCCAATGGACTTATCTACAACCCCAACATTATAGCGAATGAATTTGCCACCTATTACGAAAGCCTATACAATTTGGATGCGAAACACACAGTTAAATGCCCTACGGTGGCAAAAATAGATACCTACCTGGAGCGAGTTCATCTTCCCTCGTTGTCCCAGACACATATAGCAAGTCTATCCTCACCCATACTGACAGAAGATATTTTGAAGGCCATTAAAAATCTCCCTAAACGGAAGGCCCCGGGCCCTGACGGACTGACGGGGGTGTATTACTCCACCTTCGCCTCCCAACTAGTACCTCATTTAAGTGCGAGCTTTGACGAAGCGTGGGAGAGCGGCTCCTTCCCAGTAGATATGCTGAGAGCACACATTATTACCTTGCCCAAACCGGGTAAAATTCCTGACCGTTGTCCCAACCTACGCCCTATCTCCCTGCTTAATATAGATGTTAAAATATTCAGCAAATTATTGGCCAACCGACTTCAACATATTCTTCCCACTCTAATAGGTCTAGATCAGGTAGGGTTTATACAGCACTAAAAAACTGGTTAATTTAATTGGCCTGATGGGACGTAGGGACTCTTCCAGCTTGATTTTGTCACTGGACGCAGAAAAAGCCTTTGGCAGGGTTAACTGGAATTTTCTGTATCGAGTATTACACAAGTTCGGATTTTCACCCTCCTTTATAACAGCGATACAGGCTCTGTATGATTCTCCATCTGCTAAGGTACTCTGTAGTGGGTTTGTGTCAGAGGAATTTGTAATCACTAATGGGACAAGACAGGGATGCCCACTTTCCCCACTTTTATATGCCCTGGTTTTGGAGCCTTTGGCGCAAGCCATTCGTCAAAATGATTCCATTTGTGGAGTACAGGCAGGCCCGGTGACTTATAAACTCAACCTATACGCGGACGATATCCTTTTAACCTTGACTGACCCTGATCTTTCTCTCCCTTCCCTTCAACAAGAACTGGACTTGTATAGTCAGGTTTCATATCATTTGGTAAACATATTAAAAACTCAAGCACTCCCGGTTAATATATCCCCTCACCACCTGGACGCCCTCCGAGCCAATTATAGGTTTGATTGGCCAACTGATTATATGGTGTACCTGGGTCTTAAGATAGCTAGAACTCCAGAAAAACTGTTTAATTATAATTATGATAGATTACTGTCAGAGGTGAAATCACAATTATATCAATGGAGACTTTGAGAGATCTCGTGGTTGGGCAGGATGGCGGCGGTGAAGATGATGATGTTGCCAAAAAATTTGTACGTTTTCCGCACTCTCCCCTTGCAGCTGCCCATGTCCTTCCTAGATACCTTACAATCTATTATAATGAGATATATTTGGAACCATAAACGGCCCAGAATACCGAAAAAACTATTATACTACCGCCACAGGGATGGAGGCCTTAACGTTGCACATATACATAACTATTATTGGGCCACATGTTTGGCATCACTAGCTGAACTGGTTCACACCCACCCTATGCCTCAATGGCTGGTAGTGGAATATACTTTAATTCCCGGACACACTTTGGCCGACTTATTATTTGTGCCTCGTAAAAAGAGACCACGTCTGCCAGAGGTCCTACCCTCCACGATTCTGTACCTTAAGGCGTGGGACCGATATGCCCACTTATTTCAAAACTACAAACCATTTTCCATGGCCACACCTCTAACATCTATTTCATATTTGCTGCCTCACTTTAGAGCTGGGCCTTGGATTCAATCGGGGGTCACACATATGCATCATCTTTTTTCGCTGCCGGACATCGTGTCCTTCCACACTTTACAAATGAAATTTAAAGTACCATCCTCAATGTTTTTGTCATACATGCAACTCTATTCCTATTTTAAATCCAATGGAATAATATCTAATTTACGTACCACATTGCCGCTCCTCTCGGACACTGAACTTTTTTGGCTAGACCCGCACACCACCACGAAACCCATCTCGTTTTATCGATTGCTCAATACACCGACTGGAATAATACGCTTGAAGTTTCACAACACTTGGGGAAAAGACCTTTCTATGCAATTTACAGCCTCGCAATGGGCCATGGCACATTTGTTTTCGTCTGGAGCCTCGAGGTGTGCAACGCTGATCGAAACGCAAAGAAAAGTACTATACTGTTGGTATCTTACGCCCTCAAGGATTAGTCGTTTTGCCCCAAACGTTTCGGACGTCTGCTGGAGATGTTTGTCTGCCCCGGGCACAATGGGTCATATCTGGTGGCACTGTCCACTGATAGCACCATTGTGGAAAGATATATCTCTTCTTGCATCGGAAGTCTTGGGCAGTCAGATACAGTGCGCACCGGAGATCCTATTGCTGGGAATGGTCCACCTTCCTCGATCACACCTCAAAATGTTATTTATAATTGTCTCTACGACGATGTTGCTTATTGCCCGGAACTGGAAACAGACCATCGTCCCAACGCAAAGACAGATAGCAACGTTATTCTCTCAATATCGTTCTTTCGACTCTAAAGCTAACTCGGCGTGGGGTTTTCGCCCCCCAAAACAGGATCCATGGGCTATATGGGATATCCATAAAATTTACAAGGCATGTGGTTTGTGATGACATTGATAGTAGAATTACGGCTCTAGGTTACTTTCACACGAGGTATAAGGAGAGCCTCTTGGGCACTCTCTGCCTAAGAGAAGTTGCCTTCCCCTGCTGATCCTGAGATCCCCTCCCTTTTCCGGTTTAATTTTTTTTTTTTTTATTTCATTTTTATGTTATTATAGTTATATGTCATTACAAAAATGTTTGAGAGATACAGCTGCACTTATACTTGAATATTTCATACGATTGTTGTATGTTATTTACAGTGATTACGATGTACACACCTCTCAATAAAATTTTTTATTTTGAAATAAAAAAAAAAAAGTGCTTTTGGACCCGTGTATATCCACTTCTGTACGTTCCACCAAATGCGTTCTGATGCTAAAGTAATAATGCAGTATCATTGTCTGCTTTTTACTTGTGAACTGAACAACGCTGCTGCATTAGGCTAGAGTCAGACGAACGCAGTCTGAGCGCACTCTGCGTGCGTGCATAACGGACAAACGTACTGATGGAAGATACTGTAGATCCCACACAATCCGTTTTACTTGACGTACACAGAAAAAAAACACTATGGGAAATAAAAATATGAAAAATGATAAAAATTTGAAAAGGATATGAAAAGCCATTGTGTGCGTCAAGGTGCTGGACGTCGCAAATGCGCTGCGTCTGACCTTTCCCCATCACTCAAACAGAATGCTACGCGGACATGGCGCACTCTGCACATCCATCTAGCGGTTTTACGTTCTTGCCCAACTTGCGTCCGTTTGCCACGTGCGTTGTGCGTGCGCAGTTCGGTGCGGATGCACTTAGTGTGTGGGTCTCTTGCTCGTGATTCTATGCTGTGGAGCTCTGTGATATGCTCTTCACACGGCACATTGCCGGACGTTAAACTGTGTGGCAACACGGATGTGATCACTGCATTCGTCTGACATGGGCCTTAACGTGCCTTATTTTCCATTCTGTTAGCAAGTGAGGAGGAGATGATCTAGTCCGTAATTAAGCTCAGTTGTATAAAATGTATGCACCACATTGCAGAATTTTACTATGTTTAGAAACTTCAGGGGGCCATATTACATTCATAACGTTAGTGCTCACCTGTGAGTGTTAACGTTAGCTCTGGTTGCTGTAGCGCAGGTGGACCATATTACAATCCGAACGGTAAGTGGTTAAAAAACCCATCAGCGATTCAGATCTTGTCCTTTTCAGCGTGAGCTTACTGTAGTTTGCGCTTCCAATGTTAAGCGTAGGGAGCGCAAAGTGTTAATTAGCGTTAGAATTACAAAGTCCTAATGCTAATTACCGTCCCGCTGCGGTTACTGAAATGTTAACCACAGCCAGGACCTGGTGCTAACTGATTCTACTTCTTCGGTATCAGTCGGCAACAGCTGAACAAGACCCCCCCTTTGCGACGTAAGACATTTTGAACTTGGGTTGTCTGGGCATGGAGGAATATTTGTAGGGTGCTGGACTCTAAAGCATTTTTTTTTTTTGCAAGGCTGACTATGCAGTGTGTATGTATACACAGTTGTGTGAAAAAGTGTTCGCCCCCTTCCAGATTTTTTTTTTTGCACTTTTGTCACACTTTAATGTTTCAGATCATCAAACAGATTTAAATATTCGTCAAAGATAACACAAGTTAACACAACATGCAGTTTTTAAATTAAGGTTTTTATTAAGGGAAACCAAAATCCAAACTCACATGGAACTGTGTGGAAAAGCACGTGCACCCTAAACCTAATAACTGGTTGGACCACCCTTGGCAGCAAGAACTGCAATCAAGTGTTTGCGATAATTTGCATGGAGTCTGTTACAGCGCTGTGGAGGAATTTTGGTCCACTCATCTTTGCAGAATTGTTATAATTCAGCCACATTGGAAGGTTTTCGAGCATGAACTGCATTTTTAAGGTCATGCTGCAGCATCTCAATAGGTTTCAGATCAGGACTTTGACTAGGCCACTCAAGTCTTCATTTTGGTTTTCTTCCGCCATTCAGAGGTGGACTTGCTGGTGTGTATTGGATCATTGCCCTGCTGCAGATCCCAATTTCGCTTCAGCTTGAGGCCACGAACTGATGGCCGCATATTATCCTTCAGAATTTTTTGGCAGACACTAGAATTCATGGTTCCATTTATCACAGCAAGTCTTCCAGGTCCTGAAGTGGCAAAACAGCCCCCGATCATCACACTACCACCACCATATTTTACAGTTGATATGATGTTCTTTTTCTGAAATGCGGTGTTATTTTTGCGCCAGATGTAATGGGACACGTTCTAAAGCGTTCAACTTCTGTCTCGTCAGTCCTGAGTATTTTCGCAAAAGTCTCGGATCATAAAGATGTTTTCTGGTAAAACGGAGATGAGCCTTTATTCTTTTTGCTCAGCAGCGGTTCACGTCTGGGAACTCTGCCATGCAGGCCGTTTTTGCCCACGTTTTCTTATGGTGGAGTCATGAACACTGACCTTAACTGGGGGAAGTGAGGCCAGCAGTTCTTTTGGATGTTGTTGTGGGGTCTTTTGTGACCTCTTGGATGAGTCATCACTGTGCTCTTGGGGTAACTTTTTCGGCCGCCCACTCCTGGGAAGGTTCACCACTGTTCCATGTTTTCGCCATTTGTGGATAATGGCTGTCACTGAGATTTGCTTGAGTCCCAAAGCTTTAGAAATGGCTTTATAACCTTTTCGAGACTGCTAGATTTCCATTACTTTCTTTCTCATTTGTTCCTGAATTTCTTTGGATCTTGGCATGATTTGTAACTTTTGAGGATCTTTTGTTCTACTTCACTTTGTCAGTCAGATTTTATTTAAGTGATTTCTTGATTGCGAACAGGTGCGGCAGTAATCCAGGCCTGGGTGTAGCTAGAGAAATTGAACTCGGGTGTGATAAACCAGTTTATCCAAGCAAATTCTGTTTCACCAGGGGAAGGGGGTACTTTATCACACAGAGCCATGTGGGTTTGGATTTTTTCCCTTAATAATAAAAACCCTCATTTAAAAACTGCATGTTGTGTTTGTGTGTTTGTTTGACTAAAATTTAAATTAGTTTGATCTGAAACATTAAAGTGTGACAAACGTGCAAAGAAATAAAAATGAGGAAGAGGGCCAACACATTTTCACACGTGTGTGTGTTTGTATATAACACTTATGTACAGTTATATGCATAAATACATCATAGTCAGCCTTGCAAAAAAGTTGTTTAGTGGTTGTGTTTCAGGGTGAAGGTAAGGCTTTACAAAGCTATCGGTGTCCTCCCACCAAATCCACGGAAGCAGACATGGCCTCACTTCGATGGGAAGAGACGGGCGAGGGAGGAAGGAGTTGGGAGGGAGTGTGCCTCAGCAGCGCCCATCTCAGATCCTGCGATATGTGGAGTTGGAGGCTTTTTGCCATAGAACAAAGGCTGGAACCTCGAAGATGCGGCCTCGAGCTTGAACTTGAATAAAAGTCTTTGAGGGTTTTTTATTCCGCCATTATCACTTGGTACAGCTGTTGCCAATAGTGTCCTCTTTTCTTTTGCATAATGCTCTTGCATGCCATACAAAGAAAAAAAAACGTTTGAGGGATTTTTTTTGTCCTGAATGATATTCCTGCCCCCAAACATTTCATCCTCATATGTTTGTGACATCATACTGTACACTTGTCTTTCAGTGACTGAAGATGAAAGAAGTCTAGAAATTGCAGTCCCTAGGTAGGTAGGGAAGTCAAGCTTCTGATGGAATACCTCACCACCCTACCAAAACCTCTTGGCTAGTAGACCTGTTGTCTTGTCATGGTCTCTTTCACCCCATAATTGATGTGATGATTTTCATTGTGTGCGTTTTTTTCCCCATGATGCAACATTTACCAATAGCTTTGTTTAGTGTCTCTTGTTTAATCTACAATATCTACCAGTCGATAAGGCAGCAGGAGGGTATTGGTCTTCAGGCTGAGATGAGGGCTGGCAGCTGAATGAGATCCTCTAGGACAGAAACGTTCTTGGTTTTAGTCGTGGTATATGGGACAATTGGAAACCTCTCCTGGAAGTGTCTGTATTCAATTATGTAAGCAGAGTATTGTCTTTTTCACCAATTGTACTGTTATATTGCTGAATGAGATTTGACCGGGAGCTTAAGACTTCTTCTATCTGACTTCCAAACTGCCCCTTTCCTGTACTTCCATTTATGATTTTATAGCCCCTCTAACTCTACACCCAGTGTAAGATTTACAGTTACAGAAATTCTGCAAACCATGCATCTTAACTCCAAGAACTAACCCTTTCGATTCTTTAGTGACCAGTCCATCAAGAATCTGTTGCTGCCTACCACCTCTCAAACTAAAGCCCTCCTACATGCTGCAATGCCCACATCTGCTGCCTGGAAAGCTATTTTTTAAGTGGCTCTCCATTTCCCATACTCTCACTTCCAAGGATTTGATAAATGCCACATTGTCCTCAGGGCACTTTGTTCCTTCATCTAACTATTGGGAAATGTTTTACAGGATCCTTCAGAGCGTATATGGCACCTACCAGGATCGCCCGCGCTCACTTACTGCCTGACTGCTGTCCTCAATGTCCTGAACTTTTAGGAGATCTGTGGCATTGCCTCATTATTCCGTTGTTTTGGGACACCGTTCAGAGGTTTAGACACTCTGTTCTATATCTCCAGATCCTGACCACCCCTGAACAGGGCCGGACTGGCATACCAGGAGGAGGCTTCCAGTATCGGGGGGGCCTCTGCACAAGTACCAAGTACTCGTGCGGGTCCCGATATCGATACTAGTATCGGTGCATCCCTAGTTTTTACCTTGTCTTCATTTAGGTGTATAAAATAAATACAAGGACATTTCATTTTTTGGTGGCAGTGTCCCTTTAAACAGATTAAATTGTCCAGCAATGGATATCACAACGATTTTAGAGATCAATGCAACCTTGCATCTCTTGATGAGATATGTCAGATTGCTACCTACTTGGTTCAAACAGCAGATGCCACCGTGTTCTCATGTGGACATCACACTGGAGGGAAGCCGGGCAGTGCTTTGCCTTTGGCCCTCAAAAATGCCTTGCCGTGACCTAGACTTGCCTGACAACTACTGCCCACCATAACTACTCTCACTATCCTTAAAGCTTTGTGGGATGCAGCTATACATACATACAGTTGTGTTCAAAATTATTCAACCCCCGCTGAAATTGAGTGTTTTGGCCAGTTTGACATTGATTTTGATCATTCAGTCATCTTGCTTACAATTAAATCAAAGATGGCACGTGTAGGTCAGACAAATATAACATAACATTTATAATGAAATAACCACAAATGTCTTTTCTGTGCTCACATTATCAGTTTTATTCAACCCCCAAGTGACATTCAATCTTAGTACTTAGTACAACATCCTTTTACAGTTATAACAGCTTTTAAAAGTGAAGCATAGCTTGACACAAGTGTCTTGCAGCGATCTACGGGTATCTTCGCCCATTCGTCATGGGCAAAAGCCTCCAGTTCAGTCACATTCTTAGGCTTGCGCACTGCAACTGCTTTCTTTAAGTCCCACCAGAGGTTCTCAATCGGATTTAAGTCAGGTGACTGCGATGGCCATTCCAAAATGTTCAAGCCTTTAATCTGCAACCATGCTCTAGTGGACTTGGAGGTATGCTTGGGATCATTGTCCTGTTGAAAGGTCCAACGTCTCCCAAGCCTCAGGTTTGTGACGGACTGCATCACATTGTCATCCAATATCTCCTGGTACTGAAGAGAATTCATGGTATCTTGCACACGCTGAAGCTTCCCTGTACCTGCAGAAGCAAACAGCCCCAAAGCATGATTGACCCCCCGCCATGCTTTACAGTAGGCAAGGTGTTCTTTTCTTCATAGGCCTTGTTCTTCCTCCTCCAAACATAGCGTTGATCCATGGGCCCAAACAGTTCTAATTTTGTTTCATCAGTCGACAGAACACTATCCCAAAACTTCTGTGGTTTGTCCACATGACTTTTGGCATACTGCAGTCGACTCTTCTTATTCTTTGGAGACAGCCTGGGAGTTCTGGCATGGAGGCCTTCATTACGCAGTGTGCGCCGTATTGTCTGAGCTGAAACTTCAGTACCCACATCTGACAAATCTTTTCTCAGTTCCTCAGCAGTCACACGGGGACTTTTCTCCACTCTACGCTTCAGGTAGCGCACAGCAGTCGAAGTCAGCATCTTCTTTCTGCCACGACCAGGTAGCGTTTCAACAGTGCCCTTTGCCTTGAATGTGCGAATGATGCTTCCTATGGTCTCTTGGTATGTTTAACATCTTTGCAATCTTCTTATAGCCATTGCCCTTTCTGTGAAGAGTAATCACCTCTTCTCTTGTCTTCCTAGACCATTCTCTTGACTTCACCATGTTTGTAACCACACCAGTAAATGTCTAGAAGGAGCTGAGTATCAGTCATTTTAAAGCTGCCTAATTGGTGCTTATTCTGCTTTATTGCTGCTCCGTGACATCCACAGGTGTTTTCAATACCTGATTGAAAACACTTGAATGAACCTCTGTTCTTCAGAGTGGTAGTCTTTAAGGGGTTGAATAATTGTGTCAATGAAGAATTCACAAAATAAACATTTACTACTGTATTACAAAACCAATTGATGTCATTTTAGTTGCATATGGTTCTTTAAAAAGTCCTTGTAGGATTTCATTCTGAATACAATTACAAATGTACACTAAATTCCCTAAAACCCTTTACAGCATTGGGGGTTGAATAATTTTGAACACAACTGTATAACTGCATATCTGTTGGCACTGGCCAGTCAGCAAAGCACAAACAGATTTTTGAAGACTCTTTATTTGCGTGTTCTCCTTTAAAACTCAAATGCCATAATAATCAAAAAACGTAATAGTCTTAATCACTATTGCTGCAAAGCAACACAATTATAAACTAACCCCCCCTTTTTTTTTTCTCCTTGTGGTCGAGTAAATATATTATTTTTCGATTTCATTTTCAGACAGTGAGCAAAATGGCTTGTGACATCCAGATAATGAACTCCGTATCTCAATATCTACCAATAGGGTAGAATACATGATAAAGTTGTTATAAATTAAGTCTCTTGTGTCCCTGCTGTCAAAATGAATGCATTCGTGGAAGCGGCAATCTGAATCACAGTTTGTAGCTGGTAATTAAATGTTTGTTAATATTAAGGCAGCAAATTGCAATGAAAGTTTAAGTTGTGCTTCTGAGACATGAACTGGTTTCTATGTGTACACATAACTCGTACATAAACCTTTCATGGAGATATAGGTTTATCTTGAAAGTACTTCCCAACTTCGGGCCCTACCAAGGGGAAACATTAGCGTTCACTAATCTCCACTTAGTCCCCCTTTTACCCGTAGACTACGGGGCAAGTGCTGAATCCAGCAGCCTGCCCTCTAGCGGCCACTAGGGTCCAGGATGCTTGGGGTAAAAGTGCCGTCATGAGCATCCGCTCCATGGAGTCCATAAAATTCCATAGTGTTTCTGCTGCCAGGTCCAGTGACTGGCAGGATCTCTCCTCTTGCGAGATCCTCAAAGTCAGCGGAGGGAGACTGGGGACTTTTTCCCACAGTCTCACTGCTCCTGGCAGACAAAAGTGGATTGAGCCGCCGTTCTCGACGTGGGATTAGAGGGCAGTATTTGGGGGGTTTTTTTGGTGGGGGGTTTAACAGCTGCAGATGATTCTGCAGCAGTGGAATCACGTGGCACCAGCTCAGAGCTGTAGCAAACTTTTTTAGTTGGCGACCGCTGTTTGTAATTGGCGTTAGGACTTTGTGATCGGAACGTACTGATACTCATCAAGCTGTTCACATAGCCAGCAGTGTCGACTCGCGGATCCCCACTAGCAGCACAGAAGGTGGGTGTCCACTGTCTTCTGGTGACAGTGGTGCCACCCGATGATGCGCGGGCGTCACATGATGGTGCAAGAAGGGAAGCGGTACAGAAGAGGCACAGGAAAGAGGCACAAAGGGCAGAGGAAAGAAGAGGGATAGGAAAAGAATGAGGAGGCCACAGAGGGCAGGGGAAAGAGGGCAGAGGAAAGAGAGGGCAGAGTTTGCAAAGATTTTAAAAAAATTAGAAATCTGGAAAGACAAAATTACAGTTAAGCCCCCCCCCCCTGCTGTAACAGGCCAGGTTTGCCAGATAGTTGAAGCACAGCACTGGTGATATGATTTGCTGCTCAGTGATTTCAGGATTTAGGCTGCATTTCCCCAAGATAATCCTTAAAATCAGGCCCGCTAGGGTTACTTGATGACCAGGTTTGGGAAACCACTGATTTAAGGTGAACGGGAAAATGGTTTTACAAGAGGAGAAAAAAAAACCTGTGGCAATAGATGCTCGCTGCCATTGTCCAGGTAAAAGCTACTGGGAATGGTTAGTAAAAGAACAACAAATTTAAAAAATCATGTTTTTTTTCAGTGGCTTATAATGGTGTATTTAGGCTCTGGTCAGACGAGCGCAGTGTTCACGTCCGTGTTGCCGCACATTTTAACGTCCGTGGTAGCATTCAATTATGATCGATAGAGACCCACACACAAAGTACGTCTGCACAGAAGTGCAGACACACAACGGATGCGGCAAACGGACGCAAGTTAGGCAAGAACGTAAAACCGCTAGAACGGACGTGCGGAGTGCGCCACGTCCGCATAGCTTTGTGTGTGAGTGATGGAACGTAGTCAGACGGACTGCATTTATACGTCCAGCATTTTGACGGACAAAATGGTTTTTCATATTAATTTTATTTCCCATCTACATCAGTCAAAATAAAATGTCAGGCACAAAAAAAGGACAGTGTGGCCACTACCTTATCGTCAGTCAGAAAGTACGTACGTTGCGCACAGAATGCGCTCCTCTGACCCTAGCCTTAGAGAAGTGATAAATTGGTTGTGCCAAAAGCCCACCGGCCTGTGTTGGTCTGCTGTAATGTTTAAAATGCTGTATATTACCAGTCTGAAATAATCGATTAGTGCCTCTAAAACCATTCTATGTATCCAGCCATGACTATAGATTGTGTGAATATTCAACTTCAGGCATTGGATACTTTGTTTTAATTACAAACTATTCCTGTTCGTTGAACAGGGAACAAATCCCTGACATTTAGAAAGGCAATTTTTGAAACCTGTTGGGTTCTCCCACTTTCCTGTCAGATTGAAAGCTTTGTGTTGAACTGGTTTCCTAGATGTAATTTGTATCCTCCTAATTATAAAGCATCCTCCTCAATAAGGTGCTTTCATTTTCAGAATGTGCCGTAACAATTGCTCCTCCTCCTTTACAATCCATGCAAGTTTCCCATGCTTAACGCAAGCTATTCATCTGTATCTTCAACCCTTCACTACAAAGTCGTTTTTCAAAACTTCCACGAACCAGTGGACTTATGAAAAACACTTCTTTTAATGCATACATTTCAGTGGCACGGATCTTTTTGCCAGGCAGAGGGCTTCATCCCTGTAATGGCACAATCCAGCTAAAACCTTGTTTGTGAGACCTGAGCGGGCACCCACCGTAGAGCAGGCCATTGTGCTGTTGCTCGTTCTCAGGACCCTCACAAACACCCCCCTTGTTTCTCACTGTAATTGTAAAGGGTCATCCAGACGTGGACCCCTTGCTTGATGTGCCTAGAGGGGTGTCAGCTATACCCTCCTGACGAGGCCCAATAAGGCCGAAACGATCGTCGGGGGTTGCTGCACCTCTCGTGCAGGGATGACGTCCTTGGCAATCAGCACTGGCCACACTTTCTGGGTGAGAGCAGACTGATTTGCATAAGGAGCATTCATCCCTGTAATGGCACAATCAAACTAAAACCTTGTTTGTGAGACCTGAGCGGGCCCCACCGTAGAGCAGGCCATTGTGCTGTTGCTCGTTCTCAGGACCCTCACAAACACCCCCCTTGTTTCTCACTGTAATTGTAAAGGGTCATCCAGACGTGGACCCCTTGCTTGATGTGCCTAGAGGGGTGTCAGCTATACCCTCCTGACGAGGCCCAATAAGGCCGAAACGATCGTCGGGGGTTGCTGCACCTCTCGTGCAGGGATGACGTCCTTGGCAATCAGCACTGGCCACACTTTCTGGGTGAGAGCAGACTGATTTGCATAAGGAGCATTCATCCCTGTAATGGCACAATCAAACTAAAACCTTGTTTGTGAGACCTGAGCGGGCCCCACCGTAGAGCAGGCCATTGTGCTGTTGCTCGTTCTCAGGACCCTCACAAACACCCCCCTTGTTTCTCAGAGGGCTTCATCTGACCTGCTGACCAAAAAGTACTACGTCTGTAAAAATACAACTTGAGCCGTTTCTGCGAAAGAAAACCAGAGCTCCAAACTGTTCAAACTACTTGAGAACCTTGGCAAACATGGTCGATGTGCTGAAAGTTTGGGGGGCACATTCTGGAGACCATGTGCAAATGAATTTTGTTTGCAATAAATCAAATTCGTTGGCATTGCTCCACAGTATGACCAGATCTAGTTTACTTGATGTTGATCGCACTCCTGCAGGAGCTTTTTTTGAAGATTGAGTATACTTGATCATTGTATTTTAAGGGGTTTATATTTGCTCTTTTTAACCCCTTTGCTGCGGATGACGTGTGGGGTATGTCCTCCTTGACTCCCCCTATATGTGGAGGACGTCCCCCACTTGCGGGAGCCCCGGCGGAGATACTCACCTCTCTGTCCGGAGTCCCGCAGTGGTCTAACTTCAGCGTCTGAGGATGCTGAAGTTAAGCCCCTCCCGACGTCATCGCGCGATGAAGTCATTTCCAGGCGACCCCCCCCCCCCTGCAATGCTGGGAGATTGCCTAGGAGGGAGGGGGGATTCGTTCGGATCCCTCTCCCTCCCGATTGGGAAGGCGCAGCGTCAAAAGCCAGGCACTGCTTTATAGGGTAGCGTCTCCCCTTTTAAGCGGTGCCTGGCTTTAACCCCTCAGACACCGGGTCGCACTGCGGCGCCGAATTGCGGCCTAGGTTCGGTGGGGGCTGCCATCTTGGATGGCAGCTCCGCCCCGGGTCCCCCCCCTCGGTGCCAGAGTCATCGCGCATAGCGTGATGACTTCAAGTAGCCGGGGAACCCCTAGCTGCCCGGGGATTTCCCAAAGAAAAGTAGAGTAGAGATACAGGGTTAATTTGAACCCCGATATCTCCAGAACCGTGGTAGGGGGTCATGGAGGGTATCATTCGAAAGGCCTGAGCATGGCCTTTCCGATGATACCCAACATGACCATGTTTAACCACTTCAATGCTGAGGACGCGCTGAGCGCGTCCTCCGCATTACCGCTGGTATGCGGAGGACGCGCTGAGCGCGTCCTCCCATTGGGGTCAGCGTTCGGCCGGGTTCCGGCCGATCGCTGGCCCCTCCGGTGCGGGCTGACATCCTCGATGTCAGCCGCGCATCCGGAACCGCAGCCGCTGGAATTAGGTGTCATCGCGGCAGCGCGATGACACCTAATTCAGGCGCCCCCCCCGCATGTGCGGAGGAGGCGCCTGAAAGGGAGGGGGGAGGTCCTTCGGACCTCTCTCCCTCCCGATTGGCGGCGTTGCGGAGGTTAACCCAGGCACCATTTGGAAGGGCACAGCCTGCCCTTCCAAATGGTGCCTGGCATTAACCCCTGGGGAGCTGGATCGCGAATCGGCGCTGAAAAGCGCCGGTTCGCGATCCTTTCCCGGAGCTGGCCGACATCTTGGTTGTCGGCCAAGACTCCGGGAACTCCCCCTGAGGACTTAACTTAAGTCCTGGACTTAACCCCTAACTGCCACCAACGGTGGAGATAGGGAGTTCCAATGAACTCCCTATCTCCCGATCCGTGGCAGCTAGGGGTTAAAGTTTGGTATGGATGGATCGGCCAGAGCATGGCCGTTCCAACGATACCAAACACTACTGTGAAAAATTTTGTCAAAAAAAAAATAAAAAAAAAAACACTTTTTTTTTCTTTGGTTTGTTAATACAGCAATATTGTTCCCATTTCAATTATAATGTGAACAATGATGCTGCACTAACGATTTTTGTATGCGGTGCATTTGTTAAAAATAGTGTAATTTTCCCCAAAAAAAAATGTAACGAGACCCCATCTCTAATTTTTTTAACAAGCGCACCCCGTACAAAATATAACCGCAATTGCTCGCATGTTAAAATGTGAAAAAAAAACACTTTACACATTGTAAATTATTGAAAATACATATTTTATTGCATTTTTTGTTATAATATACAGACATGACATAACGTATACATATAATAATGACATATTATGAATCTACCGAGTCTGACGGAAAGAACAATATATAATATGTCTGGGTCATATACTAAAATAAGCCTTCAAAACACGTTTAAACATGATGAGCAAAACCGGTAAAAATGACCTCAGCACAGGGGCGGGAAAAGCCTCAGCAGCGAAAGGGTTAAAGTAAATAAAAAATAAAAATAAACATGTTTTTTTGTGTTTTGTTTTTAATGCAGCAATATTGTTCACATTGCTAAAAATCACGTAATTACCCACAAAAAATGTAACAAGTCCCCATTTCTAATTTTTGTACAAGCGCACTCCATAGAAAATATAACCGCAAACGCTCATGAGATAAAATGTGGGAAAAAAAACACTTTACACGCTGCAGATGATTAAAAATTCAAATTTTATTTCATTTTTTGTTATAATATACAGGCAGGACATGACGTATACATCTAAAAATTATATATTCTGAATCTGCCGAGTCTGTCGGAAAGAACGATATATAAAATGTCTGGGTCATGTAATAAAATGTGGCTTCAAATTGCGTTTAAACATTATGAGCGAAAGCGGTAAAAATGAGCTCAGCACACAGCGGTGAAATGCCTCAGCAGTGAAGGGGTTAATATTGAACAAAAGAAAACCTTTACAAATATTTTCTACAGCTACTTGAGAGTCCGGCATCATTAGATGCTTGTTTAGATCTAAACATCGGGAGGCAAAATGCAGATCAGGGAACTGATGAAGCCAGTGGAAGTGTGTTCCATCCCTGGAGAGCCTCAGTGGTGTAGCGGGAATGTGTCTCCATCTGAAAGGGTTTTATCATGCTACAGTAAACGTCCTGTTAATCTAATCAGAGGAAGTGTGCTTCTTTCAAATGGGATACTTCCAGGGTTATTCAGAGAGAGGTGAAAAGCAGGAGAATGGCTGGAGAATGGAAAATGTTAGGTCAAAATAGCCAAACCAGAAAAATTCTCCCATTTATCTCACTATCCAAATCGGCTGTTTTGACCTAGAATTTTCCATTCTCCAGTCATTCTCCTGCTTTTCACCGCTCTCTGAATAACCCTGTAAATCTCTCCCTGAATAGAGTCATCGGATTAGAAAAACGTGTTGGGTCTTGAAAATCAAGACTGTCCCACTGTATCACAGGCAACACAATGAATGGGCATTATGTAGTTTTATGGTACCTGAGGAAAATGTGTCATGAGATTGCCCGCCCTCAAATTTGATCCGAAAAGTGTTATTCAAAGCCTGACGAATTGGTAACCAAATTGCAACGAACGGTGAATTTCACAGCATTTTGGCTATTCAAAAAGCTGGCATTGTGTCAAATATTGGCACATTGCCAGCGAAATATGGTGCAATTCAGCATCAGTAAACTCCCCTTAGCGAAGTAATGGTTAATCTATTCACAGAACACCAAACCGCCCCAAAAATTTGGCGAATTGCCCAGATTTTCAGTGGGTTTTGTTCGACAGGTTTAATCCCTTAAGGACCACTGACATCCTTGGTCCTTAAACACCTTCACTGCTGAGGCATTTCACCCCTGTGTGCTGAGCGCATTTTAACCGGTTTTGCTCATGTTTAAAAGCGATTTAAAGTCCCGTGTTATTATACGACCCAGACATACTATACATCCTTTTTTTGGCAGATTCATAATATATCATTATTATATGTATACCTCCATTCCCTGCCGGAATATTGTAACAAAAAATGCTATAAAATTAGAATTTTCAATCTACAGTGTGTAAAGTGCTTTCCCCCCCCCACCCCCCATTCTATCATCCGAGCCTTTGCGGTTATATATTCTAATCTATGGGGTATATTTGTTAAAAAATTATAAATGAGAACTCGTTACAATTTTTTTTTCTTTTGGGGGGCAAAACAAAAAAAAAATTATATTTTTTTAGCACCCCCCCCCATAGAAAAAATAGTTGGTGCAGCATCATTGTTCACATTATAATTGAAATAGGAACAATATTGCTGCATTAATAAAAATAACACACACACAAAAAACACGTTTTTATTTTTAATATTTCCTTAATTTGAACATGGTCATGTTTGGTATCAGTGGAAAGTGCATGCTCTAGCTGCCACTGTTCGAGAGATAGGGGGGTTCTTTTTGAACCCCCTATCTCCACCATGGGATTTTCTTAGGAAATCCCTGGGCAGTTAGGGGTTTCCCAGCGCGATGACTTCAGGTGATGAGGGGGGACCCGGAGGTGGAGCTGCCATCTAAGATGGTGGCCCCCACCAGAACTAGGCCCGCAATTCAGTGCTGGATTGCGGGCTGGCACCTCAGGGGTTAAAGACACACATTACTCGAAAGGGCAGACACTGCCCTTCCAAGCAGCTAAGGCTACACCCCTGTAAGTATGGAGGGGGGGGCACAATTCGCTGCTGGGTCCAAGTGGATTTTCAAAAAGGTTATTTTTAGGAGTTCTGAAATGAATGAAAGGGGAGGGTGGGTGGTCCGTTGGACCACTCTCCCTCTCCCAACAGCTGCAGCTAGAAAAAAAAAGGAAAGGCACCGCTGGAGAGGGCAGAGTCTGCCCTTACCAGCGGTGCCTCTCAACTCCCTTACCTGCCGGATCGCAATTCACTCCCGGAGGTGGTTGACATCTTGGAAAATAAAAACCACACTTTATTTTGTTAATTTAAAATTATTATATTTTTATAAATTGTCTGGGGGGGCATAAAAAATAGGACTTCAAACTAGGTTTAAACATGATGAGCATAAAACTGTCAAAATGAGCTCAGCACAATGAGGTGAAATGGCTCGGCAGTGAAGATTAAAAAGCAAAAAAAACCAGGGTATTTCTAATTTCAGGACATTTTTTTTGCGGTTGCAGATTTTGGGGATTAGTTTGAAAAAGTGCTCTTTTTTTTTTTTTTTTTACCATCATATACTCATAAAAAAAATTTTTTTTATAGTAAATTATACGATTATAATGGAAATAATGGTGCCTTTAGAAAGTCCATTTAATGGCGAGAAACTGTATATAATGTGTGGGTTCCATAAACGAGTAAGAGGAAAATTAGAGCTAAACACAGCGCAGCAATGTAAAAACAGCAGTGGGTACTTTCAGACAGACAATGGTAATATTGCCTGATCACGAAGGGGTTAAACAGGCAAATCCCATATTTTTCAATGTAAAAAAAAAATCCCTGTTTTCAGTACATTATTATTCAACGGTTTCTTTTAGCAGTAAAAAGTCTATTTTAGAATTTTTAGGCATCTTTCTGGATTTTTTTCTTCATTTTTGATTCTGATAATTTTTTCGGCAACAGATCTTTTTAATATTCATTTGACCTTTTTTATCCATTTTTTTTTCATGACTTATTTAGTTTTAAAATTCCTTTTAAAAATTAGCGGTTTTTGTGGGAGATTTTTACCCCTGATAGTCGGTTAAGTTCGGGGGGGTTTAGGTCTGTGTCAGACGAACGCAGGGATCATGTCCGTGTTGCCGCACAGTTTAACGTACGTCGTAGCATAGAATCATGATCAATAGAGACCCACACACGAAGTACGTGCGCACCAAACTGCGCACACACAACGCACGTGGCAAACGGACGCAAGTTGGGCAAGAACATAAAACCGCTACCACGGACGCGCAGAGTGCGCCACGTCCGCGTAGCCTTATGTGTGAGATGTCAGACGCAGCGCATTTGCGACGTCCAGCACCTTGAAGCACAAAATGGCTTTTCATATCCTTTTCAAATTATTTCCCATAGTTCCCTTTTTTTTTTTTTTTCCACGTCCGTCAAAAAACGGACCGTGCGGAGTCTACAGTATCTTCCGTCAGTACGTCTGTCCATTGTGCACGCACGCAGAATGCGCCCAGACTGCGTTCGCCTGACATTAGCCTTATCGGTGGCATTCACAGAATCAATTTGGTGCACTTTGGGGGCCCTGCTTTGAATGCCGAATCACCGAAGGGTCGGAGAATTGAATTCGCCAAAGAACAATTAAATCTTGCTGCTCTTTGAATAACCCCTTAAATTTGTGGGATTTACTGCTTCCATAGTGAAAGAACAATTACGTTTGTCGAGCATTAAATTCATAGTATCATGTGAAAGTCGGAACACGTCCCCAGGGCCAGCCCAACAATGGAGCGGTTTGGATCAACCGCTCCAAGCGGCACATTTTTGCGCATTTTCTAGGGCGGCAAATTTTTGCCACCGCACTGTTTTCTTTTTCATTTTTATTAGCGGCGCCGCCATCTATTGGATGCCGGCGCAGTAGCCGCCGATCCCGCCCACACACATGCGGTCGGCCAGGAGTGGGAGAGCGAGCTCCAGATTAAATCGCATGTGGGTGTGCCGGATCTCATTCTGCAGCAGAGCAGCCCTGCTGCAGAATGAGATCCGGCCCACCCACACGCTCCTTAGTTTGGCCTCTGGCTCTCGCCTCCGCTCTTCCACACCTGACCGCATGTGTGTGGGCGCAGTCGGCGGGCACTGCGCCGGGGTGTCGGGAGAAATATCCGGAGCCTTCTTGCCCCGCGCTACCCCTGTATCCTGAGCCACCGGAATCTGGGCGGAATCAACAACATGGGGAGCCCGGGCCGCCCTGCACCTGCATCTCTGCTGCTCGGCGGGATACAGGTAAGAACCGCCTCCCTGGCCTGAAGCATGTTGTCAGCCAGGGCCCCCGCAGCCTCCCAGCATGCCCCACAACACCGGGGTCCCAAGCCAAGAGCCTGCACAGCGGGGCTGTACCCCCCTGCCAGGCAGTAGACCCCCCCCCACCACTGCGTCCCAGCACAGAGTTGAACCCCTCACGTTACACACCACACATTACATTGAGTTTTATTGCTGTGGAGCTCTGTAATTCAGTAACGTGCAGTGTGTATGAATGTATCACAGAGCTCCACAGCAATAAAACTCACAGTAATGTGCAGTGTATATGAACATGAGTTTTATTGCTGTGGAGCTCTGTGATAAAGTAATGTGCGGTATGTATGAGCGCATCACGGAGCTCTACAGCAATAAAACTCAGTAATGTGCGGTGTGTATGAGCTTGAGTTTTATTGCTGTGGAGCTTTGATATGCTCATACACACCGCACATTACAGTGACTTATTGCTGTGGAGCTCTGTGATATGCTCATATACACTGCACATTACAGTGAGTTTTATTGCTATGGAGCTCTGTGATATGCTCATACACACCGCACATTACAGTGAGTTTTATTGCTGTGGAGCTCTGTGATACAGTAATGTGCGGTGTGTATGCGCATATCACAGAGTGCCACAGCAATAAAACTCACGCTCATGCACATCATTGTATCATAGAGCTCCACAGCAGTAAAACCCACGCTCATACACGCTGCACATTACAGTGAGTTTTATTGCCGTGGAGCTCTGATACGCTCATACATGTCACGTGTTTTTTTCTTTGGGGGGGCCAGCACTTTATCCATCGCTCCAGGCAGCACAGTGGCTTGGGCCGGCCCTGCATATCCCATAGTGCCTTGGTTAGAATTTACTTTCATGTGTGCAAATTTGCAGAAAAGGACTGGCTTCCTTCTTGTTTTTATATGCAGAATCTGACACCATCACTGATATTACTCTTCTGCCAACGTCTATTTCAGAGGCAAATGTTATTATTTTCCAGCACATTGTATTGTAGTTAAAGCTGCTCTTTATATTGTAGAAAGGCCTTAATACCTTGAGCTTTTATCTTGACAGCATCCTTTGTGATATCCAGGTTTAGACAATAAATCGGGAAAACATGAATAATTTACTTTAAGGCATCGTGTCTGTGTCCTTGAAATACAACCTTGGATAAAAGCACAAGGATAGGTATTTGGAAGTTGGCATTCCTGTTTGTGATACCTTTTTATAATCGGCTAAGTATGTGGGGGTTTTTTCCCTTCTTGTTTTCTTTTGAAGTAATAACTGGGTACGTCACAAGTGTTTCTGTGCGCTGGTCTGACTTCAATCGCATATTTTTCAAAGCTTTTTGATTTCTGTCCAGGAAGCTTTTTTTTTTTTTTTTCTTTTCATATATATTTTTTAATTGTGGGTGTTTTGGGCAATGAAGCAAAAACAGTTTTATGTTTTTTTTATTTTTATGAAATCGTTAAGTGCATGCTCTAAATTTCTGTTTATCGCTATTGATGAAAGTCACCTTGTAACCATAGATGTCACCTGTAGCGACGTCAGCACAAACACCTTTATAAGTGATGACTGTTTTCTTGATCGCATGGATCAAGCTTGTTTCATTACCTTAATGAGGTTTTTCTGTATGTGCACGTTCAGTTATAGTTCAACACGAAGGGTTTGTGATTTGTGGGTATTATGTTTCTGTCTGATTTACATACCATCTGACGTCCGGTTTATCAGTGATAAGGATTGTGTGGTGGTATTTTATAATCGGTGCGAGAATGCAGTCAATACATATATATCTCTTGGGCAACAGGCTGTATTACCAGGGCTGAAATCTTTACTTAATCAAAAATGTATTTATTGAGGCCATGGGTTTTTGAATGGGGAGTAGGTGGCTTACCAGGTATTAAAGTGTTATTTTTTAAATTCTATTTTAAGGTGATTTTCTTATCAAAAATCCAGACTGCTCTTGACACTGGGTGCAGTGGAGGAAGCGTCAGTCAAATTGGGGCGCGCACGCGCGGGGGGGCTCCTAATATCCTGATCACTTTAAAAAGATAATGTCATGTTTGGTATTGTAAAGACCAGACTCTGACCTTTCCAATGACACCTTACTTGACCTTGTGCAGTGTACAATTCAGAGAGGCAGGTTCCAAAGTCCCCCTTGTCTGTCCTCACTGCAGCACCACGGTCTAGGTTGTGATTGTGAATGAAATCATGCATTGCATCACCAGATGCACGCTTGCTGGCAATGTGGGAAATGAGCATCACTTCCCTTTATAATTGTAAACTGAATGATAGCTCTGTGGTAGAAGAATACCACATTTTAATATTTTATTTTTACATACCAAATATAACCAGGTTAGCGTTATCACTGGAAAGGCTATAAGCTGTCCTTTCCCATGATACCTCATACAGTCAGGTCCAGAAATATTGGGACATCGACACAATTCTAACATCTTTGGCTCTATACACCACCACAATGGAGTTGGAATGAAACCAACACAATGTGCTTTAACTGCAGACTGTCAGCTTTAATTTGAGGGTATGTACATCCAACTCAGGTGAATGGTGTTGGACTTACAGCAGTTTGCAGATGTGCCTCCCACTTGTTAAGGGACCAAAGGTAATGGGACAATTGGCTTCTCAGCTGTTCTATGGCCAGGTGTGTGATGTTCCCTCATTACTCCAATTACAATGTGCAGATAAAAGGCCCAGAGTTCATTTCAAGTGTGCTATCTGCATTCGGAATCTGTTGCTGTCAACTCTCAAGATGAGATCCAAAGAGCTGTCACTATCAGTGAAGCAAGCCATCATTAGGCTGAAGAAACAAAACAAACCCATCAGAGTTAGCAAGAACATTAGGCATGGCCAAAACAACTGTTTGGAACATTCTGAAAAAATAAGGAACGCACCGGTGAGCTCAGCAACACCAAAAGACCTGAGACCACGGAAATCAGCTGTGGTGGATGACCGAAGAATTCTTTCCGTGGTGAAGAAAACAGCCTTCACAACAGTTGGCCAGATCAAGAACACTCTCCAGGAGGTAGGTGTATGTGTGTCAAAGTCAACAATCAAGAGAAGACTTCAGAGTGAATACAGCGGGTTCACCACAAGCTGTAAACCATTGGTGAGCCTCAAAAACAGGAAGGCCAGATTAGAGTTTTCCAAACAACACCTAAACAAAGTCTTCACAGTTCTGGAACAAGATCCTATGGACAGATGAGACCAAGATCAACTTGTACCAGAGTGATGGGAAGAGAAGAGTATGGAGAAGGTAAGGAACTGCTCATGATCCGAAGCATACCACCTCATCAGTGAAGCATGGTGGTGGTAGTGTCATGGCGTGGGCATGTATGGCTGCCAATGGAACTGGTTCTCTTGTATTTATTGATGATGTGACTGCTTACAAAAGCAGCAGGATGAATTCTGAAGTGTTTTGGGCAATATTATCTGCTCACATTCAGCCAAATGCTGCAGGACTCATTGGACGGCACTTCACAGTGCAGATGGACAATGACCCAAAGCATACTGCAAGAGCAACCAAAGAGTTTTTGAAGGGACAGAAGTGGAATGTTATGCAATGGCCACGTCAATCACCTGACCTGAATCCCATTGAGCATGCATTTCACTTGCTGAAGACAAAACTCCCCCAAGAACAAGCAGGAACTGAAGACAGCTGCAGTAGAGGCCTGGCAGAGCATCACCAGGGATGAAACCCAGCGTCTGGTGATGTCTATGCGTTCCAGACTTCAGGCTGTGATTGACTGCAAAGGATTTGCAACCAAGTATTAAGAAGGGAAAGTTTGATTTATGATTATTATTCTGTCCCATTAACTTTGGTCCCTTAACAAGTGGGAGGCACATCTGCAAACTGTTGTAAGTCCAAAACCGTCCACCTGAGTTGGATGTACATACCCTCACATTAAAGCTGACAGTCTGCAGTTAAAGCACATTGTGTTTGTTTCATTCCAACTCCATTGTGGTGGTGTGTAGAGCCAAAGATGTTAGATTTGTGTTGATGTCCCAATATTTCTGGACCTGACTGTATGTCCATCTACCCCTTAGGGCTCCAGAGAAACAGTGTCTGAATTCTTGCAAATTTTACATTTTTTTATATATCTATATATCTATATATATATATATATATATTTTTATTTTTTTATTTTTTTTTCTTCACACACAGCAAGGCGCCCCCTTGTGGCAGACGCCTGTAGGCACATGCCTAGTTATAAATCCTAAATAGGAACAAAAACAAAGACAAAACCCTAACAAGAAACCCAATGCGTTTTTTTTTCTTTGACTGAATTGCTTATAATAAAAGGAAAAACAAAGTTAGGGTTTTATATTTGTGGATTTTGTACATGATGCGACATTTACCAAAATCTTAAGGCAGGTTTCACTGGGGATTTCATTTACGTACATTTCAAACAATGCATGCCAATAGGTTGGGTTTTCTGGAATTCTGACTCACTCCATTCCATGCCCAATGCCACACAATGAGGAACAAGGTTCTATGGGGAGGGGGCAGGTTACAACACAAAAGATCACAAAAATGGATGCAGCCGTTCACCCATATAGGGTAAAATATTTTCTGAACGCCTTATCGCCAGGCAGGTTTTGCTCACCAGGGGGACGTTAACACTGGCAGGAGTACTAGTACTCCCCACTTGCAGGCTGCTGCGTCGGGCCTCTCCTTTGGCCCGCTTAAGCGTGGCGGGCATCATTGGCTGCAGGAGGAATGTCTGAGTTGCCAATGATGGCCAGTGATGTGCAACGCTTGCCGAATGTTGCGCGGGCCTGTCACGGCCCATAGATGCCACTGGGGTGTGCTATGCGCGAACAGGTTAACTAAACAAGAGAAAAACAAAGCCCATGCAATATATCAGCAACAGAACAAACCCAATAAGGACATTTCATTTTTTGGTGGTACTGGCCCTTTAAGTGAACATGGTGATTCTGTACCCATTTAATTGGGGGGGGGGCAGAAAGTGTAACTAATTTGAGTTCCGTAAAGATGAGCCCCTTTTTACAAATATTAAAATATGAATACTTTGTAGATGGCATATCATGGAAATAGGGGTTTTACTTTGTTTCCTGTACAAAGAGGCTGTGCAGTTCGTTATTCAGTATTTCCACACTAGACAAGCTTAAGATTTCTTGGGAGCCATTAAATAATTTGAATTTTTTTTTTTTTTTTCCTCATCAGATTTTCTGAATTATTATTTGTTGTAATTTATTTATGAACCATTCATTTTTCTGTAAGATTAAAAAGAACACTTGGCTAGACATGTACATAGAATACCTGGGGAAATCATTGGATTAGTAGCCTGGAGTGCTTCTCAATCCTTTTCCCAGCAGAGTTTGCAGAGTGCGTTGTGTAAGCATGTCAAGCTGGAACTCCGTTATAGGATTTAAACAGAGAAATGTACTTGCTTAAAAATGGACAGAAAAGGTAATTAAAAAGTGGGTGTTGGAAAGAGATATATGGATAACCGTTCACCCACTTCAAAGCAAGACGCTACATTAAAACCCTTAAAGAAGTCCCCACAGGACTATGAATTTTGTTGCCGTTTAATTCATATAAACTTTAAGAACTGTTCTCTTGCGCGGCTATTCAATGGGGTTCACTTGTTTCTGGGTATACAGATTTAATTTTTGATTGTTCTATCCGGAAGGGGTGTAGTCCAACGCATTTTTAACGTGCGTTTAGGCGCACTTCATCACGGCCGCAGTAGCAGCAAATGATGGGCAATGACGGCCAATATACGAAGTACGACTGCAGGAATGTCCGGCTGCGCAATGAAAGCAGCAAACTAACACATTTTTTCGAGAATGCAGAACCACTAGTACTGACGTACAGAGTGCGCTGCGCCCGTATAGCGGCGAGTGTGCGTGATTAGGAGACGTCAGATGCTGCTCATGTCCAACATAACGTCCAGACACCCAAAGTTTCCTGGTTTGGAGCCGTAACAAATCACGCATGAAAATGTGCATCGTATGACCGTTTTCGCGCATTCCGTGAAAAAATACGTCAATGCGTTCGGACGGACTTTTTGACGGTCGCTGTGAATAATGCGTTTGTTTGACCCTAGTCTTAGTGTTAGGCTAGGGTCAGACGAACGCATTTTTCATGTCTACCGTCAAAAAGTGCGTTGATGCACTTTTTCATGGAGGACGCTATAGCGGTCATACGGTACGCAATTTCGGCCGTGAATTTTGACGGAGCTATTAAAAACAAATGGACTTTATGTTGGCCTGACATGTGCAGCGTCTGACGTCTCCTAATCACGCACACACGCCGCTATGCGGACGCAGCGCACTCTGTACGTCAGTAGTAGCGGTTCTACATTCTCAAAAGAATGTGTTCCTTTGCCGCTTGCGTTGCGCGGCCGAACTTTTGTGCGGCCGTACTTCGTATATTGGCCGTCATTTGCTGCTACTGCGGCCGTAATAAAGTGCGGCTGCACACGCATTCGCACTGCGTTCGTCTGACCCCAGCCTTAGTGGGCTACTCGCCTTCAATATATTTTGGGCCAGTGGTTTACAACCCTGTCCTCAAGTATTCCTAACGGGCCCGATTTTTGGGATTACTTTGGAAAATGCAGACTTATTGTAGCAAATTATATCACCCGTGCTGTACTCCAGATCAGGGCTGCAAGTCTGCAACTATTCTTTTCATAATCCATTAGTTGGTCGATTTTATTGTTTTGCTGGCCAGACTTATTTGTTTATTTAAAGGAGCACTATATAAAAATTACCCTTTTATTTTTTCTCCTAGTGGGGCTGCTGCGGAGAGCATCTGCCCAATTATTTTATCTGTTTTATTTAAGGTGCAAATACTTACTTTCTCTCCCTCAGCGCGCATTGCTCCTCCTCTTCAGCTCATAGTTTCTGAAATACGCAATTTACTTAAGCAGCTACAGTGACTTTCGCATCTTCCGTACTTTTTGCACATAAGGGGCGCACAGCACCAGCCCGTGTCTTTTTCCCCCCAAAGCTTCACACAGCAATAACATACTGGGCTGGAGGAAGTCCTTGCAGCCTGACCACTTTATCAAGCTAAATTTGTAAAAATTTCAGAAACTGAGTAGGGGCGTGGCCGGAGGTGGAAGGAAGTGAGTTTGGACAAGAGACGAGCTGAAGTTTGTGAAGGAAAGGGAGGGCGTTATGGTGAAGAGACTGGACTGGGGAACAGGGGTAGCAGCTCCTGCCCAGAGCATGGAAGGCAGGGAGGCTGGGTAGGTGGCACAGGGCTTCAGCTCCAAGAGAAGGGTAAAACACCGGTTTTACTACTCCTCCAACCATTGGCAGGGCCCCAGGTTCCAGACGATGGGTGCGCCACTGTTCTAAACAAAGTACATGCAAACTGGCTATGTCCATCACTAAATGGTGCAGAGTACAGCAGCTGGCACATCGCCTCCAATTGGGTCCAAAGTAGCATCTGAAGTTATTAAAGTGTAACTCCATTTGACTCTAAAATGTGCATGCCGTACACAGACTAGTCGACAGACTGATAAATCAATGATAAGAATAGTTGACAAATCTTCTCTTTATTGATTGTCAATTAATCGATTAGTTGTTTCGGTCCTACTTCAAACCTTACTTGTTAAGGGTACTTAAGGACCAGGGTTAGGAACCACTGCTTTAGACCCATGACCACTTGTGCTGGAAGAAGCATTAGCTACATCCTCTCACAGGGAGGGGGCTTCCGGGTCAAACACAATGTTAATTTTCATTTAAAGTCTAAGGACAGTATTACAATGTTGGTGCTAACTTAACCAGAGCTGTTGTTAACTTAAAACCTCAAGGCTATAATGGCTCTGGGAAGTTTACAACCGCTCTGGTTAAGTTAGCACCAACATTGTAATATGGCCCTAAATTGGGCAAGGTTTTTGAAAAGATATTCCAGATCAAAGAGGACATAAAGATGGCGGCTTCCAGAGAGCAAAGGTAAGCCAGGAGACCCTCACAATAACGAGGTTGGATGTGCCATCAGCATAACCTTTCAGGAAGTGTGCGTTATTTTGAGTGCCGAGAAGGTTCCAGAGGCATAATCTTACATTGTCATGTGGGTTAAGGGTACAGTAAATACGTGTGAACATCAATTTGCAAAGTTGATATGGTAGGAATAGAGCACCCGAACTTCCAGGGAATTATGGGTTTGGAGAAAAGAGGGAAGCGAGGTGTAACGGATTGTAAGGGTCAAAGTTGACAAATGATCACAACACTGATCAATTTCTGACCTGAAGAAAATACAGAACTCTCAAAAACATGTCTTTTAAGCCCTTCACTCCCAGAATTGAGTGAACTTGATTTTTACAGTGTAAAGCATTGAAAAACACTCATTTATTATATATAAAGTTTGTTTTCACATCTTTTTAAAGCGGGTTTCGCGTGTGCCCTGTGGAGAAACAAAATCCTTTGTTTCATGGCTCTCCAAGCACCCTGGAGAGACCTAAAACCATCTGAGAATAGCAACCCCAATCCACACCGTAATAAACAATTCAAATAGATTACTGCTACATTGCAGCTGCCAGGAATTTGGTAGAATACAGGGAGTTCTCTGGGGTCACTCACTGCTGTACAGGGGGTTATGATTGACATTCGCCGTATAATACAGATACAAGGTGTTACTGTAATTTCCAAATACAGGCATTATGCCATGTACAGATATTTTTATATTCTATTGGTATTTTTTGGAAACTGCATTGCTAATAATCTCATTATGATCACTACAAACCCCCATAAGCAGTGGATCTCACTGTCGCGGACCTGACATGGGGCTCCCCCTGTTTAAGGCCTAAACAGACTTTATTCCTTGGGTTTTACTCTGCGGACTGTATATTGCAACCCGTTACCCCCTGGCCCCTTCCCGGTGTTGGCACCTATTCCCCGTAAATGGCTGTTATCCCCTATATACTTTTTTTTTTTTTGCAAACTTGCTGTGTTGGAGTGCAAACTGTTTTCCTCCAAACCCCAAGCCACTGTACAAGGTCTTTCCCTAATTCAGCACTGGACTAGGAGCTTCGGACTACACAGTAAATTGGCGGTGTACTTGAGCCGATTCGACGTGGTTCGAACCGGCCTTCCGATCCGATATGGCCATTCAAAATATTGGATCAAACCGAATCCATCCGATCTGAAAGCTCTCCTCCGACTGGAACCAGCGGACCAAGGTGAAGCCTGAAGCTGACCTAATTGAAGAGCTTGGAATTAAACCAATGGGAACTGCTGGGGTGGGCAGGAAGTTTGAATATTTTCACCATAAAAACCCGTGTGTGTGTGTGTGTGTGTGTCCCAATAAACCAGATCTCCGTTTTGAACCTTCATACAGCCTGCCTGGTGTTTATTCTTATGCTACAATAATCTACAGTTGATTCGAGCGACACCTAGCAGCCGTTCGGATCAGTCTGGAACATCGAAAGAGCAGCGGTTCAAAAGATCGAATCGGCCGGGAAGATCGAATCAAAACCGTGGATTGGCCGCTTGAGGCATTGAATCATGGAGCGATTCGGAGTCCGGGCCAATCTTGGCAAATGGGGGTCCGGAGAGCCGGACAGGCAGACAAAGGGGCCCATTACACTCACCATTTTTATTATTTAGCTCTATCCATCACACAGGTCTTTTCTGCCTGTATGATGATAATGCAGACCC
Organism: Leptobrachium leishanense; assembly: GCA_009667805.1. NCBI lineage: Eukaryota > Metazoa > Chordata > Amphibia > Anura > Megophryidae > Leptobrachium > Leptobrachium leishanense. The sequence goes on along the minus strand of CM019066.1, from coordinate 301,606,067 downwards.
ATTTGAAATTGCGTAAGATAAGATAAAAGACCCAATCTAGAGCTCAGCATCTTACATTTCAACAATACTTCTGTAAACAAATACATGAAAAATTGAAAATCAAATTGAAATAATGTTAATTTGTTATCTTAAAATAACAATTTCTGTGTGTAACTTCTATTTTACCCTACATTTAATTGATAACTTCTTATCCTGTGTCAACTAAATGTTTTATATATTTTTTTTTTTTTTTTACAATATTTGGTTAGTAGTGAAGGGGTTAATGTGCTTTGTTTGTCCAGTAATAAAAGGTATCCAGAAGACTAATTTTTTTAAATAAAAAAAATTGTGCAAATAATCTCATGGTCATATACTGTATATCAGCAAAGCCATAGACATGGTCGCCCTGCATATCCACTTTGGAGTATTCAGGTCCTGTGCACTAGATAATACTGGCTTGTCATAAGATGTATGCACTATTTTCTACCATTTCAAGGACTGCATTTTTTTTTCCTTCAGAGTGTGCAGTGTCACTTTGATGTGTACATCCCCTATCAAGCATGGTCTTTTTCTTGGTATGAAAACAAACACAAAGCCAGCTAGTGCCTTTCATTGTATCATAAGTCTTTCTGCCATATTCCTGGTTACACTATCCTCTCATCTTGAGGAGTGTCTATACTGTTATAAAAAATTATCCTCAAAAGAGAAGAGCGGGTAGGTAGAACGGCAGAGCGGGTAGGTAGAACGGCAGAGCGGGCAGGTAGAATGGCAGAGCGGGTAGGTAGAATGGCAGAGCGGGTAGGTAGAATGGCAGAGCGGGCAGGTAGAACGGCAGAGCGGGTAGGTAGAACGGCAGAGCGTACCAGCATTTCACTAGTAAAGATAATAAATATACGGCACAGGTTTAGAAGTAAAAGGTAGTTCAGATAATCATAGAAAATGTACAGGAATGAACAAATAAAGTCAAAAGATAATGCAATGAATGCTAACATTGAAATACAAAGGTTTTGGTTTCCTGTAGGTTTCACTTGGAAAGTTGTTCATGTACATCATCTGTATCAATATGATTAGTTGCCGTGGACGTGTAGCGTTTAGTGACTTTGAGCCCATAGAACTTTTATTGTTTTTAAACCTGTTGCATTTATAAGCTTAAACTGGGATTACACTGTTGCAAATCTGTAACATTCATAATGCCTAAACCAGTTTTTGTTGCTGCATGCTTTCCAGTCTGTGCCCTCTGACAAGGAAACGAGAGGGTGGGGTACTAGGGTGGGGTCAGGCAGGCATGTGGAGCGCGTGTGGAGGAGTCTGGTGTTGATTTCACAGTTGGGAATCTTGTATGCTAATCTTGCCACCTTGGACGCGTATAAAAAAAAAAAAAACACGAATATAGACTATTATGGATTTGCTGCGTTTTCAGAATTATTGCTTGTGTTTTTGAATTGGGTTTTTTTTAATTCGAACTTAATTTTTAAATCTTTCTAGTATTAATTTTGTCACCGCAGTCATGTTTAGGGTTTGATATTGTATCAGCAACTGGAGTTTACTGGTCTCCGGCTTCTGGACCAGCCCCAAACCTGTTACAGGGTGCGTCCCTTCTCTCCAGTCATACTGATCGGCAGCAGCTTTCGTTCTCACAACCTTCAGCCAGAATTTGAGGCAGTGCTGTCTAAGTATCTCTCCCCAAACACTAGACACAGCTTGGTGCAGGAAAGTAGAGTATTTTATTGGAAGTGGGGACCAGTTATATGGGAAACCGGAAGGGGGAGATAAAATAATCAACATAATGCATTGTCTACATGAGGGGGATTTGAATTCCTTCAGGAGACACAGAAACCTTATCAGTTACACGAGAGGAGATTAGCAAAGGGACAACATCCGTTAAATCTAGGGTCAAACAGATAGCAAGAACAATACGTCTACATTCTAAACTGACCACAAACCAACTCCTAAAATACAGTTTCAAGATCGAAATACATTAACCCGATAACCTTTAGCTGCCCTCTTATGCCCATTGTCCTCGAGACTTGGCTTTGACACATTGGTCCACTGCAAAGGACAAAGGTCCACTGCATTGGTCTAAGCAAAGGTTCAAAGGCATCAGCATCTACAATCTAAAGGAGCCTGACCAATTTCAGTAGCAAATTTATTTATTGCTTAAAAAGGAATCGGTGAATATCTGAATCAGCCTAACAAACTAATAAAATGTGTATATATAGTAGACATGTGCATTCGTTTTAGTACTAAAACGATTTAGTCCGAATTTTGGGATAATTTAGTTTTCATATGACTCAAGAGAAACGAAACTGCTCAGTCCAAAAAATGAAAGAAACTAAAATAAAATGCACTACATTTTAGTTTCAGTCCTTTTTGTGATATTACATTGATGAGTGAAGGAGACCAGCAATGAAGAGCGCAACATCGTAACTTCCGAAGTTCTGCACCCTCCACATGCCAATGCAGTAGGAAGTTCTATACAGAGAGGGGCATTAATTAATGCAGGAAGAGGTTCTATACATTATACAGATAGGGGTATTAATGCAGGAGGATGTTATATACATTATACAGAGAAAGGTATAAATTGAGGAGGATGTTCTATACAGAGAGGGACATTAATTAATTCAGGAGGATGTTCTATATATTATACAGAGAGGGGTATTAATTAATGCAGGAGGATGTTATATACATTATACAGAGAGGAGCCTTTTTTTTTTTTTAGCCCTTTAAATCCAGTGGCTGTGAGCACTGAGATTGGCTGCTTGTTACATTGTACTGAGAGATAATGTATCAGGCTCAGCTGTTACAGTAACTGACTGTAACAGCGCTCAGAGTTTCAGTAAAACAAGGAAATAATATTCTTCTAATCTCTTATATATAAAAATATTATTTACTAGTTTTACTGAAACTCTGAGCGCTGTGATGAGCAGCAGTCAGTTACTGTAACAGCTTTGCCTGACACAAGGCAGTATTACAATGTTGGTGCTAACTTAGGCTAGGGTCAGACTAACGCATTTTTCACGTTGTCCGTGAAAATGTGCGTTCGAAGAATGGACGTATTTTTTCCCGGAATACGCAATAGCGGTCATACTATGCGCAGTTTCATCCGTGATTTTGTACAGATCATCAATAAAACACTTTTTGTGTCTGGACGTTATGTTGGCCGGACATTAGCAGCGTCTGATGTCTCCAATTCACGCACACACGCCGCTAGCGGACGCAGCGCACTCTGTACGTCAGTACTAGTGGTTTAACGTTCTCGAAAAAATGCGTTCATTTTCTACTTGCGTTGCGCAGCCGGACCTTTGTGCGACCGTACTTCGTATATTGGCCGTCATTGCCCGGCATCTGCTGCTAGTGCGGCCGTGATTAAGTGCGCCAGAACGCGCGTTCGCACTGCCTCAGTCTGACCCTAGCCTTAACCAGAGCTGTTGTAAACTGAAAACCTCCATAGGCGCCACTACAATAGTAAATGTATCCACTGGTTTTCGGATGAATGAAATTAGTTTTCATACTAAAGAACTGAAAACGAATTTCTTTAGCAACTAAATAAATTGCATTTTAGGACTAATCCATTAGTTCAAAACGAAATTTTGTGCTGTGCACATGTCTAATATATAGCATACAAGTTTTAATTTTTAACATGGTGCCACTAATTTTCTGTCTGTCCATACCAAACACATGTAAAAAATTACATGAATGTCATGAAATGCGTCGGGCAGATAGCAGGCTATTAGTGAATTTGTTGCTGCTTGTAAATTGTCTCCATAGCAAGCGACCTTTATTCTTTATCAGGTGCCTTCAATGCAAAGTTTCTGTCATGTTAATAAACTGCAGGCTTGGGAAGCAGTTTCTGAATGAAGCTGCCCCATCCACAACGTGCAGCTCCGGAAACCAAGTCTTTAATAAGCTGATGCAATATGATGTTCTCCCTTTTTGGAGGTTGATAATGAAATTGCACGCTATAAGCTCAATTGAAAGCGGCTGCCTTTTTAATACTCACAAAATACACAACACTCAACTCATTCGCTGCTCCAGTACAAAGTAGCTGATAATTCATTGTTCACGGTTTATTTTCTATATTTCTGTTCGACCACATTGATTTGTATAGATGTCTTTGTCTGTGGATGCACAGCATTGCTGAGGGAGGATTGATTAAAACCCCATACTAACATGTGCATGCAAATGACCCTAGATGACTGGAGGTAAATTAATAATTTGGTATTTTGGAACTCCTGTCCACATTGTCATAAATGAGAGAACAAAGGATTTACTTCTAGAAATAAAATCAGTGGTGTATTTAGGTTTTGTGCTGCCCTAGGCCTGACTAAACTCGTGCACCCCCTAATTTAAATTTGACGCACCCCTTCCTGTCAAGGGCACACCTCTTCCTGGTTAATCCCCACCCTTCCTCTTTAAGCTCCACCTTTTCCTCTAAGTGCCTACTTGTATATTTTGTATACCATTTCAAATGTATCTATTAAGATAAAAAAAAATATGAAATGTTTAAATTCAAGCATTTTTACAAAGAACAGCCACGCATGTCAAGTAAACGGGATCACAGCCGCTCTAATTGGTTGAACAATAAAATCCACAGAAACGTGCACTGCATATGAGCGTATCACAGAGCTGCACAGCAATAAAACCCACAGAAATGGGCACTGTGTATGAGCATATCACAGAACTGCACAGCAATAAAACTCACCGTAATGTGCAGTGTTTATGAGCATATCCCAGAGCTCCAGGGCAATAAATCTCACAGTAATATGCAGTGTGTATCACAGAATCCACAGCAATAAAACTCCCAGCAATGCAATGTGCGGTGTGTATGAGTGCATCAGAATTCACAGCAATAAAACTCACAGCAATGCAATGTGTGGTGTGTGTCAGCGTATCAGAATCCACAGCAATAAAGCTCCCAGCAATGCAATGTGCAGTGTGTATGAGTGCATCAGAATCCACTGCAGTAAAACTCCCAGCAAACAGAGTGTATAGGAGCACACAGCAATTATGCTGTGGAGCCATCTTGTCAGCAGTGGGGTGCCACTGCCAGAGGGTGCACTGTAGCTTTGATTCCCTTCCCGGTGGGTGTTCAGTCCAGAATAGAGTCTGTGTTAACGAAAGGGCGGGCAGCTGCGCGCGTGCGTTTCACGTGGTTCAGCCAGTCATGTGGTACTGAGACTCAGAGAAATGGCAGTGAAATGCCCTGATGTTCGGTGGTTTCAATCAGCAGGTTTATTCAGGCGAACCCCATAGGTTTCAATGTTAAAAATATTCCCGTTTTTATGCAATATCTAATCTAATAAATCATTATTTTAATCTGCAGTAAAAAGTCTTTACTTAGTGATTTTATTTTTTAGTACCTTTTAGTCATTTTTCAGATTTTTTTGGGCAAATTTCCCCCCCGTTTTTTTTTTAATAGCGGTTTTTCTTTTTTCTGTAACAGAACTTTTTATTATCAATCATAGGATCTTATATGTAAATTCCAGACTTTTTCGTTCAGTACTTCTTTTGAAAACAGCAGGCCACGGGTTTGCGGTGGCAGCATTCAGCGGCCGACTCCATGCACTTTGGGGACCCTGTGGTGAATGGTGAAATTTTATTCTCCTAAGTGCAGGGAACTACAGGACACCAAAAGGTTGGCGTCATTTCGGTGCTCTGTGAGTAACCCATTCAGTGGTGAGGTTTTTTGCTGCCCCCTTTAAAGTGAAATTGAAAGTGTAAATTAGTGAAATCTCAATGTATCCTTCCTGGTAAAATACTTTGCAAAAGTAAAAAAAAAAAAAAAAATTTTTTTTTTTTTTTAGGGGTGGGGCCACCCAGTGCAGGCCGCCGCCCCCTGGAAAGTGCCGCCCTAGGCCTGGGCCTAGTCGGCCTAGGCCAACATACACCAGTGGATAAAATGTATTGTTCTTTGAGTCCTCTCTGAATTTCTGGCTTCCAGATTAAAAGACTGGTAAGTTTTGTTCTGCAGGAAAACAGAAAAGTGATTGAACTATTAAGTGGGAATTCTTTCTGGACCATACTTATCGCCAAATGGTTTTGTTTGGCCTTGAGCCAATCTTTGTCCTCCACTTGATTGATCAGATTTTTAAGCAGTTATTCAAAAAAGTGCCAGTGTTGCAAACACCGGGAAAAATTGCTGGTAATGAAGGCAATCCTAGGCATTTTACAAAACCAAAATCCAAGGAGCAACATGAAGCTTTGTGATGTTTCTCCTGTCATTGTTTGGATTTTAGTTTTAAGAAATACCAAAGTTTTTGGAAATACTATACCGGCACTTTTGTGAATAACCGCTTTATTCCCTCGAACGGAGCCTTTTTTGCTTTGAATTGTGGGACACTTTATAGTTCCTGTATGTCTTTTACCATTTTTTTGTCTGTCTCCACACATGAATAGTAAAAAGACCGGTCGCACAGGAATGGCCACAGGCGTAACTAGAAACCTCAGGGCCCAGGTGCTGGAATCCATGAAGGCCCCCCCCAGCCTTGGCAAAAACATACCCACCCCCCATCATCCTCATGCACTGGACCCCTCCAGGTCCACAATGTCAACTCCAGACAATCAGTGTCCCAGTTTTTCCTAGGTCCACTATGACCACTTCAGTCCATCATGTTTTTATGTAATGTGCACTGTGTACATCTCACAGCGTTCACAACAATAAAACTCACAGTAACTTGCGGTGTGTATGAGCGAATTATAGGTGCGGCCCTGGTCCTTGCCAAGCCGTCCAGGTGGGATCACAGACGGCTGTGTGGGCCCCCTGAACTCAGGGGTCCGGTTGCAGTGGCACTCTCTGTACCCCTGGTAGTTACGCCCATGGGCATGGCATGTATTGGAGTGTTTTTTTTTTGTTTGCTTGTTTGAGAAAGTATTTTACCAGGAGGGATACATTGAGATTTCTCTCGTTTTCAAGTTTGTCCTGGGTGGCGAGTATGTAGCGTTAGGTGTCTTGCCCAAGGACACTTACTGGAGAGGTGCTCTTGCTGGGATTTGAACCAGTCTCCATGGTTATAGAGCAGTGACGTTACCCCTACTCCACCCAGCTGGCACGTTCCAACTGTGGGACAGGACTGGTCAGTTGAAAGGTCCTGTGCCTGGACCAAATGTTGCCACGTCCTCTATTAAACGCTCCATTGCATGCTGTGCCCAGTGTGCCCGGTCTTTTCTTTGCTATGGATTTTACTCCAGGGTAGGTGGTCCTTGGCCGCTGAATCCGTATATTTTCATATGTGCTCCTGTGTGCAAATTGAACGGTCAATGTGTCTGTAAAGAGCGATGCAAATAACTTTGTATGCACAAACACTTGTTACTCATTGCTTTAAATTTTAAAGATAAATGTACAGTTGTGTTCAAAATTATTCAACCCGCACTGAAATTTAGTGTTTTGGCCAGTTTGACATTGATTTTGATCATTCAGTCATCTTGCTTACAATTAAATCAAAGAGGCACGTGTAGGTCAGACAAATATAACATAACATTTATAATGAAATAACCACAAATGTCTTTTCTGTGCTCACATCATTATCAGTTTTATTCAACCCCCAAGTGACATTCAATCTTAGTACTTAGTACAACATCCTTTTACAGTTATAACAGCTTTTAAACGTGAAGCATAGCTTGACACAAGTGTCTTGCAGCGATCTACGGGTATCTTCGCCCATTCGTCATGGGCAAAAGCCTCCAGTTCAGTCACATTCTTAGGCTTGCGCACTGCAACTGCTTTCTTTAAGTCCCACCAGAGGTTCTCAATCGGATTTAAGTCAGGTGACTGCGATGGCCACTCCAAAATGTTCCAGCCTTTAATCTGCAACCATGCTCTAGTGGACTTGGAGGTATGCTTGGGATCGTTGTCCTGTTGAAAGGTCCAACGTCTCCCAAGCCTCAGGTTTGTGACGGACTGCATCACATTGTCATCCAATATCTCCTGGTACTGAAGAGAATTCATGGTACCTTGCACACGCTGAAGCTTCCCTGTACCTGCAGAAGCAAAACAGCCCCAAAGCATGATTGACCCCATGCTTCACAGTAGGCAAGGTGTTCTTTTCTTCATAGGCCTTGTTCTTCCTCCTCCAAACATAGCGTTGATCCATGGGCCCAAACAGTTCTAATTTTGTTTCATCAGTCCACAGAACACTATCCCAAAACTTCTGTGGTTTGTCCACATGACTTTTGGCATACTGCAGTCGACTTTTCTTATTCTTTGGAGACAGCAAGGGGGTGCGCCTGGGAGTTCTGGCATGGAGGCCTTCATTACGCAGTGTGCGCTGTATTGTCTGAGCTGAAACTTCAGTACCCACATCTGACAAATCTTTTCTCAGTTCCTCAGCAGTCACACGGGGACTTTTCTCCACTCTACGCTTCAGGTAGCGCACAGCAGTCGAAGTCAGCATCTTCTTTCTGCCACGATCAGGTAGCGTTTCAACAGTGCCCTTTGCCTTGAATTTGCGAATGATGCTTCCTATGGTCTCTCTTGGTATGTTTAACATCTTTGCAATCTTCTTATAGCCATTGCCCTTCCTGTGAAGAGTAATCACCTCTTCTCTTGTCTTCCTGGACCATTCTCTTGACTTCACCATGTTTGTAACCACACCAGTAAATGTCTAGAAGGAGCTGAGTATCACAGTCATTTTAAAGCTGCCTAATTGGTGCTTATTATGCTTTATTGCTGCTCCGTGACATCCACAGGTGTTGTCAATACCTGATTGAAAACACTTGAATGAACCTCTGTTCTTCAGAGTGGTAGTCTTTAAGGGGTTGAATAATTGTGTCAATGAAGAATTCACAAAAGAAACATTTACTACTGTATTACAAAACCAATTGATGTCATTTTAGTTGCATATGGTTCTTTAAAAAGTCCTTGTAGGATTTCATTCTGAATACAATTACAAATGTACACTAAATTCCCTAAAACCCTTTACAGCATTGGGGGTTGAATAATTTTGAACACAACTGTATGTATTTGTATATTAATTGGAAAAGGATATTGCAGAAAAACCTAAAACCAACATAAGGTACAGGGTGAATAATGTCAAAAATAAAAATAACCTTGAATGCTTTGTCTTCCAATGTTTGTTTGAACTGGTAAGATGTTTGTGGATTGAATTTTTGTCTTGTTTCTTGCTTTTTCCTAGGATAACATTTTGCCACCTGCCTTTCCAGAGCAAATGGCTGTATGTGGGCACCGAAAAAGGAAACATCCACATTGTCAACGTAGAGTCATTCACTCTCTCAGGCTACGTCATCATGTGGAATAAAGCCATTGATCTGTAAGTTTTATTATTTCTTTCTTTTCTACGTGGTTCTTGACATTGATGGGAATATTTGTGCCAACGTTGCATGATGCTGCTCGAAGCGGCCCTCTGGAAGCAGTGGCACAAGGCCAGGTTAAAGATGCTTAAATTCCCTCTAATTGGTTGCAGAGAATCTGATGCCTGACTAGATTATCAGTTTATATACGTCAGTTCTTGCTCTGAAAGCTAATTACATTTTGGAGGCCTGAACACTGGCTGACGAGAAATCTGAGCAGATATAGAATGCTCATAGTGATTTTTATCTCTTCGCACGGCTACCAAGTTACCAATCCCCACTTCCGCACTATGGTATTATTTTTTTTAAAAATTTTTTGAGCATCTGACATCTGTGCGCTTGTATTAAAACTACTCTTGGGTATAATCCCAGAATTTACATGTTCTTCTGTCTTAACAAAACTAAAAATAGAGCAGGATTGTGTTTCTCAGGGAAGCATTGGACCGAGACCTTACTGTGCATGGAAATGCAGCATTAAATAGACCACAGTGAGGTTGGGGTTTGGAGCAACAACAGAGATCATAGGAGAAAAATGTGACTTGGACTGCTCAGCTTGTTAAATGTTATCATTCACTTCCTGGTGGTACTTATTAACCGTTTCAAGACCGTAATGTCCAACTGGTGCCATATATAAAATGGTGTGTTCAATTGCCAGTGTTCTGAATATATGAAATAAAGAGCATAGATGATGCAGGAAGTTTGTGTATTATTATTTTTTTTTTAATGAAGACAAAAGGTTATTGAAAAATTTTGATTATATACTTTTTGGTGCCAACGATGTTCGGTGACCGAACTCTCCCCGGATCATCTAACAACTCCAATTACATGAACTGCTTTTGAAATCCAGTAATAAAACCCCCACCTGCAATTTAAATCAAGACGGATGCTTTTCTTGTGACACAGAAAGTGGGAGCAGTACTCACAATATTTCAAGCAGAAAAAAATGGGGTGCTCCTGGAACTATTAAGGCCAAACACCGCAGGATAGTAAACGAAAAACGTTTACCAGGCATTCCACTTTGATGAATGGGTTTTATCGTGAAGGGCGTGACATTTCAGTCATCACTGCAAACTTTCTGTTGTAGGTGCAACCTTTCTCAAGCGTGTGCAGACCTAAAATGTCAGGTCTTTCACAATAAAAGAGACTCCTCAAAGTGGAGTGCCCGGTAACTTTTTTTTTTTTTTTTTTTCCTTCTTTCTACTACATTTTCAGATTTTGCTGCTAAAATTCTTATTTAGAACTCCTTTTAGCTTGTAGGATTGGAAAGATGTTCCACTCTTAATTTAAAAAGAAAAAAAATAAATTAACCTTTGCGTTACGACAAGCATGCAGACAGCCGAACTCTGGGATCACTAGCTTCTGAACATATAGTCATGTACTTACAGTAACTGTGCATTACAGAGTCTAGGCTAGGGTGTTATTTTAATTTCAGTATACAAGCATTACCCCCAGATAACCATTTTATAATTAGTTGGGGTCTCTTGGGAAATGAGCAATTTTTTTTATTTTTTCTTACATTTCTTTTTTTTGAGAACTGATTTTACCAGGAAGGATACATTGAGATTTCTCTCGCTTTCAAGTATGTCCTGAAATAAGCAATTCATATACTATTACTTACAGAGGTCAGATATCCTATTTATATCACATTTACTGTATTTGGCACAATGGACATTTCTGACTGCATGCCGGGGGTCAAGTTCTAAAACATGTGGGAACTGAAACATTTCTGTACCCTACCCGTCGCCAACATAACCCCCAACTCAAATCTGATGTATAATGTACATGCTCGGTTTTAGGGAAATACAAGATATATATTTACTCAGAAAGGAATCCTCAGAATGAACACTTGATTAAAAGCCTTACAGGGTTATTCAGAGAGAGATGAAAACCAGGAGAATGACTGGAAAAGTGAAAATTCTAGGTCAAAATAGCCAAACCAGAAAAATTCTCCCATTTATCTCACTTTTCAAATCCTCTATTTGGTCTCTATTGTTCATCCTCCTGGCAATTCTCCTGGTTTTCACCTCTCTGAATAACCCCCTGTGTGTGTGGGACCAATGAGAACTCCTTTCCTTCTGCAGAACTGGTGAAGGAACGGTGTTCCCATGCATTCCCCCCAGGACATACTTGAAAACGAGAGAAATCTCAATGTATCCTTTCTAAAAAAATAATTGGCCCCTGTTGTATGCTGATGATGCAGACCATATTGGAATTTGTGCAATATAATGGACATAATCTAGAGTCTAGAACCTTTCATCCAAACCAATCTTTCTCTACATGATAGATAAATGAGAAAATTTAAAAATGTGCACTTTTATATTATGTTAATCATATCAACTTTACATTATTTTAAACATATTTGGTAGTGCAAGTGCTAATGCTAGGTACTGAGAGGTAATGAGAGGTACTCCAGGAGAACATCTGGGATGTTCACGAGCTAGATTCAGGCCCAGTTTAAAAAAAAGGAAATCCCTAAACTAGGGCTGTCAAACTTATGTTCCGCTCAGATACTGATGCCTAAAATTCACAGAATTCCTTCAATGCAATAGAAGGCATGGAAACATGGGAGCTGCAGTTCAGAAACATCTGGTTGGGGACTGGCATTTAACAGCCCTGACCTAAATTTTTATTCATCTGGACTCTGGTTAAATCCTCCAACTTCCTTAAAGATTACCAAATAAACAAAGCAGTCGGTTACATTTTCAGGATGACCATGTAGGACCTACATCGTAATAAAGTTTCAATAAAATCCCCCTCAATAGTTAAGTAAACAATTAAATGGCTGCTAGTAACAGAGGGATATATGCATTTATTCTTGGCCTCTGAAGTGTGGTTTGTGTGAAATGGTCTTTAGATTTTGAAACGTTACAGTATTAGGCTAGCGTCAGACGAACGCAGTCATCACGTCTGTGTTGCCGCACAGTTTAACGTCCATCGTAGCATTGATTTGTGATCCACAGAGACCAACACACGAACTACGTGCGCACTGAAATGCGCAAGCACCACGCAGGTGGCAACGGACGCCATTTAAGCCTGGATGTAAAAGCGCTACGACGGATGCCCAGAGTGCGCCGTGGCTTGTGCGCGTGATGACGCGACGGCAGACGCAGCGCATTTGTGACGTCCATCACATTGCGGCTCAGTTTTTTTTTTGTCTGGCTGAGTGTACCATTTAATGTTAATTAATTTTGTTTCCCATATTTATTTTTTCTACATCCGTCAAAAATAAACACCGACCGTGTGGTGTCTACAGTGTTGTTCCTTCACACGTACGTTACGCAGAGTGCGCTCAGACTGTGTTCATCTGACATTAGCCTAAGTGGTAAACTAAATGGACAGTTCCTTTTTTATGCGCAGCAATTACATGTTAGGCTGGCGACACACAAGCGCATTTGGTGCTTGTGTGCGCCCACACTTACCTGCGTCCGTGCTGTTTTGACAGGGCGGGCCAACCACCGGATGTGAAAAAGCTAAACGGACGATGACAGGGATGATCGCGCTTTGTACGCTGTGCGCACAGAGTGGAAGAAACGCCCACTCTCACGGAAGTCCCTTCCTCTCTGTTAACGCTCGTGTGCCGCTAGCCTTAGTGTGTTTGTGAGAGTCCTGCTAGTCACAGCGTGTCCTCCGCTAAAACAGCCGCTTCATATTCAGTTACCTCTCTGCTTTTACAGACACCTGTTTTATAATGAGCGGCAAAATTAAAAATGGGCACTTGGAACTTATTAAAAAACATAGAAACATAGGTTCTTATCTGCCGACATTTTCTTTCGGCCCATCTAGTCTGCCCAATTACATGGATACTTTACCTGGATTTATCTTTTGTTTAGGATAGCCTTATGCCTATCCCATGCTTGCTTAAATTCAATTACTGTTTTGGCCTCTACCACTTCTACTGGAAGGCTGTTCCATGTATCCACCACCCTCTCACTAAAATAATGCTTCCTGATGTTACTTTTAAACCTTTGCCCCTCTAATCTAAGACTATGTCCTCTTGTTTTGCTACTTTGTTTCCCTTTAAATATACTCCCTTCCTCTACCTTGTGGATTCCCTTTACGTATTTAAATGTTTCTATCATATCTCCTCTGTCTCGTCTTTTTTCCAAGCTGTACATGTTAAGATCATTAAGCCTTTCCTGGTAACTTTTCTCCTTCAAGCCGTACACCATTTTAGTAGCCCTTCTCTGAACTCTCTCTAAGATGTCTATATCCTTCTGGAGATACGGTCTCCAGTACTGCACACAGTACTCCAAGTGAGGTCTCACCAGTGCTCTGTACAGTGGCATGAGCACTTCCCTTTTCCTACTGCTAATACCTCTCCCTACACAACCAAGCTTTCTGCTAGCATTTCCTGCTGCTCTATTACATTGACTACTTACCCTTAGATCCTCTGAAATAATGACCCCTAAATCCCTTTCCTCAGATGTTGAGGTTAGGACTGTATCAAATATTCTATATTCAGCCCTTGGGTTTTTACGCCCCAGGTGCATTATCTTGCACTTATCCACATTAAAACTCAATTGCCGCAGCTCCGACCATTGTTTTAGTTTACCTAAATCATTTGTCATTTGGCTGATCCCTCCAGGAACGTCAACCGATCTACCTGGTGAAGAGGAGAGCATGATCCACTGCCCCACTCCTTCCCTCTTTGAGTGATATCATGGTCAATTCTGTGTGATGAACAGAGCTCTGGTGCCTCATGTTCATTAAACCTATGGTGGGCAGATTTATGGGATACGTTTAACTGTGTTTGAGGGGAAAAAAGAAAGGTGAACAGCTTGATGAGCTGAATTCAGGGCTGCTATCAGAAATCGTGGCCCACCTTGCTAAATCACTGGTGACGGCCCCCTAGACCGGCCTCTACATGACACGGCCCACTGGGAAAATTGCTGGTATTTTGGTTTACATGGAGGGGGTCCTTACCAATTTGGCACTTAATGTGCACATAGTGTTTGGTAAGGGCCCCCTGGATTAGTTAGGCCCCAGAACATGCCATGGGCTGTCACCACCTGATGGCTGCCTTCGCTGAATTTATTCCTGGCTTGAGCAGCGCTTTACTCCTAGTTCTGAAACGTTTTTTCAAGATTTGACTGGATTTTATTCTATTTGTTTCATTTCCTTTTTTCCCCCCTCTATATATTGGATTAGGAAATTTGGGGGGGGGGGTATACTAATAAACATAAAATCATAAATAACTGATCGGTTTTAAGGTCACAGTGAAATTTGAAATATTTGGCCAAACTTGCTATGCAAATCACGCACCGCCCTCAGCTGTCTTTTGCAAAGTCATGTCACGACTTCATTCGTGCCGAGCAATTTTAAGGGCCCATACCCTTTAGTTGTCGGGTTAAGATCTTGCGAGATGATCTAATAACTGCTTCAGAGTTCTCATTTAAGCTGCAAGCGTGAATAAAGCCCCTTGTGATCTGGGAGATGTTTGCATATCCCCAACACCGATTCGTTAATTGCAAAGATTTGCTACAGTTAATTATTCAAAGCGTTTCCACCTTATTTTATCAGGTGCGGGTATAATTAATCAGGTTAAAGTACAGTTGTTTAATTTGTTTGAGAAACCGTGGAGGTATAGAGAAATGTGGCCTGGTAAAACAAGGCCAATGTAACGAATCTCCTGCCCATGTACAGTTAACATTTTTATTTTTAAAAGGAGTGTTATCCCAGGAGTTAAATTTAAAATCTTATTGACCAGTTTGCTTTCTCAGTGATAGCACATCATGCCATGGATGGGTATGTACTAGAGAACAAAACGTAGAATGTATGGCGTACCTTCACAGGGAGAGCTCCGTGAGGCTAGTGGGAAAAGTCCGGTGCAACGCCAACGAGGTCTGCCCCATACCTCCTGAAACATCCACAAATCCACCAAGGCGTGTGACACGGGTGTATCATACATGATTAAGGTCTTTTAGGACCGAAACGTCATATTTATTTTGTCTGTCAATTCTTTTTCAATAAAAATTCTGTTGGATACATCCGTGTTGCACGCCTTAGTGGATTTATGGATGGGTATGTAATATTGTAAAGCTAGAGGATGATGCATAAACCTGAACCCAAAAGTTTTTTTTATAGGTCAAATTAATGAAAACTAATGAGAACTTCAGGAAACCTACCTCCTCTTATGTTGAGCACATCCTATCACCGAAAGTTCTAAACACGGACATAATTTCCTGTTATGCACATTTTGATGCCGTGACTGGAACACACTGGGGTTCTGTACAGAACTCCAGGATCAGAACAAGCCTGTTATTTAGTCCGTTCCCTCCATCCCAGAACCGCGCACAGACCAGCTTTCACCTTCCAGACCACCCGACTGGTAGCCATGGCTTTACAGAGAGGTGAAGCAGAGCCCCCGTAAACAGCCAGACACATGCTTCTTGGAGTGAGAATTGAAGACTCTTAAATAACTGGTGAAAAGGGAATATAAGGGAAGCCCTGGAATTAATAAAGACACAAAACCAAACAAGAGAATAATTAAGGTAATTCAAATGTGTTCATTGGACTTCCATCCTTTCATTTTCAGAGTTGTTTCCTCCATATATAACCATTTGTAGGAGACTTTCAATAAATAAATCCAGTTTGAAATCACATTTCCCATCTGACTTTACCCATTTTAGAATGGCTGTGAAAGATGTAAAGAATTGCACAAAAGCTACCTTTTCAGACTAACCACCATTCTTATTTTTATATTTACTGAAGGACCTCCATTTCCCCAATGTCTCTGCATGTTACTTAAACCTGTCATCGGAATGTGATGCATGGTAGAAGATTCTCCTTATGAATACTGGTTGTGCTTAATCCTCAACATGTTGGTTTTTGCACAGCTCATCTGTTCTCAGATTGCCATATGATGCACAAAGTCATAACATCTTACCATCGCAGATTTGTTGATTTAGTGTTGGAAGAAGGGGACTTATTAATAGCCTGGTTTTTCTGATTAGGACATTTTTGTCAGATTTCTTGGAAGCCATATACTGTTATGATGGGTGGATTGTTGGATATTGGCATAAAGAGGTCATTATTCAGAAATATAATCTTTTAGACATTTTACAGAATAATGCACCTTTTTTCAGACTGCAAAGCTGATGGGGGGGTCAAGGGTCTATGAGATGATGTACTGTATAACTTAGTGTGCCACATGTTGTGTTCAGAGATATACAGCTGGGCACTCTGGGATGTTACCGCTAAGTATCTGGGTGCAAATGCAGATTCCCGATGAGTCAACACCACTGTTTTGTCAAGAGCATAAAGGAATCCAGTGCTTCTAGGGTGGATCAGTCAAGCAGCTTTATTAGGATGTAAGCTGTGGCAATATTTCGGCTATGCCACTGGACTTTTTCAAGCCCTTGACAAGGCTTGCGCCACAGGCTTTGCTACAGCTTACATCCTAATAAACCTGCTTGACTGAACTGACTTAGGAGTGCCAGATTCTCTTTACATGTTGTGCCGCCAGCACTGCCCTTCGACTGTTAGGTTCCCTGTGCAAAAAATGTGCCTCCCTACCCACAATCCCTCCTTGACCACACCCCTGACTCAATAAATCGTATCGTTATAAAACCTCCCAGTATTTTTAACCACAACGAGATTAGACCGCTTGATAACTGGTAAAAGAGAATATATATTCATTAAATGGCACTAAACCATCTAGTATGGTTAAAATGACTCAAAGATTCACTCTGGCTGAAAGGCTGTCAATTGGCTAATGCTGGATAGCCTTCTGAGGCTCTGTGTATCTGCGCAGGATACGCAGCACTGGTCAGCCAATGTCTCCCAATGCATTTGAGTTGAAAGGATCCTAATTCTCTGAACACACTAGCTTCCTTTATCATTACTTTCTAAATCTTTCTAACCCGAGCATGGCATAGCTGCACACTTTTTGTTCTGATCATGTTTGAGGGGGGTGTAATTTAGTGACAAGCTCAAGAGCAAAAGAAGTTAAGATTCTTCAAGTCCTGCAGTGGCGCTAGTCCATTTAACAAAAACACAACACATTTTTCAGATCTATCCTTTGCTGTAGCGCTAAAACGCACAATGTTAAAGCAACTTGGCTTTGGTTGAGAATTTACTATATGAAGCAGATATTTAGAAAATATATATATGTAATTGTACAACTATTCCGGACTAGTGTTATGTGTAAACTTGAACTAGATTTAAGATACACAACGGATAAGTTTTATTATGAATCCATATTAACCTGTGGGGGGCGAGAAGAGTTAAATGCTGTGGGCTGATATAGGGCGTCCTGCGGCTCTCTGGCAACTCCTGTGCCAGAGAGCTTGGCTGCATATCCCATCTCGACCACTGCTAAGCAAGCCTAGATCTGGAAAGGAGTTTAAGTCAAGCTAAAGGGTTTCAAAACTGGAAGATGAAGATTGGGTCGGGAATGTTCAACCCCGCCATTCTTCCATCCTGTTCTAACCCTAGTGCAGGGCCGTCCAACTCCCATGATTCCCCAGAAATCTATTGCATTCAAGAATTCTGGGAGTTGTAGGCATCAACATGTGGGGGTGGCTGTGAGTTTGACACCCCAGCCCTAGAGTATCTCTGTGTTCTCCCAACATATTTCAGAGGTCTATGCTGGAAGAAACTTCATAGTTGAGAACAGAAGTGCATGGCTGCAGATGGTCCTCCTGTTTCATGTACGTTGACATGTTCACGTTAAAGCCTACGCCGTTGATGAATTGAATAAAGCATTTTTTACGGTTCCACATAACTTGTAACTAGGCCACATAATGCATTAAAATAATCCGACACAACGTCCAATTTGTCTTTGCTCGACTTTGTCAATTTTGTTATTTTGATGAAGTTGTTAAAGTTTGAATATTGAACGCATGTTTAGAATCCTTATCAATCCGCACAAGCGTGCATGTGTTTATACAAGCAACTTTTACGTAGCTACGGAGATGCAAAGATATAATAACTTAAAACATGCTGTATTTCTCTATCAATGCCCAGGTATTGCAATTAAATTTGTCTTCAAGTTCCCTAGAGCGTGACCTTCTAACTTCTTATTTTGTTATACATATTGATTCATGGCTTTCAAGCTACGTTGTGTGTCCTGTTTCTCTGTTTACTTTGGACACCGCATACTTTGCTCTTGAATTTAACAGGTCTCTCCCCTGCATAATAATTCCAACTAAGGTTCCCCATGCAGTCAACAAAATGTTCTTTATTTCCGGTTTTCTTTTTGTAATACAATCGAGTGTATAGAACGCTGTTTTGGTTTCTACATGCAAATAAAAATGCACCAAAAGTAAGGTATGTGCACATTAATTAAACTGAACCTGTTATGGTTTGCAAAACTTGAAATTATTTCAAACGGCATTAAAATCTATTTATACCTTGCGCCACTCAGACAACGATCAAATGTATAGATCATTAAATTCATGTGAAATGATTTTCCTTGTCAATCAAATTATTGGCACAGAGGCTAACCATTTGGTTGACAAGTGTTATGGCCGACGACTAATTTGACAGGGATTTATTGGTCTAGAGTCAGACATTTCAAAGTCTGTTTACAGCTTCAGTTGCCACTGTTGCTTCTTTATACTTTCAGGTATTGGGAAACAAACCAGTTATTGAACTCAAGTAAATTCTATTAATATTTCGGAAACCGTATCTGTTGGATCACACCAATCCATTTGATTGGATTCAGTCACTTCTGAATTCTGTTGAATGACCCCCATAGTGATTAAAAACTGCGCCAGTAATACCCCCTCCATCCAAAAAAAAAAGCTGCCGTTCTAATTAACCCCTGGCTGTTAGCAATTTGAAAAATTAACCACGTGTCCAGGGTCTTTAGGGTTAGATTACTTTTAGGGTTGGGGATATTCGTCAACCCCTTTTAAGCTCTTGATATATTTGCAAAAAGTCAGCTTGCTGATCAATCCAAATTGAATCCTTACAGCCAAAATTTCCATTTACAAGTATAGGCGCAAGTGCCAGCTAACTGAGCAGATTATTTTCCTTTTTTTTTTTTCTGATTTATGGAAATCAAAATGCCGATATGACCTTAATTAAGCCTATCCGAAAAAACGTCCGAATTGCAGACAAAAATACAAGAGATCTTGGTGATGGGACCAAATTAAATTGAGCCCAGTATAGGAATTCCAGGAATTCCCACTTCATGTTTACATTCGTCATTCATAAACTTGCATTCAAGCCATGATGGTGACTGCGTTGAGCATAATGAGGGCAGTTACAGCTTTGGATTTATATAACATCTAGTGATTGTTCTTAACAGGCAAGGTTTATGAGGCCATTTCAAAAGGCCATTTGCACAATCCATGGTGAAAACGCCCCCCCCCCATCTAAATGTTGTGAGGATAGTGTCGCAATATGCGCACTGTCAAATCGAAGCGCATTCAAGATTGCGTTCATGACCCCAAGTCATACATCTACCTCCCTTGCCTTGCCAGTCCCTATCATTTCTGGTACATGTGGTCCAGATCGTGTTTTGTTACGTTTAAAAGAGGACTGATTCTTTTCCAAAAGGGAATATGTAGAGTTCGCTAGTTTTCAGGCACCTCATGTGTTTTCTTGTCCAGCTCACTCGAACGTATTACACCAACCCTGTGAAGGTGAAAGAAGTTTACCTCAGGAAAGTTGCCATGCTGCTGTGACTAGAAATGGTGCGGGGGGGGGGGGGGTGCGTTGTCATAACTTAAATTGTCTAGTAAAAACATGGTATGATAATATGTGCTACGTTTATAAAGTGGTGACATTTCTAGCCACAACCACACAATACTAGCTCCCCCATAGGTTACCAGTCAACAATGCATTAAGGATCTAAGGCAGTGGTTCCCAACCGCAGTCCTCGAGTACCCCCTAACAGGCCAGGATTTAAGGATTACCTTTGGGGAAATACAGAATGAATCCTGCAATCCCTGAGCAGCAAATCATATCACCTGTACTGTGCTTCAGATATCTGGCAAACGTGGCCTGTTGGTGTTACTTGAGGACCGCGGTTGGGAACCACTGATCGAAGGAATTAAACCTGAGATTTCATCCTCGCCTCTCACTGAATTATTTAAATGGTTGTTAAACTTTAGGTATAGAGTTGGGTCTGCATTAGTCATGCGCCTCAATTAAACATGCTTTACAATCTGGTCATTTAGGGTGTAAAACCATGATTGCATGCATGTGCATTGGGCATCTGCTGATTTCTAAACTCCATATGGCTCCCTCTTAAATTTGATTCTTCAGAGTAAGGCAGGGGTCGGAAACCTTGGCCCTCCAGATGTTTTGTAACTACATTTCCCAAGAGACTCACATGGTTATTCAGAGGGAGGTGAAAAGCAAGAGAATGGCTGGAGAATGTAACATTCTAGGTCAAAATAGCCAAACCAGAAAAATTCTCCCTTTCCAAATTGGCTATTTTGACCTAGAATTTTCCATTCTCCTGCTTTTCACCTCTCTCTGAATAACCCTGTATGTCCAACAAATTAGTAACTAAGCATCATGGGAGCTGTAGTTAGAAAATTTTGGATGATCAAAGTTGTTGACTTTTGGCTTAAGGTGGGGAGTTCTTCTTTGCGGGATACTAAAGAAAAGCATATTTAAAAATCGTCACACTTGAACGGATCTGGAATGCTCATTTTAAATGGAAAAAGAAAAGGACCATATATGTGCTGTGCTTCTCCCTATTATAGAGGTGGAATTCAGAGCCGTGTCTCTGGGGAAATTGTTATTAAATGACGTCCTACGGCAACACCGTTACATGAGTGTCATACCTTATGATGTTGTGAGCATGTTACTCATTAACAAGGAAGTGTTGTTCGTGACGTTGTCTTTTTGACTGCGTAAAGCCCAAGGCCAAAGATTACTGCCCTAGGCAAACAAAAATAGGATTAAACGCCCCACCCTGCTCAATCTTAGTATTTCTTTCATTTTGTCTCCTGTGTTCTATTCTTTTTATTTACCCTATAGATCCATCGTCACGAATGTGTTTTTTTTATTTTATTTTAATCCTTCCAAGATATTCCATTAAATTCATTACTAATGATCAATTTCTGACACACTTGTTTCCCTTCCCTGTTTCTTAACCTCTCAAGCCCACTTTCTTAAATATTATTACATTATTTTAAACCAACCCCCCCTGTTCAGTCCTTTGACCTGTTGGCAGGCTAGGGGATAAGAATACTGACAGCTTGTGGCCTCTACCTATATGCATATTTTTGTTACGGCAGTGGAACTGTCTGAGGTGTATTGCTGTGGAACGCACACACCCTTATGAATCTGTGTATGGAAAGATTTCCCCTCTGTGGACCTTACTGTGACTTGTAATAATTTTCCAGTGAATTTTAATTGAATTGTATTATTTATTTATTTATTTATAAAGGATTTTACCAGGAAGGATACATTGAGATTTCTCTCGTTTTCAAGTATGTCCTGGGTTCAAGAACATTGAAGTGTTACAGAAATACAAAGTAATACAATGCAAGATATTAAAAAACAACACAAATATACAGATTAACAGAAAATAAATATATAGGAAATGTTCTGTCCGAAGACATCGAGCTAAACCTTCTTGTCCCACAAACTTGGATACCATATTTATTTTGATCACAGGTTTATTAAGACAAGCCAGGTGAAACTGTAATACAGTAAAAACAAACTTCATAAACATCACATTACATGCATAACAGCATTTTCATTACCAGATGATACAGTAAACTTACTTTTTTAGCTCTCTAGGGGTAGATGGCGATGGATGAGAAACACATGCCTCGCTTCAGTAATAACTTTCAGACACAAAATGGTGAATGCTTCACTTCCTGTCAAGATTCTACCCAGCATTCTCTGATTAACGATAACTTCCTTCCTATACATTACTAATATATATGAAATGGTTTAACAGCCGTACTACCACAAAAGGACACTAGATGGTGCTACACTCCACTATAACTAATGTACCGTACATTACAACTTTACACAAATCTATCACTGATTCTTCTTATTAAAGCATAAACATTATGATAGACAGCACAGGAAATATAGTCACTAGGTTACATGTTTACAGGTGCATTCTGTATTGAGGTATGTTAGTAAGGAGCTCTTGAGTGACTTAAGACTGGGGGAAGATTTGATGGTGTCTGGGAGGTTATTCCATAATTGTGGTGCTCTGTAGGAAAATGAGGACCGAGCTACTGTCTTTTTGTATTGTGGTATTGCAAGTAAGGTGCCGGTCCTGGATCGGAGGTTATAGGATGAGGGAGCTGCTGGGGGAAGCAGTCTATTCAGGTAGGGTAGCGGCTTCCAGAAATTCTCGTAAACACTAGGCTGGAAAGGTGAAGGGTGCGTTTAGACTCCAGCGATGGCCAGTTTAGCTCTTTTAACATGTCACAATGGTGGGTCATGTAGTTACATTGTAATGCAAAGCGGCAGAAGGAGTTATACAATGTAGTAAGTTTCTGAAGGTGTGTTTGCGGGGCTGTTGCATACACTACATCTCCGTAATCAATAGCCGGCATAAGCATTTGTTGTACAATCTGCTTTCTTACCGCGGGGCTCAGGCAGGATTTGTTTCTGTACAGGGCACCTAGTTTGGGGTAAAGTTTAGATGCAAGTTTTTCGATGTGGGGGCCAAAGGATCGATTAGGGTCCAACCACATACCTAGATATTTGAGAGAAGTGACTGTGGTCAGCGTGCCATTTGATTTTGTCTCAACACATAGATGGGGATTTTGCAATTTGTGTAGTTTAGGTGCTGTTCCAAATAGCATTGTTTCAGTTTTGTCAGTATTTAAAAAAAGTTTGTTGTGTTTGATCCACTTTTCTACCTCTGTGAATTGTTCTTGCAGCACGGCCTCCAGCTGCAGGAGATTTGGTTTGCTGGTATAGATTACAGTGTCGTATGCGTACATATGTACAGTTGAGGCTTTGCAGACGTTGGGCAGATCATTTATGAATATTGTGAATAGCAGGGGGCCTAGTATTGAGCCTTGGGGTACACCGCAAGTGACTGGGAGCGGGAGGGAGGAGCTGCCAGAAATTGACACATATTGTGATCGGTCGGATACATATGATTGAAACCAGGTTAGCGTGCGATCACCAATGCCAGAGTTTTTAAGTTTTTCTAACAAGATGCCATGGTCTACTGTGTCAAAGGCCTTGGCAAAATCAAGAAAGATGGCTCCAGTTAGGTTTCCTTGTTTCATCCCAGCTTGGATATCATTGCAGACTTTTAAAAGGGCGGTTGTAGTTGAGTGATTTGGACGATAGCCTGATTGATCCGGGATTAAGTAGTTCCAATATTGATAATAATCACGTAATTGTGTGTAGACGCATTTTTCCAAGACTTTTGACATTACAGGGAGCAACGATATCGAACGGTAGTTGGATACCAAAGTACTGTCACCACTTTTATGGATAGGTACCACTCTTGCAGTCTTCCAGAGCTTGGGTATGTATCCAGTCGCCATTGATTCATTTATTAGGGTTGCGACAGGATTTGCAATTGCTGGCGCACTGATTTTCAGCAGCATTGCTTGGTATTTGATCAGGTCCAGACTGGTATTTCATTTTTTGTTTACGGAGAAGTTTAGTAACGACACTGACAGGCACTGGTCTAAAACTGAATTCCTGTCTGATACAGGGACTTTGCACAGTTGGAGGGGCCTAACCTGCATGAAGCCTCTCTGATTGCATGTCATTTCCTAGCTTGGCAATCAAAGTGGTGGCGCATCCAACAAAATAATCATTAAAGGCATTTGCTACATCTAGGGGGTGTTGCAGGGTTTGGTTGTTTACTTTGACAGCAGCTGGCTGGGAGTGGACTGGGGGTGCTTGTATGTTACTTATGGTTCTCCAAAAGTTTCTAGGGTTTGATATGTTATTGTTTAGATTTTCATTGAAGTAATGGGCTTTGGCCATTTTTGTTTGTTTTGTGCATTTATTCCGGCATTTTCGGTATTCGTAGTGATCGTTCATGGAACCAGTACTCTTGAAATTTGACCATAGTGAATCTCTAAGCTGGTACATTAGTGTAAGATCAGCTGTAACCCAGGGGAGATGGGTCCCTTTTACTCGCACTTTACGCAGTGGGGCATGGGAATTCCAGACTTGCAGGAGCTCAGACTGAAAGTATTCAACTGCACAGTCTAGGTCTGGGATTAGGTTTAGCCTGTACCAGGGGAGCTGTTTGAGATCAGTTAGGACGGATTCAAGGATAAATTTCTTGAAAGACCTGGTGGTTATTACCTTTGGGGGTGATTTCAAGGCCTTTATTTTGCGCACGCAGTACACTAGACAATGGTCACTAAAGCTATTAGCAAGAACGCCTGCCTCCTGTATTCTATCAGGAGATGAGGAGAGAATCCAGTCCAGCAAGGTATGGTTAGGGCTTTTCAGATTAATGCGAGTGGGGGAGGAGATTGAATTAGCTGCAAAGTTTTAAACAGTGAGCAGTGTTTATTGTTTTTAGGATTTAGCCAATCTGTATTAAAATCGCCGAGGACCAGTAGTTCACTTTTTTGGTTTTGGGCAAGTAGGTTATTAAGGATTTGAGATATGTCAGAGAGGGAGTGCACTGGAGAGCTCGGTGGACGATAGAACCCAGCAACAATGATTTGATTTACTGAATGGGATTTCAATTATACCAGAGAGGAAATCAAAGGTGACAGAGCTAGAATTCTGTAAGGGGGTGAACTTTATGGACTCCTCAACATAAATAACAATTCCCCCTCCTCTCTTTGCTCTGTCTTTTCTATAACATGAATACCCCTGTATTGATATGGCAGAGTCTGGTACTTTTGAGGTTAACCATTACTCTGTGAGCACAATGATTTTTGGTTTGTAATAGCAGCACCAAGCCTGAAGCTCATCCAATTTAGGGAGTAAACTTCGGATGTTACAGTGCACAAATGAGAGGCCTTTTTTAGTTGGGAGACTAAAGGTTGTGTCACCTATAGGACCAGGGTTAGTTTCCACATCGTTTGCCAGGGAAAGTAGCAGAATAAATAGGAATTTGGACAGAGTTTTCTTTTGGTAATGTGGTTGCAGAGTTTTAAATCTTTGTGTGGGGGTAGGAGGGCTGGATTTTAACACTCTCCACCAGCACTCATCTGATAGGTTAAAAGAACTGAGCAGGCTGTGGTGTATTGGCACTGATTTTCCATCCTGGGGCAATTGGAAAGGTGTATAGAAGGAGAGAGTAGTTTTAGAGAGCAGGGATGATAAAGAAAAGAGAAGCAATAGTGGGATAAACATTATAGTGAAAGGTGTTGGAGGTGAGTAAACAGGAAATAGAGAGGTACCAGAGTAAATGGTGTAGGTTGCTGCAATATCACATGATCAATTAGTTGGGTATATATCAAATGAAAACCATGGGGTGGGTGGGCGGGTGCAAAGTCCAGCTGGATGAGGGTAGTGAGCTGCTCTCTGCAAGGGCCTGCTACCAACCCTGACTGAGTTTGGGGTGTGTGCTGAAAGAGAAATCAAGATTGCAAATAGCATCACATTGGGTTGAAGTTGTCCAGGACTTAGGGGGGAGTATGTAGGGCAATAAAAGTTAGGTTCGTTGAACAGGACATAGGGCAGAATAGCAGCTTTAGAGCAAATGGGTAGAAAATGTAGAAAAAGGGAGTGGAATGCAGAATTCAGATAGCATTGCAACAATTCAAATATACAGTTGTGTTCAAAATTATTCAACCCCCAATGCTGTAAAGGGTTTTAGGGAATTTAGTGTACATTTGTAATTGTATTCAGAATGAAATCCTACAAGGACTTTTTAAAGAACCATATGCAACTAAAATGACATCAATTGGTTTTGTAATACAGTAGTAAATGTTTCTTTTGTGAATTCTTCATTGACACAATTATTCAACCCCTTAAAGACTACCACTCTGAAGAACAGAGGTTCATTCAAGTGTTTTCAATCAGGTATTGAAAACACCTGTGGATGTCTCGTAGCAGCAATAAAGCATAATAAGCACCAATTAGGCAGCTTTAAAATGACTGATACTCAGCTCCTTCTAGACATTTACTGGTGTGGTTACAAACATGGTGAAGTCAAGAGAATGGTCCAGGAAGACAAGAGAAGAGGTGATTACTCTTCACAGGAAGGGCAATGGCTATAAGAAGATTGCAAAGATGTTAAACATACCAAGAGAGACCATAGGAAGCACCATTCGCAAATTCAAGGCAAAGGGCACTGTTGAAACGCTACCTGGTCGTGGCAGAAAGAAGATGCTGACTTCGACTGCTGTGCGCTACCTGAAGCGTAGAGTGGAGAAAAGTCCCCGTGTGGCTGCTGAGGAACTGAGAAAAGATTTGTCAGATGTGGGTACTGAAGTTTCAGCTCAGACAATATGGCGCACACTGCGTAATGAAGGCCTCCATGCCAGAACTCCCAGGCGCACCCCTTGCTGTCTCCAAAGAATAAGAAGAGTCGACTGCAGTATGCCAAAAGTCATGTGGACAAACCACAGAAGTTTTGGATAGTGTTCTGTGGACTGATGAAACAAAATTAGAACTGTTTGGGCCCATGGATCAACGCTATGTTTGGAGGAGGAAGAACAAGGCCTATGAAGAAAGAAACACCTTGCCTACTGTGAAGCATGGCGGGGGGGGGTCAATCATGCTTTGGGGCTGTTTTGCTTCTGCAGGTCCAGGGAAGCTTCAGCGTGTGCAAGGTACCATGAATTCTCTTCAGTACCAGGAGCTATTGGATGACAATGTGATGCAGTCCGTCACAAACCTGAGGCTTGGGAGACGTTGGACCTTTCAACAGGACAATGATCCCAAGCATACCTCCAAGTCCACTAGAGCATGGTTGTAGATTAAAGGCTGGAACATTTTGGAGTGGCCATCGCAGTCACCTGACTTAAATCCGATTGAGAACCTCTGGTGGGACTTAAAGAAAGCAGTTGCAGTGCGCAAGCCTAAGAATGTGACTGAACTGGAGGCTTTTGCCCATGACGAATGGGCGAAGATACCCGTAGATCGCTGCAAGACACTTGTGTCAAGCTATGCTTCACGTTTAAAAGCTGTTAGTACAACATCCTTTTACAGTTATAAGTACTAAGATTGAATGTCACTTGGGGGTTGATTAAAACTGATAATGATGTGAGCACAGAAAAGACATTTGTGGTTATTTCATTATAAATGTTATGTTATATTTGTTTGACTTACACGTGCCTCTTTGATTTAATTGTAAGCAAGATGACTGATCAAAATCAATGTCAAACTGGCCAAAACACTCAATTTCAGTGGGGGGTTGAATAATTTTGAACACAACTGTATATAAAGATACACTTGTGTGCTATACATACATATATGTGTATATATAGATTATATATATGTGTGTGTATATATATATATATATATGTGTATCACACACATACAAACATATATACAGTGATATTACAAAGTAAACATAATATACATCAAAAGAAAATGCATTAGGCTATGTGAGACACAGAAATGTAAGATCCCCTTCAGTGAAGAAGCCTCTAAGCAAGATGCCTCATTGTGCAAAGTCCAGCTGGATGAGGGTAGTGAGCTGCTCTCTGCAAGGGCCTGCTACCAACCCTGACTGCGTTTGGGTTGTATTAGTAATGAGTGTAGCGCTCAACCCCGGAGGAGACGCTGAATTAACCTCGGGTCAGTCTCACCGCACTAGGGAATCAATATACACCACCACTGTTGTGGATTTTATAGATTATATACTTTACTGATCCCAATAAAGTGGCATATATAATGTAAATACGGTATATGAACGACAGGATTTCGTAATGCGGGAAAAACACGCGGCGGCAAAAGAAAATGATTAACCCCCTCAGTTCTGGAGTGTAAGTCCCGTGAACGTAATGTCTCAATAAGGTGTATGTGTATTGATTCGTGTACCCGGGTACCGTATTCAACTGGCTAGTGAATGGAATAAGCAAATCTTCGACTAGTCACGTTGGGGCCCTGTAGATTTGAACAATAATGCAGCGTGCTTGGTTATACTCGGACTTGCGGCCTGTAAGGCCTCTCACCCATCCGTTAGACAATCTGTCCCACTGCCCGATCAAAGATGTCTCTCCGCTTGTCCTCCAGAACTCTGTGCCACCGGGTCCGCTCTCTTGCTTGTCCGATCTCCAACACCAGAAACTACGGCCTACCGCCTGCACTCCCCATGGATCATCGCAGTCTCCTTACAGGGGGTCCAACTGGAACTGAAGTTCTGCGCAAACCTCTCAGCGATAAA
Source organism: Leptobrachium leishanense (assembly GCA_009667805.1). Classification (NCBI taxonomy): domain Eukaryota; kingdom Metazoa; phylum Chordata; class Amphibia; order Anura; family Megophryidae; genus Leptobrachium; species Leptobrachium leishanense. The sequence goes on along the minus strand of CM019066.1, from coordinate 301,577,578 downwards.
TGGGTATGCCTCCGCAAGTTACTGTCCCGATCTCCAGCGCCCTCGAGGCAGCGTCTGCACTCCGGCCTGATCTCGATCCCTGGCAGACTCACTTGCATCTTCTGTCTTTCGCCGCTCCGCTCACTCTGGCGCTCCTCCGCACAAGGCTGCTTACGTCCTTCCCCTCTGTCCCACCCACTTCCTGTATCCGCCGCAAAGCCTGATGGATATTGTAGTTCGTTTAGGTCCCGCATAGTCCATATGGCTTTTGTCTCCCTCTGGTGGCCAAAAACGAGCAATTGCAGCAACACAGTTTTAAACAGCGCTACATGAGTTTTTATAAAATGCTCACAAGCGGCATGTCTCTGTTTATTGTTGTGGAGCGCTGTAAACTTGCAACCATTACTTTAATGTGCCTTGTTCTGATACCCGGCACATTGATGAGGAACCCGGTGATATTCATGTCTCATACATGCAATACATGCATTTTTCTTCGTGCTTTGCTAAAAAAGCCTGACTTGGTTTATAAAACCGAATTGGCGATCTGTAATTCAAAACCCTCTATATAGTGACGTAGCACATTGAAGTCTGCGATGAGTACAAGGTCAGGGTTTAAATATATATTTTTTACAACTTTTTTCATAACCTTACCACTTGTATAGTTTTATTTTTTCCCCTCTGCTGCACAGTATAAAAATGCTATCTCTGCAATGCCTTCCAGCCGCCTTATGATATGCTGCAACAGTTTTTGATGCTTGGCAAGCTTTTCTTAAACTAAAATAGATGACCAAGTGATTTGTATCCAGCAGCGACTGTCAAGAAACCAGAATATGTTGTGACAGTGACAAACAGGAAATGGCGGTTCGAATGATTGGGACAAAAAGGCACGTGCCATGCATTTGGGGATGGATAAAAGAGAATGGAAATGGGCAGATGGATACACAGATGCCAATCTGCATACTCTGGGAACACAGCAACACAAAATCATGGATGGTTGTTTTGGGGATGTTATCCCCTGCCTGACCCATTCTTAAAGCCATCTTGACATGTTTAAGTTGGATTTTAGGAATCCCATAGTCTCACTCCATATGTCTAGAAGTGAATTAAACTATATTATAGCAAAGTATTTGTATAAAGTACAGACATGTATTTTTTTATCCAAATATCCTTCCTTTTGGGAATTCTTCCTGCACTCGTGTTGCCAGGGCCGGTGCTAGACTATTTTGTGCCCTAGGCAAGACCAGCTACAGGACACACACACTGTGCACTAGGTTTGCCATCTTTTTTTTGGAGAAAGGATTTTACCAGGAAGGATACATTGAGATTTCTCTCGTTTTCAAGTATGTCCTGGGTGGCGAGTATGTACCGTTAGGTGTCTTGCCCAATGACACTTACTGGAGAGGTTGCTCGCTAGGATCGAACCCATGACTTCACCTCTGTGCATATTTGTTGGGTCTGATATTGGGCGAGTGAGAGACGAGGCCGGCAGAGTCATGGTTGTGATGCAATTTGCTTCATATACAATGTCCAAAAGGGTGCACACCATCCTGTGTGCTTGCATGGGTGATGGGTTGCCTGGTGAGCACACAATAATGCTTTCAAAGCCCTGATTCTAATTAGTTAAGCAACGCATATGCCAACAATTGCTCTTGTTGCATATTCCCTCAGTTGTTCCAAAAACTGATGGTTTGGAGCGGTCATGTGATCCTGAGGACTAAGGGGAAAATTATGTTTCACATAAATTACTAGCGTGACTTGGCAGACCGGCAGGACAATGTGTATCTAAACGGTAATATTAGAAATTGTTCTGTGTAAATAAGATTCTCCACTTGTTCCAAGTCGTCAATTTATATTGACATGAATGACCTTGACAAATTGTAATGACCCTTTGAAACTGTCAGCTGTGCCCTAGTGATCTTCCCTAAAAAGCAATTGTCCTTTTTTTTTTCCCTGAGCTTCTGAAATGATGGTAGGTATGCTATAATTTTTATGCCATTGTTCCTTGCTGTTGATGGCTCCCATGACTATCTAGGGCAGGGATCGGCAATCCCCCCCCCCCCCAGATGTATTCAAACTACATTTCCCTTGATACTCAGGTAGTCATTAGTTTGCCTCATGGGAAATGTAGTATAAACAAACACCTGGAGGGCCAAGTTGCTGACCCCTGAGCCCCGTTCAATACCTCACCAGCTGCTGAATTGCTGCAGCGCAGCAATTCAGTTTGCTGCAGCAGTGTCATTGAACGCTTTGGATGCGAATTTCGAAATAAAATGGCCGATTTCTTAATGAAAGATTCAGATTGTTTTTCATATGACTCGGACAAAATATAACGAAAAGCAGTCAGCACAATTCCGTTCTGTATGCACACACCACAAATGATAGGTTTTATTGAATAAACGTTATGTTTACTTCTGAAACAAAATATAATTGAACTGTAATATATGTCTGTGCAGGGGTTAATAATTATATGTTTTGTGCTTTTGGTGAACAAAAACCTCAAAATTAACATTGCCGTACGCAATTGTTACTTGCTTCATGGCGTCGGCCATCTTTACTACATCACACTCAGGTACTCGCAGCATTCTCTTCGGGTCGCTGCAAGTGCTAAGTTAGCAGTGCTGAGCGGCAGAACGGCGTTCAACGGCAAGTTGCTAACTCAGCACTTGCTGAGGTATTGAACGCGCCTCAGGTCTAGGTTCTGCTATCGCTTGACTTATGAGTGCATTGGGAATGTATATTTTCAGGGTCACACTAGATGAAGAAATTTATGGCTGAGGCCAGATCAGGACATGTTTGTGTCCAGTCACAGGGGTACGGAACCTGTTGGTGCTTTATAAATACTTGTAACTGTATTCTTATTGATGCCTTTTTTTCTCAATTCCAAAGTTTCACGGCTTCAATTCTCTATGTAGTGATTTAATTATAAGGTGTTTATATAACATAGAGAGATATATCTCTCTATCTATCTATCTATCTATCTATCTATCTATCTATCTATCTATCTCTATCTTTAAAAATGATGATATATAACCAGAGCTGTTGTAAACTTCCCAGAGCCATTATAGTCTATGGAGTTGTTAAGTTTACAACAGCTCTGGTTAAATTAGCACCAGATTTGTAATATGGCCCATTGTATTCTAACAGGTGATAGGATTACATGTAATATATTTTGCGATTTGGCTGTGATTAAAACCTTCCTTTTTTTTTTTTTTTCTTATTGTTTCATTTCAGCTCCTCCAAATCCCACCCGGGCCTAGTTGTCCACATAAGTGATAACCCCATGGATGAAGGAAAGGTAGGTTGGTAGCTTACAACATATTTCTAAAATGTACATAAATTGTTTGAAAGTTTGTAAGGATTGTATTCTATATTTATACGATAGGGCATCAGATGGGGTCTGAAATAAGGGCATATGCCCAAAGTATCTTTATTTATTTATTTTTTTTTTTTTTTTGTGTTTCAAAGTTTTTATTAAAGTAGAATATGTCACAAACTGACCAACAAAGAAGGCCTCGCAGGGCCTGACTCATTATACGTTGCGAAAATAATCAAAGGGTGATTGGGAAAAAAGCGGCGCTAGTTGGTTCATGTTACGAGGATGGTGACCCAAGTGAAAAGTGGTGAAACATGAGGCAAGAGAGAGAAAGAAAAGGGGGGAGGAGGGAGAAATATAGTGACCATTACCGTGACGCTCCTGGCACGCTCCCTGAGGAGGCCATGGAGGGAATATGTCACGGAGTCCAGGAGTTCGAGGGCCAATCATGGCGAGAACTGCCATGGTGGCACGCCCCGAGACATCCCAAAAAAAAAAAAAAAAAAAAGGGGGGGGGGGAGTGGGGTCACCATGAGCAGCGGGTCAAGCACCAAGCAAATAAGAGACGCAACTGGGGGGTTTAAACTACAGCAATCGCGAAAACGACATATACAACAATCGCTGGTCCGAACAAGTAGCATGTAACAGAAATAACTCCAAAAAGGGAACATTGCAAGGGTGAGGCAGAAGCCCTACTCAGGGGTTAAGTCAGGAACAGCGTATCCTCCCGGGGCCATTTAAATAGCCTAACTCAGACCGGTCCACCCGGGGGTAGGGGAGAGTCAGCGGGCTGGGTCACTACAGGCAGCCCCGCAGGTACAGACAGCAGTCCCAGGGTGCGAAGATGTCCCTCAGCCTCCTCCAGCGTATTAGCCGTTAAGACGCGTCCATCATGTGGGGAAATTATAAGGGAGCCAGAGGTGCCCCATGTATATTTTATGTCATGAGTGCGGAGAATGACCGTGACCGGCCTAAACCGTCTCCGGGCGGCTAACATCAAAAAGGGGACGTCTCGGTATATTGCGATATTGGCTCCATCGAAAGGGACCGTAGATATGTTTCTCACAGCCCGGAACAATGAAGAATGCTGGGTGATGTCTCGCATGGTGATGAGAACGTCGCGCGACGCCCCCGCGGGCTCCATGGCAGCCTTTCGTATACGTAGAGCCATGTGGACAGGGTCTCTAAGAGGTTCCGAGGAACCGAGCACCGCTTCCAGGAAACGTGTGGCATACTGCAGCAGTCCCGAATCCGGGACTGTTTCTGGTATTCCGCGTAGTTTCACGTTCCGTCGTCTGTGTCTCGTCTCCAGCGCCACCACAGCCGAGTGTAAGCCACTAACTTGTGCCTGTAGTGCACGCACGTATGTGGAGGCCGTGGCCTGCGTGTCTTCCACCGCTTGCGTGCGTTCCCGGAGGTCTTCCACCTGGGTCCGCGTCTCCTCCACCGCCGCCTCGAGTGACCTAAAGTCCGCCTGCCATACCTTCCTGGCATCTTCCAATAGGGTGCGTATATCCCCTTTTGTGGCGGGAAGCGCATCTTCCTCTTCGCTTGATGGTGTCGCATGGGTGATAGAAGGGACAGCCCCCCCTCCGCCATCTGCTGAGCCCCCGGGTCAAGCGCCGAGCGTGGCGGCAACCTCCGCCCCAGGCCCCCGCTGAGTGAAACTCGGATGTCGGGGGTACCGGGATCTTCCCTCGATCCACCCGCTTTAGGTTTCTTCCCCATCCAGAAAGACGCAGCTCAGTGCAGGTCAGGGAAAGCGCGCCAACACCAGGCCCCAAGATGGCCACCAGCCGTCCGATCAGAGAACAGCGCAGCGTCCCTCTCACCTATCGCAGGTCCGGAGGGGGGGTCCCAGCAGGCTCCGGAGTGTCTCCACCTTATGGCCGACGGTTAAGGATCGTTTTTAAGCAGGGAGCTCGATCGAAAAGTGCCTTAAAGTCCGTGTATATGGGAAGGGAGATCAGAGCTCCACTCTCACACGTCCGTCCTGATCCGTCGCCGGCCACGCCCCCTCGTATCTTTATTTTAATGAAGCTGCTCACATTCCCTTATTCTAGCTATTTTATGTAACATTGGGGCCGTTCTGGGAGGAAAGATTCTGTGAAAATGTGATCATAATAGAAAAATAAAGGGTTTTTATAGAGCAATTTCGGTGCTCTTTCATTCCCCGCACTTCAGGGAAGCAAATTCCCCGACCCTGTGATGAATTCAGCAAAACTGACGAACGCATCTAAAAACCACCAAAAAAAATACCGAATTGATCCGAAAAAAGCAGACCCGTTGAACACCGACCAGCCGCCGGAAAAAGCTGACAAACGGGTTAAAAAAAAAAACACTGCAAATTTTAAAAGCTGTTTGCAACAGACTACTGCACGAAAATGCCTGAAAATTACATAAAAGATCTTATGAATAATAATAAAAAGGTCTGTTGCAGAAAGAAAAAGCTATTTCACAAAAAAAGGCAGAGGAAATCCTAAAAAAAATTATACTTTTTGCTGCAAGTGAAAATAATAAACTGTTTAATAAATATTTAATAAAAACCGTAATATTTTTTACAATGAAACCTATGGGCCTGATTAAACCTGCCGAATGAAAGCACCGAAAATCAGGGCATTTCACTGACATTTTGGTGCGGTTTGGTGTTCACTGAATAGATTAACCATTGCTTCTCTATGGGGATTTCACTGCCGTCAAAAAGGCACCATATTTCACTGGCAATTTGCCAATATTTGGCGTACTGCCTGCTTTATGATTAGCCGAAATTGCACCATACAGGGAAATTCACCATTTGATGCAATTGTGGAGCCAATTCGACTCTTTGAATAACCCCTATAATATTTAACCGTCATATTCATAAAATCGAGTTACACAAAGTATTATGTCAATTCTATAAAATTTATTACATAGCTGTTTTTGCCATTTACATACTCTGGGTCCTGACATAGACTGCAACCTACTCCAGGCCTAACGCATTTTATTAAAATTGCTGGAAGAATATACTTTAGTCTCACTACTGAAATGACTGTACAGAGAAAATTTGCTAGTTAAAGCTGTGTCAAGGTATGAAATATACACTCACTGGCCATTTTGTACCTTGTTTGTACCGGGTTGAACCGCCTTAATTCTTTGTGCCATAGATTCAAAAAGGTGTTGGAAACATTCCTCAGAGATTTTGGTCCATATTAACCCAATAGCATCACACAGTTGCTGCAGATTTGTCGTCTGTGCATCCATGATTCGAGTCTCCCGTTCCACCACATCTCAAAGGTGCTCTATTGGATTGAGATCTGGTGACTGTGGAGGCCATTGGGGCATACTGAACTTATTGTCATGTTTGAGATGATTTGAGCTTTGTGACATGGTACGTTATCCTGCTGGAAGTAGCCATCAGAAGATGGGTACACTGTGGTCATAAAGGGATGGACATGGTCAGCTACAATACTCAGGTAGGCCGTAACCTTTAAGCAATGCTCAATTGGTACTAAAGGGCACAAAGTGTGCCAAGAAAATATACCCCACACCATTACACCACCAGCCTGAACCATTGACACAACCATTCTGACCTCACCATCTGAATGTCGCAGCTAAAATTGAGACTCATTAGACCAAGCCACGTTTTTTCAATCTTCTCTTGTCCAATTTTAGTGTGGCAGTGCGAATTGTAGCCGGTTTCCTGTTCTTGCCATTCTGCCCGTTCTCCTGACATCAACAAGTCATTTTCATCCACACAACTGCTCTCGCTGCATTTTTTTTTTCTTCTGACCGTTCTCTGTAAACCCTAGAGATGGTTGTGCGTGAACATCCCAGTAGATCAGCAGTTTTTGAAATACTCAGACCAGCCCGTTTGGCACCTACAACCATGCCACGTTCAAAGTCACTAAAATCTCCTTTCTTCTCCATTCTGATACTCAGTTTAAACTTCAGCAACTCGTCTTCACCGCGTCTAGATGCATTGAGTTGCTGCCATATGTGATTGGCTGATTAGCAATTTATGTTAACAAGCAATTGACCATGTGTACCTAATAAAGTGGCCAGTGAGTGTAAACAGGACTTCGAGATGCATTTTATTTTAAAAGTGTTAAGCTAAAGTTGGTACATGTTGTTGGGTGGGAATTGGTATCTGACATTTTTATTGCATATAAATAAAGGAAAAGTATATTTTTGTAGTCGTTTTGATGCACATTAATGTCATTGGACATATTGATTATGTTGTGTTTTCTATATTCTGATTCATTTTAGTGATATGTTAGTGATTTGCCTAATAATGGAATAGTTATAGTGAAAATAACTATGTGTAGTCATCTCCACAAGGGATAAAAAGGCATTCTTTAGATACGTAACAAGTCCAGCTATCTTGATTACGGATTTATGTTGTAACGATACAAGTGTTTAAATAGAAATTAAAGTCTTTCACATTATAATTTGAACATCTGATCACTGTGCATGTTTTGACCTTCACTTCAAAAACTGTAGTCTATTCAACATATGCACTCACACTGTTATAACGTATGTGTTGACCTCAATCAGCCCCAACTGCATTCTCTTAACGTATAGAATACATATGGGCGTGAATACTGTTGAAAAATGGCTGGATCAACATTTTTTTGGTGATTGCCGGAGAAACTTTGTAGAGTAGATTTCATTCAAAATGGCCAATAACCTTTCTCCTCTTTTTGCTACACTTTGTGGATGGATAATTAAATCTTTACTCAGAAAAAGACGGTGTAGCAAAGAAATAACATGTTCTTTTGCAATAATAAGGCGTATCCTTTTAACCCTAAACCGCACATAATTGTGTATGCATAAAAATAAGGCCGGTGTCATATTAGTAGGAATCTGAATACAGGGCTGTTCCACCAGCTCAAAATATAGTGCGTCCTCTAGAACAGTGGTTCCTAGCTGCAGTCCTCAAGTACCCCTAACAGGTCAGGTTTGACAGCTATCTGAAGCACAGCACAGCTCAGCGATTGCAGGATTCAGTCTGCATTTTCCCAAGTGAAACCTTAAAACCCGGCCTGTTAGGGGGTTCTTGAGGACCGCGGTTCGGAGCCACTGCTCTAGAAGTTTATGAAGATGAAATATTTGCCATTTTACAAATATGAAGGACTTGCTGGTCCCAATTTAAAAAATAAAGGAGGCAGCAATGCTTGTACAAGATAAAAGTACTGATTCGTGTGATCTTGCACCTCAACCTTATGTTGTGTTTTATAAAATGTAATGAGAATATCACAAATTTAATGGGTTATCTTTTTCTTTCTTACAGCTCCTAATTGGTTATGAGAGTGGGATTGTGGTATTATGGGATCTAAAATCAAAGAAAGCTGATTACAGATACACATATGATGAGGTATGTATGCCATAATGTGGGTGCATGCACAGTTTTGCAACGGTCAAAGTGTGCAGTGTCAAAATTGGCTGCTTTGAAACCCTGTTTACAGTACTGTATATGACAGGAGCAACAGCAGCTCTCAGGCTTGTAATAATATGGTCACACCAGTAGCAGTTTCTGCAATGGTGTCTTAAGGACAACAGCCGTAAATGTTTGGAACAGAGAAACAAAGCCGGACGATTTCATCAATTGCTAGGATACAGTCATGGCACCAGATTTGTTGTCAAATGTCCTTTCTGCAGTGCTGTGTGTATAGAGAGATCCGTGCACCTCCCCAAATGGAATTCATTTCCATAATATCCGATATAAATGACATCCTAAAATACATTAAAACACTTGCTAGTTACATAGTCTGAATAGGACATACGTCCATCGGGTTCAGCTTTTCACACCTCACCTACTGCTATTGATCCAAAAGAAGGCAAAAACACAGTCTGAAGTGCTCGCCAATATGAAACACCCTGAGAAAAAGTTCCTTCTTGACTCCAGATGGCGTCCGATTTCTTCTTGGATCAAGAAACATTTACCCACATATTAAATATTATGACCCATAATATTCTGTGTCTGCAGGAAGTCATCCAGTCGTTTTTTAAAAGCCTCATATTAAGTCTTCCTATAAAAAATCTTTTCTGGGCAACAGAGTTAAGAATGTAATGTGGCCCATTGTTTATTTGACGCTAACGTTAACGCTCACTTGTGTGAGCATTAACGTTAGCCGCGGTGTCTACCACATATTACGATCCAAACGCGTTAAGTAACCCGTTTGCGTTTGGTACCTTGCGCTTTTCATCGCAAGGTTACTGCACTTTGCGCTCCCCATGTTAAGTATAGGGAGTGCAATCTACTAGCGCTGATTAACGTCTGGCTCTGGTTAGCAGAAAGTTAACCACAGCCAGGACTTGGTGTTAACGGATTCTGCAGAAGCGGAATCCATTAACACCAGCCTAAAAAAACAAAAAAACAAGTCAGATACTCAACTCCTGTCCCGCAGCGAAGACCACAGCTCCGACCGTCTCCTCCGTCCGGCGGGAGCAGGGAAAGACTGGGGGAAGAAGTCCCCCCAGTCTCTCCCTGCGTATCACTACGCCGACCTATGGACTCCATCGAATGGATGCTCGCGGCTGCACTCAGCGCTGCCACGAGTATCTCGTCCCGTAGCGCGCGGTAACAATGCAGGCAGCTTTTTTTGCCCCTGCATTGTAATTTAGCGTTAAAACGCGGGCGCAAAGGGGGAAAACTGCGGGCCCAGTTTTTCCTCCCTTGCGCCCGCGTTTTAACTCTAGGATCGTAATGTGGCCCTATATCTTTAGACCGTTGCAATATTTTCATTAAATTTAAAAAGTCTTACAAATGTATTTTTTTCCTTTTGAGTAAACCTGAATATGCACAGGACACCATACATTAAAGAATTAAGTGCAAGAAATGTAATGCAAGACAAAGGAATTGTGCGCGTTGCTATCAGCTAGTTGATTCCAAGTAGAAGATTTTCAAATCTATGGATTCAAATCTATGGAGTCGAAGATAAAAATTTGGATTTTCTTTCATGTTAAAAATACAAAACGTTCTTCATGGAAGGAAGAATGAATATTGTCTTGTTCAGTCTAATGTGCCCCTCGTCGATTTAGGTTTTAAGATAATTTTTTTTGTTTTTCCTTTGTTCAACCAGAATTTAGGACGTTTTGATGGCTAGCCTTGACAATGAAGAGGTTTGCTTCCTACATATCTGTAATACTCAGCCAGCCAAAACACAGAGCATTGTATGAAATGTTGTTCGTAAGCATTGCCAAGGTTATTCATCACTAATTTGGAGGCTAGAAGTGAGTCCGCTGTGCCCAGACGTCTTGGTTTCAGAAGCGATACAGCAAAGGCTGGGGTCAGACGAGCGCAGTTATCACGTCCGTGTTGCCGCACATTTGTACGTCCCTGGTAGCCTAGCATTCTGACCAATGGAGCCCCACACACGAAGTACGTTCGCACGGAAGTGCGGATGCATGGTGGACGCGGCAAACGGACGCAGGTTAGGCAAGAACGTAATACTACTAGAACGGACGTGCGGAGTGCGCCACGTCTGCAACGTCTGTGTAGCTTTGTGTGTGAGTGATGAAACGAGGTCAGATGGACTGCATTTATACGTCCAGCATTTTTGACGGACAGAATGTTTTTTCATTTTAATTTATTTTCCCTGCTACATCAGTCAAAAAATACGTCAGTGAAAAAAACGGACTGTGTGGCCACTACCTTGTTGTCAGTCAGTAAGTACGTCCGTACTGCACGGACGCACAGTCCGTACAAAATGCGCTCATCTGACCCTAGCCTAAGAGTATGGAGTTAAATTCATTGTGCTGCATTCTGTGTCCATCATGAAGTGTATCCAGTCTTAACGTAGAATACTTACTGCTTAGAAGATAACCTCTTTAAGAAGAAAATGCCAATTGGAGGATTAACATCTGGCAGCTAATGTTCCGTCTGTTAAGTAACAGCGCTGAAAGGTCATGTGAGGAGATTTCATGTGCATCTGTCATTAGCCCACTCCCCACTGACTGACTATTCCTAATGGTTTTTAGCTACCATCTAAAACCATTGCTATAAATTCCACAGATGGTTTAATCCCTCTCGGTTTGTTCCCCGCATTTATAATGTGAAATAAAGCTTTGGATTACAGAACATGAAGGATTTCTGTTTCATTCTGCTTGTAATATGTTAAAACCATAACTCCCATTCGTACCTGTAGACTGGTCTAAAGTAACCAATCCTGTCAGTAGTGAGACTATATAACTGGACAGTGTTTGCATATGTTCATGATCTGGTCACAACAAACTTTATTTTACTTTCCACAATAAAAGCTTCTCTTATGATACCAAATGGCTTTTCAATTCCTTGGCCGTTGATAATGTTAATCCGTTAACCTCGTGGCTATTGAATTTGCAAGCTACCGCAATGACACAATTGTCGGTGGCATTGTATCGCTGTACTTTCCTCCATCACCACTCGGCTCGACTTCCCGTACCTCTACTTATGTCTGACTTGGCATTCAATAAGCAAGAGTTCTATGCTTTATAATCACTGGACTAAAGTTTGTATCCAACTTTTTCTTTGACTGTATATGTTCTCATTTCTAATTTCTGCACTAGGGATAGTCTGCTAAAAAAAAAATTCAGGGCTGATACAGATTCCGATTATCGACAGACTTTCTGGCCGATATCTAGTGCTGATATTCTGGAAATGTAATGTGAAAAAAAACACAAATCTGACATTCTGCTTTTAACTGAATTAATTTAATAAAATTGTAAACATTTCACAATGTCCATTTAATTCAATTTAATAAACTTTTATTTTACAAACATGGTCATATCTAGACTCTGGATTTTGTAATGATCCCTCATGTAACCCTGTACATGAGGGGTCAGAAATCTTGGCCCTCCAAATTTTTTGGAACTTCAACTGCCATGATGTTCAGCTACTCGTTAGGTTCTTAGAGCCTCATGGGAAATATAGTTCCAAAAGATCTGGATAGCAAAGATTGCTGACCCCTGCTGTAGGATACAGGGGACAAATGGACCCCGGCATCTCCTGTATAGGGAATTCCATACCAGATGGAAGAGAAGCCCCATTTGTTCTCATCACGCTCATGTGCAATACAGTCAGTGGGCAGGGAAAGTCCTACAGCAAGAGTTGTCAGCCAAGTGGTCAGCCTGCTGTGGGAGAAGTCACAAATTGGCACCAGATCAGTACCGTTCTATGGGACCTCGCGTGTCATGGCTGCAGTGCGCCAACTTGTCCAATCGGCAATATCAGCAAATAAAAGGCTAATACCAATATCAGTAATTTGCTCACTATCGGCCACCGATACTCTGCAAAACCAATAATCTGTCTGTCCCTAAACTGCTCTAATCAAAGGGACTGATGCTGTACGTCATCACCTTCTCCACAAACGGCCACTTCTTGCTCTGACATTTTTTCTTTTTCTTTAAAATCCATCTATCCTCTGCTGAACTCTCACCTTTCCGATATTTTCCCATAAGCCAGGTCCTTTCTTTGGTTCTATTTCAAGACCATGGACAGCTACGATTTCCAAAACTCAGTCTTCATGACCGATCCTTAATGTTTCTCCTATAGGTCCAACATTGTTCCATTGTCTTGCATTTCTGAACATATTTCTTTGGACCTGCCAGCCACCCTCAAAAGCTTGCCGACATAATGGCATATTTAACCCTGGTCTCCTTTCCATTGCTTCGTTCAGGCCCTTTCTCCAAATCCCGAGGTTTTCATGTTAATTTATTTTTTAACTTTGAGAGCTTCAGGTAATACATACAGAATACATCAGAATTACAGATACGGGTTCCGACAGTCCCCTCCTCCAGATCCATCACTGCGAACATAAATTTTCAGTCACCGGAAGCCAGAATGACTAGGCATAATAACACGCCCAGTTAGTGGGGCCCATTCCTAAGGCTAGGGTCAGACTAACGCATTTTTCGCGTTGTCCGTGAAAATGTGCGTTCGAAGAATGGACGTATTTTTTCACGGAATACGCAATAGCGGTCATACGATGCGCAGTTTCATCCGTGATTTTGTACGGATCTTCAATAAAACACTTTGTGCATCTGGACGTTATGTTGGCCGGACATTAGCAGCGTCTGATGTCTCCAATTCACGCACACATGCCTCTAGCGGACGCAGCGCACTCTGTACGTCAGTACTAGTGGTTTAACGTTCTCGAAAAAATGCGTTCATTTTCCACTTGCGTTGCGCGGCCGGACTTTTGTGCGACCGTACTTCGTATATTGGCCGTCATTGCCCGGCATCTGCTGCTAGTGCGGCCGTGATTAAGTGCGCCAGAACGCGCGTTCGCACTGCCTCAGTCTGACCCTAGCCTTAGAATCGAGGGAGACCTGAGAACCAGATAACTGTTCAACTACTAACAGGTGTATTTGAACGTGGCTCAGGGTTTGGTAACCACATCCTCTGGTAAGTGTTGAACAAAGACCACACCCATTTATTAAACGCTTGACCCTCTACTCCCGATCGAGACTGGCCTCCACCCAATCACTCAGGAAGATGGCTTAGAAGTGAGAGTAAAGCATTTGGAATGTCGGGGGTGGAGATCTGGTCCAGTATGGCTTTTCCGGCTGTTGCTGCCAGTTTTCCCTGCAACACCTTTTGTGCCTTAGGTAGGGGATGACAGTCTCCTGATTGGGCACTGTTCAACATTCTCCAATCCGGGGGTGTCTGGTATCTTTTAACTTCCGAATTTGAGTGCTGTACTGCCGGATCTCGGCCCAAAACAGGGCTGTAAAGGGACAGGACCAGAGGCAGTGGAATGCACTGGTGTGCTGTGATCTGCAGGGGGACTTTGACATTTTATGCAATGACCCGTGCATTGTGGAGAGAAAAGAGCCAAATGTGCCAGAGCTATATAGGCTTCATGCAATAATTTGAAAAAACATTTCCGTATTGTGCTGAGGGGATCTGTTGGAGCAAAGTGCTATAGGACGCGATTAGAGTAAAGGGATTGCTTGGGAAGGTTTCAGTAGACCAGTCAAAAGACTGGCAAATGAACGATCGGCAAGTAGACTTGTATGGGTGGTTGTGCAGCAGTTTGTCCAAACGGTTGTTGAAGTCTAGGGGTGACATCTGTTGAAGTTGGAAAGTTATGAAAGTCAACCATTGCATATAAAACGCCGGGTGAAAAGGGGTAGAGGCTAGTACTGAACAAAGTTCGCTGTAAGACTGGAGTTTCCTTGTGGTCAATTGAAATGAAATGGTGTGTTTGCCAATGCTTGAAATATCGTGGTCACCTGAAAGGTTGGGTTATCTAACCGGGTTTGGAATAGGGAAGTCCTCTACGAAAGATCTAACAATCTGCGAACCTTGTTCCAAGCCACCCTTCCCGTAGCGAGCAGGGGGTTGTAATTTAAGAAGGGCATACCTGAGATGGGAGGAGTTGTAGGAGGGCCACTATCTAAATCGGGTGAGCCATGGTTTGATCAAGGTCTCTTTCAGTAAATTTAGAAGTGCCCTGAAGCCAGTTGGCCACTTCCCTGTAAAGAGCTGCTATGTTATACAAAGAGATTTCTGGTAAGTTGATACCGCCTTGGTGGCACGGGAGTTACAATTTGTGCACTGCCACCTGTGGCCATCCCCCCCCCCCAATAAATCGAGAGAAAGCTTGACTTAAAACTGAAATGTCTTTTGTTTCATGAGAATAGGTAGCATTTGGATAGTGTACAATTATTTCAGGAAAGCGACCACTTTCAACAAGTTGCAGCAGTCCTGATTAGACAAGGGCAAGAGTTCCCAGGAGACCAGCTAGTTCTTGATGTGCGTGATTAGTGGTGGGATATTAACTTCATACAATCTGGTTGCCTTGATTAAAAAGTGTGTATACGAGTATACACTATACAGTGTGGGCGCTTGTTAATTTAAGTTAATTAAAGTGCTATGTGAATAAATAATTGATTGCAGCCTAAGTATGGTAAAAAGCACATAAAAAACAACCAAAATACGTGCCAAGATTAAGACAAAAAGGATAAACAAAACCATACGGCGCATAAAACAGTGAACAGTTGGTTAAATGAACAACTGGTTAATAGAAGTAAAATGTGAAGGTGTCCTTTAAGGTATAAAAAGTGTCCTTTAAAATGCAAGAAATGTCCTTTAAAATACCAAACAGATGAGGTAAAAGAGTACAAAAAAATCTTTTTAAAAAAAATTAAGTCAATTTGTGCAAAAAAAGTGCAATGGTTTAATACTCAAAGAGTGTTGTTGATTGAAGTCAAATGCAACAATCTTCTCTGTGGTGTAGATATCAAATCTTCTCTTTAAAGGTGTCCCTCAGAGAGAAATAAAGGCAATAATAGTGCAGATGGTCATACTGGGATGAAGTAATTTAATAAAATGAATATATCACTCACATTTATTAGAGCCTAAGGGAAATCCAGGCTCAAGGAAAATAGCTTGCGGCCAAATATAGGGTGGCACGTCCCTCCTTTCATCTATGGTGGTTACTAGATAAAGCAGAGAAGATCGGGAGACGGCACTCCCATAGCGTAACTCTGTGCAATACAGGTGGAGGATTAAATTACAATTAGTCACACTCACCAGTTATAGAGCCTCTCAATTCCAGGCTCAAGGAGTATCGCCTTGGGTCCTCTTAAGGTGGGGCCCAATCTGTGACGAGCGGGGACTCCTTACGGATGGAGCCCTGGCGAGTTTACAGTCTGTTTGCTGCTCCGTGACGTCCTGCCCTCGTCACAATAAAAACTCGCCTGACACCTGTCAGGCGATGTTTTATTGTGACGAGGGCAGGACGTCACGGAGCAGCAAACAGACTGTGAACTCGCCAGGGCTCCATCCGTAAGGAGTCCCCGCTCGTCACAGAGGTTTGGGCCCCCACCTTAAGAGACCCAAGGCGATACTCCTTGAGCCTGGAATTGAGAGGCTCTATAACTGGTGAGTGTGACTAATTGTAATTTAATCCTCCACCTGTATTGCACAGAGTTACGCTATGGGAGTGCCGTCTCCGATCTTCTCTGCTTTATCTAGTAACCACCATAGATGAAAGGAGGGACGTGCCACCCTATATTTGGCCGCAAGCTATTTTCCTTGAGCCTGGATTTCCCTTAGGCTCTAATAAATGTGAGTGATATATTCATTTTATTAAATTACTTCATCCCAGTATGACCATCTGCACTATTATTGCCTTTATTTCTCTCTGAGGGACACCTTTAAAGAGAAGATTTGATATCTACACCACAGAGAAGATTGTTGCATTTGACTTCAATCAACAACACTCTTTGAGTATTAAACCAATTGCACTTTTTTTGCACAAATTGACTTAATTTTTTTTAAAAATTTTTTTGTACTCTTTTACCTCATCTGTTTGGTATTTTAAAGGACATTTCTTGCATTTTAAAGGACACTTTTTATACCTTAAAGGACACCTTCACATTTTACTTCTATTAACCAGTTGTTCATTTAACCAACTGTTCACTGTTTTATGCGCCGTATAATCTGGTTGCCTTAACTGGTCAATAGAAACCCAGGTTTTTAACCTCCCCCAGAGTGCCACTTAAAAGGGAACGGGCCGAAACTAGGTACGCATCTCGAGGAATGCAGACCAATAGCTAAAGTTCTCGAAATTAATACTAAACCCTGCAGCTGTGTGGAAATCTGCTAAACATTGTACAAGGGCTGGAAAGACCTGTTCAAGTCTTGAAAAGAATAGTAGGTCATCAGCACAAGCAACCACATGGACTTCATTGGACCCTGGAATTCCTGATGTTTCAAAAGGACCAGTAGCAGTGGTTCAATTGCAAGGTTAAAAAGGGGGGGAGATAACCTGGTAAAACTACGAGATCCTGTCTGCATCACAACTCAAAATTATGTCAGCGGAGCCAGGGTGCCCAATAGATGCCCAAATTGCCACGAGAACAGTTTGAACATTTTGGGTAGAGTGGCAACCCGTCAGGAAGCACATTTGTCCCGGCGAGATGAATGCAGACAAGGGTGATTAAAGGGGTCGGGCCATAATACCTGATAGAATCTTATGTTCCACATTTAAAAGCGAGATTGGCCGATAAGAAGTTATCAATAATTGGGCTTTGTTCGGTTTAAGTAGGACAATGATTCTAGATTTTGTTAAAGGAGTTTGGAGGATCCTTACCCTGGAGAATATTGTTAAATAATGCGGTGCCAGGTATCCTTCCAGCATTCTATAATATTCGGCCATGAAGCCAATCGGGCCAGTAGTTTTGTGGAGAGGCAGTGCCTAAATAGCTCATTTAATTTATATGGGTCACACTGGGGCATTAACCCTTTCACTGCTGAGGACGTGTGAGGAACGTCATTATTGACTCCTAAGGAAAGATAGGGGTGGAGATGGGGGTTTGTTTGAACCCCGATATCTCCTGACTGTTTTCAGCTAGCAGGGTCATTAGAAAAGCCAAAGCATGGCCTTTCCAATGATACCAAACATGACCATGTTTAAAGTGAAGAAAAAAAATAATAGCAATAATAATAATAAAAAAAAGAAAAATGATTTTTTTTTTTTTTTTTAAAACGTGAAATGGCTCAGCAGTGAAGGGGTTAAGTTTCTCCCTTGCTGACAATCTAATTTCGGCATAGCGGAGAGCGAAAACTGAGCTTGCGATTCCCAGGAGTCTGATTCGGCCTTGTAAAAGGTTTCAAAGTACTCACAGAAATAAGAGTTGATCTCAGATGGGTCTGTCAAAACCATGCCTTGCTCCATACGCAATGTAGCAATGGGAGGAGTTGAGGGTTGTTGCGAATATAGGAGGGCTGATAACAATTTTCCCTGTTTACCCCACCTAAAGGACCTATTCCTCTGGCGCAACTAGGAGCACCGGGCCCTCTCGTCTATAAATGCTACATACTGCTGTTTTGTTTTCTTTGTACATACACAGCCTGCGACTCCAATGAGGGGCTAGCCAAATGAGACCTACAGTTATCTACCAAGGCAGAATGGGCCGTTAGTAAGCGTTGATTAACCTCCCGCCTTCTCTGCAGAACATACTCTGATCTGGCCTCTTATCACTGGTTTGGCTGCGTCCCAAAATAAATTTACGTTGTCTTTGTGATCTATATTGTCATCCACCTAGTTGTTCCAACATTTGTTCAAGATGCGTTCAAAAGGAGTCAGATTTAAATAATGAACACCTAAGCCCGGCTTATCCATCTCACCCGTCGCTCTCTCTGCCGCTCCTCTCTGTGATTCCCTACACTGGCTCCCCATTCACAGCAGAATCAAATTCAAACTACTCACCCTGACCTACAAAATCCTCACTAACACCGCCCCTCACTACCTGTCCTCACTAATCACCAAATACACCCCAGCCTGTCCCCTACGATCCAACAATGACCTGCACCTGGCATCCCCCATCATTACCTCTTCACATGCCAGACTGCAGGACTTCTCTTGTGCAGCACCGACCCTATGGAACGCGCTTCCTTGCGATATCCGACTGTCCCAAATCTGGCTTCATTTAAAAGTTCCCTAAAGACCCTTCTGTTTAGGGAAGCCTACCACCCGACTCCTTAACAAGACATCCGACCGACCCAAAAACAGTCCTCACCTCTCCCTGCATTAACTTATCACTGCAGCCCCCCCCCTCCTGTTTCTAATCCCCTCACCCATCAAGATTGTAAATTACCACGGGAATAGGGTTCTCATATCCTCCTGTATCTGCTGGCAGGATTACTGGCTGGGTACAAAAGAGAAAAAAAAAATGCCCTCGGCTACTGAGAACACAGTTGGGTGAGAGCTCTGCTGTTGAGAGAAACTGATGACGAGACGACAGAGACGTGCCTTGATATTCCATCACAGGCAGGTGATGAAATGATTGCAGTAACATGGTTTTGTCCACATAATTTAAAAGGTGCATTATGATAATTCTCGGCTTCCCCACGGTCAGTCAAGACCAAGCCCGCTCTGTGCACCCTTTCCACTGTGTTCGGTAGGGCCTCCTTTTGGTGGCTCAGCTGACTAGGAAAGTAGGAAGATGCGCACTCATGGAGAGCCTGGTCTTTCAGACTCCAGGAGACAAATTATAAGGAGATTGTTACAATGACAGTGATTTCGCCCCCCCCCCCAAGTCATCTAGTTTTTCAGGCAAATTCTGGATCATCTGCTCTTGACGGTCCAGATTCAAAATGGACTTCTCCACCTCTGTAATCCTATGAGCGTGCTAGGGCTAATTCAATTTCAAGGTGAGTTTCCCAAGTTCGTCGTCAAACGGCAGAATTTCCAGTGGAAACAAATTTATCCATCATCCAAGAGTGGGGAAGAAAAAAGGCAGGTCAAAACAGTAAAATTATAACTGATGAAGGGGAATTAGCGGCTTCGTCCCTAGGTCCGCTGATCCAGGCAGTGTTACTGAGAAGCACCCAATTCGGAGGCAGGAGCAGTAGGAAAGGCAACTCCGGGGTGCGAAGTGCAAGAATTGAGAAAGATGCCCAGTGTTTCCCCGGGGCTGACAAATTGTGTAAAATGTGAGCTCCCTAGAAGCCCTCTGGGCAGGGGGAGAGAAAAAAATAGAGACACGGATTTGTGAGTCCCGATAGGTAATAAAAAATTGAGAGGGGCCTGGTACTAAAACCTTAAAAAAGATGCAAGAAACTGGTGGACTCAGCACCCCAGGCATGGCTGGGGCTGAAAAAGTAAGAAAGGAGCCAGAGGTGAGGCAGTCCACTTAGCCAGTGAGACAAGATGAAATGAAAGCACCCTGGGAGATCCAGGATTGAAAAAAATTAGGGGCAGTAGTCCTCCGCTCCCTGCTCACCTGATCTGCATGACCCAATAAGATGGCGGCTGTGGGTAGAAGACACCGTGGCACTCTCCACCGCCTAACAGTCATTGAATCTCCGTGTCCATTTCCCCCCCCCCCCCGTCAGGCAGGCCACAAAGTGAATCAGGCTGGGGTAGGCTGTGGATCCCTGCGGTGCAACCTACGTCAGCCTGATCCTGTCGGTTGCTCTGCAATTTTCAGAAATCCAGGGTTGCGCTGTCACCGAGCAGAGCTGCCAGGGGGCACGATCTGTGCAGCAAGACTGTAGGATGGCTTCTGTGCCCGTTCGAGGTGGAATGGGGTGTTTCAAGTCCTGAGCCAGGGCTAGCTCAGCTGCAGATGTTACAACTTTTTGATGGTCTTTGCCCAACCCGAATATATATATATATATATTATAACCTGTGACCTGAAGACGTCAGATTGATAACTCAGGTGTAATCTAAACCATGTATTTTCATTCAATAGGATTTCCATAGCAAACCTTTTCATATAATTCACTTTATAATGGTCCCCTTTTGGAAATTTCAGTAAATTCCCTATAATGTAATGTAGTAGTAATCCAGTTTTATACTTTGTATTCTCAATTTTGACAAGTTTTAGAAAAGTAAATATAAAGCAGAGCATTTTAGCCCCTGATATTACCAAAGTAATATTCTACACTGCTGGCATCCTGGAATGAATATTCCTATTTATACTGAGAAACACTTAGAGAGATACTCACAGTGGCCTCACAAGGTGGGTGCGGGCCGCACCCGGGTGACACCCTCTGGGGGTGACACAAGGAATGCTTGCCATCATGGTGTTGTCAATGTGATCTCATCTCCGTTCCAATTGCAGCTTTTGTGTGGAGCAGAGCCAAGATGGTGGCCGGCAAACTCCCTCTGACATCAGAGGGGGTGCCGTGTGATGTCTGTCGCTCAGGCCTGCTATGCCCCATCCTGGTATTGCTCACAGCTGCTCCCTAGAAGAGCAGGCTGTAGAGAAGGACAGCAGGACCTGGTCTGGAGGCAAACTGAGGACTGAAGGAGACGAGCAGCTGCCTGTCAGCACCAGACCAACCCTGGGACACTGGCAGAGCCTGTCCTTGTGTAGGTAATGCTGACTGAATCCATCTAATCACCCCCGTTTCATTAAAAAATGACCCCCCCAAAAAAATTAATTTGCCTAATAAATTACCCTTGCCTTTGTTACCCAGCAAAAAAAAGTCAGCGACTTTATTTGCCCCTCTCCCCCAGAAAGAAAATTATTTGGCCACCCATTTAAAAAAAACATTAAAAGATTTATTTGCTGGGGGGCGTGTCCGGCGGCTAACCAAGATGGCCGCGTGATCCCGGAGCTCCGCTCTCATCCCAGCTAACAATAGCAATACTGCAGTCCAGCCCGATCGTTTTTGGAGAAGAGTACACCCCTTGGACCCCGGACACCACCAGGTACCGGGAGATGCCTCCAAAGTTAAAAAAAAATCCTCCCACCGGGCCGCCTGCCCGCCTTGTTTGGAGACCGCACACCAAGCAGGGAACCCTCTGCCTCCCCTAAGATGGCGGCCGCCACCCCGCGCTCACCAGACTGCGGCCCAGCTACACGTGGGGATATAGAGGGGCTGCTCTCTACGCTCCGTGCAGACATTAAGCGGGACATTCAGGAGGGACTAGCGGCAGTGAGGGCCGAGATTGATGCGGTGGGAGCACGAACAGACGCCCTAGAACGGGCAAACGATACCTCAGCCAAAGCTTATAACGAAATGGCCCAGCATTTGGAGGTTCTCACTGAAGAGGTCCACCAACTCCAGCGTGCCCAGGAGGATCAAGATAACAGATCACGTCGGAACAATATACGCCTCAGAGGGGTTCCAGAAGATGTTACTGACTTACAGGACTTTATGCACAGGTATCTGCTCAGTCTCTTGCCTGATACACCCCCGGAACATTGCTTGTTTGACAGGGTTCATAGAGCCTTACGACCCAGGCCACGACCGGGAGAGCGACCTAGAGATATTATAGCTAGATTTCATTATTACGGGGTGAAAGATGCGGTGGTTGCAGCAGCTAGAACGCAAACTCCGTCCATTGACAACGTTATGCCGAAACACTCTACAAAATCGCCGCTCCTTCAAACCTGTTACGGACCTCCTGATTGCGAACAACATCAGATATCGATGGGGGTTCCCGTTCAAACTTGTGGTATCCCAACATGGCACTACGCACATTTTGGAAGATCTGCAGAGGGCGGACCGATTTCTGCAGGCACTGGGCCTAGCAGACGCGCGATCCTCTCCACCACGAGGGGGACCTTTTGCATCGCAACGAATGGAGACCGAATGGTCGCAGGCCTCGCCAAAAGAAAGACGACCTCGCCCTTCGCCACCCCCTCCACCATGAATGCCGTCTTTACATTTTGCCTCCTGGAGCTCACCCGAGGCTGCAGGGTCTCTGCTGATACAGTAAAAAACTCGGATTCGGAACTTGTCTAAGTTTCTTTTTTTTTTTTTTAACGACACCACAGCCTCTTGGGATGATGGACCTCTGATGGGATCCAAACGAGTTCTGGTTGACACCACTTGGTGGATGTCGAAGACCACCCCTCCGCCCAGGGCTCTGGGCGCCCTTCTCGGTCTCCCCCCCGAAGTAGACGACTTTGGGGGAAGGTTGAAAACCGAGACTGTTTCCCTATTGGTTGGGATCCTAGTCGGATTGTATTTTTTTTTCAATCCGAGTCCTGTTGTCTTTTGTGCTTTTTTTTTTTGTCTTTTATTTTTCCTTTTTCTTGTTTTACCTTTTTTTATTCTCTTTTTGCAGGCGTTTTTATTGTTCACTGGTTTTATTTTTTCACTTTTTCCTTTTTTTTCTTTTTTTGATCAAGGTCTCAAAGGGTCAGGTAAACTGTGGATATTTGTTATTGAATGTGCTCTCTTATACCGCATGTCTGCTCTAGGATTCTTGATACCATGGTCAATATCTCATGCTTTCATTAATATGTCTAGCCTGAACATGCCAGAGTTTAGCCGCCCACAGTGGCCTCCCCTATACACTTCTCATAAATGCCGCTACATGTAATATCACATAACGTAAAAGGATTTAATAATCCAATGAAACGACGTAAGGCGATGAGATCCTATGTGTCTGCGGGTGCGGACATTCTCCTCCTCCAGGAAATGCACTTTGCGCAGGGTAAATCCCCCAGATTTTTTGATAAGAGATTCCCGCTGCATTACCACGCCTGTGCCCATACGAAACACCGGGGAACCTCTATTTTCTTCCACTCCTGGGTTAATTTTGTACTTCGCAGGAAAGTGTCGGATAAGGAGGGGAGGTTTCTTTTTCTTCAGGGCACTATTGACAATAGACCAATTTCACTCCTTAACGTCTACGCCCCTAGCACCAGGGACCCTGCCTTTTATGCCCGGCTCTCGACTTTGCTAGAACCTTTTCCGGGGGGGGGGGAAGTGATTATCGGGGGCGACTTTAACTCCATCCTTGACCTGGCCTTAGATAGATCTTCTACCCCAACTCAGTCTGACTCACACCCTAACCGCCCACTCCTTAAAGATTTTTTGCAGCAAACACATTTGGTAGACGCATGGCGCCTCCTACATCCCACGACAAGAGACTACACATTTTACTCCCACCCGAACGTAACATATACGAGAATTGACTTTGTCTTTGTTCCCCCAACGGGCGGCAAGGGATGTGTTATCTGCTAAGATACGTGAGATCACATGGTCGGACCCCCTAAGTGTGGTTTTGGCGGATGGGGCCAGGGGCTCTCCCCGCCCTCCCTGGCGTCTTCCTGACGCCCTGTTGCTGAAACCGGAAATCATAGCTGAAATGGATTCAGCCTTGGCAAACTTTGTTCTGGATAATGACCCCGCTCATTACCTCCCAGATCTGCTGTGGACTACCCATAAGGCAGTCCTAAGAGGTCGGCTCATAGGCCTACAAGCGGCACACTATAAACAATTACGCGCCCAAATGAGTGACCTGACTACTACCCTTGCAAATTTAGAGAAGACGCACAAAGCCCAACCCGACCCGTTGACCTGGAACAGAATAGTGACCACCAGAGGAGAGTTGAATTCCCTACAGACGGAGAGGGTTCTGGGTGACCTTCGTAGGGTCGGACAGCTATTTTTTGAGAAGGGAAATAAACCAGATGCAATGCTAGCCCGCAAATCCACCCAACGAGTTGTTGGCCGCCACCATAGTGGTGATCCCCAAGGAAGGGAAAGATCCCTCAACTTGCGCTAGCTACCGCCCAATATCGCTATTGAATGTAGATATGAAAATCTACGCGAAGGTCCTGGTGACGCGCATGAGCCGCCATCTCCCATCCCTGGTGCACCCTGACCAGGTTGGTTTTATCCGATCTCGCGGTGCCCCGGATAATATTCACCGGACGGTGAATCTACTCTCCATAGCACACGCCACCAAGCAACCGTCACTACTGCTTTCCCTCGACGCCGAGAAGACCTTTGACCGAGTGGACTGGACATATTTGTGGGAGGTCTTGAGGAGATTTGGGGTGGGAGACGAGATGATAGGGGTTATTCGTGCGCTATATACATCGCCAACGGCCTCTGTCGCGACTATGGGAGGGAGATCGAGACCATTTGACATCTTAAATGGCACACGGCAGGGCTGCCCTCTTTCCCCGCTTCTGTTTGCCCTCTGCCTTGAACCCCTGGCGGAGCAGATACGATGTCACCCAGATATCTCAGGTATCGTCGTGGGAGACAAAACTTATAAACTGAGCCTTTTCGCTGACGATGTCCTACTTACAATAACCCGGCCCCTTATTTCATTACCGAACCTGTACAGCTGCCTCTCTTCCTTTGGCGCCCTCTCAGGATATAAAATTAATATCACCAAATCTGAAGCGTTAAATATTTCATTGCCCCAAGAGGTTGTTTCTCTCTTACGAGATTCATTTACCTTCCGCTGGTGCCCACACCGACTCCAATACCTGGGGATCTATCTAACCGCACACATATCTCAGCTTTATACCTATAACTATCCAGACATGATTAAACACATTAAATCCCTACTAAGGCAGTGGTCCTCTTACTCCATCTCCTGGATGGGCCGAATCTATGCGCTTAAAATGACGGCACTCCCGAAACGTCTGTACCTTTTTCGCACTTTACCGGTTCCCTTGCCACAGGCGATCTTAGGCGACCTCCAGTCAGCCTTCTACCGTTATGTATGGCAAGGGAAGAAGCCGAGAGTTTCCAGACTGATATTACGCCGCCCTAGACTACATGGGGGCCTTGCGGTCCCGGATCTAACCCTGTATTATAAGTCGGCGCAACTGACACAACTTCTCCAATGGTCCTCTGGAAGGGGCAAGGTCTGTTGGGTGGACATAGAGAATGCCTGTATTGCCCCCTCATGCCTCTCACACTTACCCTGGAGGCAACTCTCTGTGAATGAACGGGATCATAATTTACCCACCACGGTTCACACACTATCTATATGGGCTAGGGTTAAATATCGCATGTCCTTAACCACCACTACATCTGGGCTGCTTCCCTTGAGAGATAACCCGCTCTTTCCTCCATGGAATGGGGAGGAAGGACGAGCTTTTGACTGGTGGCGCAGGAAGGGCTTTACGACGCTGGGAGCGGTGCTATTGCAGGGGAAATTCCCCAGTTGGGAATATTTTAGAGAATCACACGACATCCCATTACGGGAGTTTCACCGATACTCTCAGATTCGACATTTTGTATGTAGCCGCTTAACTATGGGCACCCCTGTAGCGACCTCATTTGAAAGCCTGGTAACGAGAGGTTCAAGCACATCTGGAGCAATATCCCAATTGTATAGTCTTCTCCTCCGCCCGTCTCTCGAGAACCCGTGCTCGTACCAACACCAATGGGAACTAGACCTGGGTCGCCAATTTACACGGGAGGAATGGGAGGCGATAAAGGAGTCCTCGATGGGGATAACGACATGTATTTTGATCAAAGAGAATTGTTACAAGGTACTCTCCAGGTGGTACCTAGACCCGGTCCGACTGCAGAAAATATATCCCGCACTCACTGGCTTGTGTACTAGGGGCTGTGGTCAGCGAGGTACGTTCTATCACATGTGGTGGGAGTGTGGGCTGGTAACTGTCCTGTGGTCCTCAATTTTTGCCATGATCTCCTGTGCTCTGGGTTTGGCAGTGTCTCCTGATCCCGCTTTGGCTTTACTCAATAGCCCGTCTAGACGACATGGTCTATCACGCCCCTCTCTACGACTGATACACCGTGTTTGTACTTCAACCCTCATTTGTATTGCCCGATCCTGGAAACGGGACCTTCCCTCACTACCGGAGATAGTTGCGAAAGTGTGGTTTCTATATAAAATGGAACGCCTAACAGCACAATTACATGACACGCTCCAACAATGCACAAAGATTTGGGATCCTTGGATTACGTCGCAGACTTTGACGTGATCGGGTATTTAAAAAAAATGTTGGACCTGAGACCTTGATCTAAAGTGTTTTTTTTATTTTTTATTTTTTATTTTATTATTTTTTCTTATTTTTAGTATTTTATTTTTTCTCTTTCTCTTGGTATTATTTCTGTTGTTAGTAATGTGGTTTAACATGTATGATTTGCAGGCTCTCTCGAGGCACCGTTATGCCTCAGGGAAAGAAAACAGGTTCAGTTTTTCTCTATATGTCCAATTTTGTTTCTGACTCCCTGAGGTTATGCACCGCTCTATGGGCTTTCATGAGTGCCTTATTGCTGTATTACTGAAAATCCAATAAAAATTGTTTTAAAAAAAAAAAAAAAGATTTATTTGCTTGGCCTCCCCAGAATAATGTTTTTTTTTAAAAATCATTAATTTGCCTTTCCACCTGGGGGCAAATTAATGATTTTTTTTTTAAAAAAAAATGTTGGAAATAGATATCTATCTCCATCCGAAACTTAAATTAAAATCCTCAAAGGAAATGAGAATGAGTCCTTTTATGGTGCTAAAATATGTGGTCAATGTGGATTCTGGCTTTTTAACTCCCTATCATAATGTCATGTAACATTCAGCATTGTACTTGGCTTATATGGTTGTTGTTTTTTTTCTTTTTCTTTTTTTTTTCTATCCACCATGATGCTTATCTGTGTAGTTTTATGAGCCTATGATCTGTCCGGTTTCTTACTTGACCAAAGGATTCCACTATTGGCATTTACAACACCCCCCCCCTTTCTGCTTGGCTCATTGTTCAATTCTATGATCTTGGTCAATTTAGCTTCAAGTCCTGTGGAGGGGTACACTCTTCAAGGCTTGTCTTTTGAATGGAACGTTAGTCCAATAAAAAAGGTATCACTACGCACTGCTATACTCTGATTTTGAGAGATATATATATATATCAGGCCTGGGATGCATAAAAGTGCGACAGATGTCATTTGCATATCCTACCCAGAATTCCTTGCTGCATATTCATTGAATTGCTGTGATGTGCAAGTGGCTTCTGCAATAATAAACTTAACTATATATTACTGTAAATCTCCAAATAGTTATTTGGGAAGGTAAATAAAGTTAAAGAAAACAGTATTTCCCCCCCCCCCCCACTCCGAGCATATCACAGAACTCCACAGCAATAAAACTCGTAGTAATGTGCACTGTGTATGAGCCGTATCACAAAAAAGTAGTAAAACTGGGGGTGGGTGACACCAACTCTAGTAAAGCCACTGGATACACACAGTGGAGGTCTTGCATGTACACCCGAGGGATGCGCATGAATGCAATGAGGGTCACAGTTTGATGCACTGAGGGACGCACAGGCACAATTCCTTAATAGTATTAATAGTAACCTTGCTTTTCGCCAACCCACCTAAAATTAGCCCTGTCAGAATAATTAATGAATTTTTTTAAAGAAATTTAAAAAAAAATTCTAGAATATTGCATGGGGTATGCGTAATCTTGCTGTGTCTGTCTGATACTGTTTGTGTTATTAAACCTAATACTACAGATCTTCTGTAGCATAGATATTTTAATCTTCTGATTTGGTATTGATTCGGACTATAGAATAGGAGTCTTTACTCTCAGAAGGCTGTTTTGTAAATGGAATGTGACTCCAATAAAGACGATTTTGCTACATACTGCAGTACTTTTTCTTTTTAGTCGTGTTCTTTCAGATTGTGACTTGATAGAATTTTATTTTAATATGTAACTTTCTGCTAGTGAATTAAAAATAAAGGCATTTTATATATTTACACTGAAAGTGAGCCGTTTAACCTTTTTTCTTTGTTTTTTTTTTTACATATTTTTACGCAGGCTATCCATTCTGTAGCTTGGCACCATGAAGGGAAACTGTTTATCTGTAGTCATTCAGATGGCACCTTAACCATTTGGAATGTACGGTCCCCTACCAAGCCCATTCAGACAATCGTACCACATGGTAAGAGGCTGGATTATTATATATTATTTCTTCTTTGCAGATTACATTGTGCCTGTTTTGTGATTATTTTCTGATCAATATTGCAATGCCATATGGATTTACCTAAGGTATGACTCCATGTGGGTCTCCATATTTGATCACCTTTTGAGGGGTATGACATGGCTCCATGATGCATTATATATGTAGTTCGTATCCCCACACTCTGTCATGTAACGCTAGCAAGCCTGCAGTACAAGATTGAGAAGGCTGTATTTAATGCCTTGACCACACCATTTCTAAGAGTAATTCTGTCGTTGTGTCCTAAAATAAACGTATCACAGAGATACAGGACCTAAAAATTGGGGCTGCCCCACTGAACCCAGAGCAGTTTTGGGAGTAGGGGGGTTTCTCTAATGGAATAAGTGACCACTGTTTTAGATGAAGATATATCCTGCAACAAGTACTTGATGGGTATCTGATATCAAAACCTGCTCTGTAATAAAGTTTGATAAAATCCTCTTTTTTAAAAAAAAAAAATGGTTCCTGTTTTTCACTGCTATGTAGAAAATGATTTTGACTAAATTCGATATGAATGTGTTACAATATATACCCTGTTGCTTCTGCTCATTATTGTATTTTGTTAGCTGCTTATTTTAAATAAAGTACGTTGAAGCGTATGGTATGCCATGACCAAAAATTTTTTTGGGAACTGTGGGAAATCGCATTGCAAGGTTTTTAACAATAGTTTTGAGAGACCTAAGCAAGTTTAATGTTGTAAAAAATTAAATAATACGGAGTTTGTAAAAGTATCAAGTGTGAAGAAAATTTAAGAGAATTTATGAGGTGTATCAAAGAATAATTCTGAAGGGATCTTGGGTGGAGTGCTCAAAAGGGAGGGGGTAGAGGAGAAGGGAATGGTAAAGGAGAGGTTGGACTATGGCAAAGCTGAATCGGACAGGTTAGTGTGGGAGGGAGAACAAGAGATTTGACAAAGATGGGACCGGATGGGTGGGAAGGAAAAGATTGAGAAATTGGAATATGGGAGAATAAAGGAGGAAAGTGAATTGGGGTTGAAATAATGTTGCTTGAGCAAGGGAGTGATAAGCCCCATACTGTATCAATTAAAGGAGCCATGTCCAGAACAATTTGTCCTTGGATTTGTGGTTTGGGGCTGCTTCTTGTAGAGACAACCGTACAGGTTGAGTATCCACTCTCCAAAATGGTTGGTACTAGAAGGGATTTGGATGTTAGAATATTTGCATAAGATCTGGGGGATGGGACTATAGTCTAAACAAATTTATCTAGGTCTCCTGTACACCTTTTATGCCCTATTTTTTAAATCTCTTTTGCTGCCCATTTCACTTTTGGTGTCATGTCTGCATTCAAAAGTTTGGATTCTGGAACAACTCAGATTTCGGATAAGAGATCCTTAACCTGTAGCAATGTCTGTCCGCTATATTGCTGGAGAAAGTTCCACTTTGGGTGTAATTTTAAGTATTCGATTGTGTACCAAGACAGTGACACACATAACTTGTCAAGCCACAAATGCCTTGATTAAAGTGTATTCCTAATCTATAGTCTAAGTATCACACTGCTTGCGCATGGAGAGAAGACAAAAACCTACATTTGGCAAGCTACTCATTTGAGTAGATGGAAGTGCACCTTGAATGGGCAGCATCTCAAATCTAGATGCTATAGCCTTATTATCTGTGTGGTTTGAACTTTGCTTTGTTAGCCTTGCACATGACCGATGACTGTTTATACTAGACTTCTTGGTACATCAGCAGAAGTGTGCTGCAAGAAACCACAGCAGGGACATGATCTGTCACAGTCAAGGAAACGTCAAGTACCACATCACAATGTCATAAGCCTCTTCTTTCGCCATTACTATCTCATGTCCTTATAGAATGTGATCTATTCCTCTGACCCTATTTAGGAAGTAATACAACATATTAAAGCTACCCATGTTTGATTTGAAAGTAAACCAGTTCTTGACCACGTGGGTTCCCCGTTGTTTACCAGTTTGTGCTATTTTCAACTCAAAAAAAACACGGCATCATTCGATCTTGTAGTTTATAATTTATTGAAGAGCTTTTCTTCTGAATAAAGCCCTAGGAAGGCACAGCTGCAGAGAGACATGTTATCTTGGAGAAGTCTGTGTGATCACTGGTATGATGAAAAGGTATCACTTATTGACAGCAGCCATGGCAGCATCACATTAAAATTTAATTTGACGCATTACATAACAATGGCAAACACTGTATTGCACAATATTCAGCAAACACGTGAAGAGGACAAGCCTCCTGTACATTTTTCCCCAGGAGGATAATTTTGAATAGAAATGCTTACAGGGTTATTCAGAGAGCACCGAAATGTGGCTGACATTTCAGTGCCCTCTCTTTCCCTGCACTTCGGGGAATCAAAGATCCCCACCCTGCGGTGTATTCAGCAAGCACCGCAGGACCTCGGCGTGCAGGGAAAACCAGCCGCAATTTTTTTATTTTTTTGAGAAAGGATTTTACCAAGAAGGATTTTACCAAGAAGGATACATTGAGACTTCTCTCGTTTTCAAGTATGTCCTGGGTGGCGATTATGTACCGTTAGGACACTTACTGCAGAGACGCTCTTGCCGGGATCGAATCTGTGTCTCCACGGTTATAGAGCAGTGATGTTACCTCTACTCCACCCAGCCTGACAAAAACCCACCGGCACCGCTGGTAAAACTACGCCGGAAAAAGCCGGCGAGTCGCCAATCACAGTGCAGAGCAACCGCCGGAAAAAAAGCCGACTAGCTGACGAACGGGGTAAAAAAAATATACATTTGGGAGTTTTAATATTGAAACGCTGTTTGCAAAAAACTACTGAACGAAAATGTCTGGAATTTATACATAATATCCAATGAATGATAATAAAAAGGTCTGTTAAGGAAAAATGATTTAAAAAACTTTTTTTGCTGAAAAATGCCTAAAAGATCCTAAAAAAATGTAGAATTGGCCTTTTTACTGCAGAATAAAATAATAAACGGTTTATTAGATATTGGATTAAAACTGGAATGTTTTTAACCTTGAAGCCCATGGGATTCGCCTGAATAAACCTGGAGAATGTAACCACCGAACAGCAGAGCATTTCACTGACATTCCTCAGCTGTTCGGAGTTCTCTGAATAGATTAACCATTGGTTCTCTATGGGGGATTTCACTGCCCTCGAACAGGTACTGTATGTGCAGGCAATTTGCTGAATTGCCTGCTCTCTGAATAGCCGAATGGCCACAAAATTACACCGTGCACTGTACACTGAATTTCAGTGTCCGGTTACATTTCGGGGGCCAGATCGGCTCTCGGAGTAACCCCTTGTAGTCTTTTTATGGCTGCCCTTACATGAGACCACGCAGTTTTAACCACTTCAATGCGGAGGATGCGCTCAGCGCGTCCTCCGCATTACTGCTGGTATGCGGAGGACGCGCTCAGCGCGTCCTCCCATTGGGGTCAGCGTTCGGCCGGGTTCCGGCCGATCGCTGGCCCCCCCGGTGCGGGCTGACATCCTCGATGTCTGCCCAGCATCCGGAACCGCAGCTGCTGAAATTAGGTGTCATCGCGGCAGCGCGATGACACCTAATTCAGGCGCCCCCCCCCCCCCGCATGTGCGGAGGAGGCGCCTGAAAGGGGGGGGGAGGTCCTTCGGACCTCTCTCCCTCCCGATCGGCTGTGTTGCGGGGGTTAACCCAGGCACCATTTGGAAGGGCACAGCCTGCCCTTCCAAATGGTACCTGGCATTAACCCCTGGGGAGCTGGATCGCGAATCGGCGCTGAAAAGCGCCGGTTCGCGATCCTTTCCCGGAGCTGGCCGACATCTTGGATGTCGGCCAAGCCTCCGGGAACTCCCCCTGAGGACTGGCGTCATCGTGCATAGCACGATGACACCAGTCCTAGAGTTAACCCCTAACTGCCACCAACGGTGGAGATAGGGAGTTCCAATGAACTCCCTATCTCCCGATCCATGGCAGCTAGGGGTTAATGTTGTGTATGGTTGGATCGGCCAGAGCATGGCCGTTCCAACGATACCAAACTCGAATGTGAAAAAAGTTTTTTAAAAAAAATAAAAATTAAAAATAAAAATATATTTAAAAAAAATTATAAAAAAAAAATATTTTTTTTTTTCTTTTTTTGGTTTGTTAATGCAGCAATATTGTTCCCATTTCAATTATAATGTGAACAATGATGCTGCACTAACGATTTTTGTATGCGGTGCGTTTGTTAAAAATCGCGTAATTTTCCCCCAAAAAAAATGTAACTAGACCCCCATCTCTAATTTTTTTAACACCGCACCCCATACAAAATATAACCGCAATTGCTCGCATGTTAAAATGTGAAAAAAAAACACTTTACACGTTGTAAATTATTGAAAAATCCTATTTTATTGCATTTTTTGTTATAATATACAGACTTGTCATGGCGTATACATATAATAATGACATATTATGAATCTACCGAGTCTGGCGGAAAGAACGATATATAATATGTCTGGGTAATATACTAAAATAAGCCTTCAAAACACGTTTAAACATGATGAGCAAAACCGGTAAAAATGACCTCAGCACAGAGGTGTGAAAAGCCTCAGCAGCGAAAGGGTTAATCATAAAGTCAGAATGGTGGTATTTGGCTTTATCCTACCTACGTTTGCCATGCTAAAACATGTCTAGCAGGATTATGTGTAGTGCCTCCTTGGTGTCCCAGATTTGAGGCTGTCCAGCAGTTTCTGCTGCCCCCCCCCCCATTTTTGCCCCTTCCTATAAACTATTTTGGGAGCTTAACTAGAGCTCTGCTCTAGATGATTCCAGAGAGATGGGCTCATAGTTTGCTGAACAGATTTCAGTTCCTTTGACATTAGTCATATACAAAAACAGAATTTCTCCAATGACAGCACCTGAAACATGTTAGAATTTATTACTGCTGTTACAGGTAAAAGGTAGAAAGAAAATAAATGTTATTGTCCCCCCCCCCCCATCTTCTAGTATAAAAGGTTTAACGAGTAATTCTACTAACAGCATATACAGTCAGGTCCAGAAATATTGGGACATCGACACAATTCTAACATCTTTGGCTCTATACACCACCACAATGGAGTTGGAATGAAACAAACACAATGTGCTTTAACTGCAGACTGTCAGCTTTAATTTGAGGGTATGTACATCCAACTCAGGTGAACGGTGTAGGACTTACAGCACTTTGCAGATGTGCCTCCCACTTGTTAAGGGACCAAAGGTAATGGGACAGAATAATAATCATAAATCAAACTTTCCCTTCTTAATACTTGGTTGCAAATCCTTTTCAGTCAATCACAGCCTGAAGTCTGGAACGCATAGACATCACCAGATGCTGGGTTTCATCCCTGGTGATGCTCTGCCAGGCCTCTACTGCAACTGTCTTCAGTTCCTGCTTGTTCTTGGGGTATTTTCCCTTCAGTTTTGTCTTCAGCAAGTGAAATGCATGCTCAATGGGATTCAGGTCAGGTGATTGACTTGGCCATTGCATAACATTCCACTTCTGTCCCTTCAAAAACTCTTTGGTTGCTTTTGCAGTATGCTTTGGGTCATTGTCCATCTGCACTGTGAAGCGCCGTCCAATGAGTTCTGCAGCATTTGGCTGAATGTGAGCAGATAATATTGCCCGAAACACTTCAGAATTCATCCTGCTGCTTTTGTCAGCAGTCACATCATCAATAAATCCAAGAGAACCAGTTCCATTGGCAGCCATACATGCCCACGTCATGACACTACCACCACCAGGCTTCACTCATGAGGTGGTATGCTTAGGATCATGAGCAGGTCCTTTCCTTCTCCATTCTCTTCTCTTCCCATCACTCTGGTACAAGTTGATCTTGGTCTCATCTGTCCATAGGATCTTGTTCCAGAACTGTGAAGGCTTTGTTAGGTGTTGTTTGGCAAACTCTAATCTGGCCGTCCTGTTTTTGAGGCTCGCCAATGGTTTACATCTTGTGGTGAACCCTCTGTATTCATTCTGGTGAAGCCTTCTCTTGATTGTTGACTTTGACACACATACACCTACCTCCTGGAGAGTGTTCTTGATCTGGCCAACTGTTGTGAAAGGTGTTTTCTTCACCAGGGAAAGAATTCTTCGGTTATCCACCACAGTTGTTTTCCATGGTCTCCCGTGTCTTTTGGTGTTGCTGAACTCACCAGTGCGTTCCTTCTTTTTGAGAATGTTCCAAACAGTTGTTTTGGCCACCCCTAATGTTCTTGCTATCTCTCTGATGGGTTTGTTTTGTTTCTTCAGCCTAATGATGGCTTGCTTCACTGATAGTGACAGCTCTTTGGATCTGATCTTGAGAGTTAACAGCAACCGATTCCAAATGCAAATAGCACACTTGAAATGAACTCTGGGCCTTTTATCTGCACATTTTAATTGGGGTAATGAGGGAATATCACACACCTGGCCATGGAACAGCTGAGAAGCCAATTGTCCCATTACTTTTGGTCCCTTAACAAGTGGGAGGCACATCTGCAAACTGCTGTAAGTCCTACACCGTTCACCTGAGTTGGATGTACATACCCTCAAATTAAAGCTGACAGTCTGCAGTTAAAGCACATTGCGTTTGTTTCATTCCAACTCCATTGCGGTGGTGTATAGAGCCAAAGATGTTAGAATTGTGTCGATGTCCCAATATTTCTGGACCTGACTGTACAACATACAAAAAACCTCTATATAAAAAAACAACTATCTCCTACAAAGATGTGGGTGCAAGGGAACATGTAAGCAAATTAACCACTTGGATGCTGAGGACGCGCTCAACGCGTCCTCAGCATTCCCGCTGGTATGCGGAGGACGCGCTGAGCGCGTCCTCCCATTGGGGCCAGCGTTCGGCCGGGTTCCGGCCGATCGCTGGCCCCCCCGGTGCGGGCTGACATCCTGGATGTCAGCCACGCATCCGGGACCACAGCCGCCGGAATTAGGTGTCATCGGGGCAGCGGGATGACACCTAATTCAGGCGCCCCCCCCCGCATGTGCGGAGGAGGCGCCTGAAAGGGAGGGGGGGAGGTCCTTCGGACCTCTCTCCCTCCCGATCGGCGGCACACAGGGGTTAACCCAGGCATCATTTGGAAGGGCACAGCCTGCCCTTCCAAATGATGCCTGGCATTAACCCCTGGGGAGCTGGATCGCGAATCGGCGCTGAAAAGCGCCGATTCGCGATCCTTTCCCGGAGCTGGCCGACATCTTGGATGTCGGCCAAGCCTCCGGGAACTCCCCCTGAGGACTGGCGTCATCGTGCGTAGCACGATGACGCCAGTCCTGGACTTAACCCTTAACTGCCACCAACGGTGGAGATAGGGAGTTCATTGGAACTCCCTATCTCCCGATCCTTGGCAGTTAGGGGTTAAATTTTTGTATGGTTGGATCGGCCAGAGCATGGCCGTTCCAACGATACCAAACATGAAAGTGAAAAATTTTGTAAAAAAAAAAAAAAATGAAAAATAAAAATAAATAAAAAAAAAAAAAATTATAAAAAAAAAAAAAAAAATTTTTTATTTTTTTTGGTTTGTTAATGCAGCAATATTGTTCCCATTTCAATTATAATGTGAACAATGATGCTGCACTAACGATTTTTGTATGCGGTACGTTTGTTAAAAATCACGTAATTTTCCCCCAAAAAAAATGTAACGAGACCCCATCTCTAATTTTTTTAACAAGCGCACCCCATACAAAATATAACCGCAATTGCTCGCATGTTAAAATGTGAAAAAAAACACTTTACACATTGTAAATTATTGAAATACATATTTTATTGCATTTTTTGTTATAATATACAGACATGACATAACGTATACATATAATAATGACATATTATGAATATACCGAGTCTGACGGAAAGAACGATATATAATATGTCTGGGTCATATACTAAAATAAGCCTTAAAAACACGTTTAAACATGATGAGCAAAACCGGTAAAAATGACCTCAGCACAGGGGCGGGAAAAGCCTCAGCAGCGAAAGGGTTAAACAGCTTGCCTTTAGTATGTGTTGCGTTTGTGATGCATTTTGTGTATGGTTTAAAGGGATACTGTAGAGTTCCCAATTTTTTTGTGCTTAAATAATTATTAATGCTGCTGCCAGCCTCTGCCCAATTTTTATTTTTAACTTCTATTTTTGGTGATTTTTACTCACCTTTTGTCCCGCACCATGCTCGGCTCCTCTTCAACCCACTGAAGCTTTCCTGCACAATTTGCGCTCCTTCGCAACTTGTGTAGCGTAGGAACACAAATTGTGCACCATTGTAGGACTTGGACACTAGTCGTACGTACGTTCTGTAGCATCTGTGCTGAACAATAGATCAGAGCTACGCATGCATGTGCAGATCTGGTCGATCAGCTGGCCAAGTGTGACATTGGCACTAGTGACCGATCTGGTGATCGGCAACTGGGAAATTCAAAAATCCTGCCTGCTGATGACTCTGGTAGGGGTGGAGGAAACTCCTCCACTTCACCCTGTTCGAAATTCAAATGTCAGGTGGCGTTTCATTGATGAAACTTTGCTACAGTTTGAATTTCCCTTTTTGGATCACTGAACTTTTTCTGCCAACTGTGAGTGACAGCTAAACGTTGACACCAAGTCCCTGTCAAATGGAAAGTTCTTATAGTAAAGGTAATCGTTCTTCTGGGTTGCATATTAAAATAAATATTGTCCTAGTATTTTCTTGGATCTATAAAGTAGAAGTGGAAAACGAAAGGGACGCCTGGCTGATTTTTGTGAAATACGGTCTTTCTATATTGCAATACAACATTAAATTATAGAAGAATATCCGTGGCATGAGTTGTTCTTCCCCAGTCATGTACAATGAGGGTAAGAAAGAAGAGCCTTGGTCTGGCATTGTCATATTTCGTTGTTTCCGTTTGAGATCACTTTGTGCTTTGAGGCTTTATTGAATAAGCAGACAGCAGCTCGGTTGGAGCCGCGCAGGCCTGAAGGATATCTGCTCAGAATGTTATCCTTACGGTTTCCTTTTTAATTATTTATATTCTTTCCAACACTGTAGGGGTTACTCACTAAAGAATAACTGTTTGCTGCAGATGGATAGTTACGGTATATCATATTTAATGAAAGTTCAATGCCTTAACTTAGGCAAATAATTAAAAAGGCACTAAGTCAACAGCACACTCCAACTAACCATTCCTTTTCCAAACCTTCTCTACCTTGAGTACACATACAGGGTTATTCAAAGCGAATCAAAGTCACGGCACGTTAGGTGACTTTTCGTTCTCTTCAATTCGGTGCGACTCGGAGATCCCATTTCGGCAACCCTGCAGTGTATTCAGCAAGCACCACAGGGCCGTCGTAGTGCAGGGAAGAGCAGCCGCAAACCCGCCGAACACTCCCCGCAAAACCCGCCGAACGCACACACCGAAACCCGCAAAAAACATCTGGATCAACGCCACCGAACACGCTGGAGAAACCCGTGCAGCCACCGATCACAGCGCAGAACAGCTGCCAGAAAAACCCGACACCGCAGACGAATGGAGTGAAAAAAGAAAAAAACAGTGTGCTTGAATGTTTGAAAAGTGAAACGATGTTGGCAAAGAAACTACAGAACGAAAATGCCTGAAATTTACATATAAGATCCAATGAATGATAATAAAAAGGTCTGTTACAGAAAATAGAAAAAACAATTTAAAAAAAGTGGAAATTTTTTGCAAAAAAATGCCTAAAAGATCCTAAAAAATCTATAAAGATACTTTTTACTGCATAAAATAATCAATGGTTTATTAGATATTGGATTAAAACGGAAATATTTTTAACATTGAAGCCTATGGGATTCGCCTGAAATAAACCTGTTGAATGAAACCACCAAACAGCAGGGCAATTCGGCAACTTTTCACTGCTGGTTTGTGTTCTCTGAATAGACGAAGCATTGCTTTTC
This sequence comes from Leptobrachium leishanense, assembly GCA_009667805.1. Taxonomy (NCBI): domain Eukaryota; kingdom Metazoa; phylum Chordata; class Amphibia; order Anura; family Megophryidae; genus Leptobrachium; species Leptobrachium leishanense. The sequence continues at coordinate 301,539,296 of CM019066.1, read as the reverse complement.
TATGGGGATTTCACTGCCCTCGAACAGGCACTGTATGTGCAGGCAATTCGCCAACATTTGGCGAACTGCCTGCTCTCTGGATAGCCGAATGGCCAGGAAAGGTAAGCCTATGCTGAATTCCACTGTTAGTTTACCTTTCGGCCACAATTCGGATCTCTTTGAATAACCCTGATAGGCTTTTGTCTCCAGTCAAATATATATATTTATTTTACAGTGCTTGAATGTCTTTTTTGATACAAAGATTGTCATGGTTGCAAGAATATTTACATATAAGATCCAATGAATGATAATAAAAAGGTCTGTTACAAAAAATAGAAAAAATGATTTAAAAAAAACTGATCTTTATTTTTGCAAAAAAATCCCGAAATTGGGCAGACTAGATGGGCCGAAAGGTTCTTATGTGCCGACATTTTCTATGTTTCTAATAACGATGGCAGCAGAAGCTTCGTCAATGAAGTTTCTCCTGCCATAGTTTGAAGTTCCCTTTTGTGAAACACTGATGTTTTCTGTGGTCGCAACAATGCAGACGTTCGATGTTTGCAATTTATGGCAGACAAAGGCATTTGCTTGTTCATAAGATGTATGTAATCATGGAAAAATAAAACGCCTGGATTGATCGATTTGATATGCAGATGGACAATCCAGTGAGTAAATTCCATGCTAGAATCTCTTCGATGTCATTTTCAGATGTAGATGAGTTGACATTCCCCTTCAGAGACCTTCATCTCATATACAAAGTCACCTAGCCTCCCCACCCCACTGGAATAGAATAGAGGCAGAAAAAAAACAAGTGTTCAGTAAAAAATGTAACATACTTGGAATTTTTTATTTTAGTCACCTCTCTGAAGGGAAAATTGCAGATTTTTAAAGATGACTCCTCTAAACAGATTCTTGTGGCAGATTGATGAGGAACAATTTCGAAACACATTAACTTGTCATTTTGTGAAGCTTTTGAAATCCTTACCTGCTAATAGGTGCACAATATTTTTTTTTTCTCCTTGAAAAAAATATTCTATTGATGGCTTTTAAAACTTTTATTTTGTCTTAAAGGAAAAATGATAATTTAAAAGTCATGACAAAAAACTGTAATATAAAAAGAACCAGTCCCGTTTGTTAGGTCTCCCATCTGGAGAGAATCCGTGACTTGGAGAAGCTCCTGCTCCTTACTGTAACTTGTCTTTTTATATTTATTGTATGCATTTTACCTTTACTCGTACATTGTGACCTTTTTACCAGATCTTTCATGTCAAAAAATCTCAAACTTAAAAAATAAGAGTAATAGGAGTAAAGACGGTTTAACATGACTCAAATAGAGATGTGAATTTGAAATCTGTTCTTCTGTTGTACTTCTATTTTCTTTCTTCCTCACTGGGTACAAAAATATTTTGACTGGGCATACCAGCTGTGTCCTCTGTTGGACTTTATAGAGATCTGTCTTAAGCCCGTCTCCCTCCAGACTTCCAAGAAGGAACCGTATGTGTCGCCCTTTTCTCCACCCAGGTCCTTACCATATGCAGCTCTACAATCGGATTCATGTTCAAGCATGGATGTTAACCTCCCTGACGGTATTCCCGAGTGTGGCTCGGGGTTAACCTTTTGTACCTAAAGCTGTATCCCCGAGCCACACTTGGGCTGGATACTTACATGTCCTGCGCTCACTCGCTGATCCCCGCAGTCTCCTCCAGCCGCTCACAACATCACACCGCCTGGATTTCTTCTCGCGAGGAGTGAACCAGGAAGAGTGACATTGTGATCGGCTGCCGTGTGACTGCGGGGACAGCGAGGGAGCGCAGAGACATACAAGTATTGGCCCGAGTGTGGCTCGGGGATACCGTTTTCCGTATTGAAATTTAACCCCCGAGCCACACTTACACCGCTAGGGGGCCAAATTAATTGTACCGATTCTGACATATAAAATATGTCAGAATCGGACCGCCAGGGAGGTTAACTGCTGTTAACGGTTTATTAGATACTATGAATATGTTCTGCCTTCGTAGTCCAAAAAAGTGCTTCCGAATTCCCTAAAACACCAAATCAGGGCCGAGTTATTAGTAGATGCCAGCTTGCCGGACCTGAAATTTTTCTGGAAATGTAGAAACATATGGTAAGGATCATTCGTATATGATTTATTTATATTTAAGAAAGACACATTAGATTGAGGCATTCCAATTAAGAATCAAATTGTTCACCTCCCAATAAATTCGCTTTTTAACTGACGTATTTGGCTCTACCCTGTCTTTACTAAATATTTGCAGAGATGGAGAAGCGTCATTGGCCAAGAGCACACTGAATTTTGAAGAGTATCTGGGATGACTTACCGTGTACAGCTTCTTTTTTTTTTTTTATTTGCATATTCATGTTTTAAAATATTGGCTATATAATAGATGGGAGGTCACTTTCACACTGAAGTATCCCTTTAAGAGAATATGTATCGTACTACTGTGACAAACCTAATGGGGACCAAACAGGAGAAACGATCAGCTGGGAAATTGAGTTTTTAGACTATTTTAAATAGGAAATGAATGTAAATTTGAAAAAAGCTTGTTATAGTATGCTGAACAGTTAACAAATGCGATCCCTTTTAACCTCCCTGGCGGTCTAGTTTTTTAAATTTTCGTGTCTAAAAGCGCCTCAATTTTTTTTTAAAGGAAATGTGTTTTTGTACATAGTTAGCCTGTAATAATTAGGAATCACGCATTGAAATCCGTGCAATCAAGAGTTCTTACTGGTAAAATCCTTTATAAATAAATAAATAAATAAATTAAATAAAATAAAAAAATAGTAAATACACGGAGTCCGATAAAGTTTGAAACCCAAAATAATAATTTATTATCCCAAAAATAATTATCCAAAATAATGCAAATAAATGATATTCAATAAAATAAAAAACAAAAAACACTGAAATCGGTCTGAAAACAAGGGTAAGAGGATGTATGGTCTATTTCTTATCCTGTAGTGCCACCCAGTGGCCGTTCATAAACATTGCACTTTGGATTACAGTATTTTATGAATTGTTTGTTTGCTGCTGGTCCCGCCCCCTGCACCATGTGACTCACAGGGAGCCTTCCAGGAAGCAGCTCGCCACGATCACACTGCGGGGGACAGCGAGGGAGCCAGGAGGAGGTGAGTATGCATCCAGCCCCAGTGTGGCTAGGGGTTACCGTTCACGGTAGTGAAATTTAACCCCGAGTCACACTTGGGAATACCGCCAGGGAGGTTAAGAAAAATGGGAGTTTTTTGTAAAAAGCAGAATACAGACCTGTAGTACGGTTACAGTGAAGACTATCTCAACCTTTCACTTTTATGATCTTTTTGAACAATGTTTGTTTGATTTTCTTGACTTCTTCATTTTGCTGAATTTCTCACATGACATGTTTTTTTTTTACTCGTTAAGGTAAACAAATAAAGGATGGGAAAAAGCCAGAGCCTTGCAAGCCTATCCTCAAAGTGGAATATAAAACGACAAGATATGGGTGAGTACACTTAAAATTAATGAAAAGCTCTGTTTTGATTCGATCGAGGTTATTCAGAGAAAGGTGAAAAACAGGAGAATTGGCAGGAGAATGAGCAATGTAGACCATATAGCCGATTTGGAAAGTGAGATAAATGGGAGAATTTTTCTGGTTTGGCTATTTTGACCTACAATTTTCACTTCTCCAGTCATTCTCCTGGTTGTCACCGCTCTCTGAATAACCCTGTATGTTTTCCATGCCGCTCAAGGGCATAATGACCAGAGGTATGGAGACGTGACCTAACCTTTTGGATAGCCTGGTCTGTGAACTATCTGTGTATGCTCTAATGCAATTCTAGTCCTAAAGTCCCTCTAACAGGTCAGGTTTTCCAGATATGTGAAGCACAGCACAGGCGATATGATTTGCTGCTCAGTGATTGCAGGATTCAGTCTGCATTTCCCCAAGGTAATTCTCAAAACCAGGCCTGTCAGGGATACTTGAGGACCAGGTTGGGAAGCACTGCTTTACTGTGTTTTGCCAGTAATATGTGCTCAGAAGCCTGCTGATGTCAGTCACGCACAATGTCATCTTCCTGTATAAGACGGCTGCATCTGATCTCTGTCCAGTGTAGCTTGCCACCATTGCATTGGTCTGTGGATGTTGCGTTGTACAAGGCAATGTCTTAAAAGTGACCCTTGGTAATGAAACTGCTACAAAGACTCTTTAGTCAATATGTCAATGAAAGGGCCTTTTTAAAAGAATAATAAAAAAATAGAGCAATCCTACTGGTCTCTCCATATACTGATCATCGGCACAAGGGCCTTCTAAGGCGGACTGTCCACTGGCACCTTGGTCGGGCGACTGACTTGCTCACTTGATTACGGACGATACCATCAGCCAATCAGGGTCGTCCACTGGAAGCGTCTCTGAACGTCCCGGAGCAGCCGATGGACAGGCTGACGCACAGAAAAAAACAAACAAAAAGAAAACCCTGCTCCGTGGGGGGTGGGGGGGCGGGACCCACTGCAGAGAGAAAAACAACTGTCTGGTGCTTAAAGTTGAGTTTCAGCACCAAGGACAGCCCCTGCCCAAAGCAGGGGAACTTTTATCGAGTTTGAGAGAAAAAAAAAAGCCTAGCCTTTTTTTAAAGAGAAAAAAAACAGAACCTAAGAAACTCAATAAATAAGGCTTTTTGCTGCAGATTAAAAAATTGCTGAATAAAAAACAGTTTTTTTTTTACATTGAATCCTGTGGGCTTTGCGCACAGCAGTTTAACTGTACAATTAATCTTTTTCATGTTTCCCTGTGCAGGGCAGTTTAACTATACAATGCATCATTTTCATGTGAACTTGTACCAGATCGTCCGATTTCATCTGACCAAATTCAATTTAAATTGAAAGGGTAGCTATTCTGTTGTTGTATAAAATCGTCTGAAATCATCTGGTGGTCGGAGGCTGTGGATGAGGGCTGATCCACCTGTATGTTGTATGATTGGTCGGACGACTTCAGACTGTATCGGATGATGGCACAAATTCGTACCCAGTGGATGGCCAGCCTAATACTTCCATGTCAACCATTTGAGTGATGGATGGACTGGCACAGCACATCTGATTAGGATTTATAGACTAGTTTTACATTTGTTAGCCATTTGTACATTTATATTGTATACATGTAGATCTAGAGGATTACATTCTCTGAAAGTGCTGCATTGAATCTAAACATGCCAGGTTCACTTTTATTTGCATTCTTTTTAAAATTTAAAAATTTTATTCACGTATAACTACTCATAAGTAATTACGCTCCCGTATTATGAGCTTTTGTATGAAGTACACGTGGTTTGTTTGAATCACGGGCTGTTAAATATGCATTTGATTACCGCGATTAGTGATGGGAAATGTAAATTAATGTCTAATTTCTGAGCATTGTTCGCTAAAAGTCAGATATTTCTTGGTGCATCCAAAGTCTGAAATGATGTAATCTTATTTCAAATTTATATAGAAACCTAGAAAGATGTCGGCAGATAAGAACCTTTCGGCCCATCTAGTCTGCCCAATTACATGGATACTTTACTTGGATTTATCTTTTGTTTAGGATAGCCTTATGCCTATCCCATGCCTGCTTAAATTCAATTACTGTTTTGGCCTCTACCACTTCAACTGGAAGACTGTTCCATGTATCCACCACCCTCTCAGTAAAATAATGCTTCCTGATGTTACTTTTAAACCTTTGCCCCTCTAATCTAAGACGATGTCCTCTTGTTTTGCTACTTTGTTTCCTTTTAAATATACTCCCTTCCTCTACCTTGTGGATTCCCTTTACGTATTTAAATGTTTCTATCATATCTCCTCTGTCTCGTCTTTTTTCCAAGCTGTACATGTTAAGATCATTAAGCCTTTCCTGGTAACTTTTCTCCTTCAAGCCGTACACCATTTTAGTAGCCCTTCTCTGAACTCTCTCTAAGATGTCTATATCCTTCTGGAGATACGGTCTCCAGTACTGCACACAGTACTCCAAGTGAGGTCTCACCAGTGCTCTGTACAGTGGCATGAGCACTTCCCTTTTCCTACTGCTAATACCTCTCCCTACACAACCAAGCTTCTGCTAGCATTTCCTGCTGCTCTATTACATTGACTACTTACCTTTAGATCCTCTGAAATAATGACCCCTAAATCCTTTTCCTCAGATGTTGAGGTTAGGACTGTATCAAATATTCTATATTCAGCCCTTGGGTTTTTACGTCCCAGGTGCATTATCTTGCACTTATCCACATTAAAACTCAATTGCCACAGCTCCGACCATTTTTTTAGTTTACCTAAATCATTTGTCATTTGGCTGATCCCTCCAGGAACGTCAACCCTGTTGCAAATCTTTGTGTCATCAGCAAAAATACATACTTTTCCATTAATACCTTCTGCAATATCACTAACAAAAATATTAAATAGAATAGGTCCAAGTACTGACCCCTGAGGTACCCCACTGGTAACAAGACCTTGCGCCGAATAAACTCCATTTACCACAACCCTCTGTTGTCTGTCACTCAGCCACTGCCTAATCCATTCAACAATATTGGAATCCAAGCTCAAAGATTGCAATTTATTGATATGCCTTCTATGCGGAACAGTATCAAAAGCCTTACTGAAATCTAAATAAGCAATGTCTACTGCACCACCTGTGTCTATTATTTTTGTTACCCAATCAAAAAAATCAATAAGATTAGTTTGGCATGATCTCCCTGAGGTAAACCCATGTTGTTTCTGATCCTGTAATCTATATACTGTAGAAAGGTTCACCCCAGACAAAGGTTTTTCTTTCTAATACCAGTTTTGAGATAATTTAAAAAGGCATGCTGGTTTGTTCTCCACATAGTGTGAGATGCATCTTGGGTAAATATTAATATTTAGAAATTACTCCCCATAGTGTGCACCATTGTGTCTCTATACAGTGCATCATGCTGAGAGATCTTGTTTCTTGACTGATCTGCTACACTAGAACTCATGAGGTGCATAGAAGAATAAAGTAACACTTATGTTTATTTAAATGCAGACTTACTGGTATCTTCACAAGGCCAGTGTAAGGATTTTTGTTTACACGGGTGAAGATGTACTCTTCTGATACCCCCACCCCGTGCCAAGCCAATCGGCACCTCCTCCTAGCAATGCATACCAGAGCTCCACAGCAATAAAATTCACAATGTAGTGTGTGTCTGGGGGACAGTATGTTTCAATGCTCTGGATTCTTCGATGCACTTGATGCCAGCACCCCTCCCTGCGCACATACACTCTCACTGCCTGCTCCCCTTCCTGCGCACACACACTTGCACTGCCAGCCCCCTTTCTCTCACTTCCAGCCCCCCCCCCGCCTCTCCATCCTTCTTGCTGAGCATTTGATAAGAGGATCAGACACAAGGGAAAGGCATGGTCCTGCCTTCACTACTGCAGATGATCGGCTGTGAAGGCTGCCTGTCTGGCTTCTATGGCATTGAGCGATCGCATGGGGCAGAGGTCTGAATCTCCAGTCTGTGGCTGGGAATTTTGATTTTTTTTTTTTGTGCCCCAGCGCTGTAAGTAGCAGCCTGTGCTTCCTTATAACAAGCGCTGGCCCTGTATCTGCAACATGTTTAGAGACTGTTTATGGTGACAGCAGGGAAAATCAAAAGATAAATGGGCCAGACCGCAGACCACCTGCTTATAAGTAAACTTTAATCCCTGTTCTGTTTCTGGATTAAAGGATTCCCAAAAGAGGGAGTGTCTGAATGGGGTTGAGTGATTAAATTGGGGTCTTCAGGGTTTATGTGCCATTGATTTCTGCTAGTCTGGTGCACCAAAATTAAAATTTCAGGCCGATAACGAAACCGAAAATGTAGGCAGAGATCAGCCGAAAACCGAAAATCAGTCATCTGAACCTGGACCTCCAGGCCTAGGCGAGCACAGCTCGGCTGGGCTTCTAGGGCCCAGGTTTGGGTGACCCCACACGCTCTGCTCCTTCCTTATTGCGGCGTGTCCGGAGACCAGCAGGGTGGCACACCGCAGATTCCACACTACAGCAGGTCTCCTGGCTTAGAGCCCATGTCCAGGGAGGAGGGGCTGTGCTGTCCTCCCGGGCCTATGGTGCGCACATCCCTACAGTGACGAGGGGAGCCGATCCCCGGTCTTGCCTGTAGTTTCCTCTGCTGGGAGTACTGGCGCATACTGCCAGGAAAAAAAAAAGCTCTGGTTATCGGTAATATTGGCAGTGTAGCAGGCCAATACTGATAATAGGGGGGGATGCAAAATATCTGCCCGATCGGTGGTATCGCAAATCTGTCGACCCCCCCCCCTAATTTTTTCATTCATTCTGCAGATCATAGCTTTTCTAGGTTGATTGGGATCTATTGGTGGACAACTGTTTTCAGGCCTTTCCAGAAAGAAATGTTCAGTTAGGTTCACGCCTGGGCTCTGTGCGGGTCACTCAAAGTTCAGGGTTCTCCCTTAACCGCTGATGCGTTGTCTTGGTTGTGTGCTTGGGGTCATTGTCCTATTGGAATGTGAACCTTTTGACTCAGAGTCCCATGATGTTTTAAATTGAAGTGCAACCTTCATTTTATCAGACCAGAGAATCTTGTTTCTCCGTCTTTTTAGTTTCAGCAGTGATTTTGACAGCCCTAGCTCTAGGAACGTCTGATTCATCGAAATTGCTCCAAGGTTGTGGATAATGGTAGATGCACTAGTGTTTACATTGTGCGAAATCAAACTATTGAACGTACTGGATTGACACTAGGCAGGAGGATGAAGCACAACAAAGATACCAAATGGGATCTTTCTTGTTTACAAATAGTCCATGAGTACTTTGGGAACAAACTTCCCTAGAATGAGCTAGAGTTACATGGAGCACCAGGGCCTAGCAGTGAGAATTGAGACAAATCTCTTCTAAAGCTTATTGGTGCCCACTAGCAATTAGACCGCACACCTCCGTCTCTTACTTTTTAGGACGTCCCTTGCCTTTAAGTAGTTTATTAACCTCCCTGGCGGTCTATTTATTGATTTTGAAATGTCTTGTCTAAAAGCGGTCAATTTTGTAATTTTTTTTGCCCTCCCTAGCGTCATTCCGAGTGTGGCTCGGGGTTAAACTCCAATGCTGGAAGCGGTAACCCCGAGCAACACTCGGGATGCCGCTGGATACATCACCTCTCCCTGCGCTTCCTCAATGTCCCCAGCTTTTTCCTTCGGCGATCGCGACCTCATTACTTCCTGGTTCCTTCCTCGCGAGAAGGAATCCAGGAAGTAAAACACCGCGATCGCCGGAGGAGACTGCAGAGATCAGCGAGGGAGCGCAGGGAGAGGTGATGTATACAGCCCGAGTGTGTCTCGGGGTTACCGCTCTCAGCGGTGAAATTTAACCTCGAGATACACTCGGGAACACCGCCAGGGAGGTTAATACACTGATATAAACTAGGCTTTGAGTATGACCTTGATTCTGACCGAAGTGTAACCCAAACCCTACCTGCACTTTGTTCATGCGATTTTCCAGTAAAATTATTTTTAGATATTTAAGTCTAATGGTAAATATATAATTGGGTGGAATAAAAAGTCTGGCAGACTCAGTATGCCATTTGTGTTCCAGAATATGGATTACATTATTTTTTAGGCTGTACAGACCGCAGTACCTAGTATCCGTAATCCTATTCAAAACATTCGAGTGCACCGCTACTGCAAATTGCATAAAATTCTAGTGCGTAGGAATAAACGTTATTCCAAGGACTCGGCCTTTCCTAACAATGATTCCGTTAAATCAGCTATCACAGCAAACTGATTAAAGCAGAATGCGTTTATAGAGCTTTCAGATTCTATTTAGGTTAATGCAGTCACTGATATCTAATGCAGAAGAATAGCCGTGAAGGTTAAATGTGAGGACATCATCTTTTTTTTTTTCTCTCAGTCTTCCAATCGTTTCAGCTAAGCATTAATGGGATCAGGTAGACGTTGAATCAGTGTATTCACATTGTAAGTGCGGGGAGAACCTCAATGTTTCCCAGCCGAGAATGCACTTACGGCCAATCAAATGCAGGTGACAGACAAGGTGAAGTTGATGATCATAAACTGGAAAATGGAAAGAAAAACAAAATTCTAATGCAGGGAGGAGATAACATTCATAGTTTTATTATAGCTTTAAGAACTATCAGTAATTTGTTTAAAAAATAATTGTAGCTGATTTCAAGAATTTTGCACTTGAATTTCTTGCTTTTCAGCATTTATCTGGCTTCCCATTTCTGGATCAAATAGTTGGTATATCATTTTTAGTTTGCGTTACATTAACGAAGTATATTAAATTTTATTAACCATTCTAGATAAACGGAGTCATAAAATGTAGATGAATGAATATATATTATTCATCAAGCATATTTTCTTTTTCAATACTTCCATGATCCATAGGTTCACTACGTTGGTTCAGATTTCCAAGAGGAAGTATTTTCTATGTAGCAAGAAAGATATATATATATATTATTAATTACCCCATCTTTTAGATGGAACCTTACAAAGTCTGGCACAGCACTCATGGGTCTTTTTTCTATTTTTTGGAGAAAGTATTTTACCAGGAAGGATACATTGAGATTTCTCTCGTTTTCAAATATGTCCTGGGTGGCGAGTATGTACTGTTAGGTGTCTTGCCCAAGGACACTTACTGGAGAGGAGCTCGCTGGGATCAAATCCATGTCTCCACAGGCTCTCTCCATGCAGAGCAGTGATGTTACCTCTACTCCACCCAGCCGGTGAACTTGTTCACTTAAATACTGTGGACAATGTTCCTTTCTGGACGGTACTGTTCTTAATATAGTTAATTAATAATAGTTGTATTTACACCTTGTAGATCTAATTTTTATCACGCTTGCGGAACCATATTTTGAATTTTAGGACTGTTTTTTTAAATGTTATTGATACATGATGCTGCAGCATGTTCTCAGACTTTTTTTATTTTAATATTTTTACTACTGGTTATCCCCTATTCAGTTAATGAAATGATGCAAAGGTGCCCAAAGGACAAATGAGAAGCATTTTATTTTGTTCCAAGTTTAAATTGTTGAGCAGATTTAAAACCTGATCTACGCATAGCATTTGCAGAGCATTACTGTGCTCATGGAGAACGAAACAGCCATAATAATTTTGATAAATCCCATTAAAAAAAAAAAAAAAATTCTGTGCATGGGCTTCGGTACTTCATTATTTATCCCTGTGTCTTACAAAGTTGCTTACAGTTGCAGTGCTGCGCAAAAGTTAAAGGGACACTCTGGGCACTATGATTACTTTAGCTTAATTGGTCATGGTGGTTGCCTCCTGCCTGCCACTTTTTTACCCTCCACCCCTTTTATTTAAATGCGATGACAGCTCGTGAAAGTAGAAGCCTTACCCTGTTCTGGAGGCTCACAAATCAGTAGCCATCTGGATAACTTCCTGCGAAGTGTACCATGATGGGCCTCGTTTTCCTGGAATCCTAGAATAGAAAAAAAGCTGGTATGGTTTAAGAACTACGGTTTATGCCTTTTTATGTTTGTAAAATTCCATAAGTCCCAATTTACCATAAGTTACCCACATATGTCACAATCTTAAAAATCTTCCCTGTGATTACATGTAACGTGTTGAATGCTTTGCATATTTTTTTTTAAGGTTTCTTTCATACCATTGTATGAAGGAGCTTGTATATGCAGTTGTACCTATAATATAAATCCGAGAATAAATGTAATGAAGATGCTGATAAAGGCATGTGCAGTTTCTAATTTGTTTGGTATTGTTTGTCGACTAGATCGCCAATTTGTGTGTGTGTGTATCCTCATAGGTTTTATTTTGTTGATCAGGAAAATGTAAGGCGTATAGAAAAGTACACAAGTACAGAAGGATAGATAAAATCATTCCAGAACTGGTATTGGTTTTTTTAATTATTTTTTTAAACCATGAAAACCTTTTGAAAACAATGGTTTGTATAAAGATTTTTTTTAAAATTTGTAAGATCTGTTGACCATGTGATTTTCATAATCCACAGCAACTTGAGCATCTGACATGGTCGGTTCCTTGTATCAACTTCTTGTCAATAATTCATGAGGTAAATTGTTGCGAAGATGGCTAAATATTGAATAATATCTCATTAAGCAGCAATAATTACTTAATCAGGGCCTGCATACTTATCTTGCGAATGAAGCATTAATTTAGCAGTGATTTGCGCGTAGTGGCAATCACGATTTATATATGTATTGTAGTGAAGGCCTGCTCTGGAATAGGATTTTTGCTTCTTTACTTTTATTGTTTACTTAGAAAAAGAAGGAAAAGAACAAAAGGCATTTTCTGTGAAAGAAAATCCATGAACATGCAAGAAGTAACTAGACCAAGCCTGTTCAGTTCCTCAGCAGCTGCTGAATAGCTACATTGCAGCAGTTCAGTATGCTGCAGCCGTCTCACTGAATGCTTTGGCTGTGAATATTGAAGCAAAAGGGTGGAGGATTGCTTAATGAAAGGTGCGGTTTCTGCAATATCCACTGTTGTCCATTTTATTACCACTTTAGTGTTAATGATTACCACGCTCCAATAAATATTTGGTGTTTTGGTCCACCAAAGCTTCGAACTGAACATTTCCTTATTTGATTATTTGCCACATTCAGCTACTCTACAGCACCTCTCTTAGCTGCCAGTGCCAAGTTGCTAACTGCCACAGGCTTGCACAGTCACACCCTGACACACACACACACACACACACACACACACACACACACACACACCCCCCCCCCGCACCAGATGTGTGTGGGTGTGAATGTATATCTCAGATACAAACACTGGGGTGGCTGGTAGAATGCACCAACATCATTCTGCCAGGCCCCTCTGACTGGTAGTGTACAGGTAGTACCACAGGTACGTGAGCAGAGTTATAATGTACAGATGCTGCTGGTGCATTCTGCCAGCCGCCTCAGCCCCTTGGATACTGCCCCACAAAGCCAGCCCAGTGCTGGCTTCTGGTATCAATTAGAAATGATGGGGTTATTTATATGAGTACAAGTACTGGTGCAAATGCCTATTATCGGCACCGATACTACTATCGGTGTATCCCTAGTGTATAGCTATAGAAGGGTTTGTCTCTCTAAGCGGGTGTCTGGACCTGCAACGGGTTATTGCTGGTGGTGCTTGATTCTCAGCGACAGAGGATGTGGCAGACTGTAGAACATTGCTTTGCGGGGTCTGTTAGGTGTTATTTGAGCAGCAGGTGAGAAAGGTCTGGAGAGAATGAATGTGATGAGCAGAGCCTGTGATCCGGTACTCATTATGACGGTCACTGTGAACTGAACACCAGGTCTTAGCCAAAATCAGAGTGCGCCCCCCCAAGAAATAAAACTTGTGTATGGATCCAACCCTGCTATAAATAAAGGAGGAAAGTGTTCATCCCGTCAACGATGTTCTTCATTCTGCAATTCCATATCCAGGAAGCACAACCATTAAATTAAAATTATAGAAAGTCTTTGAGTCGTTGGCACCATATAGGAAGAGGATTTCCTCCTTACACTAAATTTAGATTTACCTTGGGAAGAAAGGAGGGGAGGGGGGGGGATGTTAACAAAATTGAGCACAGAACCACAGCAAATCTGTTAAGAATAGGTTGGAGAACATGAATGGAAGAAGAGCAGCTTCTCAATTAACCTCCTCCCTGACGGTTTTTCCGAGTGTGGCTCCGGGGTTAGCTTTCAGTGCTGAAAGCGGTAACCGTGAGCCACACTCGGGCTGCATACTTTACCTGTCCCTGCGCTCCCTCGCTGACCTCCGCGATCGCAGCGTTTTGCTTCCTGGTTCCCTTCTCGTGAAAACGGAACCAGGAAGTGTGACGTCGCGATCGTCTGGGGGCGACAGCGAGGGAGCACAGGAACAGGTAATGTATCCAGCCAGAGTGTGGCTCGGGGTTAACGCTTTCTGCAATGCATTTAACCCCGAGCCACACTCTACCACCAGGGGGCCAAATAAATTATTACGATTCTGACGTATAAAATATGTCAGAATTGTAACGCCAGGCAGGTTGAGGAGAAATTCTGTATGCATCCAGTTCTCATTCTTTATATTAAAAGCAATCTTCACTTTACTCTGTCCTACATTTCGATAAAACAAGTAGAATGATTACCGGCTTCGTAAATCATCTGCCTACACCGTTTAACAGATCTTCCATCTCTGCAATTAAGCGTGGTTATTTCTACTCTGTTTACTGAACTTAGTAGTATATGCAATACCTCCGAGTCTCTTTTCTCAATGGGGAAACGTAATTGTATATGAATTATTTTCACTAACCGTAATTATAAACTGGCCATGGTGGCTGAATACTGTCGGGTTAGCACCCTTGGCTTACAGAAATGCTTCAGCAATAATAAACATGTTCATTCATGCAACAGTACAAGTATATTAAAATTTGTGCTATTTTTTTTTTTTCTTTTGGTTCTTGTAGTAATAAAATGTATTTAGTATACAATATATCTACTACCAATTACATAAAGATATTCTTTTAAATCATTGGGGGAAAATCTTGCAAATTGAGTACCCTGCACTTTTGTGTGTGGGGGGGATTCTTTTCCTCCTCCTTTTTTAATCATTTCAATTGTTAAAATTCTTCTTTTACCAGACTTAAGACTTGCCTTTAAAATCTTTGTTATGCCCTTTCAACATCACATCTTCTCAATCATATGGAATGAGGATCTGTCGGTCATTATATTTTCAGGTGATATCTAGCCTTTGTGCTCATGGTTTACACTCAAAATTGTTGCTCTGTCGGAGGAACCTGGTTCCGGTAACCTGGTTACCAGAGATGGCAAAGCTAACCATTGCTAATGTTCACAAATGCAAAAAGTAAAACAAAATAACTGGTTGAAATCTGTGGATCATTTGATTTATTTATTTAAATAAGATCTTTAATTATTACATCATAATTATCAATTCATAAATTATAATTTTAAATGGTCTGAAAGCGATACTCGCTGTTTATACCCCTGCCTTTTAAAAAATACTTTCCTTTACCCCTTAACATCCGCCTTCTCACCTTTTAACCCTTGCATTAGGCTTCCTTCACACGTTTGTCTGTACATGGCATACTGCCGACTTTCTGCAGGGTGACTGGATGCTTAAGCGAGCACCAGCCAGTCCAATTTCAATGTGAGCATATTAAGAGCCATTGTTCGGAGCCATTGGCCGCTTCTGAAACCTATCCTGTAGCGGAGATGAGTTAATCTCCGTTACAGTTAGTAATTTTATATAGCGCCAGCATATTCCGCAGATCTTTAGGCTATGGTCACGCAGGCATTTTTGAGAGCTGAAGGAACGTCCATGACAGTGGACGTTCCTTTCACATTGTCCACCGCATGGCCACCTCGCTGAGCACAGTTAGTGCTCTCAGTGCTACAATGCGCAATCCTCCTATGGAGGATCGTACTTTGTAGCCCGTCCTACGTCCGTCGTAGCTTTTTTGACGGGGAGGCTTAAATCACGTCCGTTGTAGCGGGCGCCACTAGTGCGTTGTAGCGGCCTGCACAGTGTGGCCCTCCATGTCTGAGTTGTCTCAAAGCTGCGGGGGTGAGGTCACATGGACAAACTCGGTGCGTTCGTGACTGCAGCCTTACAATGTGGGAGCGCAAACAAGAGATGTAGTGATGATACATGAGGAAGAGACCACCGTACCCATAGGATAACTGTCCTGCTAATACACTTTCAACAAGTGCTCAGCCACACATCCCATGAGCTTACAGTTTAAGGGATGGGGGTATGTGTAAGAACTGGGAGCAGGTGGAAGGTGGAGCTGGAGGCCCAAAAAATATAGTTGGTATTGCATGAGAAGGACCTGAAGCTTGGGCTTGATAAGGCTAATTAGAATGAAAAGTAGAAGCAGCTAGAGAAGAGGGCTGGAATTTGGTACCGGTCCTGGGTGGGAAGGTGGATAGGACAGCAGAGTGGAAAATGGAGTTCAGTCTGTGAGGGTAACGAAGATCTTATTGCTGTATGGAGAAAATAACTGAGAGATTTAGCAAGAGTAGCCTGGTTGTATTATAGGTATTTATGAAACTTGGAAGCAGGGGATGGGACTATCTAAGAGACAACTAATCGGCCAGAAATTAATAAATGCAGACATAAAATAGAATATTATGTTCTGGGTGGCACCAAGAACCCTGCACTCAAATCAAAAGTATTCCTCAGACACCTCGCTGGAGAGCGGAGAAAGGTGAATGTACGCAGGTAGTGTCCAGTCACTTAAATTACATAGGTCGCAGGAACTACAGCATCCCTTTATGTTACATCTATTGGCTAGTCCTACGTAGCAGGTGCTTGATTCGTTGACTCAAACTATTGTTTTTCAATGTATTGTGAGTGACAGGAAAGGCTGGAGTAGTGGCATTTCTGGCTTTAATTAACATCCAGAGATATTTTCCAAGCAATCTTGTGACTCGTATGTTAAGTCTGTATGTTATTCGTCGAACGGTGCTAAGGTCCTAACCCTGTGTGCTAATGGTGCCTATTTTTGGACCTGACAATGATTTGCTGCCTTCTTGCTGTAATTAACTAGCTTTATATTGGTTTCTTTTTCTGACATTTCTGAATAACCTTTGATTTTTCTTTTTTCTTCTCTTTGCATCACACTTTAGATTTGTCCTCTTGGTCAGTTATTAAACCATCAAGTCATCCCAGATCTCGTTATATATTTATTGTATCTGCAGGCAGGAATACTGACCTGCCTCCTGTATGTATTGTAGAATTAGATCTGCCCTAAATTGTCCTAAGAATGGATATTTAAGGGAGCCATTGCACATACATTTATTTACATGTTGATTTTTAGTTTATCATGTTAAAACTGAAAATACTCAATAGTGGTGAACAGTGAAGTTTATTCATACTATCTGCATTCTAATCTTGAATCTTTTAAAGCATTAGTCTGCATCAAGTAGTAGAGCATGGACTTTTTAGAACACGGTAAATTAACACAGAATGTAATGTAGATTGCAACTATAAGGCTAATGTCAGACAAACTCATTGATCACGTCTGTGTTGCCGCACATTTTAATGTCCGTCATAGCCTAGAATCCTGATCAATAGAGACCCACACACGAAGTATGTGCGCACCGAACTACACACGCACAACGCACTTGGTAAACGGACACAAGTTAGGCAAGTACATACAACCGCTACCACGGACGCGCAGAGTACGCCACGTAGCATTCTGTGGGAGTGATGTCAGATGCGGCGCATTTGCGACGTCCTGCACCTTGATGCACAAAATGCCTTTTTATATCCTTTTCAAATTTTTATCATTTTTCATATTAATTTTATTTCTCATAGTTCCTTTTTTTTTTTTTTTTTTTTTATACGTCCGTCAAAAAAACACGGACCGTGTAATGTCTACAGTATCTTCCGTCAGAACGTCTGTCTGTTGTACAGGCACGCAGAGTGCGTTCGTCTGACATTAGCCTTGGTGTACTAAATAAAAATAAAGGAGGTGGACTACATGGATGTTAGAGTACCTCTGGTTTACAATGTGTGGTTCCAGCTGTCTGCCTTAATCATTCAAGGCGGACAGCTGAAACATTGCATTGTAACGCAGAGGTCCTCCAGATAAACACATTTGGTTTCTTACACACTTATAGCCCATCTCCATTTTATTTTTGTGCATTTAGGTACTGGCAGACCTTTTTGAGTTGGTGCTTGGGTAAAGTAGTCCGTGGAGATCTGGGTTCTCACCCGGCGTTGTTTCTGTTCAGTGTATGAAATAAAATGGGTAAATCTAAACAGCCTCAGCATTTATCCTTCACACTGAAACAAAGTATCATATTGACTTTCATACTAGAAGCTAAATGAAGTCCAGGCGATCCCATTATCTTTGTTGAGGAAACGGTTTCCCCTAAATGAATTCCCCCCCCCCCTTGACGAGAACAGGGAGTGCCTTCATTCCTTATCACTGTCTTGATTATCTTTGCCATCTTGATGTCCAGACGCACCCAGTAGGCCACTCATCTGATAATTCTTTTTACTAGCTTGGTAAGCATTCCATCCTTTTCTTGAAGTGCAATCGTTTGTTGTGTCCTGTAATGTACTGTAAAGGACAGTGGGTGAACAAACTCATAACATAGCTTTAGACCTTCCCTGTGTTGAAGACTTGCATCATTGTGTTAAATCACCGGGTGTGCCAACATCTAATCTTAACTCAATAGAAGGGATTTGGCACGGAGTGAAATTATCTTGTTTAACGAATCGAGAAATAACAGAAATCAAGACGACAACCATCCCACCCCAGTTCATCACACATACTTATTTATGTCAACAATTTCTCTCTGATCACACCAATTTTCGTTTTTACACATTATATTTATTAGACATAAAGGTTTCATCCTCCTCTTACATTGTCACACACTTCCCTCCTACATGTACACACAGCACCACCCTACCATGCAAGGCTTGGGACCAGGTAAATGGTGCCCTTCATTCAGTGTGTTGAACAGGCATCACACATAATATACATACTTTGGGCTCTATCACCACCTTAACGCAAGCGCTCACATAAATGAGTGTTAGTGCTAGGTTTTTCAAATGTATATGAATACCCCAAAAGGAATACACTCCAAATGGAAACAGCACAAAGGCTGATCTGATGTAACAACTATATAATTGAGTGTAAGGCAATCGGACACAAAATCCCATGAAAAGAAATAAAACTTAACTTTTAATAATTGTAAAAAAGGAGGGGGGAGGTCAGATAATCACACACAGGTAGCAATAGCCCCAAAACACTGAATAGTGGAAAAAACCGTCAAATACAGCGAACACCGTAAGGATACCAGCTAAGAAGAGGAAAAGAACTGAATCTTTGTGGATAATAGAATAAGTAGGAAAACAAATCTATACGGTGTGCTGTACATATAGAAAAGTCACAAAATCACAGTGGACGTATCAACAAGATTGATAAAGAAACGTTTCTGACACGTTTTATGCTGCTTAAAAAAGGATAGCATATGTCAGACAGGGTATGGCGTCCCTAAACCTGCTGGCAAAATGGAAGAATAAAACCGTACAAACAAGTAGGCTAGGGCTCAACGTGAACGCATGCACGATTAGGAATACGTGCAGCTAATAAGTAATACATTTGCTTAAAGGGTTGCACGTGAGTGCTGGTGTAAGAAGCCAGTCACTCATGGGTAAAATTCAACGCGTTTCGCCGTTTCTTAAGTGGACATAAGAACGGCTTCATCAGGAAAGCAAACCCTTTTAAGGTGGAAAGAAAGAGTGCTAGCTTAATTTAGGTGATAGCGTTACGCACGTATCGCCTCCCAATCGCTAATGGGTTAAAAAAAAAAAGACATTGGTGAATCAGGATTAGCGCTTTTTAGTGCCAACTTACTGTACTTTGCTCTCCCTATGCTTAACATGGGGAATGCAAAGCGTAATTGGCGTTAGGATCACATAGTCCTAATGCTATTTACGAACAGCTGTCACTAACTAAAAAAGTTTGCTAAAGCTAATCGCTGGTGCCAACTGATTTTGCTTCTGCAGATTCAGGTAGCAGCAGCTGTAAACACCCTCCCTCAAAAATCAAATGCTCACCACTCATCCCGTATTGAGAATGGCGGTCCGATCTGCCGCTTCTGGCCGCAGGAAGCAGAGAGACTGTGGAAACAAAATCCCCAGTCTCCCTCCGAGATCACTTTGCTGACCTGCAGGATCGCGTGGAGAGACAAGATCCTACTGGTCATGTCGACACTTCAGCGCTTCCCCGAGCATCCAGGAGCCTAGCGGCCATATGGGGCAGGCTGCTGGACTCCGCTCCTGCCCCATAATCCACTGGGAAAACGGGGACGTCAAGGGGAGATTGGAGAACGGTAATTCTTCCTTTTAGCGTCCATTTTATCCACAGCCACGTGATTGTGTGTGTGTGTGATTGTGTGTGTGTGTGTGTGTGTGTGTGTGAATCCAGAAGGAGAGCACTCCAATTCATATATGTAAAGACTGAATCTCACACATTAAAGGTTTTAACACATTTTAATCCTTTACAGGTTGTAACAACTCGGAACCCTTTCAAAATTTCAACAGTTGGTAACCCATTGGTGATTTTATACAAGGTTTTTTTTTTTTTTTTTTTAACCCTAAGCTCTGTTAAAAAATAATAATTGGAGATATATAGCCACAAATTGCTTAAGCAAACATCAATGTATCCTATCACAACATCATCCTATTCCCATCACCCAGTGACCGCTATTATGGGATTAACTCGCGGAGGACAGAATCCTTTCTGGAGCTCCCTGCGATTCAGGGTTAACTAGAACCTGAAAATGGAACACCTGTGATATGACAACCCAGAGGGTTGTCGGCCCTTTCATACAAAATACACCAGAAGGGCAGCACTCAACCTTTAGGCTGTTGTCAGACGAGCGTAGTGTTCACGTCTGTGATTGCGCCTAAAAGTACGTCCGTGATAGCATGAAAGAAAGTCCATTGGAGCCTGACACATGAAGTACGTCCGCACTGAACTGCGGATGCCAAACGGCCGCGGCCCACGGACGTAAGGCAGGTAAGAACGTACAACCCCTAGAACGGCCGCACAAAGTGTGCTACGTCTGCATAGCTTTGTGTGTGAGTGATGGAACATGGTCAGACGGACTGCATTTATACGTCCAGCATTTTTCACGGACAAAATGGTTTTGCATTCTAATTTATTTTCCTTCCTACATCCGTCAAAATATACGTCAGTGAATAAACAGACTGTGTGGCCACTACTGCGTCTTCCGTACTGACGTACGTCTGTGTGCACAGACGTACAGTCCGTAGAAATCACGTTCGTCTGACCCTAGCCTTACTAAGCTAAGCGGGCAGGTGCTTCTCAAGACAAAATGTACAACAATCCAGAAGGACCTGCCGAATTAACCTAGTAAAGCTTGAGTACTGCCTTTCTGGTATGATATATATATATATATATATATATTATATTTTATTTGCAAAAATATAAAACCTTTCAAATCCTTTTATTAGCAGAGAACAGAAGAGTGTTGCATAAAAAGAAACGTAAAACAATGAATGCTTGTAAGCCCTAATATCTATGGATTGCCTTTATGGGGAGGCAAACTCTAAATTATTTAACCTGCCACTTTCACCTAATTCATATATTATTAACAAGATATACAAGATGCATTTTGTAGGAATCAATAAGGACTATTTAGATAGCCTTGTCCTAGATGTACCATTATTTGGCATTTAAACCTTTTAAAACGCAACATGGAATTATTGTTTTAACGTAGGTTGTCTGCTTGGACTCTTACTCTGTATGTCTAAAGTCATGTAGCAGGTTTCTTGCAATTATTTCTCTGCAGGATTCATTTGCCTTCGTTTCCTATAAGGTTGCACACATATATATATATATATATATTTTTTTTTTTTTTTAAAGACCGTACAAGTATACTTTTTTCAGGTATTCACCGATACCGAGTACGGATACTCATGTGACACTTTCCAATAACTGATGTGGGATTTTGCTGAAAGCCTGTCCGATCTATTAATATTGAAATGTATGGCCAGACACCCCATTTACCCTCTACACTGCCTGCAACACACCCTGACCACACACACAGACCTCAGACAGATACGTATATAGAGCTATATACAGTATATATATATATCTATCTGCATTCCAATGAGCTGTCCGCTGGCAAAGGTTTACATCAGCCGCTCTTTCGGAACCTCCAGCCATGATCTCTTGAGATCATGCACCGTTCGAGATCTCGAACAGTGCATGCTCTCGCGAGGTCGTGGCTGAGGATTCCAAACGAGCAGACGTTCTAAACCTTTGGCAGTGATGCTCGTTGGATTGTGGCCAGTTGCAGGGGCCTGGGAGAATGCCACTAGAGCTTTCCGCCAGCTGCCCCAGCCCCTCGGATGCCGGCAAGCTGGCTCAGTGCTG
Organism: Leptobrachium leishanense; assembly: GCA_009667805.1. NCBI lineage: Eukaryota > Metazoa > Chordata > Amphibia > Anura > Megophryidae > Leptobrachium > Leptobrachium leishanense. Next base: position 301,517,427 of record CM019066.1, on the reverse strand, counting down.
GCTTCTGGTATCGGGGCGGTGCTATTGGGGCATTTGTACGAGTACCAAGTACTTGTGCATATGCCGGTTTCGGCACCGATACTAGTCTCTGTATCGGTGAATCCATAGTTTCCTAGTCAGTGAACTCCTATTAACAGGACACTCTAAGCACTCTAACCTCTTCAGCATACTATAATGGTTATAGTGCAAGGACTGTGCACCTGTAGTCCCCGTTCCATTCACTTATCTTTTATAATTGGATAATACCATTCAAATGAAATGGATCATAAAATGTCATCAAGTGGGAAAGTATGGTACCTAAGGCAGCCCTCAAAATTTCCACTCGCGTTTTGCGAGGGGAAATTGAGCGCTGGCGAGTAAAACTGCACACGCAGGCAGCATGATAAAGTCTATCGTGCTGCCTGCGCTGCGTTTTCAGCCGGCGGCCGTGTTGTGGTTTTTTTCTTCAGGCCAGCCGAAGTGCTCAGTGTCAGCCGTCTGCTTTTTTTTTTATTTTCAACAAATGGGACTTGCCCGAATCATTTCCTGGGAGGGAGGGGGGGGGTTGCCGCGGCACCTCTACCAGACCATCCTGCTGCATGCTGGATCTTTCTCCTTCACGCTGGGCCCCTTATCTTCCGGGCACAGCGTGAAGGATAATCTCCGCCCCCTCATTCTACTCTCCAGGTCAGGTAAACAGAGGGGGGGGGGGTGAAATAAACGGCAAGGGGTGAAATGGAGAGAAAGAGATGAATTGGGGGGGGAGAAATGAGAGATGAATTGGGGGGGGAGAAATGAGAGATGAACTGGGGGGGGAGAAATGAGAGATGAATTGGGGGGAGAAATGAGAGATGAATTGGGGGGGAGAAATGAGAGATGAATTGGGGGGGGAGAAATGAGAGATGAATTGGGGGGGGAAATGAGAGATGAATTGGGGGGGGAGAAATGAGAGATGAATTGGGGGGGGGAGAAATGAGAGATGAATTCGGGGGGGAGAGAAATGAGAGATGAATTCGGGGGGGGAGAAATGAGAGATGAATTCGGGGGGGGAGAAATGAGAGATGAATTCGGGGGGGGAGAAATGAGAGATGAATTCGGGGGGGGAGAAATGAGAGATGAATTGGGGGGGGAGAAATGAGAGATGAATTGGGGGGGAGAAATGAGAGATGAATTGGGGGGGGAGAATGAGAGATGAATTGGGGGGGAGAAATGAGAGATGAATTGGGGGGAGAAATGAGAGATGAATTGGGGGGGGAGAAATGAGAGATGAATTGGGGGGGGAGAATGAGAGATGAATTGGGGGGGGAGAAATGAGAGATGAATGGGGGGGGAGAAATGAAAGATGAATTGGGGGATGAATTGGGGGGGGAGAAATGAGAGATGAATTGGGGGGGAGAAATGAGAGATGAATGGGGGGGGAGAAATGAAAGATGAATTGGGGGATGAAAGATGAATTGGGGGGGAGAAATGAGAGAGATGAATTGGGGGGGAGAAATGAGAGATGAATGGGGGGGGGAGAAATGAAAGATGAATTGGGGGGATGAAAGATGAATTGGGGGGGAGAAATGAAATGGAAAGAAAGATGAATGGTGAGAGAGAAATTAAAGGGAGGGAGAAATGAATTCAAGTGGGGAGGGAAATTAATTAAAGGGGGCCCCTTGGCAGAAAAAAGGTTCCCCGCCCCTGGTGTAAACTAAGGGAAAGTAAAAAGCTGCCAAGCTGTCAGCGCGCTGGAAGTGACGCCAGAACCAGCGCCGCTACTACAACTCCCGCTAGAGGCCATAATTGGTGAAATGGTGGTATAGGCATTTGAGGTTGTGCAAAATAAATCCTATTTATAAAGCAAGAGATGGGTGATACAGAAGGAGCAAAAAAAAGAAAAAATGGGGATGGCAGTATCGCAGACGAAAATTAATGGATTCATCTATATAAGCATCCAAGGGGGAAACCTGACTTTTGGGTCTTCTAACTTCTATTGATAACCTGGCATATGAATAATGGGAGTATTAGGTTCCACTTGATATATCGGATGCATAAACACCAAATTAATTTGGTCCTAAAAACTGTTGGAGAGGAGTCTGTACTTAATGGATGAAACTACTTGTATGGGTCTGGTGCCTGGGTATACGTGTATCTGATGCCTGAGTATTAATTTATTTTTGTAACTTTATTCTGAATAAAACCTTTAACAGTGTAATTTCATAAGATAATTTAAGAAGGCGTGTTTAGGGGCGGAGTTTAGGGCAGGGTAGGTGGGGCAACTGGTGGCGAGTAACTCTTATGGTCTGGCTAGTAGCTTGGGACTTGAAATTTTGAGCCCTGACCTAAGGTAAAGAACTGGGTCCGACCCCAGTGCATTTAGGCATAGTCAAAATCTATAGAAGTGAACATGAAATGTTGTACATAACGTTTGTATAGAACAACATTGAGGGGTTGTATCTTTTAATGAAAGCATTGTTTCCCCACTCCTTGCCTAGAATGCAGAAGAATAACAAATAGGTTCTGCAATTAATATGCAATCCCATACTTACTTGAACTAATCTTGAAATTATTTCTTGTTATGCAAGTAAATTGGATGTGTTCGATTTATGAATCCAGAGCAAATAATGACTTTGATCCAAAAAATTTTTTGTTTTGTGGTGTCTCTTTACTGCATTTGCAATGTCTTGAAAATAAAGGGACAATCTGAGCAAAAGGGGTTTGTATTTCTCAAGCCGTAAAATGTGAAGTTTTGGTTTTTAAAAAATTAAATGCTTAAAGCAGGGGTCCCAAACTCTATCCCACCAGATGTTTCTGAACTACACCTCCCATGATTCTCTGGCCATTTATTGCATTCAATTTTTGGGAATTGTAGGCAATAAACATCTGAGGGGGGGGGCGCAGTTTGGGATGCCTAGCTTTAAAATGTACCTTTTTATTCCACTGCAAAAACCACCAGCCTCATCCACTGATCGCTGTACCTCCCAAGCATTCCTGCTCGTATCCTTCTCATACAGACACATTGACGGCACGTAGTGTGAATATAGGATCAAAAACCCTGCAATAACAGGCACACGTTTTTATACGGTGATCCATTTCATACTTGTATGCAAGTCCATCACATTAACACATTGTACCATTTATCTGGTTGCTAGATCGGTCTGCACCTATATTAATACTCCTTCATATTGCTCCTTCGTGCAGACAGACACAGGTAAGGAGCTGTCCTGTAACACATAGACCTTTTTTGTCATTACAGGAGGGAAATAAATTACCTATTAAAGGCTTTTGGGATCCTGCCTGCTGATTCTACTTGCTGTTGGGCAGCATTTCTCACACACTGCCTGTCAGTATATATGTAATATGTCCAGAAAACCATGAGGAATCTGATAGCACCAACAATCACTTATAGTTATATTAAAAAAAGCATGTTTATGATGTTCTCATGATGTAGATACTAGAGTATACCGCTAGATTTTGGTGACAAAAATTTACCTTTTAAAATTAAAGTCGCGTTCTATTTGAGATCGCATCTGCATCGCATGTAGAAAAATTTTTTTTTGCCTTTCTCTGGATCCAAAGTCTCCCGGAGGTTCCGGTAGTCTCGCTGAAGTGAATGCGGGCTCCCTGATGCTTGCAAACACTTCAGGAACCCTTGGATTCGGGAGAGGTGGGGATCCATCACGGCCAGAGAGCACGCTCTGTTTAAGCCAATCATTCACCTCGCTTGCCTCTGCCAGCCATCTACTCGCTAGTAAATAAGATGAGTGGCCAGCGGCTTCATACTTAGTAACAACTGCAACCATTCTATAGCAGAGCACCCTGGCCTGAGGGGAGCCTGACTGTGTTAAGAGAGCTTGGAAGGATTTTAATTGTTTACCAGTACAGTAAAATTTTGTTCCTTGCGTTATATTCGAGTCTTGAGTCTCTCATTTCCCGAATAAATCTCTATCCATCGCGTTATATTCGGGTCGCACAATACTCGAGTATCTACGGTAAGTGGAATTAGAAAAAGAACCTTCTAATACATAGGTATGAGATGGATTGCTCACGTATACCATGAACTGGGGTCATTTTTGCCCCTGACTAAAATGTAATTTCCTGAATCTGATGTACAGGCTTCTGGTTTGAGTTCTAATATCAGCTTTAAAGCCTCTTTTTTTTTAAAAAAAAAAAACGTTTTTAAAAATGGGCTTCATGGACAGAGTCCTTGCCCTATATCGAACATAGTCTGAAGAAGCATAGAGTGTCCCTTTTAATATGATTTCATATTTCCCTAGCTGGTATTTGCTCAACAAAAAAACCAAGGGATTCTCCACATTCCCACTTGTCTGTACCTTTCACTCATTCTAATTCTAGTAATTTCTAGTTCTGAAATTGCATGTTTGGCCGCAGTGCAGTTACATCCTCTTGCATTTTAGTCTCCATGGCAACATCAGGGAAAATGCATACCAGCAAATAACCATCATGTCCATCTGTCTGTCTCCTTGACCTTCAACCATTTAACGCCTGTCTTTAATGAGATAAAAGGTTATTTTTGGAGGACTTTTAAAAAAAATAGAATTTTTATTTTCAGTTGACATATATATTTTTATCCCAAATGACTGAAAGAATATTTTATGATCAATACACTTTCAGCACTTTGTGATCATACTTCATTGAAGTGTGTGTGTGTCTCCAATTAAAGTTGATTACCACTCCGTGCGTTTGAGACCCACGACGAAGCTTTCAAAAGCTTATCGTTTGACATAGTGGTTATGGTGTATAGAACGGCTATATGTTTCTGTGGATTTGTGTTTTTGTTTTATTAGCTCACATCAATATTTAAACAGAAAGTGAAGTGTGCGTTCATACAAGTGTGCGTTCATACAAGTGTGCGTTCATACAAGTGTGCGTACATACAAGTGTGCGTACATACAAGTGTGCGTACCAATATAAAAACATGGGGTACAGCAAATGTGATTGTAGACAAGAAAATGCAACAAATATCCTGTGGATTTCCTAAACCTATTTTCACGGTGGGGGGTGAAAACTAACTCTTCCCTCAGACATTGGAATAGGAAAATTCTAGACAATCCTTACTCGCCATCCAAAGCGGTGAAGATATGCAATGCACACTTTGAGTATTCTACTATATGCAAAATGCATTAAATTCTTCATTAACCCAGAAAGCTATCCTGACATATTGACAGCCTACCAGTCAGAGGGAATGGGGTGTGTGGAGGAGGTGTTATGGTCTATCCCCAGTTTCCTACTTCATCCTGTTTTAACCCTATGGTATCCCTTTTAAAATGGCTTTTCATTGTACATTTTAACCTACTTGGATACGTTGTAAGGGGATATAGAAACATAGAAAAATGTTGGCAGATAAGAACCTTTCGGCCCATCTAGTCTGCCCAATTACATGGATACTTTACCTGGATTTATCTTTTGTTTAGGATAGCCTTATGCCTATCCCATGCTTGCTTAAATTCAATTACTGTTTTGGCCTCTACCACTTCAACTGGAAGACTGTTCCATGTATCCACCACCCTCTCAGTAAAATAATGCTTCCTGATGTTACTTTTAAACCTTTGCCCCTCTAATCTAAGACTATGTCCTCTTGTTTTGTTACTTTGTTTCCGTTTAAATATACTCCCTTCCTCTACCTTGTGGATTCCCTTTACGTATCTTGATCATCCAACTTTGTCAGGTCTTGTTTTCTAAAATCCCCAAATCTTATTAGGTTCCCGTGATCACCGTGGATGAACTTTCGAGATAACTGCGAAACAATATTTCCAGGAAATAACCTTAATAAATAACTTTGGTTTTCCCCGATGACTATTCCGTATCATCTGTTTCGTTATGTATTGCGAGAAAATGCTTTTGTAATATTTTATTAAAGAACTTTGCAAATCAGAATGTACAAGAGGGAAAAAAAACTCCTCATAGAGATTACTTGGCTGTCAGGCCATGAAACGTAATGATTTAGCTATTGAGGCGTAAAATTGCCTTTATTATAGCACAGCGTATGAAAAGCCATTTCACAACACAATCAGAATCGGTGACAATTGAGGGAAGTAACAGAAAAGATGAGAAAGTGTGACAGGAATCATAGATTGAAATAAAGAGGGTGACTTGAACAGCTCGCAGAAGGATGAGCAGAGCATTATTTACATGGCAGATTAACCAGGAGATCTAGGACGTTACGTGTGGGATTCTTTCTACATGGTGAATATATATATATATCTCACAGAAGTGAGTACACCCCTCACATTTTTCTAAATATTTTATTATAGCTTTTCATGTGACAACACTGAAGAAATGACACTTTGCTACAATGTAAAGTAGTGATTATACAGTGTAAGTTTGCTGTCCCCTCAAAATAACTCAGCACACAGTCATTAATGTCTAAACCGCTGGCAACAAAAGTGAGTAAACCCCTAAATGTCCAAATTGGGCCCAATTAGCCAATTTCCCTCCCCGGTGTCACGTGACTCGTTAGTGTTACAAGGTCTCAGTTGTGAATGGGGAGCAGGTGTGTTAAATTTGGTGTTCTCGCTCTCATGCTGGTCACTGAAAGTTCAACTCTCTACTTTACATTGTAGCAAAGTGTAATTTCTTCAGTGTTTTCACATGAAAAGACATAATAAAATATTTACAAAAATGTGAGGGTGTGCTCACTTCCGTGAGATACTGTATGGCTTGCCAGTGCATGTAGGAATAGTGTATTTGCAAAAAGCATGGTTGTTTCAGAAGGTTGAGACCATCCTGGGTTTTGATCTTTTTTTTATACAAAAGGAAAATCCAATAGATGTTAAGTCGCCAAATAAGGACAACTGCAGAGGGAATTCTTCGAGAATGAAAAATATGAGGACTTTTGAGGATGTGCATAAATGCTAAACTGTGACAGGAAAAGCTTCACCTGCTATGGTTTTCATTTTGTGAATCGTCTGCATCAATGGTTGTTGTTGCAACGACGACTAGTTTTGCAGCTTCAGCAAACACTGGGGGCCATGTTGCATTCATACTGCTAACGTTATTGCTCATCTGTGTGAGCGTTAACATTAGCTCTGTTTGCCCTAGCACGGGTGCACCATTTTACAATCTGAACACTAGATTAAAAAAACCTGTTAGCGATTCGGATTGTGCGCTTTTCAGTGCGAGTTTAGTGTACTTTGTGCTCCCTATGCTTAAGTGTTTTAGTTAGCGTTAGGATTACATAGTCCTGCTGCAATTACTGAAAAGTTAACCACAGCTAGGACCTGCTGCTAACTGATTCCACCTCTGTGGAATCAGCACCAGGCAGAACCCCGCCCCCCCAAAAAAAATCACAGACCCACCCCCCATCCCGCGGCGATAACGATTGTTCTAGGTGTCCTTCCAAAAGCATCAGAGAGAAGGCAGAGGGTCACTCTCCTCTTCACCATGGAATCGAAGAGGAGAGGTTTTGTTTTTGTGTGCCCCCACGCCATATTTTTTATGGTATAAAGTGATATCATTGGGCTTCAGGAAACCGTATTTTATTTCTTTTGTATATGAATGTAGTAATGATTGCCTTGTAATTGCCCATATCCTACATCAGCCACTTCTTTTCTGCATCTAACACAAATGACAAGTGCTAGAGTACAGTAAGAACTCCTTAAAGTGGACCCACTATCAACTTGCTTGGAATCCTTTTATTGAGCAGCATTGGGACCAATGTACGCCTGGAATTCCAGCACTGTCATAGTTCCAACCACAAGAATCTTTGGCATTTCAAAAAGCGAAAATAAAGACCAGATATGGTTAATCAGCGAAGCTTTCCTGCTGCTGTTTGGCATTTCACTACAGAGAAACTCAAAGGGCCATATTGCAAAGTTCACGCTAAAACGGGGATGCTTGGGAGGAAAGCCTGTGTGGGTTTCTCCTTAGAGTCCCCGTTTTAGCTTGATATTACGTGGCAGTCGTTAATCCAGCAGCCTGCCCCGTAACGCGGTGTGAAGTGCCACTGTGAGCATCCCCTCCATGGAGTCGTTAGGACTTCATTGAGGCTTCGACTGCTTGTCAAATGACCTGTAGTATCCTGCTTCTCGCGAGATCCTGCAGGTCGGCGCAGTGATTTGCAGAGGGAGACTGAGGACTTCCCCCCCCCCCCAGTCTCCCTCTGTTCCCGGCCGCCAGAAGAAGCAGATAGTTACCGTGGGATGATAGGGGAGTATGTGAGTTTGTTTTTTTTGGGGGGGGTGTTCAGCTGGTGCTGACTGATTCTGCAGAAGCGGTATCAGCATCAGCTCCAAGCTGTGGTTAACCGTACCAGCACGTAATTAGGGTTAGGACTTTGTATTCCTAACTCCAATTACCACTTTGCACTCCCCATGTTAAGCATCGTGAGCACAAAGTACAGTATCCTCGTGCTGAAAAGCGCATGCTACGAGTCGCTAATGTTTTTTTGGCCCGTTATCGTTCGGAATGTAATTTTGTCGGCCCGTGCTAGGGCCACCTAAACTAACGTTAATGCTCACACAGCTAAGCGTAAACATTAGTGTTAACATTCTAATATGGCTCAAAGTTTGTTGCAGTTGGAACTACGGCAAATGCCCTTTGTAAATATCTCTCAAACAATTCATGCACAGAAAGTCTTAACTGATGTTTTTTGCCTTTTTCAGGGAGCCTTTCATCATCCTATCTGGTGGCTTAGCATATGACACTGTAGGAAGGAGAGCATGCCTAACAGTCATGCATGGGAAGAGTACGGCGGTTTTGGAAATGGATTATAACATTGTGGATTTCTTAACCCTTTGTGAAACTCCATATTCTAACGGTAAGTTGCATGGCCTTGTACCAAAGAAATCATTGCAGGGAAAAAATGTAACATGTTGGATAAACTCTTGTGAGCTTTGTGAAATCTCAGACACCCAAACACCTTTAATCATTTTGATGGATATTGATTTGGATGACACTCTTGTGCCTGCGCAATACAAGCACACCCCCTAACCATGATATCATTTCTAAACACCCTCTTCATACTGTTCAAATGATTTCATACTATTTAGGTAATTTAAACATAATTAAGCACTTCAACTGTCTTTTATTTTAGCTACAAAGATTTCAGAACTAATAAATGTTTGCACTATACACAAATGGCAATCGTGGTCTTTAAATTCAAATAAAAATCCGTCCTTTGATCTAGCGGTATTCAGTCCCAATTCATACATAAAACAAAGCAAAGTATTATGGTGTGCACTTCAAATCCTAGATGTCCACACATAAGAAACAGAGGTTTTTAGTTTGGCTGTTAAAGTTTTAAGCCCACATGCTAATGTCAAGGCAAACCTCCTAAGGTGGATCCTGACCTAGTTCCTATACACAGCCTCATGCTTTTCAGCCAAGACAAAATGTTTGGTTTATTTATACCCTGCCTCAAATAATCCCTTTTTGGGGCTTAATTAAAATGTGGTGGCCTTAGAACACAGCCACTTCACCTACCAACACAGTGACAATTGTCACCCAACTGCTTATTTTTCAGACCCTGCCAATATGGCTGTCTTTTTGTAAATTTCATCTGGATTTCACATTGATACAATTTTTCTCCTAAGTCACCAACATGTGGACCACTCAACTGATCAATGATGGAACAGAATGGGGCATAAATTGGACATTTTCATGGGAATAAGATCTACAGAACTCCTAGATCTCTCTTGGAAACCAAGAAAAGTGCTGCTTTAGTAAAAGGGAATATTAAACCGATTCTATTCATTAGTTTAAAAAGTTGACTCCACGTAATTATAACGGATGTTGCTTTCTTGATATCTGGTGCTTAGCAAATTCACAGCAATGGTTTCTAATTTTTAGCAATTGAGATGCTGCTTCCTGCTGTGTCCCCAGATATTTACTTCGAAAGTAATGCCTGTGCTGAGGTCTTTGGTCCTTCTTGTAGTGAAAATCAGAGTAGTTGCAATTTAATCTGACAAACTGGTAAGATCCTGCAGTGTCATCTGAGCTTTCCATCTTCCTATTCATTTTGGATCCGCTCAGCAGAGTTTGGATTTCAGCAAATAACTAAAGCGATCTCTTGGGAGTCCAGAAGAAAGCTGAGACTGCTACGATTCCATTCTGAGGAGTTTCCCCATAACACTGGCCTACAAAATGTTTAATATATGCAGCGGCTGCTATTTCTTCATTGTCCTGAAATAGTCATGGTTTGTTAATGTTCCCAAATGTTGACTAGGTGAGATATTCTATATATTTTTGTAACTGTACTGTACAAGCTGTGTCAATTAGACCTCAAAGAATCTTAATGGTGTTTTCCGTCTGGATTATGTGGTGGATAGTTGCGGCCTTGTTCTTCTTTTCCTGGCATGTTTAACCACTGCAAACACCATTTTAGTGGGGTTAAAAACAGTAGACCCAGAATATAAATCCACATTAATATGAGCTTTATCAACATGTGAAATATAATGCATATTGTGCATATTGTTTTTCCAGATTTCCAGGAACCCTACGCTGTGGTCGTCCTTCTAGAGAAAGATTTAGTGGTTATAGACCTTGCACAAAATGGGTAAGATTATTCTAGAATATTCTTTATATAGGATTAATACCAAAATAAAAATCTGTGTTCCCCCACACACACACACACCATAAAGGAAAAATGCCATTCATGCCTATTAATCCAGGACCTGCACCTTACTTGCAATACCACAATACAAAAAGAAAGTGGCTCGATCCTCATTTTCCTACAGAGCACTGCAATTATGGAATAACCTTTCAGACACCATCAAATCTTCCCCCAGTCTAAAGTCACTCAAGAGATCCCTATTAACATACCTCAATACGGAATGCACCTGTTAACATGTAACGTAGTGACTATATTCATTTTCTGTTAATATGTATATTTGTGCTGTTTTTTTTTTTTATAATATTTTGCATTTTTTTTATTACTTTGTATTTCAGTAACAATTTAATGTTCTTGAACCCAGGACATACTTGAAAATGAGGGAAATCTCAATGTATCCTTACTGGTAAAATCCTTTTATAAATAATAATAAATAAGCTCTGCCCGATGCCTTGTTACAAGGTGAAAAAGCCCAACTCCTTCACTATGCGTAAAAATCTTTTATCACCTACTCTGGGCATATCAGATGAACACTGTGTACTGAATAGTACACGTCTTTATTGACCCCGAATAACCTTAAAATCTAGAAAGATGGTTAATATCACACATGTCCATGAAAGAAGCTTCTGCTCTGTTGTATCAAACAGAAATGAAACTTACTAATTTAATATAAGCTTGCCTTCAGAGGACCCTGTTCCCTAGATAACTCTAAAATGGGGATAACAGGGAAAACATGCGTATGCTGGTTTCCCCATAGCGTCTCGATTTTAGCGTCATATTCCGGGGCAGGCACTTCCTCAGAACCTTGCCCTGGAATGCAGCACTAACCACATTGATACTTGCTGTAGCGCTCGCTGCCACGAATATCAGCACCTGGACTCCATGGCGGCTTGTTTTCCAGGCTGCAAGCACCGCGAGATCGTGGAACGCCATGGAGTGAGTGCAGAGAGAGACTGGGAACCATTTGTCCCCAGTCTCACTAAGCTGTCGGGGACAAGAACCGGCAGATCGAGCCACCGTTATCGCCACCGTTCTCGCCACAGGATTAGAGGGGAGTATCGGATTTATTGAGGGGTGTTTAGTGGGTGCTAAATGATTTCATAAAAGTGGAATCCGTTTGCGCTTACTTTTAGGTGTAGCTAAAATTATGGTTTGTGCATTGTTGCAGTAATGTGCTAGGATAAGTAAGGTATTACAAAGTCCTACCGCTAATTGATGATTGCGCGCCCCATGTTAAGGAAAGTGTTTGCAAAGTATAGTAAGCTTGCGCAAGTTAGCGCTATCACCGGTGCGCAAATGGATTTTTCATGGGTTTAGAGTCAGGAATGTAATATGGGGGGGGGGCGTGCGTTAAAGTTGCTTATCTTAGCGTTAACACTTAGTCATCCAAACGCTACCGTTGGTGTTCACTATGGAATAGGCACGAGGCGCCCAGAGAGGTATCACTATACCTGCCTGATGAGGCCTAAGTAGGCCAAAACTATTGTTTGGGATTGCTATATCTTTCAAGCAGAGGAGACCTTTTTGGAATTTCTGACTGTACTTGCAGGTTGATGGCAGTTTGATTTGCATATTGTTTTCTCTGTAATGTCACTGTTGAGAGAAAAACCTTATAAGACCTAAGCAGGGACTCCCAAAAAGTGAAATTCACTTATACCATAGCCCAGGGGTGGGCAATTACGGCCCTCCAGATGTTTTGAAACTACATTTCCCGTGATGCTCGGCTGCTCATTAGGTTTTTAGAGCCTTAAGGGAAATGTAGTTTCAAAACATCTGGAGGGCTGTAATTGCCCACCCCTGCCATAGCCCATTCTCAGAGCTTTTCTATACTAGATGTTGTTATCTCAGAGTTGAACAGTGATCTGTGAGCCAATATGGATTACTACATATGGAGAGACAGCAACGTAGCACCTACGAACAAAAGTCCACTGGAAAGCAAGAGTGTGTGTACTACATGTCCATCAATGGAATATTCTGTATCTTCAGGGAGTACCCTCTTTTTAGAAGATATAACCGCAGACTACGGGAGAAAACAAGAGAACCAAAAATTGTGCAGTATGTTACTCCAGTATGGATATAAGGATAGTAGGTATTCAACTCACATTCTCATGAGCCAATCACCTGGCTCTAGGATGAAAGGCTTAGTGGGTCTTAATTAAGATCTTCAGGTGACCATCTAACCCCTTTTGGGATCCAGTTGATAGTGGACAGCATACCCCTGCAGTGAGGCAAGATATAACGGGAATACCCCTATTGCAATCTTGTAATACAAGAATCAAATTAAATATAGGGTAAAACTCACATATTTATGAGCCTCTATGGCTCCTTGGAATACGTCCAGGGGATTGTAAAGAATCCCCAAAACCTTCTTGAAACAGGATAAGGCAAATTAGCAATAAATTAAAAACCTTTATTAAAACAAGACAATTATAGCTACCAGAATGCGTTTCGCCACACAGGCTTCTTCAGCTGGTGAATATGGATTATCGTATCATATCGTATCAATATGGATTACTGGTTGCAATCCAGCTGAAGCACTAAGCTTTTTCTTCCTAGTGCTAACACCGCCTTTTAGTGGTATTCATTCAGGAGTCCATAAGGTTCCTTGGAGTGTCCCCATTAGAATAGGCTAAGTTTACGCAATCTTTCTTGGTTCCGGAGTAAGAACACCGAGGAATCTCAGTGTGCTTTTATCATCAGTAATAAGAAATTCGATATTCCGCTCTCCCCTTCACCTAGTGACTAAAGGTGAATGAAATTTATTTGTTCATATTTAGAATTTTCCCTCCGACTCTGGTTTACAACAGGTTTAGGGAGTCTGTAATTTATTTGTTCTTTTTACAATTTTTTTTTCTCCGAGTCAACAGAATTGCAAGAGCCCTTTTTGCTCATAATTATACCTCTGCCAACAAAATGCTCACAAAACAGCTGAGTAATAATGCAAGTGAGCCCTAACATTATCAAGAGTCCTGGATATGTACCAGTCCACCTGGAATACAGGCCAGGATCTCTTGATAAGCAGGCAGAGGATACTTGACTCCCTTACCAGTGATCAATTACTAGAGACAGGAAGGCACCAGGTATCTACATTCTCCAGTTTCTTATAGTAGTTATTTTCATGGTCACATGGACAAAAAAGGCAATTTGGGTAGAAATGGAGATCTACAAGGCATGATGAGATGGGAAATACAAGGAAGATCCCACTAATGTTCAATTTTTTTTTTAGATGTGTTGTAGGGATAAAGAGAATATAGGATGGTCTTTGTGGGTTGTTTTGATTTTTCTTTTTTTTCTTTTGCACTAAACTGAGCAACTGATACAAACGTTCTAATAACGTAAATTATGATTCCTTAATTATAAATGTTTTCTATTTGACAGATATCCTATATTTGAAAACCCTTATCCCCTGAGCATACATGAGTCTCCTGTTACTTGCTGTGAATACTTTGCTGATTGCCCTGTCGATCTTATTCCTGCACTTTACTCAGTTGGCGCCAGACAAAAGCGACAAGGTTACAGTAAAAAGGTATGTGCTAATTGTGGTTTTGTTGTATGCGTTCCCTGTTTTGTTTTCTGTTTCTGCCAACACTGTATTCCAGAGACTGGAGCCTACATTTACCAAAAAATTTTATTTTATCTTTATAGGAATGGCCTATTAGTGGTGGAAACTGGGGTGTCGGAACGCAGAGCTATTCTGAAATAATAATCACTGGGTATGTCCTAAGACACTGCAGAAATATATGGTGATCAGTGAAGACTGATACAGTATAAGCATATTAAAATGGAGCATACAAATTTTTTAAGATTTTTTTTTTCTGAAGACCGACCTACAATTTAAAGGTGTAGGCTGTAAAATACTATTCTGATCTTGTCATAATGTGCTGTTACTTGTGCAAGTGCTTATCACTTTCATGGAACCTGAGGAAAAAAATAAGCGGATCAACATGCATGGTTTTCCTTGTTGTTCTTGTTTCACTGTTTTTGTAGAATGTCTGCATTGCTGTTCAATAATGTATCTGTTGCTCTACTGTATAGTTATGCATCTAATAATGACCTGTCATGTTTTGTACCTTCAACTGAAATCGCTGCTTGTCGTGTCTACTCACGGAGAGGTTTTTGAAAAGATTACCTTTTCAGATGAGCAGATGGATAATCATTAAGTGAATAGAGAGGGAAAAAAAAACAAGATATTACATTTGATGTTGTGAATTTCTGCTCAACAATAGCAGTGGTTGTCTTTACCGATCTTTAATTATATTTTATTAAACACATTATTGCTACATATGTGCCCAGCGGCTTCTGGCTGTCGTATTTACAGTATATTTGTTTGTTTCGCAGTCACGCAGATGGATCAATCAAATTTTGGGATGCCTCAGCAAGTAGGTTTTTTTAGGTGTCAATAACCATATAAATAATGTGAAACCGATGTCTTCTCAAATGTTTTTCTTTACTTTTCCAGTGCCACTTACATATGCATTCTGTTCTTTCAGTAACTTTGCAAGTACTGTACAAGCTAAAGACTGCAAAGGTTTTTGAGAAATCTCGAAATAAAGAAGACAAGCCAAACACTGACATTGTCGATGAAGATCCGTACGCCATCCAGATGATCTCCTGGTGCCCAGAAAGCAGAATGCTGTGTGTAGCTGGAGTCTCCGCACATGTTATCGTTTACAGGTTCAGCAAACAGGAAGTCTCAACAGATGTAATACCGGTAAAGATATTCATTTCCTTAATGTCCTTCCTGAAACATCGGGACTGCACTGCCTCACAAAAAATGTACCTTTACAAACTGTACTATTCAACCACAGTAACGGTTTAGAAGGAACATGCATTATTTGTTGGCGTCATTGGCCTCCTACTTTGTTTCCTGTGGTACCTTATTCAGGGCCAGATTTACATCTCAGGAGCCTGTAGGCACAAAAATGTGGAGCGCTCTTACCCCCCCCCCTCAACAAAAAAGTATGCCAAAATGACTTTTTAAATTGTTTTGAGGCAAGCAAATTAATTTTATTTTTTGGGAAAAACGTTTCTCTCTGCGCTCAAATCAAAAGAAGGGACAGAATCTGTTGCCTTTGAGTTAGTGCAGTCATGGCATTGATTGTTTTTTATGTAAAAGTATGTATTGCCTCTGCCATAGAACAGGAAAAATTATTTAGCATTTACTTTTATTTTTACACATTAGGTGGTCATGTTTGATATCATTGTAAAGATCAGACTCCTCTGACCTTTCCAATGACATCTTTCTTAACCTTGTGCAGTGTATAAATCAGAGTTGCAGGGTTCCAAAGGCCCCCTGTCTCTCCTCACTGCAGTGCACGGTCTAGGTTGTAGAAGAAACCATGCGTTGCATCATCAGCTACACACTTGCTGGCAGTGTGGGAAATGAGTAGATGGGTTCGTGCAACATCACTGTCCACTTTATAATTGTAAACTGAACAACAGTGCTGCGATAGAAAAAAAAGAGAAATTATTTTACTTTATTTTTACATATATTTAACCTGGTTATATCTGTTATAACTGAAAAAAAACATACTCTGGCCTTTCCAATGAAACCTCATATGTCCCTCTAGCCCTTAGGGCTCCAGAGATACAGGGGTCTAAATGATTGTAAATTGTAAAAAGAAAAAAAAAAATTCAGAGCAAGGCGCCCTTTTGTGGCAGGCACCTGTAGGCACATGCCTACTCTGCCTACTTATAAATCCAGCCCAGACCTTATTGATTGTTCATGAACCTGCCACTGGAAAAAAATGTCACTGACACATGGATTTGGAAAGTATGGAAATGATCCAGTTAATTTTATTGCTGACTTGGGACCCTAATTCATCACAGCTCGTAGCATTGAGTGAGCCCTTAAAATGTCACCCTCTTCCCCCTTTTACACGGTGCGATTTTCATATTCGCAACATAGAGCGCTAATGTAGTGGTTTTGTGCGATTTTGCAAAGCACCACCAATGGAAATTGCAAAATTGCAAATCGCAAAAAAAAGGGCCATGTACCAGCGATATGCGACATCGCGCGGCAAGATGTGAACAGCTCCATCGAAGTGCATTGGAGAAGCTACATAGCGTGACGTCGCGCGGATTTTGCTGCCACGTTGCGGCAAAATCAATGCGATAAAATCGCACAGTGTGAACAGGGCCTATGTTGACAACTCCCGTTCTATTCCAAATTACAGTGTGACGTTTATGGTTGCATATTGTGCATTTGTTTGTAGTTTGTATGAGACGCGTTAATGTTGAGGCAGTCAGAAAATAAAGATTCAAAGGTTGCTTGTTACTCTTATCTGCTGCCTTCATGGGGGAGAGGAGAGAAGGGAAACAAAAATATACAGTCTGCTAAAAGTACAATGTAAAATAGTTAATCCTATACTACTAAACTTTGGTCCCCGGAGAAGAGGACTACTATCTGCCAATGTTTTTTCAATGTCCTTCCACCAGAACAAATTGATTCCACGTTGCTTGTACAGCTCTCCATGATGTCCTACAAATCTTAGAGGATACCAGCCACAGTGCCGTTGTTGGTGTTCTTTAGCGGCTCCCTATTGTTGCGATCTGGCATCTGTGCCGGATATAGGCAGAAGCTAAAACTTAATGATGAACTGATTAAATTACGATTAAATAATCAAGATGTTATGGGTCAGAATGCTATCATAGGGTCTCTTGTAATGGTGTCGTTTATAGGGAGCCAGTAAAACGTAACAACTTGCACCATTCTTTCGTCTTAATGGCTCCGCATTACAGACTCTGCTGGAATGGGAGCCTTCCTTAATTGCTGGTCTATATTCTGATTCCTGTCTAGTAACTTTCCTTAGCAGTCAAAGATGTTTGAAAAAGCTATTTTTACCGTACCTTTACTACTACCAAGTGCCCATCATTGTAGTAGAAGAGTATACATGAACATTTTCAAATAATCATATTTATTCCAGTACACACGCAAGATATTTCACAGTTGTTTATTCTTAATATTTCTAAGATGCTGGAAGTTAGATTGCTGTATGAAATAAATGATCTAGAATCCCCTGACATTGAACAAGTGCCAACCCCGAGTGGAGGACCCAACTCACAGCCCATTGTTCTTCAGTCACACCCCTCCACGAGCAGTAGTTCTTCTGATGGCATCCGGGACAACGTACCCTGTTTAAGGTAAGCATTATCCACACATTGAGTCAGCAGTGCATTAAGATGTATTGTAAAATATATTAAAACCTATCACAGGGCTATGGCTGTTGGAGGATGTTGTAAAGTAGCAATATTGTTGGGCGGTAAATGCCAAACGCACATTAAAACTGCCGATCCAAAAATTGCTTTTGGAATCAAACATTTCCAGGCAATTATAAAAAACAAAAACCATGGGTTTATTTAATTCTTACAAAATTCTGAGTTTAATTACCATTATTGGTGAAAAGTGTGCATCCTCCTTTTTATTTCCGGTGAAGGGCTCTTTTAATTCTGCAGTTTGCTCCACATTATCTGAGATCTGTAGACTTTTTAGGTCTGCATCTTATACATGTCACCAAATATTCTATATTTTCTCAAGCATTCTCAATATTGGCACACCTATCACTGTCTCGGACAGTAGAGGCAAATGTAGGTCCCTGGGGCAGGTCCTGTAAGTACGTAAAACATCTGCAGTAGATGCTCCGAGTCCTAATGTGGACATTGCCGACTAACTACCAGGGGGATATTTTTATGTCGTCTGAAAAAGATTCTCATCTTTAATAAGGTGCAGAATTTGTATGCTCACATATTGTGCATTGTGGTTGAGGTATGTTCAAATAAGAGAGGTGACTGATGTCTTTTGGTCCTATTGCCCAGATATTGTGCTACTCTGCTTGCCAGAAAATATTGCATTAGCTTTTTTTCTCTTGTGGTTTCATCAAATTCGTTTTATGGATTACATACCGAATTTTGTTATCCTTTTGAGATTAGGCCGTATCCTGAACAACTGGTGGCGAGCCAAAGTTCTTCAGATTTTTACGATGTTATGATTGGTTTAGATTCTATTTATCTTTCCTATTTGATCTAAATTGAAAAAGGTTGGTGGCCATCCACCTTTTGGGGCTCTGTAAGGCATGCAAAGATGCAATTGAAATCCCCAGTAAATATTTAAATCCATAATTCTGGAAGAGGAATTGGAATGATGACCCAGTAGAGCTAAAAGAGTCAGTGATCCACACATCGCAAATGACCTATACAGAAACTCCGGGCTGTTTTTATGAAGAGCAGTTCTGGGGCAAAGTGCTTAAAGTGAAATGATGAAAATAAATGTTTCTGTGCTTTCCATGGTGTTTGCGCTTTAGAATGACAGATCATTGTAAATGGAAAAGGTCAGACTGTCACACCTCAGAGGTCCAATCAGAAAACTCAATTATATAAGTGAAGAATATATCTAAGGGTTGCTATAGAGGGGAATAATAAATAGTAATGTGAAGAAAAAAAAATGAAGGAAACACAAAAACATATTTAGAGACCATGCAACGGCACAAACGGCCTGCTCTTCAGTGAGTCCTCTATCAGGTCTTGCGATTGAATTTGAAATTGTTGGTCCCTATAACAGAGAAAACTATATTCTAAGCAGATTCGCTTCCTTCCACCCAAAAGGACAGCCAGAAAATTTAGGAATACTCCTTCAAATGAGAGATACAGGAACCTGGAAGATTGTTTCAGGCTTAGTTGTCCCTGGTCAGGAAGGTGTCGTTATTACTACTCCAGGAACAATAAGCCACCTCTGGATTATTTTCAGGAATCTCCAAACAAAAACTGGTTTCGAGATCACGGAGAATAGGCACCTGCCCTACAGAGTCCCCCAATCAAATAGAATTATTTCAGCAGGGTATTGTGCTGATGTCCGTTCTCAAGACAACCTGTTTCTTCTTCTTCCGCAATTCTTCGTAGTAATCCAGCCATAGATTCCTTGCTGATTGTGCCAAGATTACCACCTCAGATTAGTATGAAACGGGCGTCTGGGGTTGCTGTACCACATGCAGTCGAGACTTCATTGCCATTTTGGTTCTTGCTCCACTTTTAGGTTGGAGCATGGTGATTTGCATTTTGTCTCCTGCGTAATGAAATGGATAAGCTAGAACTAGTCTACAGGAACGGAGCTGGGACTTGCTGAAGACTAGGCCAGTGTTGACTGTTGCTGCCTTTTCTCCATGTTCACTTTTATAATTTATCCTTTATTTTTTGGTGGTGAGGGGGTGGTTTTGCTTGATGGAGAAAACCTCAGAGAAATAGCTCTGTACTTGGCTGGACCAACGTTTAAGAAGTAAACAGAGACTTTATGTAATAATGGTGTGACTTAATAAATCAACAACACATCACGTATATTTTTGTAGATGGTGTCAAAATCCAAATGTAAAAATTACTACATTGTCATGTTTGTTCACCTCTATTACAGGGTTAAAGGCACTCCATTAAAACAGTCACCTGGGTATCAGATAGAACTGGTAACACAGCTTGTATGGGTCAGTGGAGAACCCCCTCAACAAATAACCAGTCTGGCAATTAACTCTGCCTATGGCCTGTAAGTATGCCATAATATTCTTGCTTTAATGTTTACTTTTATAAAAAGGTATTAAACATTTAGCCAATATTTTATAATTTCCATAAACCTATCCCAGATAATTTTATGTGAGCATCCCCTCCCTTGTTATCACAGCAAAAAAGTCTCAGAGGTTGATTTTGGTGAACACTAGAAACCTGACTAAAGGGGTTATTCACTAACCTCTAAACTTGCCACCGAATTGCACCGCACAGTGAATTTCACCGTTCGGTGCAATTTCAGGGCAGTTGGTCTATTCACTCCCCAAATACTCGCGAATTTACAGCAAACTAAGGTGCAGTTCATCCCAATTCGGCACCACCGAAATTACCCCATAGAAGACTATCATGTCTTCTATTCACAGAACGCCGAACTGCATCAAAATTCTGGCGACATGCCCTGTTTTATGGTGTTTCCGTTAAACAGGTTTAAACAGGTGAATCCTATAGGATTAAGTGTAAAAATTAAATATATTTTTAAAGACCGTTTAATCCTTTTCTGCAAAACTTATTTTTTTATTGTTTTTAGAACCTTTTTGTATTTATTTATATATTTTTTTAGACTGTTTTTGTTTCTCAATTTTTTTAAACTTTTATTTTAATACACATTTAAGACACATTTTAATAAATTTTTATAGGTTTCAACACCTATTTTGGAGAATAGGAAACTTCTGTTTTTTTTTTTTTTACAGTTCGGTGGAATTCACCTATGCCAGTTTGGCGGTTATCGATGCATTTTGGTGGTTTTCGCTGTTGTCTGATAACTGCTTTGGTAACTTTTCACTAAATGGGGAATTCACTGTATTTTTGGCAAAATTTAATTGCCGAAGTATGCCGAAAATCAAAGCACCGACATTGCACACAATATCAGTACTTTGTGATTAGACCCTTAAGGTAACTTGATATCGTCTAGTAACAATTGATGGTCTTCATGAATGACCAGTCCCGTGCCCTTTTTATCACTTTTGGAAATCTACATTCAATAAATCAAGGGATGTTCACTTTCAGAGGTGGAAGTTCTCTTGGCGTGATTTTAGGACCAGTAAGTCATAGTCCTAGTTGTAAGCTCCTGTCCATTCCCATATGTGAGTGAAATGTCCAAGGTGGTCCCTGGATTGTCGCAAAGACAGCAGTCCCTCCATTTTAAACATTAACTGCATTACGACCAGTGATATCTAGGAGGTTATAAACTATTTATCGATGTTTGCTGAAGTTGCAATGGCAATAAATGTCTGCGATTTCCAAAAAGTGGATTCAATCAACGGCAGGAGAAACCTGATCATTGGATCTTCTAGCTCTGTGGTTTGAATCCCCCTCTTAGGATTGTTGACGTTTTGCATCGCTGCAAAAACAGAAAATGGGAAATAGCCCACCTAGTGTGACAATAACAAATTTGCTTGGTAATTCAGATGCAAATTGGAGGAGTAGGGGCAGAAACCTTTCCTTGTTAGGAAGCTAGCCTTGGTCATTTGTATCGGCTTTATTCAAAGGCTTGTCATTTATTAGAGTATTGATAGTAGAGGTGAATAGTAAACTCAAAAACTGCATTTTCTGCCAGTCACATGTGTGTTGAAGAGAAATTATCACCATTTTTACCCCCAAGATAATAAGGTTATTTACTAATTGCATATTTTATGTCTAAATAGTTGAAATTTTCTTAGTGTTTTTTCTTCTCTATTTTGAATAAAATTCGCAATTCCCTTGTTATTTTTCTTGACTTCACCTCATAGCGAATAACCACTGATGGTGGTTAAACTGAATGTTTTTGAATGTATCCGTAACCTTGCATTTTTCTTTTTTTTTCTTGCAACCCGACTTTCAGTGTAGTTTTTGGAAACTGTAATGGCATTGCTATGGTTGACTACATCCAGAAGACTGTCTTGCTGAACCTTGGTACAATCGAACTTTATGGTTCAAATGACCCGTATCAGAGACAACCAAGGTCTCCACGGAAAACACGGCAGCCCTCAGGAGGTAATAGAAAGTTGGGTTATCACTCACCAAATGAGTAGAGGTAACAATCTAATCTGAGTAATAAGATACATGGGAAGGCCAACACGTCTTGTTAACATGACACAACATGTTATGTCTCATCATATTCGTTTCTATTGATTCTGGACTTGTTTCTGATAACAATGTATAACCCATCATTGTGAGCCTTTCTTAGAACATGGTAACATTCAGGACCCTAACTCTCTAGCCATTTCTATCATTTTTATGTACATTAGAGCTCTTATTCCCTCTACTAAAACCAGCAGGTATGTTCTAAATTCATTTTAGAAATCTATTTGATTTATCGATTGACATCGATTGACATCTATTGCTACTTTGTACTGCTGACCACTGTGTACAGTGGTATTAGGAGTGTGTAAAATAGATTTGCTAGCAACTAAAAGCGAGGAAATCAAAATGTAAATTCTGCACACATCAGACCAGTATTTCATACAAAACCAACTCCTGTAGAGGATATACTAACAAAACATCCAAAGGCTTATACGGCATAGTGCCTATGCAACTTTGTAGATTTTACATTAAGTATGCAAGAAGAAAATGAGAACTGTTTTTTACGTAAAGTATGACGGTGCAAAATTATATTATTTCTCTACTGTGCATGTTTGTAGCTAAGCGTTTGCAGACCATCAATCTGCTCAGAGTTATGTTTAGGCAATGTTCTGCCATCTTTAAGGTGTGGTAAAACGATGTCATTAAAATCCACTTGGTAGAGCTGTTGGAAAATACAGTGGTTTTGCCTGTGATAATTCACTGAATGCAAAGGCCAAATGAACACTTGGGTGAGTTTATAGAGCGAGTTGTACAATATATTTGACATGGATTTGACACAAAAATGTGTAATTTTATGTGAACCGAGAAAAGCTTTGAATCAGGAGTAACTATTCTTGGCATTTTCACAATTTGCCTTGTCGGAAATGTTTATGAACATGTTAGAGCCCATTCTTTACTAAATATCAAGGTATCCAACCATTCGTTGTAGGTACGATCAATTTAATTTAGAGAAGTTTACTGACGATATTCGTCTAAAGTTAATACAGCAAAACGGTAGCCATTACAATGTAATGCCCTTTGAGCAGGCTTAAGACCTAGTGTCTTCTAAAATTCATTAGAACAAAATAATAGTTCCTTAGTACTTATGGAAGTCTGATGAACTCGTGCACATGCATTTGTTTCATTTGTCATTGTTGTTTACATGTGTTTTCACCAGCAGAGGACAATCTGCAGTCTTTCAGCTGTAGTCCAGCATAGGCTGTCAAGTGTCCTCTCCTGGCTAATGTCCTTAATGTATAATATACATGC
This sequence comes from Leptobrachium leishanense, assembly GCA_009667805.1. Taxonomy (NCBI): domain Eukaryota; kingdom Metazoa; phylum Chordata; class Amphibia; order Anura; family Megophryidae; genus Leptobrachium; species Leptobrachium leishanense. The sequence goes on along the minus strand of CM019066.1, from coordinate 301,494,041 downwards.
CATTTCTTTTGAGTTCTCAGGTTTCTTTGTCTATTCTGCTCTGGTGTCTGTCTTTCCTTTTCGTTGCTTCATTAAGGTATGCTGAAAGTGGCTTCTTGCATGTGCGGCCTTTCTAGTTTGTGTTCTGTGAAAAAACCTCGCGCTTCTCTCATGAGTAAGTCATCTCTCAGCCATGAAACATTTGTTAATGTGAATGTCAATTCCTCTCTTGGCTCTGCCTCCCTTGGCTCTCTATCCTCCTCCTCCTCTTTGGCTTTCACGTCCATGCTCAATGTTGTGTTGAGTTATATTTAATAGTGCATAGTTAATTTTTATTTCACACTAGTTTTCTAATGACGGAAGAAGGATATCCATTTCAGTCAACTTGAGGGTCAAAAACCCCTAAATTTAAGAACTCTGAAATAATACAAAAGTTGAAAAACATGATAAAGATCTTCGTAAAGCTCATTTTATCTTGAGGACTGGATATTTACAGCACATTTTAAAGGAAATATGAAGGTTTTCGGAATTAAATTTGCCGTTCCTAACTCTCACTTAGCTTTTCAATGCATATTTCATCTTAACCGCCATGTTTCACTTTTGCAAGACTGGAGTAGTCAATTTGGATGGGGGGGGGGTGGCAGGGCCAGTCATAGACCTTTTTTAGATACTTGGGGCAGGAAAATCTTACCAGTGCCCCCTCCCAGATCTCCCCTCTCATACAATACCTCCCAACATTCGCTGCCGAGATCATTTTAATAATTTTTGCTCATCATGCTTAAACGTTGTTTGAAATCCTGTTGTATTACTATAATTTTATTGTGCATTCTAAGACCCATACAAATTAGATATCACTTTTTCTCCTTCAGTGGACTCGGCAGATTAGGAATCATTATTTTTTATATTACTAAAAAAATGTCAAAGTATAAATTTCCATGAATGGATCTCAATAATATAAATTTTTAAATTTTGCATAGTCATGTTTGATATCTCTGTAAAGGCCAAACTCCAGACCTGTTCACTGACATGTAGAGTGACTTCGAGGGATATATAGAATGGATAAACAGGACTTCAAAGATCCCTGCCTCTCCTCTCATTGATGCATAAGCCTACATTATAGATGAGCAGTGCATAATTATGCACTCTCTTCCAAACTTGATCCCAGCGTGGGAAATGAAAAGGTGAGTTAATGCTAAGGCACCGTTTCAAAGCGTTAATATATTGCCACTGTCTTAGAACATTTAAAAAATGTGGAAATTTGGTGTTTGCATTTTCCTTTATATATTTCTACACATTACAACATCATGGTTGCCTTCGGAAAGGCCAGACCTTGACCTGTTGAATGACCCCTCACTTGACCTACTGGGGGTGTATAGTATTGGAGTTACAGTGGTCCAGATTGCCTTTGCCTCTGTTCACATTAGTATGGTAGCTTATATTTTAAATAATAAAGTGCATAAAAAGCTGTGAGCAAGTCTGGAGGTTAGGAAATGAGAAGGTGAGTTATTGCAGCAGCATTGTTTATTTCACAATTGAAAAGTGGTCAATGCTTTGGTAGCCCTTTTTTTTTTTTTCCTTCACAGAACATGGTCATTTTTTTGTATCATTAAAAAGGCCAAACTATGTTGATCTTGTGAGGTTTACAGGGGTATCCACTCCAGCTATGCTAGAGTTAAGGGATTGGAACAAACGTTATGATGTATCTTCCCCCTGGAGGTCCCCTGCGTTAACCAGACACTTCATCAGCGTTCTGGGTGGGGGAAACTAGCAGTCATTTTGCAACCATACGTATACAAGACAACATGTGGGGGACATTGTTCTTGGCAAATACTGATCACTTGACAATGTCTCCCACACGTTATCCATATCAAAATGGCTAAACCCAAATTAAAAAGATTAGAGTCGCCAACGGCTAAAATACACAGAAATGTGCAGAAACATGGTGACGGACACATCCAGATTGCTGGAGACACTGACAGACATATAAACATTGGCAAAACTACAGACAGGCATAAACACCCAGGGCATAAAATGATATGCAGAGACCATGGAAAAGATGCTGACAAATGGGCACAGAATAAGACACGGATGGCAATATACCATCTTAAATAGGCGTAACCCTCTGAAGGTCAAAAATAAACAATGGAGGTATGTTATAAAAAAAACATTCACCTGCTAGGTAGAAAAATTAGCTTAAAGATTCCATCAAAACTGGTAGCTTAGACCCTCAGCAGGTTTACTTTCAAACGTGGCACCTTTTCTGTGCGTTAAGTTAATTATAGAGTCCCTTGATAAGACTACTATTATTATTATTGTAATTTATATAGCGCCAACAGATTCTGCAGCGCTTTACAATAACCAAAGGGAACAAGATACAGATAAAGAGATGTAAGGATGGAAACAAGGGGTGTAGAGGGCTCTGCTCATAGGAGCTTACAGTCTAGAGGGATTGGGGTTGAGGAAGACCAGTCAAATTTTACTGGACGGCAGGATCATTGGTGCCAGTGGTTCAGAAATGGTGGGACCATTTGAAGCCGCTTCAATCATGTGTGAGTAGGTGAGCAGACATGCAAAAAGTAAGATTAGAGAATGCCCTAGCACCTGATGTGAGAAGGAACCAGCTACAAACAAGATCAGTAAAAATTAAGTTTGGCAAAACCAAACAAGAAGCTGTGAACATTTTGCTCTGAACAAAAGCAAGTAGGAAAGGAATGAACAGAAACTGGTAGCCATAACAGGTGTCAGAGCAGTGGAGAATCAACTAATCTGCTTGTATACTAGTCAAATGGACCCCGGGGTCAGGTGTCTGAAGCTTCCAAAATAGGAAAAGTAAAAAATGCTCAAATTGATGCTGCCAACATGATGGAGCGAGACCCCCTGTGCACCTGAAGCAGGATGAAAGACTTCAATAAGCAAGACAAAAAATGGGACAACCACCAGAGCTGCTGAATGCTGGCCCACTTGGGTAGCCAATTAACTTGATATGAAGAGGCAGAAAAACCCCATTGTATCCTTAACACTGAGGAAAGAGCTTTGCCTTGAACCGTTTGTGTTTTTTCTGCCCCTCCATCTCGTATATTGGCTACACAAGTGGGCCAGCTTTAAGCAGCTCTGATGGTTGTCTTGTGTTTTTGTATTACTCAGAGCTCTGTCCTCCAACAGCAGATCAGCTATGTGGCGGGGAGACGATCTTACATTTTTATGGCATTTTTCTTTAAATGGGACAAAATGCAGCAATTCTTTAAGATAATAAATAAATTAGATAAAGGTATTGATTGCTCTGGCATTGGGAATTTTTGATGCTGCAATGACGGAAGGTGGTAAAAATTGAATTTTCAAACGTACCAGAATAAAAAGGAAACTGAAGAAAATAAATTGGGATATGCACGACACAAGATAAATATCTTGTATGGCATAACATTTTGGGTATAAATTAATCTTTTTTTTAATTTTATTTTTACACACCGGAATCTAAAACCCATTGGCTTGAGGGAAAACGCCTAACTTTAGAGCCGCTAGTTCTAGCAATATCTGATGTCCATTTTAAAATTCTTACGACTGGTATTGTCCATTTATAGTTGTGTGCTCTCTATAGTTGGTAAAAGTAATTTGGATATTGTTATTCTTGATATGAAAGGTCAATAGCATAGCACTATTAGCTCTCCCAGAATGAAAGCTCGGTCAGTATACACAGTGGAATGCAACCACAACCCCTAATATGTGAGGATATTCTAATTATGGGTTTTCTGAGGTTGTCTGCAGCATGGTCGTTCCTCAATATTCCTGGAAAGAACGTATGTTGTAAAGCATTAATTTTTAATGTTTGTTGCAAATCCTGTTAATGTTGCATATAGTTACCTATTGGAAACGATTGATAATTTTATACGCTGCAATCAAGCTCTCGATTCTCAAAGGGATGCATCTTGGTGAAAGTATATCCTATTGCTCAATTATTTTTTTTAACTCCCTGGCAATGATTTACAATCCAACCACTTCCTTTCTTTGCAACTTTATGAGAGATCTTTTAATAAATGAATCAGTTTTTTGATAAGCCCCATTTTTTTTATCCTTTAAGTGTTTAGTATAGCATGTTATCCATATGTAAAATGAACTCCATAACAACATTCAGGAGTCTTTACTTTTGCAAATCACGTTACTCGTTGATGTGATTTATTTATTTATATTTTACCAGGAAGGATACATTGAGATTTCTCTCGTTTTCAACTATGTCCTGGGTTCAATAACATTGAAATGTTACAGTTGTTACAGAAATACAAAGTAATACAACGCAAGATATTAAATGACACCAATCCTTTCAAGAAAATGAGCAGGATGGCAGGACCAAAATATATGATATATACCCAAAGTATAATAAAAATATATTTTTACTGAATACAAAAATAAATACTGTCAATAAGAAGAATAATGATATCACAATATCAAAAAGGGTACATTTTTTTTTTGAGACAGCCTGTGGGGCTGCCTTGATATATGCTGTATATTGCGCGCTGTAGCCATATGTAACATTTGCCTTTGTGTCATCATTCTTGTTATTGACCTCATTTATTTTTGTATTCAATAAAAGCTATTTTTATTATACTTTGGGTACATAGCATATATTTTGGTTCTGCCATCCTGCTTAGTGTGGTTCTAGAGATCAGTCAACAATTCTAACAATTTGATTACAATGAGTCTTTAACAGGTATACTTTATTTAAAAATATATTTCCTTTGCTGCCCTTAAATAATTTGACGGACACTGCTGACATCCTCTTCCCAATTGTTTTTATTTAAGGTGGTTGTATATCATATATTTTGGTTGTGCCGGCCTGACTTAGTGTTGTTCGGTTATAGATTTACAGGACTTGGGGTCATTTTTTTTTGGATGAGCACCCTCTTTTGGGATATCTTATGATACCTGTGTGCAGGATATCTATCTTGTTTCAATTGAATGCTCTCTAGAACAATTAGTTCTCTAAGGCTGGGGTCAGACAAGCGGTAGTAAGAGCAGAAGGAATGTCCGTGATAGTGGACGTTCCTTCTACTCGATGCCTGTCTGGCCGCCTCACTGGGCACAGTTAGTGTGCTCAACGCTGCAGAGCTCGATTCTCCTATGGAGGATCGCACTTTGCGGCCCCGTCTACGGCTCTACGCGCGTCCTAGAGCTTTGACGGAGAGGCCTGCCTCACAGCCGCTGTTGCATGCGCAATTCGTGCACGCGCAATGGCGTGTGGCCGGCCCCGTCGCAGCGTCACAGCACTGGGACGGACGCCGGAAGGCATGTCAGTACAGGCGCACGAATTGCGCTCGTCTGACCCCCAGCCTAATCAAAGTGGTGGTCATTCTTTCACTGGTTGTGATTGTGAAAACTTTCCTCAAGTATCAAAATGGCCGGCAAAGGGACAGATCAACGTTAAGAAGTGCATGGATTTATGACCATGTGGTGGAAATATTCAGAGATTTTCATAAATACGTGATAATGTGAGAGCCGTTTATGTACCATCACTAGTCATTTAGAAGAACACCAAAAGTATTTAATTCACACACATTTCTACACACCCTACCTTTTGTTAAAACGCACAATGAGTTTTATTCTCGTGAATTCATGTGCTGAAAATATTTTTCATTACTACAAAAGTGGACATCAAGGTAGAAAATCCGTATGCGCTTCACCGGTTTGTTTTGTCAGACCGCTCCACTTAGGCCCCGTTCACACTGTGCGATTTGAAAGTCGCGCGACTTTCATATTCGCGACATGGTGCGCAACGTCGCGCGACATCGCTGTTTTGTGCGATTTTTTGCAAAGCACCACCAATACAAATCGCTAAATTGCAGATAGCAAATCGCAAAAAAAGGATCATGTACCAGCGACATGCTTCTGCGACGCGCGACATGATGTGAACAGCTCCATTGAAATGCATTGGAGAAGCTACATAGTGCGACGTCGCGCGGATTTTGCTGCAACGTCGCGGCAAAATCCGTGCGTTAAATCGCACAGTGTGAACGGGGCCTTACATAGACACTAGTGTGTTATGATACAGTGTTACAAAATGTGTATCTGTATAGTTTCATGAGCGCTAACGATCATCGATGTGTTTAAATGTTCTTTTGTTGTGCTAATGGTATTTGAGATGGAAGATTAAATATAGACGTATTATAGTACAGTATTTAACTGCTGAAGCTGCACATTGACTTTTAATAAGATTTATCTGTCTAGACACGATGGAAAGAGTGCACTTGTGTTGATTTATGTTGGTTGTTCATAGACAATTATTTGGGATATATGTAGTAATAATAATTGTAAATTACTTTATTAGTAGAAATATGTTGATAAAGTGAGTGTTTTATTAGGACTTACAAAAATGTTTGCCTCCCTCTAGTGGTAGGTTCTAAAAATGCATACAACCTTTCGACATTTTATTTGAAAAAATCTAATTGGCATGATTTTTTTTAAATATTACGGTACAGATATTAGGCAGATTTACAGCTGGGAGTAATAAGAGTACAATGCCTAGCTGAAAATATTTCTGATCCTATTATTAATTGGTATTTGAACAGTGTTTGTAAAAAGTCCACATGATCGTTAATTGATCTCTCAAAATACCTGAGACATCACTTCAGAAATAACTAATTTCTGCTATAAAAAATCGCTTTTACTTTTTGCTTTTTTTTTTGTGCAAATTATTTAATTCCTCAATGCAGTTTTCTTTAAGCTATTTTTTCAGGTTGATTGGGAATTGACAGTGGTTAATGGGGGGGGTTTCAAGTTTTTGGCCTATGGTTTTCAACTTGTCTGCAGAAAATATCACACCATAAACTAGTAAAGTTTTTGATCGTTCTGTATGTAAACATAAAAGAAGTGGGAGAAGTAAAGTGAGCTTTTAAAATTACCCTTTGTGCAATTCTCACATTCATTACTTATGAACAGTCTCTACATAGCAATCCCTCTTTATCAGGTTGGCTTGGTATTGGGACAAGTGCCCACTGCTGTGCCTTTGATGTAGCATCTGCAGTTCCTGCTTTGTAGATTTTTATGATTGTGTTTATTGTGTATGCGCCATTTAATAACGGTTGAAATGTATTTATCATGTTCCAGCAGGTCTTTGTGACATTAATGAAACCACTGTAACATCAGAGGATCGTTGCAAGTCGCCTACATCAGGTAAGCCTGAAGATGCCTTCACTGCATGTCCCCGGCCATAAGTGTGCATGTTCTTGTAGCCAGCTAACCACACAAATTATGTGTTCCTTCAGATGCTCTAATCGAGGATGGCTTTATATTAAAAAAACTTAACACAATTTAATCTTAACCATTTATTTTAATGAATACATTTGCTTTTATTAATGGAGATATCCCATGCATTCGGAAAACAAATAAATTTGGCACTATAATAGAGATTATGGAATGTTCTTTATCGGTCAAAGTATAAAAGTTCAAAGAAATATTACAGAAAACGATAAACATTAGCATTACCCCATTTTTTTTGCATTGACAAGCCGTATCCTGTGATTAACGTACCACTTGATGACTCTCCCACAATCCACTGTGATGCAGCTGACAATGTTTCACTGTATGTTAGAGGAGTGCGAGACGTAAGTGTGACTTGTAGAGCAGTCTCCTGTTCGGCTGTGTTTCCATCTTGGCTAGTTACACCATAAGTTCTGTGCGTATCCGATCAGTAATCGATCGACACTGGTTTTCACCCTTACTTTAATACATCAACTAGGTTTGGCATTTTAGTTATTGATGAATGTGTAGCACTCTGCAGTCAGAATAAACCCTGTGGTGGAAGCGGAATGTACGTGGTCTTTCTGTGGTTCACTGTTACAGCATGTGCACAAACTGCACCTTAATTTACCTCCGCATGCCACAGAGTACTGTCACAATCCTACACCTAACCCTTTACACCTCTTACTACACAATCTCTTGTACTGCAGGAGGAGACAGAGAGTCACTAGGGAAGGAAGAGGGATCTGGGTCCCAGAGAGGGACCATGCACCAAAAACAGGGACAATTGGGAGGTATGCAAATGGCAAAGGTTGCTACATGTTACACGGCATTGCCTCGTGTATTTTGACTGCAAGTAAATAAATGCATCCAAATATGTTCAATGGGTAAAAACTTCACGTCTGTACTGTCCTAGTGAGTGTCTAAGAAATGCTGTGACTATTATGCAAATGACTGACTTTCAGGTAGGTATCAGTCACAAATACATAGCTTTTATTTTTAAAGATCTTGTATATGGAAGAAGAACACGAGCCACTGAAAATTTTATCTGACGGAATGTATTAAAAAACCTTTAAAAGTTGAACGCTGATACATAAAGTCAAGGCCTATTCGGATATCCAAATCTTCCCTTTCTCTCACAAATCTTCTGTCTGAACTGTACCTTTTTATGGTGTCTTGTCTAATTTTCATATTAATATGCCGAAATACAAATAAATGTCTCCCTTACTCCGTCTGCTGCAATTGCATGATGCTTTCCGTTTAGAGTTCAAAAGGGTTCAGTGAAATACTTAGTATAAGCGATTTGTCTTCTGGCCGCAGTAAAACTTCTACAGCAAACCTTTATTGGACTCCGTTTCCAAGGACTCGAAGTGGTCGTTTTCTCATATCACTTCCCAGACTTGTCTTCTATAGATCCCAAGTTTGTTCTTCACCGGTTTCCAGAAATAGGCATACTGACAAATTTCAAATTCAATCCATAAACAGGTTCATATATATTTGGACACGGGTATAATTTTAGTTTTTTCCCCTCAGTATTTACCAAAACCTATTCAAGCTATAGTTATATAATGGATATGGGCTGAAAGTGCACGCTCTCAGGTCTAATTTGAGGGTATGTACATCCAAATTGGAGAAAGAATTTAGGAATTACAGCTCTTAAGAGTAGCCAACCCCCCTTTCTCAAGGGACCAAAAGTAATTGGACAATTGAATCAAAAGCCATTTCATGGCCAGGTGTGGGCTACCCCTTCGTTATTTCTTTGTTAATTAAAGGGATATGCATTTCTAGAAAAAGTTTTTTTTAAATTGACATTTAAACACTTTGATAGCTATAGACCAACTAGAATAAATCAAAAGTTTTAAAAATGTGTAAAAAATTTTTATTTTCTTGCTTTAATTTTGTCATTTCATCTTCTCCGGTGACGCCCCTCAGCTAGGGGTGTTTCTTCGGCTCACACTTCCTGAATATTCCCCGCCTCCTCCCCGCCCACTACTCCACCCACTATTGCGCCCCTCAAAGCTTCACATGAACTACATTTCTTGCGCCATCTTCCCCACAGCCCCCCATGCACCCCACTACTTCACATACTCCGCTATTACCCTCACCTAGTGTGTCAACCCTCTCCTCTTAGATTGTAAGCTCTTGGGCAAGGTCCTCTCTCCTACTGTTCTGTGTGTTTAACTTGCATGGACATTTGTTATTCCGCCTCTCCCATTGTACAGTGCTATGGAACTTCTTAGCGCTTTATAAATACCTGTGACTGTATAAACTAACACAAGCTGTGCAGCTCAGGACGTCAGACTGGGGAAACTGAGGAACTGAATATTAGCATCTCTGCAACTGTGAAAGCAAAACACACTCACGCTCGTTCACACACTCACCCGCTGACTTGCTCCTACACCCACGCTCTTTCACACACACACTCACCCACTGACACGCTCACTTGCACTTTTTCAAGATTTACATACTCACTGTCTCAATCAAACTCCCTCACACAGTCACTCTTTCACACTCTTTCTTGTGCGTGCTCTCTTACTGCACCTTTTCTTGTGCTCTCTCTGCTTTATCCTGCTGTCTTTCTCTCTTTACCGTTTCTTGCGGTGTCTCTGTGCTTTTCTTTGTTGTCCCTCTCTCTGCTGTCTCTTTTTCTCCCTGTGTGTATGGATTTCTTTCCTTCACTGTCTCTGCAGTAGCTGGGGGTGAAAGGTTAGCCCCGCCCTCCCCTCAGCTCACAGTGCAGGAGGGAGGAGAAGCAACTCAGACGCACATGCTCAGTGTGTTTTTGAGCTATACCCAGGTATAGGTACTGAATGGTTGGCTTAAAATGCCTTGCGGTGGGTGTGGAAAACTCCAAGAAAGATCAGGTAAATATGAAAAAATATCATATTTACTTGCTTTTTATGTCTGCTGAATGACACTACTGACTCATTCAAAAGGCATAGCACGTTTTTAAAAGCACGCTAACAAAGCATGCATGTCCCTTTAAGCAGGTGACAGGTCTGGAGTTGATTCTAAGTGTGGGATTTGCATTTGGAATCTCTTAATATGAACCTACATCATGTGTTCAAAGGGGATGTCCATGCAAGTGAAACAGGCCATTGTAAGGCTTCAACAACAAAACAAATCTGTCAGAGAGAAGGCAGCAACATTAGGAGCGACCAAATTAACCATTTAGTACATTCTGAGGAAAGACCGATGCACTGGTGAGCTCAGCAACATAAAAAGGCTTGGACATCCACGTAACACAACAGTGGAGGATGATCGCAGAATCCTTTCTATGGTAAAGAAAAAAACACTCCCAACATCCAGACAAGTGCAGGACAATCTCCATTAGGGATGTGTGTTTCGAAATTTCGGAATTTTCATGAAATTTCCCGATTCGTGCATTCAGATTCAAACGATTTTCCGAACATTTTCGTATCCGAAAACGGCAGATCCGAACAAATTTTCGTGCCGAAATGAAAACTTTTCGGAGTTTTCGTATGGACTAGAAATGTGTAAAATGGAAATTCATTTTCGTTCCATTCGTGATTTCGGCTCCATTCCTGATTTCGGTTCCATTTCAGTAATTTCGGACACCGTATTTATATCGCTGATTCTGTAATTAAATTTTATATCATTCCCATCTCAATGTTTCCTTCCTGGAAAACCAGAGAAATCTCAATGTATACTTCTTGTAAAACATGAGAAATCTCAATGTATCCTTCTTGTAAAACCTGAGAAATCTCAATGTATCCTTCTTGTAAAACCAGAGAAATCTCAATGTATCCTTCTTGTAAAACCAGAGAAATCTCAATGTATCCTTCTTGTAAAACCAGAGAAATCTCAATGTATCCTTCTTGTAAAACCAGAGAAATCTCAATGTATCCTTTTTGTAAAACCAGAGAAATCTCAATGTATCCTTTTTGTAAAACCAGAGAAATCTCAATGTATCCTTTTTGTAAAACATGAGAAATCTCAATGTATCCTTCTTGTAAAACAGAGAAATCTCAATGTATCCTTTTTGTAAAACCAGAGAAATCTCAATGTATCCTTTTTGTAAAACCAGAGAAATCTCAATGTATCCTTCTTGTAAAACCAGAGAAATCTCAATGTATCCTTCTTGTAAAACCAGAGAAATCTCAATGTATCCTTCTTGTAAAACCAGAGAAATCTCAATGTATCCTTTTTGTAAAACCAGAGAAATCTCAATGTATCCTTTTTGTAAAACCAGAGAAATCTCAATGTATCCTTTTTGTAAAACATGAGAAATCTCAATGTATCCTTCTTGTAAAACCAGAGAAATCTCAATGTATCCTTTTTGTAAAACCAGAGAAATCTCAATGTATCCTTTTTGTAAAACCAGAGAAATCTCAATGTATCCTTTTTGTAAAACATGAGAAATCTCAATGTATCCTTCTTGTAAAACCTGAGAAATCTCAATGTATCCTTCTTGTAAAACCAGAGAAATCTCAATGTATCCTTCTTGTAAAACCAGAGAAATCTCAATGTATCCTTCTTGTAAAACATGAGAAATCTCAATGGCAGAATTATCGTATCGGCAGAATTATCGTATCGTATCCGAAAAACCATTAGTTTACGTCAAAACGAATAGACACTTTGAAACGAGAACAGACGTTCCGAAAAACTAAACGAAAATCGGCCGAAACGAGTCAAAACGAAAATTTACAAAATCCGAACGAACCGAACCGAAAAAAAAATCTGTGCACAAGCCTAATCTCCATGAGGTGGGGTCAAAGTCTACAATCAAGTGAAGACTTCACGAGGGCAAATACAGAAGGTTCGCCACAAGGTGCAAACCATTCATAAGCCTGAAGAATAGAAAATCCAGATTCAACAGATCAGTTCTGGAAAGGCATTCTTTGGATGGATGAAATGAAGATTAATCTGTACCAGAATGATGGGAAGAAAAAAGTGTGGAGGAGGCATGGAACAGCTTATGGTTCAAAGCACAAAACGTCATCTGTAAAACATGGTGGAGGCAGTGTGATGGCATGGGCATGCATGGCTTCCAGTGGCACTGGGTCATTGATGTTTATTGATGATGTGACAGAAGCAGCCGGATGAATTCAGCAGTGTTTAGAGATCAACTGTCAGCCCAGGTTCAGCCAAATGCAACAAAGTTGATTGGACGGCGCTTCACAGTACAGATGGACATTGATACAAAACACACTGCAAAAGCAACCCAGGAGGTTTTGAAGGAAAAGAAATGGAATATTCTGCAATGTCCGTCAATCACCTGATCTCAACCCAATTGAGCAGCATTTCACCTGCTGAAGACAAAACTAAAGGCAGAAAGAACCACAAACAAAGCAATGAAAACGGCTGCAGTTAGGGCCTGGCAAAGCATCAGAAAAAAAGAAACCAAGTCGAAGGTAATGTCCATGGGTTTCAGACTTCAGGCAGTCATTGCCAGTAAAGGATTCGCAAAAAAATATTAAAATGACTGGTTTATATATGATTATATTCATTTTTCCAATTACATTTGAGCAGTGGTTGCAGTTCCTAACATTTGTACTTGATATTTATGTCCAACCCCTTGAATTAAAGCTGAAAGTCTGCACTTCAATTTTATTTTGGTGGCATATAGAGCCAAAAGTATGAAAATTGTGTCTGTGTCCAAATATATATGGACCGAACTGTGTCCAATATTTTCTTTGGATCAAATATCGGCACTCTTGGCTTTACTTTTCAGATTTTTATCGGGAATTGAAATACTGGTAAACCAATATTTAAAACTCCTGAGCTGAAAAATGTCTGTCACAGGTCCTGATTTAAGCCATCGGGCCGAATTAAATTGAAGAATTGGTTAGGCTAGTCGTGATATAGAAACATAGAAACATAGGTTCTTATCTGCCGACATTTTTTCTTTCGGCCCATCTAGTCTGCCCAATTACATAGATACTTTACCTGGATTTATCTTTTGTTTAGGATAGCCTTATGCCTATCCCATGCTTGCTTAAATTCAATTACTGTTTTGGTCTCTACCACTTCTACTGGAAGACTGTTCCATGTATCCACCACCCTCTCAGTAAAATAATGCTCCCTGATGTTACTTTTAAACCTTTGCCCCTCTAATCTAAGACTATGTCCTCTTGTTTTGCTACTTTGTTTCCTTTTAAATATACTCCCTTCCTCTACCTTGTGGATTCCCTTTACGTATTTAAATGTTTCTATCATATCTCCTCTGTCTCGTCTTTTTTCCAAGCTGTACATGTTAAGATCATTAAGCCTTTCCTGGTAACTTTTCTCCTTCAATCCGTACACCATTTTAGTAGCCCTTCTCTGAACTCGCTCTAAGATGTCTATATCCTTCTGGAGATACGGTCTCCAGTACTGCACACAGTACTCCAAGTGAGGTCTCACCAGTGCTCTGTACAGTGGCATGAGCACATATTGGTCTTGCAGCCTCCTGACAAACTTTGGAACCAGCTTGAGCAGTCCCTCAACCCTATTTTATCTACCCTTACTTGGATTGCCCTTGGTTCTGTCTTATGCTTCCCCAATGATCTCTTCTACTCTAGCAGTTTGGATGTCCTTGTTTGCTGGCTGGCCACATAACCTAATATTTTTCGTCTACCCCACCCCTTCTTCCTCTAACTGATAACTTTGATTTCCTAGTAAACAATAGGAATTTATCTTTGAAATAACTCTCTGATCCACTTATACGCCTAATACCGACTACATCGTGATTTCTCCAAAAGATGGCTGCTATCTCCTACATCAAAGGCATTACTTACCCTTCATGGAAAATGTATTTCCTACTCTTGCATTTTCGTCCATCCCTATCCAATCAAACCTTTCTTTTCAGAACACTTACTACCTTTGAGAGTCAATGCCTCCTGTTCCCCCTACCACTGCCATCTCCATCCATCACCTACTCAGATCTCAGGACCCCTTAGACTTCTTGTATTTCCTTGCTGAATTAAATATCACTTAAAATAAATAAATAGAAATTCTGATATGGGCGTTATGAATAGCATATCTTTAGCCTCCTATTACTCTATGCCCTCTCATGCAGCACTTAAACCTAAGCGTGCATGGTTTAAGATGGCTTATTTAATCTCGTTGCTTGTCTAGTTTCTCTGGAAAGACCCTCTTTAGGCAAGATTCGTTAAACTGAGGTAAAGAATGATGGTCCTTTTTTAATTGCAATGCTTCTTAACTACACAATGGTGTGGAACATTGTAAAAGTATATTTTTATATAGATTTGGATGAAATAGGTGTGATGGTCCAGCAAAATCTTGCTTGGAATTCTCAAACAATTGATTTTGTACCACATCCAACATATACAATCTTGTGCTTCTTGGGGAGGAGCAGGAAAATGTCCGTCCATTGTTCTATCCATTACATTCACCTCTTGTACAGCTCTGTACATAAAAATCAGATCAGAGTAAAACTGAAATAGACTGTATCTATTCTGCAGCTCCTATCGGCCTACCCATCAATTTTGTTCATCCACTCTTGTGAATGGAACTGCTGATGCCCGCGTGTATTGAAACCAAGGGAAATCAAAGATTTCAGAGTTTCTTAGGAACAGCACAATTCACTGACGTAGTTACTTTTAGCAATATGACCAATTTAACAAGAAAACAGGAATTCAGAAGACTACCTGAAGCACTTTTTGTCCCTGTTCAGACACTACTTCAAAATCTTTCAAAAATGCACCTTTGTGTTACTCTATATCTGGCCGTATGGACCAATCCTTCTAGATATGGAGTACATAACGCTAAATAGCCACTCTTCTAAAATGTGAATTCTTCAGTATTAATTTCTTGTAAAAACCTATTCATAAACTGTGAGCTGGTGCAAATATGCATTTAGACTAGAGCAGTGGTTCCCAGCTCTGGTCCTCAAGTACCCCTAACAGGCCAGGTTTTAAGGATTGCCTTGGGGAAGTTGCAGACTGAATCCTGCAATCACTGAGCAGCAAATCATATCACCTGTGCATCAAATATCTGGCAAACCTGGCCTGTTACAGGTACTTGAGGACGAGAGTTAAGAAACACTGGACTAGAGGACTCTAGGCAGTATCCATGTCGACTGAATATGGAAATCTGTGTCTCTTTAACTGCATAGTGACCAGAAGATATTACCATTGTCTGTCCGAAAGTACCCAATGCTGTTTTTACATTTCTGCGCTGTTTGTATTTTAGCTCTAATTTTCCTCTTAGGCTGGCGTCAGACGAGCGTATTTGAAGAGGAAAAGGAACGTCCATGAGAGTGGACGTTCCTTCCACCCGACGCCCGTCTGGTCACCTCTCTGAGCGCACTTGCACTTAATGCACTCAGCGCTGCAAGGCTCGATTCGCCTATGGAGGATCGCGCTTTGCAGCTCCTTCAACGTGCGTCCTAGTGCTTTGACAGAGAGGGCTGCTGCACGGACGCAGCATGCCTGCTGTTGCGCGCGCAATTTGTTCATGCGCAACAGCGTGTGGCTGGCCCTGTCGCTGTGTCTCAATGCGGCTACAGACGCCAGAAGGCACATCAATACGGGCACACATAGTGCGCTCATCTGAAGCCAGCCTTACTCATTAATGGAACCCACACATATAGGGCCATATTACATGGTTGGTGCTAACTTAACCAGAGCTGTTGTAAACTTCCCAGAGCCATTATAGCCTATGGAGGTTTTCAGTTTACAACAGCTCTGGTTAAGTTAGGACCAACATTGTAATATGGCCCATAGTTTTTTATCGCCATTAAATGAACTTTCTATAGATGCAATTATTTTAGCATATCATATAATTTACTATAAAAACAAATTATGGCAAAAACATTTTTTTTTCAGTCTTTAATCCCCAAAATCGACAGCCGCCAAATAAGACCCCGGCTAAATAGTTTCGAAATTTTGTCCAGAGTTTAGAAATCTACAATGTTTACATGCTTTTGCTTTTTAATCCCTTCACTGCAGTGCCATTTCACCTCTGTGTGCTGAGCTCATTTTGACCCTTTTATGGTCATAATGTTTAAACCTGATTTGAAGTCCTATTTTATTATACCCCCCCCCAACAAAAATTATTAAAAAAATCCACTTCTTATTTTTGCACCAAACCTGGTCAGGTTTGGAATCCTTGGAAAGGCCATGACCCTCTAGATGCCACAGATCAGGAGATATGGAGGTCCAAAGGACCACCCCATAGCTCCACATAGCTGTTAAAGTGTGTTTATTGCATTAGTGGGATGCTGCACATTACATAGAATTAGTATAGTATATAGATTACTTGGAAAAATGCTTTAATCTAATTCCATTGGTGTGGAAACATTTTTGTTCTAAATCTGCCATAAAACGTTCCATAAGAAAACCTTGCACTCTAGAATGTCTTCATATGTATCTGTACACAGCTAAATCTTCAAGGCTATTCTCATTTGATCACCTAGGTGAATACTGATTGGCCAAACATGTTGACACGCATCCTGGTTGCTGCTGTATCTAATAACGGAAGGAGATATTTTGCAGTCAAGCTTTAAGTGACACTGCCATACCCAAGGCAAGTTGGGCCTATTTTGCAGGGAATTGCTCCCTTTGTATATGCCAGCATTCTGATGCTGACATATATATTTGAAGCAAGTTTTGCTGTACCTCTCCTAGACCAGTGGGAAAGGACAGCTGCAAGCAGAGAGCCGCACTACTGCTTACTGTGCACCAGTGGCTTCTGATGTCACCTCTGAGGCTAATTGTGCGGCACAACTGCCCCAGTTAGCTCTGCCCGTGGAGAACTAAACACGGCACAAGTCAGTGGAGTGAGGCAAGCGCAAGCTGCGATATCTCATTGAAGAATAAACGATTGCATTGCTCTTTATCGCATGGGATATCGCAGTACAGGTGCACTTTAAATTCTCATTTAATTTGTCCCTGGCAACATCCTCTTGAGCTGGTTTTTGGCCCCAGGATGTCAAGAAATCAAAGGGTTGCCTAAATTTGGAATTAGCAAAATAATTTAAGTCAATATTACCAGTTCGTAGTTCCTAAAATGTTCGTCTTGGTAACCTAATCATTATCGTGCAATTTGTGTGTGTGTGTTGTCCTGCTGACTTGAAAATCTTCTGGCGTGATGGTCTTGTCATAACACATGGTGTTAAAACGTTATAAATTGTATTGTTTATAGTAAACGTAAATCGCATGACACATTAATAGTGTGGTGTGTATATGTTCCTTGAATTTGTGATGGATGTAATACTCAAAACATGTGAGCTGTAAATTGGAGTAGTCTTGCTTTCTAAATTGTCAATGGTAACAAAAACAAATACTTTTGATTCCTCCAGCTAATTGTGTTTGTACCTAACAACAACAGAACTTACATGGTATTGAATGTTTCAATCAACAGCTGCAATTAACACTGCTTTTCTAAAATACGGGTGGCATCATATTTTTTTTTCTTCTTCTAGCATGATCCAATTTTTATTTTTTTATTTTTGTATTAAATTTTTGTCTTCACTCACATAGGTTTTACCTCCCCTACGTCTTCTGATGATGAACAATCGGTGAATAGATTTTTAGAAAAGGGTACAGTATTTGTTCACAAAATCTCATTTTTTTAAATATAAAATCTTTCACGTTTTTAGCTTTTTTTTGTTGATGTCTTTTTATCAAAATGTTATTTGCAGTTAAGAGCAAAGGCAGAAAATTTTCCAAGGCCGTAGCCACTGACCTAGGTAGGAAGACCGCTTTTTTGCCCTCTATCAGTGTTCTGCTCTTTTCAAAAACTAACCATGGGAAAATTGTTTCTTTTAGATCTTTATTTTTTTTCTCCTACTTTTTTTTTGGGGATCTAAGGGTTTCTAATGATCACAATCAAGGAATCTGGGAATATAATTTTTATTTCCTATAAATGAATCATTTGTTGATTTGGTGAAATGGTGTCTTGGAAGTAACAAGGTTCAATCTCTATAATGTTCAATCTCTATAATGTTCAGTTTGGATCCTAAAGTTCTTATCATTTTGTATATACAGTACAATAAGTACCTTACAGAATCACATTTTATATTCTTGCTCATAAATTTAATGCTAGAAGCATCAAAAAGTGTCCTGCCTTTTTATATTGACACCTATTAGTGGATTGAACCTTGTTTTCCAGTTGAGTTAGTTTGTTGGCTTTTGGCATGTGCTAAGGCATCAATTAAGCAATTGATAAAATTGGTGCCTTGAAACATTAATTTGTTGGGCCAAGTTGGATGTTTCAATGTGACTGGCTGTAAGATACTTTATTGGCTTATTGTGACATTGTTCAGTCGTGAGCTGCCTGTAACCTTATTTACTTTAAAACGTAAGTATTCCAGCCAATGTTACACTGTTGGAGCTGTTATCACATGTATGGTGTTTATTTGAAGGTAACCAGGTTTGATGTGGCTAGTAATTATCTGAACAAGGACACAAGTGAATCTGCATATTTTTGGGCAAAAGCACAAAATTGAATAGTGGCCAAGTGTACATTTGTGTTTGTGTGTGGTGGTATTATTTTATTCTTTTGTCCGAGCATATTTGTGTATTATTTCAAGTACACCTGATGTGAAAAATATGTTCTTGATCATCCACCACACTTCCTGCCGTCATACAGAAGTGCAGGTTCTCCTGCCTGGATTTTTGTGTGAATTTCTGTTTTTGGTCTGATCTTTTGCTATTCTGAAATAAGAATGTAAAACTTTGCCTAGGAGGTGTATGTGTGTGTGTGTGTGTCTGTTGGGTTGAAATGGTCATACATAGGGCCCTATCACCTGGTGTAAGCTAAAAAAACGCCATTGCTAAAACCTAGTGCCTGACGACCTACTAACAGAACCCCTTGTCCGCAGGAGTCTGTGTACAAGTTCGTTTAGCGCACGCTAGGAAAACGTTAAGACTCGGACTGCGACCCAGCTCTAATGCGGTTGTGTTAAGAATAGAACCTTGTATAAGGTTCTTTCGGTGTTGCTGAGCTCACCGGTGCGTTCCTTCTTTTTTGAGAATGTTCCAAACAGTTGTTTTGGCCACGCCTAATGTTCTTGCTATCTCTCTGATGGGTTTGTTTTGTTTCTTCAGCCTAATGATGGCTTGCTTCACTGATAGTGACAGCTCTTTGGATCTCATCTTGAGAGTTGACAGCAACAGATTCCAAATGCAAATAGCACACTTGAAATGAACTCTGGACCTTTTATCTGCACATTTTAATTGGTGTAATGAGGGAATATCACACACCTCGCCATGGAACAGCTGAGAAGCCAATTGTCCCATTACATTTGGTCCTTTAACAAGTGGGAGGCACATCTGCAAACTGCTGTAAGTCCTACACCGTTCACCTGAGTTGGATGTACATACCCTCACATTAAAGCTGACCGTCTGCAGTTAAAGCACATTGTGTTTGTTTCATTCCAACTCCATTGTGGTGGTGTATAGAGCCAAAGATGTTAGAATTGTGTCGATGTCCCAATATTTCTGGACCTGACTGTATTTTAATTAAGGCTGAGGGGCATTGCATGATAATAAATATCACCGAACAGCATGTAGAATCCTTACAATGCATTTAATAGATCCAAAAGGAAGGCCAGGTGAGCGACAATTTCCCTGCTGCAGCATATAAATAATACATGTTTCAGGGCAAGACTTATCCATGTGTCCCTTTTGAACCTGGACCAAACGGTCATCCTAATAATCAACCGCTTCCATACTATGAATAACCCCCAGCATAAAATGTTTAGAATTAGGCAATATATTAGAATTAGGATATATGTGGATAAAGGATACATATATAGCTTACTGCAACAGCAGCGACATTGCTGACCAGATCCATTACTATGGTGTATGGGGCCAAGAGAAGCCCTGTGCTGCATTCCTTTACATTGCCTGGTAATTTTGGGCGAGGACTTGTTTTTTTTTTGGAGTTGGCACCAGTGTTGGGCAGTAGGTAAAATTTTGCGATTAGCATCCGCCCAGAAATTGGTGCAGGCGCCAAGTGATTTGTTACGAAAGTGCTAGGAAACTCTAGCGCTCCCCATGTTAGGCATAGGACGTGGAAAGTACAGTAAGCTTGCACTATGAATCGCTAATAGCGACTCACTAGATGATTTTTCCCATTTCTAGTGGGAGGCAAACGATCTGTTGGTCAGGCACTAGACTCCTTTTACTTGGCGCAAACGCAAAAACATGCCGGTGATGGGGCCCATAGAGTTTAATCAATTGTAATGCTTGTTCCCTGCTTCACACATGTTAATTAAATCTATAAATCAGGTTTATGCCTCTTATTTCTGAGGTTTGTTCTGTTCATTTTCCAAGTTGGTAAAATAATCTGTAAAGCAGCATGGTTAGTCACTGTATAGAAAATGCAAACTGACGCTGTTGATGTGCCCGTTGCTGGTACCTGATGCTTTCTTTCAATGACACTCAAGAGAAACTTCATGTAAGATATACAGACTAGTGTCCTGAAAACCATAAAATAGTTACTTCTGTATTGAGCAGTCAACAAAGCATGGGTTACAAGAAAAAAGCCACCAACTCCCTACAGCTCATAAAGGACTCCAGATTTTACAAGCATTTCTGTTTGCATTCTACATCTCCCACTGGTTTATTGTTGTGCAACGTTTGGGTGTCTCATGATGGAAATGGTTCAGACTTGGCCAATTAGACTTTGACATTTACAGAATCTTCATGGAAACTCTACATTCTATTCACAAAAAAGCAATACGAGCTGAAAGGCTAATCAAAACATTGTATTTTTCAAAGTATATAAATAGGACTTACATGTATATCACGGTGTACTGCACAAAAACCAACTATGAAGATGAAACCACCCTATTTTGGGCACTTGCTCGTAATATCTATATACTGTATTACTTTAGATGCTTTTATGAATATTTGCATAATGTATAATGCAGTAACTGATGTAATGATCTGCTATACTCGACAAGGTTTATAAATTTCTCCTTCTAAAGATGGATACGTAATCCCCTACTATTAAAGGGACACTCTAGACAAAGACCGTTTATTTGAATATTCTAGATGGTCATGATGAGCAGAGTACCTTCATCCTTCATGGGGATTAGACATCCCTGCATGCTGTGACAGTCTTCCAAATCAAAGGTCTCCCCTTTGCCTGCAAAGCTGTCAATCAGCTCTTCCTGGAAAGTCTTCTGGGGTTTTGGAGAGTGACGTACAGTTCTGAGAGGCGTCAGATTGACCGCCAATCGGATGCCTTCCAGTCTAAGGATGGTCATGAGAGGTTAATAATTTAATCCCTCTATTATTTATTTATTAAGCGCCAACACATTCTGCAGCGCTGTACAAGATGCAATGGGTAAAGACAAGACAATTCTACAATATGTAAAGGAGGCAGGTCCGTATTGCTGCCAGCAGATACAGGAGGACATGAGGGCCCTATTCCCGTGGGAACTTACAATTAAAATGGGAGGAGGGTGGACTGCATTGACAAATTAATGCAGGGAGAGGTGAGGAGCGTTTTTGGGTCAGTTGGATGTCTTGTTACGGAGACAGGTGGTAGGCTTCCCTAAACAGAAGGGTCTTTAGGGAGCGTTTAAATCAGTGTTTCCTAAACTTGTCCTCAGGACCCTCCGCCACGCCAGGTTTGCCAGATATGTGAAGCACAGCACAGGTGATATGATTTGCTGCTCAGTGATTGCAGGATTCAGTCTGCATTTCCACAAGGTGATCTGCAAAATCTGGCCTGGCTGAGGGTCCCGAGGACAGGTTTGGGAAACACTGGTTTAAATAAAGCCAGATTTGGGGACAGTCTGCTATTGCGAGGAAGCGCATTCCATAGGGTCGGCGCCGAACGAGAAAAGTCCTGCAGTCTGGCACGTGAAGAGGTAATGATTGAGGATGCCAGGCGCAAGTCATTGTTCATCTGGTGAGTAGTGAGGAGCGGCGTTAGTGAGGGTTTTGTAGGTCAGGGCGAGTAGTTTGAATTTGATTCTGTTGTGGATGTGGAACCAGTGGAGGGATTCAGGGACCGAGCGACAGATGAGATGGATAAACTGGGCTGATGTGTTTAGGATGGACTGCAGGGGGGAGAGGCGGGAGATAGGAAGGCCAGTCAGGAGGTTGTTGCAGTAGTCCAGGCGGGAGACCATGGAGTATCCATTTAAGATTCAAATATTTGTTTTGTAATATGGGCACAGCGTATACTAATATGAACTATATTAACTGTTTTCTAATCCCGAAGGAAAACATGGATGGAAAAAGCTGCAAATATGTAGCCATGCTTGTCAGTTAGAAATTGAAATACCTGCACGTTGTTACAGATTTTCTGAGACTTGTAATACTTTTCGTTTAATTCTTATAAATCCACAAAAAAATGTGAAGGCTGTATCAGGCACTGCTAAATTAGCAGCTTTGGGTGCATGGAATATTATGCTATAAAATCTACGGAATCGTATTGCTAGCACAATTTTCTAAAATACACAGTACCTGGAAAATTGGCCTGTTCTACCTCCTGCATCAGCCTTACTCATTCTAAAACCATCTAGTACAGAAATATATCTGAGTGAACAAAAGATTACCCTTCAATCCTAAATTGAGCACTCATTAAACGCCCTGACACCAACCGTAAATATTAAGGATTTCAGGAGCTGTTATCACGGTCTCTCAATCGGGTTTTATAGCAAAATGTCTTACAAAACTACCATGAGTGCTTTACCATTCCCAGGAGACACATGATCAACTTAAAACGTAAGCGATATGTATTTTGGTCTTTTAATATTAACATAGATTATAGAACGCTATCAGGGTTATTCAAAGAGAATCGAAAAGTCACAGCACGTTCGTTGACTTTTCGTTCCCTGCAATTCGGCGCGATTCGGCAATCCTAGTTCGCCGACCCTGCGGTGTATTCAGCAAGCACCACAGGGCCGCCGTACTGCTGGGAAAACCCGCTGCAAACCCGACGAACACTCACTGCAAAACCCACCGAACACTGACTGAACACTCACGAAACCCGCAGAAAACAGCTGGATTAACCCCGCTGGAGAAACCCGACTAGCCGCCGATCACAGCGCAGAGCAGCCGCTGAAAAAAACCGACACGCAGACGAATGAGGTGAAAAAGAAAACCAGTACGCTTGAAAGTTTGAAATTTGAAACGCTATTTGCAAAAAACTAAAATGTCTGGAATTTACACATAAGATCCAATTAATGCTAATAAAAAGGGCAGTTACAGTAAAAAGAAAAGACTTTTTTTTAAAAAAAGGGAAAAATGTTTTTTGCAATAAAAAGCCGAAAAAATGCCGATCAGATCCTAAAAAAATCTATAAATAGACTTTTTACTGCAGAATATAATATTAAACAGTTTATTAGCTATTGCATTAAAATGGGAATATTTTTAACATTGAAGCCTATGGGATTTGCCTGAATAAACCGGTCAAATGAAACCACCGAATAGCAGGGCACTTCGGCAACCTTTCCCTGCTGTTTTGTGTTCTCTGAATAGACTAACAGGGTTATCCAAAGAGATTCGAAAAGTCACCGCATGTTCGGTGACTTTTCGTTCTCTTCAATTCGGTTCCTTTTGCCGATTGCATTTCGGTGACCCTGCGGTGTATTCAGCAAACACCACAGGGTCCCCGAATTGCAGAGAAAAGCTGCCGAAAACCTGACGAAAACTAACCGAATGCACGCTGAAAACAAGCAAAAACATCTGGATTAACCTTCGAAAAAGCCGAACAGGAGCCGAAAGGGAGCCGAATCACACAGAGCCGAAGCAGCTGTGACGTAGAGGAGGCAGTGAATAAATTAGAAAAACCATTTGTATGAATCTGGGAAAATAAAACGCTGTTTGCAAAGAAACTACTGAGCGAAAATGTCTGAAATTTTCACAGGAGGTCCAGGGAATGATAATAAAGAGGGCTGTTACAGAAAAAAATAAGTAAACTGAAAAAAAAAAAACAAAAAAAAAATCGGACTTTTTTTAAAAAAAGGGAAAAATGTTTTTTGCAATAAAAAGCCGAAAAAATGCCGATCAGATCCTAAAAAAATCTATAAATAGACTTTTTACTGCAGAATATAATATTAAACAGTTTATTAGCTATTGCATTAAAATGGGAATATTTTTAACATTGAAGCCTATGGGATTTGCCTGAATAAACCGGTCAAATGAAACCACCGAATAGCAGGGCACTTCGGCAACCTTTCCCTGCTGTTTTGTGTTCTCTGAATAGACTAACAGGGTTATCCAAAGAGATTCGAAAAGTCACCGCATGTTCGGTGACTTTTCGTTCTCTTCAATTCGGTTCCTTTTGCCGATTGCATTTCGGTGACCCTGCGGTGTATTCAGCAAACACCACAGGGTCCCCGAATTGCAGAGAAAAGCTGCCGAAAACCTGACGAAAACTAACCGAATGCACGCTGAAAACAAGCAAAAACATCTGGATTAACCTTCGAAAAAGCCGAACAGGAGCCGAAAGGGAGCCGAATCACACAGAGCCGAAGCAGCTGTGACGTAGAGGAGGCAGTGAATAAATTAGAAAAACCATTTGTATGAATCTGGGAAAATAAAACGCTGTTTGCAAAGAAACTACTGAGCGAAAATGTCTGAAATTTTCACAGGAGGTCCAGGGAATGATAATAAAGAGGGCTGTTACAGAAAAAAATAAGTAAACTGAAAAAAAAAAAACAAAAAAAAAATCGGACTTTTTTTAAAAAAAGGGAAAAATGTTTTTTGCAATAAAAAGCCGAAAAAATGCCGATCAGATCCTAAAAAAATCTATAAATAGACTTTTTACTGCAGAATATAATATTAAACAGTTTATTAGCTATTGCATTAAAATGGGAATATTTTTAACATTGAAGCCTATGGGATTTGCCTGAATAAACCGGTCAAATGAAACCACCGAATAGCAGGGCACTTCGGCAACCTTTCCCTGCTGTTTTGTGTTCTCTGAATAGACTAACAGGGTTATCCAAAGAGATTCGAAAAGTCACCGCATGTTCGGTGACTTTTCGTTCTCTTCAATTCGGTTCCTTTTGCCGATTGCATTTCGGTGACCCTGCGGTGTATTCAGCAAACACCACAGGGTCCCCGAATTGCAGAGAAAAGCTGCCGAAAACCTGACGAAAACTAACCGAATGCACGCTGAAAACAAGCAAAAACATCTGGATTAACCTTCGAAAAAGCCGAACAGGAGCCGAAAGGGAGCCGAATCACACAGAGCCGAAGCAGCTGTGACGTAGAGGAGGCAGTGAATAAATTAGAAAAACCATTTGTATGAATCTGGGAAAATAAAACGCTGTTTGCAAAGAAACTACTGAGCGAAAATGTCTGAAATTTTCACAGGAGGTCCAGGGAATGATAATAAAGAGGGCTGTTACAGAAAAAATAAGTAAACTGAAAAAAAAAAAACAAAAAAAAAATCGGACTTTTTTAAAAAAAAATTAAAATCTGAAAAATGCTTAAAGTATCCTAAAAAATCAATGAATAAAGAGACTTTTTGCTGCAGAATTTTATAATGAACGGTTTATTAGATATTGAATTAAAACGGGAATATTTTTAACATTGAAGCCTATGGGATTCTCCTGAATAAATTTGCCGAATTAAACCACCGAATGGCAGGGCATTAGGGGAACCTTTCACTGCTGGTTTGTGTTCTCTGAATAGCCGAAGCAGTGCTTTTTCATGGGGATTTCACTGCCCTCGAACAGGAACCGAACAGGCACCGTATGTGCAGGCAATTCGCCAGGATTTGGCGAATTGCCTGCTCTCTGGATAGCCGAATGGCCAGGAAAGGTAACCGAACGCTGATTTTCAGCGTTCGGTTACCTTTCTCAAGCAATTCGGAGCTCTTTGAATAACCCTGCTAGCATTGCTTCTCTATGGGGATTTCACTGCCCCCGAACAGACACCGTATGTGCAGGCAATTCGCCAGCATTTGGTGAACTGCCTGCTCTCTGAATAGCCAAATGGCCAGGAAAGGTAACCGTACGCTAGGGATGTGCAATTAGTTTACCGAATCGATTTTCGGACGAAATTTACCATTTTCGTGCTTCCAAGGGCATCCGAAATGTCAACCACACAAAATTTCGGATCAATTCAAAATTTCAAGTCATTAGATTCGATAATTCGGATGATTCGAAATATCGGGTCGATTCGGTGATTCGGGTCATTTCGGCGTTTGGATCATTTCGGTTCAGTTGGTTTTTCGTTTTATGCTGCAGTAATTATTATACTGTAGAGATGCTGCCTGGCAGTGTGCTGATTCATATGCTGCATTAATTATACTGTAGAGGCGCTGCCAGGCAGTGTGAGGATTCATATGCTGCATTAGTTATACTGTAGAGGCGCTGCCCGGCAGTGTGAGGATTCATATGCTGCATTAATTATACTGTAGAGGCGCTGCCAGGCAGTGTGAGGATTCATATGCTGCATTAGTTATACTGTAGAGGTGCTGCCAGGCAGTGTGAGGATTCATATGCTGCATTAATTATACTGTAGAGGCGCTGCCAGGCAGTGTGAGGATTCATATGCTGCATTAGTTATACTGTAGAGGCGCTGCCCGGCAGTGTGTGGAATCATATGCCATATACCTATGGGTTAAAAAGCCTTGTTTCTTAAGAAACCTAAAATTTCACCCAAAACATTATTAAAAATCTTAAAAGAATAACAAAGTAAAGGAAATTTCATTCTATTGGTAGTAATCTACTTGCCATTCTTAAATAAGCAATAAAAAACCAAATAACTCATTAAAAAAACAAAAAAACGAATCACCCAAATGATCCGAAATGTCCAATCAAATCGATATTGAATCACTGAATCGAAACAAACGGTCCGAAACGAAGAAAAAAAACACGGGGGGGGGGGAGGACAAAATTTTCAGCGGTGCACATCTCTACTGTACACTGAATTTCAGTGTTCGGTTACCTTTCGGCCACAATTCGGATCTCTTTGAATTAGGGTTGCACCGATACCGATACTAGTATCGATATCGGTGCCGATACCGGGTACTGCAGGAGTACTTGGTACTCGTGCAGTACCCCTGATATTTTCCCCCAATAACGGAAGCCGGCATTGAGCCGGCTTGCCTGCATCCGCGGGGCTTGGGCGGCTGTTCGCATGCTCTATCGGCATTCGGACAGCCGCCCCTGGAGCTCTCCACGGCATACTTACCTTCCTGAGCGACGCCGGGAAAGTTTCTGCGTGTTGAAGGACCCCAGCCGCGATCACGTGGGAGTCCCACGTGATCGCGGCTGGGGTCCTTCAACGAGCGCACGCGCAAAGACTTTGTCGGCGTCGCTCGGGAAGGTAAGTATACCGGAGAGCTCCGGGGCGGCTGTCCGAATGCCGATAGAGCATGCGAACAGCCGCCCATTGTCTGGTCTGGGGTCTGAGCTGGGGGGCAATATCCATGAGCTGGGGCATATATCCATTAGAGCTTGGGGGCATTATCCATGAGCTGGGGCATATATCCATGAGAGCTTAGGGGGGCAAATATCCTTGAGCTGGGGGCAATATCCATGAGCTGGGGGGCAGTATCCATGAGCTGGGGGCAGTATCCATGTGCTGGGGGGCAGTATCCATGTGCTGGGGGGCAGTATCCATGTCCTGGGGGGCAGTATCCATGTGCTGGGGGGCAATATCCATGTGCTGGGGGGCAATATCCATGAGCTGGGGGAAGTATCCATGAGAGTTGGGGCATTCTGTGTGTGTATATATATCGGGATATATACATGTGAGCTGGGGGCATTTTTATATGAGGTCTGTTCTTATTGGAAAGTGGTCACATGACATAAAATAAAAGTATCGTATCGGTACTCGTACTCGGTCTTAAAAAAAAGTGGTATCGGTGCATCCCTACTTTGAATAACCCTGTATGTCTTTTTTAAGGCTGTTTTAAGTATAACAAAAACAAAAAATATGGAGTCTGGATTTTATCTCCAATTCCTTCTGTGATATTAACCCTTTCGCTGCGGTGGATGCGCTGAGCGCGTCCAACCGCATGTAGCGTTCCATGCGGGTGGATGCGCTGAGCGCGTCCAACCGCATGTAGTGTTCCATGCGGTGGACGCGCTGAGCGCGTCCTCTCTTTGGGGTCAGCGTTCGGCCGGGTTCCGGCCGATCGCTGGCCCCCCCGGTGCGGGCTGACATCCTCGATGTCAGCCCAGCACCCGGAACCGCCGCCGGAGTAATTAGGTGTCATCGCGCCCCCCCGCAGGAGGAGGCGCCTGAAAAGGAGGGGGGGGAGGTCCTTCGGACCTCTCTCCCTCCCGATCAGTGGCGTGCAGGGGGTTAACCCAGGCACCGTTTGGAAGGGCACAGCCTGCCCTTCCAAATGGTACCTGGCATTAACCCCATGGGGGCCGGATCACGAATCGGCGCTGAAAAGCGCCGGTCCGTGATCCTTTCCCAGAGCTGGCCGACATCTTGGATGTCGGCCAAGTTTCCGGGAATGCCCCCTGAGGACTGGCGTCATCGTGCATAGCACGATGACGCCAGTCCTGGAGTTAACCCCTAACTGCCACCAATGGTGGAGATAGGGGGTTCCAATGAACCCCCTATCTCCCGATCCGTGGCAGTTAGGGGTTAATGTTTGGTATTGTTGGATCGGCCAGAGCAATACAATACCAAACTTGACTATGAAAAAGTTTTAAAAAAAAATAATAAAAAAAAAATTATAAAAAAAAAAATAAGTTTTTTTTTTTGTTTGTTAATGCAGCAATATTGTTCCCATTTCAATTATGTGAACAATGATGCTGCACTAACAATTTTTGTATGCAGTGCGTTTGTTAAAAATCGCGTAATTTTCCCCAAAAAAAATGTAACGAGTCCCCATCTCTAATTTTTTTAACAAGCGCACCCCATACAAAATATAACCACAATTGCTCGCATGTTAAAATGTGAAAAAAAAAAACACTTTACACGTTGTAAATTATTGAAAATTCATATTTTATTGCATTTTTTGTTATAATATACAGACAGGTCATGACGTAAACATATAATAATGACATATTATGAATCTGCCGAGTCTGACGGAAAGAACGATATATAATATGTCTGGGTCATATACTAAAATAAGCCTTCAAAACGCGTTTAAACATGATGAGCAAAATCGGTAAAAATGAGCTCCGCACAGAGGCGGGAAAAGCCTCAGCAGCGAACAATACCAAACATTAACCCCTAACTGCCATGGATCGGGAGATAGAGGGTTCATTGGAACCCCCTATCTCCACCATTGGTGGCAGTTAGGGGTTAACTCCAAGACTGGCGTTATCGTGCTATGCACGATGACGCCAGTCCTCAGGGGGCACCTTGGGATGGACCTTGTGAGGTGTAAAGATTAGTGATGCAGGGGTCCAAAGTCTAATGCTCTTCGCTGCAGTGCAGCGTTTTAGGTTTTTGCTCTGGCCTTTCCAGTGATACCTCACATGACCTTGTAGCTGCTATGGAGTTGGAGATACAGGGGTCCAAATGCCCATCAATGCAGATATAGTTATCCTTTCTCTGGGCCTATTCTGGGGCATGGGCCTGGAGCTGCTGCTCCATCAGCCCCTATGTTAATCCGGTCCTGATTCGGATGAGAACTGGCACACTGCAGCTTTAAAAGGGCACTTTATTTAGGACCAATTTTTGATTTCCATTGCATCCTTTCTCGTGCTTACCCGTGCATCCCACATAAAGTGCCTTTTTGATAGTACAATGTGTCCATCTGCATGCTTGCTTTTACACCAAGGAGATGGTTCATCCAGGGATCTCTTGAGCAACTGCCATTGGATACTGCCACAGAGATGCAAGGCTGACTGCTATAGTCTTTTTCATGGCAATAACTTCTTAAAATAATGTTTAATTTCTTTGGTGACCTTTCTATCCGATAAGCAGTCTTTTTTTTCTGAAAAAATAGCCCCTCTGTTCCACTCGGCTCCCCCTTTGTTTTGACAGCTCCTCCGTATCCACTCAGCTCCCCCTTTCTTTTGACAGCCCCTTGTTTTCACACAGCCATCGCCACCTCCCCCCCCCAATAGTCACTCACCAGTGTGTGTCTCGGGCAGCAGATGGCATCTCGGCTGCTCCTCCTTCCGCGGTCTGGTCCAGGCTGCCTCCGCTGTCCTCCGCGCTTGCCTCCTTTTCTGTGTGCCATCTGCGATGCATCACGTGGGTGGTTCAAGTGACCCACTACCGTGAATCTCGCAGGTCATGCGGGAGGGGGCGGCGCCAATGTAGCGTGTCATTCCCATACTTCTTTTACGAGTGTGGGAGGCACGCTGCAGGGCCGATCAGACAGCTCCGAATATGGACTCAGAGTCCGAATCCGGAGCTGAGGATTAAGAAATGCAGGCGAATGGAACAGGGCTCCTACTGACCCACAAGCCCAACGGGTCAGTCCGCTCCACTCGCCATCATTTAATTTCCACTCGCCAAATGCGAGCAGGCGAGTGGAAATTTTAAGTAAATTTTTTTTACTTCAGTTAAGAATATGCTTTAATAGTAAATGTTCTAAAAACATACATACACTGGTCATTCAGGTATAGATGTTGCTTCTTTTGTTTATGAACCTACAGTTTTGGGTTGAAAAAGACTTGGTCCACACATTCATGCTTTTCAATGTCTGCATATACTTGTTAATCATTTCACTACTAAATGTGTATAAAGAAAAAAGGCAATGTATTACATATGTGTATAGGAATCTAGAATAAAAGGTTTGAACATGTATAGATTTTGTATTCATATTTACTTAAACGAGTATGTATTGTAACTTTTTGGTGATATGTTTGCTAATGCTTAAATTCATTAAACCGTGGCTCCAAAGCCTTTAGGAATTGTCATGGTCTTGTCTTGACATGGCCATGTAGTTTAACCAAATCCCCTGTTTTGCTTTGCAGTTAAAATAAATGATCAACTGGTGCTGATCAATTGGACGGTGGTGAGGATAGGTCCTCACTCAAAGTCTGTGTTACTGCGAAACTATTTCAAGACCTCCTGCAACACTTTATTATTCATCCCGTGTTTAGAATTCTGGTGAAAGTCTTTTCGGTGGAAATATAAAGTTTGCATTGTGAGCACTAATGCAGTGTTGGAGCTATTGAAATACTTTTGCTTAGTAGTTGGGTGTTTTCATCATTTGAAAAATTATACTTTTGTGTTTTCTACAATTTAAGGTCATTTCCACAGCACTACCTCTACTCAGTGTATATTGTGGATTGCACTTACCAGATGTGATGGGAAGCAATAAATCTTTCCCAATTTTTACTTCTTTATTTCTCTGACTGGATTCTGCTAAACAATAACCAAATGTATGTAATATTATCAATCAGAAAGTATTCACACTGTTACTAACTTCATCCTCACTTGAATAACTTTTATTTGTAGATATTCAGAAACAAAGAATAAAATGTTTATGTAAAGTAAGAGTAAACATTTGGATTGTATGCACACCACAGAACTATCGCTGCAAGGGCCTTACCTGAATAGCATATGTCAAATTACCACAATTATCGTTATCAGAGTCTATACAACATACAGTAAGGAAAATAAAAGGTGGCAATCTAATCTTTTGTAAATTGGATGAATACTTGGTACTTGGCCATAATAATAGCTGCATTGCTATATATCCTTCCAAAAGAAGAGGAAAGGGGGGGGTACGAGCTTCCTAAAAGAATAGAAACCAGCAAAAAATATACTAATATCTATATATGCTAGGTTATTCAATTAACAAATGTTGTCTAGGAATTCTAGACCTACCAAACACCCTTTATAGTTAAACAATATATGTAAACATAGTTTCCGTGTTGACGTTTGTAGAGTACTATCTCCAAATTGTGGAGACACAGGTTCGAATCCCGGCATGAGCACCTCTCCAGTAAGTGTCCTTGGGCAAGTCACTTAACGGTACATACTCAACTCCTAGGACATATGCATACATCTGTTTTCAATTTTCGTGTTGATATCTAAAAATTTATCTAAGTTCTATACCCACTGTCCTGGCAGATCAGAATATGCATATAAATGTTCTACATAATTGGGCCATGGAAGAAAACCATGCACTGAGAAAATGGCTGGCTAAAGCACTGTGTCAATAGTAGTTTACTATATCAGTACGTGCTACAATTAGCCATCACTTTAGGTAGGGATCTATATTCAGTACCTATTCACCCAGCATTGGGTTGTGCAATCACACCCCAGACACAACTTGGTCATGCCGAAAATTATAATCGGGCTCTTAGTTTGTGGTGCTTTACTCTTAACATTGAAAAATACCTCACGTTTTATTTCATAGTGAATTAAGTCAAAATCTGTAAGTATTAAATTTGGTTTCGTGAAATGTTGTCTTAAAATTCAACTGAATGTACAAGGTGGCATGATGCCGTGTGTGCTTGATAGTGTCCTGCAGTGTGCCATTTTCAAAATCCTACCAATCATTGGTATGCTGCAAGATTACATGATGTTTAAAGTGGTAAAGAATAAAGAACATTACGAAGATCTGAAAGCAGATATTGGCCAATGTCCCTTATTTTGAATGCTTACACTTAAAATGCAATTTGTTTCCTTTTTTTTTTTCTTTTCAGCAAAGATGTCAAGGAAGTTAAGCCTACCTACAGAATTAAAGCCTGAATTGGGTTAGTATCCTATATAGAACGGTTTGTCCTTTTCCCCCTTTTATAAATGGCTCCTTTCAAATATTTGTAATATGTTCGAACCATAGAATTATACTTTCCTTTGAAACCATAGCAGATATCGTGCTGCCTCTCCTTTCAAATCAACCTTGTGCTTCATGAGTGAATGAATGTAGTCTTCACATTGTGCTTTCATCTGAATGATAGGTCAACATGGAGATGGAATGTTTGTCTAGACACACACAGAAGCTTTATTTAATGATAGGGTTTACTGCCACAGTGACCTGCACCTAGCTTCTCCCCGCATCACCTCTTCCCATGATAGACTGCAGGATTTCTCACGTGCAGCCCCCATCCTCTGGAACGCTCTCCCTCGTACAGTTGGACTTTTCCCTAGTTTCCCTTCCTTCAAACACTCCCTTAAGACATTCCTATTTAGGGAAGCCTACCACCCAACTCACTGATGCAACCAGTCCATCACTCCCACCTTGCAGTCCATCACTCCCACCTTGCAGTCCATCACTCCCACCTTGCAGTCCATCACTCCCACCTTGCAGTCCATCACTCCCACCTTGCAGTCCATCACTCTCACCTTGCAGTCCTTTTAGATTGTGAGTTCCCACAGGAATAGGACCCTTGTTTCCCATTGTACCGGTTTGTCATTTGTTGTTTAATGTATTCTAACCCTGTCTATATTGTGCCCATTGTACAGCGCTGCGGAATATGCTGGCGCTATATAAAGAATAATAATAATAATAACAACAAAGGACACACAAGGTTCTCGTATCGAGGCATCTTTCTGACCTGCAATATGGTCCTGAACAGCCGCAGACACTGTGTTGTTATTTAAGTGCAACTGTACCAGCCTGATGCCCTTTGCCTGCGATATCCAATCAGGGGATGGATGTTGCATTGGTCTTAAAGATCAATCTATCTACGTCCTTGAAGGGATATTGCTGACTGGCCTTGCCCTGTTCTACTGACAGGAGTTGCCATATTCCCTTAATGGGCAAACTTACCAAAGGCCATTGCTCACGCCACTACACAATTGGCCCTCAGAGTTGATTTTGGCTTACCTGCTGACTTATCAGCGCCAGTCTGCAGTTTGGTGCACGATGTGCGCAGGCCACTTTCCTATGGGACTCCTCTACCACTAATAACATTCTCCCTCCATTACATCATGCTATCAGACGTGAATGACAATCATGGAGTGGACACAGAATAACATTTTTTACTAGATCTGTGTTCGCAAAAATAGTGACACACATAGGGAGAGATTCCCTATCAAATGAGCCAAACTTAAGTTAGGCATGACAGGTGCATTGTAGTTCTCATGTGTTGTGTATCAAGACCTTTCACAGAACCATATTCTACTCTATTTCCTATATCAACACCCCATTACTGTGCTTCTGATTACCATATACTGTAACATTTGCAGTTGGATACTCAACCCAAATTAAAATGGTTTTCTGCAACTTGTGTAACGGCCTGTGGCCTGTTTTACTAATTTTACCGATTTTAAAAAAAATCAGATGTTCTTAGGGCTGAAACGACTATTCTCATTATCGATTAATCTTTGCCAGTTGATTGATTTTGTGTACACATACTGTTTGGAGTCAGACCGAGTTAATTGTTATAACCTCTGACTCTGCTTCAGAGCTGATTGGAGAAGACGTGTCGCTGCTTTACTCTGATTTTAGTCAGATTTATGTCAGACATAACCAGTTTGTTTTTATTCCGTTTTCAACTCTAGCAGCTCTATAACATAAACCCTAGGATACTGCCACTTGGTATGGGCTCTGTTCGCTGGTGTTCTATCCTTACTGGAGTCCTGTGCCACCACCCCAACCTGCCTGTCACCCCTCTTTGGTCTGGAGCTGCCATTCTCTCCCTTTGGTCCAATACCTTCCCACAAACACCCTCCCACACTTAGGTCCCGTCTTTTGCCCAAACCCACTCCCCCTCACACTTTGGTCAAGTCCCCTGCCCCAAACTCACTCCCTTCCACCTCTGGACCCTCCTCCCGCTCAGTTTGTTCATAAAATTATTACGCACCCTGACCACTTTAGCTTATTAACGTGGTCAGGCTGTGTGGAGTGATCCCTTTCTCATCCTGCTTTCGTGCTGACATCATGTCTACCTGAGCGGTCGTTGCAGCGTTCATTAGGGGAGAAAGCAGACATGGACTTAACCTGCCATGCAGCATCAATCCGTCACTCTGACCTGGTGCTTGTGTGTGAAAAGTATGCAATTTGCTTATGTACGTATGTAAGTAATATACACTACACAAATTGCTTATGAAAAAAAGGAGGGGACATATTTTTTTTTTTACCTTTTTTTATGTTGCGTAAAAGGAATATGTTTTTTTTAATCCGATGAATCGATTAATCGAAAAAGTAATCGGCCAACTAATAGATTATGCAAATAATCATTAGCTGCAGCCCTAGACGCTATAGGATCCCTATATGTATATTTTTAACAATCTTAATACCCTCAATTGGGCTTACAGAAAGTATTTCCACATTTTACACCATGATTTACAAGTAATCGTCATTTCTGACCTTTTCGTTTTGTAATTTCAATTCTAATATTTTACATCTGTCCCTGAAATGATGTATAAAATCACTGAGCGAGTATTCAATTTGCTTACATATTCTATTGCTTACATATGCAGATGTCAGGGACAATTCATTTAGTCGATCCCGGAGTTCAAGTGTAACGAGCATTGACAAGGAGTCTCGGGAGGCCATATCCGCTCTACATTTTTGTGAGACCTTCACCAGAAAACCTGATGTGTCAACATCGCCCTGCTTATGGGTTGGCACTACCCTTGGTACAGTACTAGTCGTAGTACTAAATTTACCACCAGGGGGTGATCAGAGACTTCTCCAGCCAGTTATTGTGTCTCCAAGTGGTAAGTCTCATTTGTTTCTTAAATTACACCATTACGTAGTTTTCTCATTTTCAAAGTATGGAATGATCTAGGGTTGGTTGTAAAAAGCAGTCATGCGTATGAGTTATATCTAGTTGTACAGTCATGGCCAAAAATATTGGCATCCCTGCATTTCTGTCGGATAATGCACCACTTCGCTCAGAAAATTGTTGCAATTACAAATATTTAGCCATTTTCAGGTTTATTTCTTTTGTTTGTATCGGTATGACACAAAAAAGTGGAGGGAAAAAAAGCCAAATCTAACACATTCCAAAAAAAAAAACCTCCAAATATACACTGGACAAAATGAATGGCGCCCTCAATTTACAATTTGGTAGCACACACCCCTTGGAAAAACTAACTGAAATCAATCGCTTCTGACAACCATCAAAGAGTTTCTTACATCTCTACTGGAATTTTGGACCACTCTTCTTTCACCAACTGCTCCAGGTCTCTCCGATTGGAAGGTACCTCTTCCCAACTGCTGTTTTGAGATCTCTCCACAGGTGCTCTATGGGATTTAGATCTGGACTCCTTGGTGGTCAGTTCAGTATCCCCAGCGCTCTCTTAAACCATTTCTGGGTGCTTTTTGGCATGTGCTTTAGGTCAATGTTCTGCTGTAAGACCCGTGACCTCTGATTGGGACCCGTCGAACCGGTCACTGGACCCTACATTGCACCCCAGAATTCTTTGTTAGTCTTTAGATTTCATAATGTCATGCTCACAGTCAAGACATACAGTGCCTGAATCAGCAAAGCAACCCCAAAACATCAGTGAACCTCCACTATGTTTGACTGTAAGGACTGTAGGTTTTTTTTTAGCCTCATTTCTTTTTCTGAAAACCGTAGCATGATTAACTTTACCAAAAAGCTGTAATTTTGTTTTGTCTGTCCACAGCACTTTCTACCACAAGGATCTTGGCTTCCTCAGGTAAGTTTTGGCAAACTTCAATCTGGCCCTATGTTTCTGTGTCAGCAGTGGGTCCTCCTGGGTCTCCTACCATAGCATCCCTTTTCATTCAGATGGTGACGTATAGTGTGAGCTGACAACGGTGCACCCTGTGCCTGAAGGTCAGCTTGAATGTTTGAAACCATTCGACCAATCCCAAATGGTTTAAGACAAAGCGCTGGAGATACTGAACCAGCCAGCAATGAGTCCAGATCTAAATCCCATATAGCACCTGCGGACAGATCTCAAAACAGCAGTTGGGAAGAGGAACCTTCCAATCCGAGAAACCTGGAGCAGTTGGCGAAAAAAGAGTTGACCAAAATTCCAGTAGAGAGGTTTAAGAAACTTATTGATGGTTACAGGAACCGAATGATTTCAGTTATTTTTTCCAGGGTGTGTGCTACCAAATAGTAAATTGAGGGTTCCAATAAATTTCGCCCAGTCCGCATTTGGAGTTTTGCGTGGAATGTGTTAGATTTGGTGTTTTTTTCTCCACTTTTCTTGTCATACCAATACAAACAGAATAAACCTGAGCATGGCTAAACATTTGTAATTGCAACAACTTTCTGAGTGAAGTGGTGCATTATCTGACAGAAATGCAGGGATGCCAATAATGTTGGTCATGACTGTATATGTTTTATTATTCCTGGGTAAGTTAGTGTATCATACTTGATTTTAAAAGGAGAAATGAGTAAAATTTGGCTTACTGGCACAGCCTATCTATGGTAGAGTTCTAATCGAATTTGGAGACTAAGATGTCTATTGTGAGGATCACTAAATACATTGTCGCGTAAAAAGAAGGGGTGGTAACCAGTTTGAGTCATATTGTGTGAAAAGGTATTGATATGTTCTCTTTATAAACAGGAACAATAATGAGGCTGAAGGGTGCAATCTTAAGAATGGCATTCCTGGACACTGTAGGCGGTTTAATTCCATCAGCACATGAATCCTGGAGGGAACACAATGTTCCTGAAGATAAGGATGACAGGGAGCGATTGAAAAAACGGAGACCAGTTTCAGTCTCACCCTCCTCATCTCAGGAAATCAGTGAAAACCAATATGCAGTGATATGCTCTGAAAAGCAAGCAAAAGTGATCTCACTGCCCTCTCAGAACTGCATTTATAAACACAACATAACAGAGACTTCTTTTGTCCTGCGTGGGGACATTGTGACGATGAGTAACAGCACCTGCCTTGCATGTTTCTGTGCCAATGGACACATTATGACGTTTAGGTAAGAATTTCCAATATTCTTAATGGAATGTTCTCTGTGGAAGTACCACCACTGTGATCTGCGGGATCTGAACCCCTAAGACGGGGGTCAGTCACCTTGGTCCTCCAGAGGTTATGGAACTACATTTCTCATGAGGTTGTGTTAACCTAATGAGTAGCTGGGCATCATATGGGAAGTATCTCCAAAACCTCTGGAAGGGCATGGTTGCTGACCCCTTACCTAATGGATTTGTCCCATTTTCATAAGAAGTCCTAATAAGTCATAAGAAGTCTAAATCCCATATAGCACCTGCGGACAGATTCAAGTTTATACTATATCAGGTTCCTGTTAAATTTACTGTAATTCCAGGTCTCCTCTTGATTGTATGAAATGATGTGCTTGCATCAATGGGAAGAGAATTGACACCCGTTTATATTTTCCATACAGGTGTTTCCAATAATCATTATCCATTATTCTTATGTTTTGTATCTATACTATGTGGCATTAATACTTAAAAAAATACTGCAAAGCCAAAAGGATGTAAAGCCAAAAGGATGCCACCATTTTTATTATTTTATTAAACCTAATCTATACAATGAGGAGCAAGCGGTTTACATAAAATACTGCAAATGGACAATTCACTAACTCGAAGGCTCAAATTATAATCAAAGAATTGCTCGAAGAGGCAGCATATATTTTTAATGTAGCTCCTACCTTTATGGAAGGTATTCCCCTCCCTCTATATGCTTAGTATTTAAAGGTGTGCGGTTTTGAAAAGATGCATAGTTACGTTCTTGTTATTTTGTCGAAATTCTTCCTGGAGTTTTGCTTTATGTTTATATTAGTAGCTTTAGTCGTCATTATTGTCATTGTGACAATTCCATGCAATACTAGATGCTGATATATGGCCGTTACATTTCCAATCAGATGAGCTGAGCTGTGGCTCGTAAGCCTTTTAAAATATATGTGCCAAAATGTTGAGAAATAAGAAACAGTAAAAATATTTTTTATTTTATTTTTAATTAAATCACATGTTTAAAATAGCACATTCATATGTCAGTGCACTCTAATCTCCAAAGTTACAT
Source organism: Leptobrachium leishanense (assembly GCA_009667805.1). Taxonomy (NCBI): domain Eukaryota; kingdom Metazoa; phylum Chordata; class Amphibia; order Anura; family Megophryidae; genus Leptobrachium; species Leptobrachium leishanense. The sequence continues at coordinate 301,455,138 of CM019066.1, read as the reverse complement.
TCAAGAAATGTCTGGTTACATTTATCTATAACGAAGATTAATTCAGAATGGTGCCCAGTCCCTATCAAGCTTTTCGTGCAACAGACGCACTCTAGATTAACAAAATTACAGGTTTGATTTCTGACGCAACTCTCAGTCTTTCAATCTTCTATCGCCGTGGTTCTTCAGGTCCCCCTAACAGAGAAGGTTTTCCAGATATCTGAAGCACAGCACAGACGATATGATTTGCTGATCAGTGATTGCAGGATTCAGTCTGCATTTCCCCAAGGTGATCCTTAAAACCTGGCCCGTTAGGGGGACTTGAGGGCCAGGGTTAGGAACCACTGCGCTATAGTACAGTGAGTCCTAGTGGGCAACATTGTAGTCTCTGTAGTAATGTGAAATCGGATCTACCCTGTTAATAAATATTGTTGGTTGGTGTAAGCCATTGTTTGACTCTTACATCACTGCTCTATAACTGTGGAGAGGCAGGTTCGATCCTGGCAAGAGCACCTCTCCAGTAAGTGTCCCTGGGCAAGACACCTAACAGTTACATACTTGCCTACCCAGGACATACTTGAAAACGAGAGAAATCTCAATGTATCCTTCCTGGTAAAATTCTTTATATTGCACATGCATGACTACACGCATGCAAACGCACGCGCAAACATACACACCTGTAACTCCATTATCGCAGTCAATTTCTGTTCCTTATATATTCAGCCTATGGGCTGCTGTGCTGATAAAAGAGCGACTGGAGGGAGATGTAGCCTCTTAAAGGCAACCCCCCTGGTCACCCCTGCTGGCCGTTTAGAGCATGTGGATGTGCTGTCTATGAAGTGTGATATGGACATTCATGTAATAGGGCAATGCAAGCACCCTCATCACAGGAGCTAAGGTAATTACAGATGTATGATCTTACTAACCTATGGCATTTCACTGATCTTTTATTATAAATTCTATATTTTGGTTAATATTGGCAGTACCTCTAGTTCACACTTCAATACTTTTTACTAATAATTACACTACTAATTATTATAAGTACATAGTTCTTACAGGCAAATGCCTCATACTATAGAAGGGCTTTGGGTTGGGAACTTAACCTAGAGATTATTTACCTCTGACATTCTGTTTTCTTTAAGTTTGCCAAGTTTAAGGCCGCTGCTGGATGTAAATTATTTGCCGCTAACAAACATGCGGATAGCACGAACATTCTGCTTCACGAACAATGGACAGGCATTGTACCTTGTATCACCTTCAGAAATACAGAGAATTACCTACAGTCAAGAAACCTGTGAAAACTTACAGGTAAGATGGTCAAGATGAAGATTTTGGATGGGGTACCCAAGGTCACCTGACTTACTGCTGTATGAATATCCTTTGTTCTGTGTCTCAGGAAATGCTCGGAGAACTCTTCACTCCAGTAGAAACACCAGAAGCTCCCAATAGAGGCTTTTTCAAAGGATTGTTTGGTGGAGGAGCACAGTCACTTGATCGAGAAGACCTCTGTAAGATCCTTATTTCAGCCAATAAATAAAATTGTTTAACATGATGCAAAGTTAGAATTATGGACGCTTTCTGCAATTCGGACAATTCGCCGCCAGAACTCTAAATTTAGAAGAAAAATAAAATCTCACGGTTAGAACTACGTTGGTTTCCGCTTTAGCTTATACTCTTATACAGATCCACTGAGGGGGCAATTATTCAAGAACCCAAAAATCTATATTTACTCAATGCTACTGAGAATGCCTTTTTATAAATTCTAGTGTGCTCGTTTAAAAGTAGTTTTTCTTAACGCTTTGTAAATTGCTACTAATAAATGTGGAAATTAAATAATCTGTTCTAATCAGAATCTTTACACATCTTTACACGTCCACAAAGTATGTGAAGACCTGGAAGTGACTTTCCATCTTGGTTCACTCATTGGTTTCTATGCTAATGCTGTGAAAATCATATAAACCCCTACCAGATTGTTTAATGCAGTAAGGGGATACTTGTGGAAGTTTCCCTTTTGATGGAACAGTCGAAAGATGGTCATACCATAATGCATTAGAGGGATAACAGAATTGTAGTGCCCCTTTATGGAGGCATTAAACAACAATGTCATGCATTTAAAAAATACAGGTCTCTGGTCTCTATGGCACAAAGCTTTATTGTTTTTGTATTTTAATGCAATTTTTGTTTCCAGTTGGAGAAACCGTATCGGGAAAACCATCAAGGAGCCTCGCCCAGCACATTCCTGGACCTGGAGGTATTGAAGGAGTGAAGGGAGCAGCGTCAGGAATTGCTGCAGAGCTAGCACGTGCCAGACAAGCCCTTGACGAAAGAGGACAGAAATTAGGAGAAGCAGAGGAAAAGACAGCTGCTATGCTTGCCAGTGCAGACTCCCTTTCAAAGCACGCTCACGAGGTATACCTAAATAAGACAAAAAGTAGGGTTGGCAGATTGGCCATGCTTTCCTGAACACACATAACTCTTTTATGCAGAGGTGGAACAAGGAAAAGTGCTGCTCTACAATATGTAGAAACCATATACTTCAGCAAGGTCACCTGGGATTCCTTACCTGCACAGTATGGATTCTACATGCTTGAAGGTGGCATTTTTCATGCACTGCCCATCAGCATGAATACATTAAGTGTCCAGGAAGACATGGCCGATCTGGCAAATCCAACTAATAATGTAATTTTTTGCTAATTGATAATCACATGGGTCCTTGTTTTCCTAACTGTAAACTGGATTCATAGGTGAAAATAACCCATATGTGTAAAATCATTTTTCCAAATTTGACAGTCCCAAATCCAGTCAGTTTAATAAACACATGCTAAAACTGAAAATAAATGCAGATTTCGCTTGGACTTGGACGTTGTCATTGAGCATTTTGGAATCCAATCTGACCGAGCTTCACTTTGCCACCCCTTTCCTTTTGTGTCTCAATCCCTCCATCCAAATGAATTGCATCTCAGCTATGTTCTTTTTCAAACTCCACACTCCTGGTCAGAAGTCTCCCTCATTTCTTATGTGTTGTACCTACAGTGGCAAGAAAAAGTATGTGAATCCTTTGGGATTACGTGGAGTTTTGCATGAATTGGTCATAAAATGTGCTCTGATCTTCATCCAAGTCACAACAATTTGATTTTTATTGAACAGAACATGTAAACATTCACATTGCCGGGTGGAAAAAATATGTGAACCTTTGGACTTAATAACTGGTTGACCCTCCTTTTAGCAGCAATAACCTCAACCAAACGTTTCCTGTAGTTGCAGATCAGACCTGCACAACGATCTGGAGTAATTTTGGACCACTCCTCTTCACAAAACTGTTTCAGTGTAGCAATATTCTTGGGATGTCTGGTGTGAATCGCTCTCTTAAGGTCATGCCACAGCATTTCAATCGGGTTGAGGTCAGGACTCTGACTGGGCCACTCCAGAAGGCGTATTTTGTTTTGTTGAAGCCATTCTTTTGTTGAATTACTTGTATGCTTTGGGTCATTGTCCTGTTGCATCACCCATCCTCTGCGGAGCTTCAGTTGGCAGACAGATGGTCTTACGTTTTCCTGCAAAATGTCTTGATAAACTCTGGAATTCATTTTTCCATCAATGACAACAATCCGTCCAGGCCCTGAGGCAGCAAAGCAGCCCCAAACCATGATGCTCCCTCCGCCATGTTTTACATTGGGGATGAGGTTTTGATGTTGGTGTGCCGTGCCTTTTTTTCTCCACACATAGTGTTGTGTGTTTTTTCCAAACAACTCAATTTTGGTTTCATCTGTCCACAGAATATTTTGCCAGTGGTGTGCTGTGGAACATCCAGGTGCTCTTTTGCAAACTTCAAACGTGCTGCAATATTCTTTTTGGACAGCAATGGCTTCCTCTGTGGTGTCCTCCCATGTACTCCATTCTTGTTTAATGTTTTCCTTATTGTAGATGTGTCAACAAAAATGTTAGCATGTGCCAGAGATTTCTGTAAGTCTTTAGCTGACACTCTGATTCCTCTTTACCTCATTAAGCATTCTGCGCTGTGCTCTTGCAGTCATCTTTACAGGACGACCACGCCTAGGGAGAGTAGCAACAGTGCTGAACTTGCTCCATTTGTAGACAGTCTGTCTTATTGTGGACACATGAACATCAAGGCTTTTGGAGATACTTTTGTAACCCTTTCAAGCTCCATGCAAGTCAACAATTCTTGATCATAGGTCTTCTGAGAGCTCTTTTCTGCGAGGCATGGTTCACATCAGGCAGTGCTTCTTGAAACCAGTAAACCCAAAACTGGTGTGTGTTTTTAAAGGGCAGGACAGCTTTCAGCAACACATCCAATAATATCACACTGATTGGACTCAAGGTTGGCTCACTCCTGGCTCCAATTAGCTCTTGGAGAAGTCATTAGGCTAGGGGTTAACATACTTTTTCCACCCGGCACTGTGAATGTTTACATGTTCTGTTCAATAAACACATGAAAACATGTTTGTGTTGTATTATTTTAAGCAGACTGTGTTTTTCAAATTGTTGTGACTTAGATGAAGATCAGAGCACATTTTATGACCAATTCATGCAAAACTCCACGTAATCCCAAAGGATTCACATACTTTTTCTTGCCACTGTATATTGTACAGTGGACGCCTTTTCCCACCCATGTTCCATTGTTTCCTTGTGCACATTTTGAGTCACCCATCCAGTGTGTCTATTTCCCATCCCTTGTCGGTACTGCTGTGAATTTTGCAAGAGATTTTCATCCCTGCCACTTGAATCCCATGGCTCATACTTTTCGTTCTCGTCTTTGTTGATCTTTGTGACACCTCGTTGCTTCACATCATTCGGCCACTTGTCCTTCAGCCTGTTTGCCCCCTTTGTGTCACTCTGCCACTCCTCCTTTGGCCTGGACGCACACCTATGACATCAGTAGCCTGTAGGGTGTTTATATCTGGCCTCTGCTGGGGCTATTTGTCACCTTGTGGACACCGTTTTTTATAGTGTTAAAGATTGAGGTTGTTTTTCCATATTTCCTTGTGCTTTTGACTCTTGCTTTGTTCTTGACCTTTCTGCTCTGTTATTCTGAACTTCAGTCGATACTCCTTGACCCCTGGATTGTTCTTACTGTTTATCTTACACTTTTACCAAGCCACTCTAAGGACTGGTAGTTATTCTGTTTCTTAGTCCTCAAGATCCATCACCTGATATCCTCTCATATTCAAATTCTGTAACTCTTCCCTGTGACATTTTTCATAAACTTAAAGGTTCTAGTTTTATATAATTATAATTTTGTTTTATTTTTCCTTCTAGATGATGTTAAAATACAAAGACAAGAAATGGTATCAGTTCTGATGTGATCCCATTCCAGAAGTATCAGTTAAACGTCATTTAGAAGATCTATACAAAAACAAGTGCATCCATTTCTCTTCATTTCTTTATGCAGGACAGTTGGGAGCAAGAGGAGTGAACATTCATCTTTGGTTACTATTTCCTAGCACAAATCATATACTGTCTTACCTCAGTCTTGTGTCTGACACTGAGGAGCATCATATTAACACAGACGGGAAAGTAAAAACTCAGTATTGTTCTTTCAACTGTGGTTTGGTGGTACTGGAAAGCATATAAAAAAACAAGGAATAAACCTATAAAAGAGGCACAGGATAAAAGGTTTTCCGTCCTTACTCCTAGTTTAAAATATCAGCGTTTTCAGTCTTTTTTTTTTTCTTTTGCGGGTGAATGTGTCACTACTATGTAACGCAAAAGCTGAAAGGTATATATGGACTGCTATCCTCTAACTTCTGTTTCTATTACTTCATCCTTAAAAAATTAAGTTGCCAACACTGGGGGAGAACCGTTAACTGCACACAGACGCCTGAATTACTGGAACATTCGTTCTCGAAGATCACTTGGCTTTTTCATCAATGAAGACTAGTCTTTAAGTAGTCCTTTTTTTTTTTTTTTGCTTTAATAAGTCCAAAACAATATCTGTGCACTTAGAACTAGCGATTTTTTTTTTTTGTTTGTGTTGGTTTTTCTTGTTCATTGCCCCAAAAACCCACAGAAAAATGAAAAAATACTTTTGTTCCGGGGTCTTTGCTTTCTTTTTTGCCTCTGAAAATATTGGCAATTTCATCAACTGCATTATTAGACATTAACATTTACAAATGGACTCGATACCAAATAGTTAACGTTTTGCCATTAAGAATAGATAGTGCAGGGCTCCCCAGTCAACAAATCTGATCTGTCGGGATATCCTGCCCGTCAGTTTCAGTGGTGTTCATGCATTGGCAGCCCTCAAGGATCCAACCAAATGGTCATGAGAGATATCTTGACATGGAAAGCAAATGGCAAACCTGATCTAGTTTTCCACCTAATTATTGCTCTATCGCTCAATGTTTTTCTAATAAGCACTCGGCTACACTTGATGAGATACAGAAAATGAAAGGGCCCAGCACTCCTCAAATGCAAAGTGGCACTCGGAGGCAACGTTTCGGCAGCGGTTTTCAAGCCTTAAGAGTCTTTTTCAAGAGGCTTGAAGAAGGCTGTAAATAGCTGAAATGTTCTTGCTTCTAATAAAGTGTAACTTTGCTTTTAAGTAGTGCTTGGCCCCTTTCTCTTTTTTTCTGGATCTATTAAGGAGATGGTTCCTCCAGCAGGCTGCAGCTCAGATATGTGATATACTGCATGCAGATTTGAGTGCGATATAAATATATTTTTTTGCTTCCACATTTGCAGAGATAAGTGCTTAAAAATGCAACAAGAGATTCTGTATGTGTTTTCCTAATATGAACTCCAGGTCTAGAAAACCGGTTAATGTAGTGAGCACTTTATCTCTCACCAGTCTGTTGTCTGCATATATGTCTTAACTCCTATGGATGACCAACTTGGTTGAGTTCTGCTTCCTGCGCAATCTATTATTTCTGTAAATGTCTTTAACTGCTGCGAAGAAACAAAAGTAGATTTTCCTAGAACAGTCAAGGATACAAGTTGAGTTTGACGGATCTGTCCCAGTGACCTAGACCAATGAGGATGGGCACCGAAGCAGAAATCAGAAGCTGCATTTTGCTAATATCTCCCGGTTTCATTCAACTTGGGATTTAATCAGAACATTCCATTTAAATCTGATGAATAACCAAATTGATTATGTGTTTCCTGTTGATAGAACAGGCTGACCCAAAGCCATTTTGACATTCATTCATCCACGTGAGTTTTCCTACATTAAACGGCGCCATTCAAAAATGAACATTGTAAATAACTTGTATTTACATGTGAATGAAAAGGTGAGGTCACTACTATTTTAGAGATTTATTTTCGTCTATTCGTTTTATTAGCGACCTACTGTAATATGTCTGCAGGGTTTCCTTCATTTTCCATCTGCCCTATTGGCTCGCATAATGTTGTCCATTTCCATAAAGTTTTGTAATGTTTATTTTCCTATACGTCACCGATATTGTCTATTTGCCCCGATAAGCCTGTGTGTTTAAGCATTGTTCATTTATTTTAAGTGCCTAAAATGTAGCTAGGAAATGAAGTTTAATTTTCTTATTATAGGTTACCTTTTCCTTGGTAGTTGCATGGTCAATTACAGTATTATCATGTTTGTGCATGCAATTATAAAGATATATTTTTCTATTGTTTTAACCCATGCAGCAGCAGAGTGCCCACAGTACAAGATCAGCCATGTTGTTTGGTCTCATAAATTTTCTTTTCAGCACTTTTGACAGAAGTATAAATAGTCCCTGTACGGTTCTATTAATACTATGATCATATACACATCCATAGTGAGCACTAACTGCAATTTCCCATGAATAAACAGGATTTAGAGTGTTTTGAGGAGCCAATATTATCCTGTCCCAGTATTGACAAAAAAGAAAGTCATGTGAGGAACTGGTAAATGTACATATGAACATGCATTACATGGAACATGTATCTTCATTCAGTGGATCTATTTCGGCTCGAAAATCTTTGGCAATAACCAAATGTAAATGACCGGAAGAACTCCTGTTCAAGACTGATCCCTATTAATGATACTATACTAAAATCTGTAGTGCTCAAACATGGCCAACAGACAACTGAATACTGGTCCTATGTGTTGAAGTCAGAGGCTTTCAACTGGAAAACCTTTTTCTGTAATATAGTCTTCTACAAGCCAGCTTAAATACCTGTACATACTTATTTTATAGTACTGAATGAGTGAAGGAAAGTGGGGCTCATCTGGGGCTTATGTTGTACAAACTGGCCGGTTGTTGCAAGTAGTTGACTGGAGGAGCCCAAAAGTATCCATGCATGCATTTTAGGTTAATGGAAAGAATTATATATAGTGCTTGAAGTGTATAGCTAAAAACGGCAAAGTGGATCTGGTAATCTGCCACCGTTACTATAAGAGTGCAAGGTTAGGAGTAGTTATGGTGTCCTTTGATTGGGGTATGGCCAAGTTCATGTATTGCTGCTCTCACTCTATCAGTATTGGCACAGAAAATACTACTTCTGCAGTAGGAGTGGACTGAAGGAGTGTCTGAGCAGCCATCTTGAATACAGAAGCAGAAATCAAAACAATCTTATGACCCCGCATATAACCTATACCTCTGCTGTATTACTGTAAAGAGAAAAACTAATTATAAATGCAAGTTGGTAAATCTAAATATCTATTTTCGATATTTTTATTTATATGTTCGTTTTTCAGTCATTCTGTGAGTTCATCAGAACAAGTCATGCTTGGAGCGTTACCGATATTTGCTATAGGAGAGTATATGCTAATTTTGACGGGCAAGAATTGTTCTCTTGCTAGGATGGGTTTGTCTAAACAGCAGTGAATTTTTATGTGCTTTATTGATATTGGAAATTTTGTCACCGTACATGCAATGTTATGTTATTACTCGAAGTTCTTGGAGTGTGTACGCTAGAAATGCAAAAACACACAAAGCTGAACTTTCAGTCAGATGCAACGTGAATAAAGACTTTGTGCACAACTAGAACTACGATCTGTTAATGAGCACATTTTTAATACAGCACAAAACATATTTTCACTATCCTACAGACAAAAATACATGATGGGATTGCTGTGGGCTAAGGACTAAAAGTGATCTGTAGTAGGATTACCAAGAGAAGGCAGATGTAAACCTGACTCTGTGCATTAATGACTGATAAGGCAGATCTAATCAAACCTAAAAATGTTAAACTGGTCATGAGTGGCATAACTAGAGAGGTGTGTAGTGTCAAAACTGTTGAGTATCTTGCAAACCTAGGCATCGACTGGCATCTTGACGTATTGAATCCGTTTCCTTACCTTGGAGTCCGTAAAAATGCCACAAGACAGTCTGTTGTGGCACATAACAGTCTCGAAACATTTGAATTGAGTTCATATGCACCTTTTGTATGTGGTCCCATTTGGATAGGTTTATGGTAAAGGCATTATACTTTACAGCAGGGGTTGCAACCTTGGCCCTCAATGTGTTTTGGAACTACATTTCCCTTGATACTTTGTCACTAGTTGTTCTGGAACTACCTTTTCCATGACCATCTGGAGGGCTAAGGTTACTGACCCCTGCATTAAAGCTTTGATTTCAAGCATATTACCCTACCCAGTTAAATAACTTTGTGTTAACAAAGTTGTTTATGACATTACCCGACTGCTAACAAAAATAAATCTGCATCATCTTCGAAAAGTGGTTCCCAACCACGGTCCTCAAGTACCCCAACCACGGTCCTCAAGTACCCCGAACAGGCCAGATTTTAAGGATTACCTTGGAGAAATGCAGACTGAATCCTGCAATCCCTGAGCAGCAAATCATATCACCTGTGCTGTGCTTCAGATATCTGGCAAACCTGGACTGTAAGGGGAACTTGAGGACCGCGGTTGGGAACCACTGTTCTAATAAATTCTGTTTGAAAGGCATACTTGCCCTTACACTTACTGGTCAATGGTTTTAATATTCTAATAAAGTTCTTTCAAATCCAGGGGGAGGGGGTTAATCTTCTTTCCCTTTGATTTGCACATTAGTTACATATTTTTTAAACTATAAATTTACCATCTCTAGAATGTTATATTTGAAAATATATTTGCATTGTACTACACAATGATAGAAATGTATACATTTCTCATTTTCGCCACTCTAGCCCTCAATGTCACAAGCTTTTTCTGTTATGCAAATGATTTGCTGTATTACATGAAGATATTTTGGGTGATTTTTATGATTTAGTAAATTTTTCCTTCAATTATTTTTTAATTTTTTTTTTTTATATTTTTACATAACCCTGTTCATACTCAAGTCACATCTTCAACCCAAGAAATCAATTACACCTTGTGACAGAGCATTTTCGAATCGCAAAACTAAATGTGTTTCATTTTTTCTTGGTGAAATAAATACATTTACAAAGCAAATGCATGTATACACATATATTTATAAAAATAGCATAAATATAAAAAGTATTTTATAGTATTTTTGGCACATATAGATGCTTAAAAAATATTATTTGATAGTTTGTATTCAAACATTTCACTCTATTCATAGAATTCTACATTTTTGGATAAAGGTAATTGATTTTAATATCAATGGTTAGTGTAGATGTGTTTCATGTTCTCCTAAATTGACAATAAAGTGTCTTTTAAAATCCAGTATTTTGCAAATGTAATAAACCCAGTATTTTATAATTTAAATAATTGAAACAGTGTAAAGGTTTATTTATTTTTTTAAATTCTATTCTGGGGAAACGGGCAGCCATAATTCTTAAGTAAGATTGAACCAGTACAGTTCATCTTGAAGAGCAAATCCACATATTCAATATCAAGGGCAATATCAAGTGGGAATCATTGGGTGAGGCATGAGAATTAATGTCAACTGCTAGCGGTACCAGGCTACAGATTTCAATATTTCCACCACCACTGAAACTTAAATAGGACCCCATGATGATCTCTCCAGATTATGGTTTTCTGTTAACAGCTGAGATACTCATGTTCACAGAATAGGTTTTGAAGTATATTAAAGTATATTATGAATACTGTTCCTAAATTCTGTCTCTATTGATGGAAACTGTGCAATCAATATTGGTTTAGCAGAAAAAAAATCTAGTATTTAATGCTCTGCTAGTAACTGCAGCGTTACCAGTATCTGCCTTATATTTGTGTTTATGGCCTGCTGACTTCTGTATTGTGTGAAAATTACCTATTTTTTTTTAAATTCTATTGTAAATGCCATATAATATATATGATGGTTTTCGAAAAATTTATTTAACTTTATTTTATTATTTAAAAGAAATGTGCCAAAATACTTTCTTTGTAGGACATCTTTGTTTTGAAAAAATAGATGAGGTTTTTTTGGACAATACAGCCTAATTATACTTGACAATGATGTGAAGATTTAACCTTTTGAGTCCATCGTACATTACATAAAATGATCCGAATACATATTTTTCGTTAGTTTCTAGAAAAGTAGTCTGCTGCCATTAATTATCAAATCCTTTGAGCCCCAGCAGCGCAACCACGGTAAAACAGCATTTTTATTGGCTGTGAAGAAAAACTATATCTACAATGTAAAGAGGACCTTAAGATGCTATGGTCAATAAAATATTAATTGCCAAAACCACAAACTTTAGATTTATTCGAGTACCATAACTATTTTTTTGGGGGGGGTAAGGCTGCCAATGAAATAATGACTTGGAGGCATTTTCATTGTACTTTATCATTGGTTTGTGGTGTATGTGTGTCTGTAGTCGTGCCTCTTTGTGTTTGTCTTCCAATATGTCTTTATTGTTGCATCTCTGTTTGCCATAATCTCTCGCTGATACTTTTATTGTTTGACCTTATTCTCTCAAGAGAAAAGGTATTTTTTAAAAATGTACATGGTAGTGTCAAAATGACATCCACATGAACTAGAAAAAGCCAAAAGATTATTTTCTAGCAGCCACTGGCAGTTGTGTGCACTATTTACACAATCAAAATATACAGTTGGAAAAAACCACATCCATGCCGTACTTTGTGATTAGAGCTTACCAGACAGATGATTGGCAAAATGGGCTGTTATCCACAAATCCAGTAGTTAAGATAATCTTTTATCACATTTAAATATTGGAAATCTTTAATATGGATTGTATAATATAGCGCATTTTACCTTATTGGTATTTTCTGCTCCATGTATGTGTTAATAATACAGATTCGTACCTCCAGTAGATATTGAAGATTTTAATGGTCTCCCATTTGTGTATACTGCATATCTAACAATGACCCCGATTGCATGTTTGTGACCCCACTAACTGCTGTCTTTCACCTATTCCACAGTTGTTGTAAACGTAACCAGAGCCGTTAGTCTATGGAGTTTTTAAGGCCGGGGTCAGACTAGTGTTTTTTAAAGTGGAAGGAATGTCCATGAGAGTGGACGTTCCTTCCACTCTGGCGCTCGTCTGGCCACCTCGCTGAGTGCAGTTAGTGGGCTCAACAATGCTAGGCTCAACCCTCCTATGGACGCGTGCGCAATTCGTGCGCCACAACGCTGCGCTGGAAGGCACATCCGTACGGACACACATAGTGTGCTTGTCTGACACCAGCCTTCGTTTACAACCGCTCTGGATAACTTTACAACAACTTTGGAATAGGGCTCATTGTTTGCTTTGCCAAATTTTTTCCCAGTGGGGTCTTTGGTTACTTTGGTTTATGAGGCTTAGAATTTCAAGATTAGGAGCATGGAGGGGCATTTGTGTTTACTGAATAGATTTTGTGAAATTTATCTGAAGCCTTGCCATTAAAGTTCCGAAGGTTCGTGTGGTTTTCATTGCCATTGACCCTGCCATACAAATTGGCTCCCTGTGTTTTTGAATGTTCTATTAGGAGAAAACCTGACACTTTTATACTTAAAATTGACGTGACGCTTTATTAGATCGGTTTGTGTTCATTTTGTTACATGTATTGTTAATGTACATTAAGGTTTTCTCTTTAAAAGCTAATTTGAGATACTGCACTATAAAATAGGCTAAATCCATTATAGAATACCAATATATCCATATACTGCAGAACTTTAAAGAGCAGAGAATTTAATAAATTTCCTACTCTATATAGTTTTAGTTTTTTTTTTTTACTTGGCTATAGAAAAAAAAAAAACACTCCCTGCACGACATTTTCTTACCTGATCACATATGAATGTATTGGGTGAAGGCAGCTCAGACAGACCTTCTATGGTGACCCTGATTTGGTGGCCTGAATGGTTTGTCATTCTATACCATCTAATGAAACTTGCGGCTATTGTTTGGCTTGCTGCAATTTCATCCTGCCCTGTACCTGTATTTGTGTCTTCAAATTTTTAACCGCTAAATACAGAAGAATAAATCCATTTTTCTACTTTGTTAAAATTGAACTCCTTAAGTATATTTTAGACCTGTTAGAAACCACATTGGGCACTACTACAAACTTAATGCGAGCGTTAGCGCCCAGATACGTGAGCATCAATGCTAGGTTAAGTGACTTCCACATGCCCCCTATATTACAACCCTAGCGCTAGTGGTTTAAAAAAAATGTTACTGCATCGGGAATTGAGCTCACTTTCACAAGCTTATGTTAGTTTGCGCTCCCTATACTTAACACGAATTACACTCCACGTTAAGATTACAAAGTCATAACGCTAATTACCCCCCACACACACACACACCGGGGTAACTAGAAAGATAAACGCCACTCGAAGCTGGTGATAACTGATTTAGCTTCTGCGGAAACGGTTAGCACCAACTGAAACCCCCCCCCCCCGATATTCTACTCTCCTCCTGCGGCGCAAACAGTGGCCTGTTCCCATTCTGGTTGAAGGGGAGCAGAGTGAGACTAGTGACAAATAGTCCTCAATTGCCCTCCGCGAATCACTCCGTGGCCCTGCAGTACAAACCTCCGTGGCCCTGCAGTACAAACCTCCATGGAGTCCTATGGACTCCGGGAGTTGTTATTCGCGGTGGCGCGTATGCCAATAGAAGATTTAATTGCTTGTGCTAAAACATAGACTGTACTGCTTCATTTCAGACATTTGGTTAATAATAAAAAAAAGTCAAAACCTAAATTAAAGGTTCAGTGTCCCATTCCAGTCAGAGCAGTAATCTGCAAAAAGCCAGTTTGCACAATTACTCTGAGTTAGATCTGACACTTGTTTTTAACTAACTGGTGGCATCTGAATACAAAAATGACACCAGTTTTTCTCTATCACGTCAGTTTTTAAAGGTACAGGATACCCTCCCTTTGTCTCAAAAATTGTACAAAATGTGCACACAATGGAAAATAATGTAAAAATTACCTGAATGTCAAATTCAAATTTAACCTAAAAGTCCAATTGGGTGCATGTAGTGAAGTTAGGCAGCATTTAAGATACAAATTTACACTTGTAGCTTTTCCTGGTGTGTTCAATCTCGTCTGATGCTCCACCAATAGTCAGCCATCCTATGTTCATCCCATCTACCCTGATACCTTTCCTCTATGACCTTCAAATCTTGGTGGAATCGTACAGAAGTAACAGTCACTGGAATGATCTGTGGGCTCTCTCCAAACCAAAGGTCTATCAAATGGCAACTTATCACATGTTCCCTTCGTCCACATCCGTAAACTCTCGACACACTGCACACCTTGTGAGGTGAAGACTTATCTTGATCGCCAAGGTTTACTTTGAAATATGCAACATAGGCTTGCCTGACCAATGCGCTGATGTTCACCCTTTGACTGGGAACGGTGAAACTGCCACAGCTATAACAAAAGGAATCAGGGCTGTTTTGGCACTTACGATTGGAAATAGCAGAGGCAGACACGATCTGAAGGAAAGGAAATATGTATGCAAATAACAAAATTCTACTTACTCCTTGTATACAGACTTTCAGAATACAGTTACAAGTATTTATAGTGCGCCAATAAATTCCTTAGCGCTGTACAATGGGAGAAAATAAATATACATACACGTTACACACATGGAACAGAAGGGGGGAGGACCCTGCTCAAGAGCTTACAAACTAAGAATACGATTCACTAAATACAGTTATACACACTCTCTCACCACACTGTCTCACGTGTAACTGAAATGCAGAGACCAGTAACATCCGGTCACCCCTCCCCACTCGAGGGAGGTCCACTCTCGGCCAATAGGAGAGCACTCGTGCTCCCGAACATCCGGGCAGGAGTAATTGCATTCAGATAAGTTGTAGAGAAAAAATCTGACGTGATAGAAGAAAACCAACTGCAGTTTTGAAATCGGCGCCTAATTTAGTCTGAAACAGCTGAAATATCGAACGCAACAGAAAATATGTTCCAAATTGTTCCCCAGAGTAATCTGTTACTCTGGAGGGGGTTCTTGCTATTCTATTAGAAGTACGCTAACCACTTCTACCATGAGCAGTGTCTATTTCTGCTCACGATATACACTATGGCGCCATTAGGACTGTGAGTGTCATCAAAGGAGTTGGACAAGTAGTAGCAAAATGTCACTGAGGAGCTTCTTGACCTCTGTGGCCTTACTGTTACATCTTCTGAAGAAAGAGCATCGGCATGAGGATCGAGTGGGAGCCTTAGGAGAAATGCAATTGTCACCACTCGGAATACTGTCTGTGTCCCAAAACACACTGTGCCATATCTTGGTTTAGGCACAGAGGGTTACATGCAGTGAATAAAGTAACTGATGGATTTTAAATTGTTCAGGTTCTTATCAAGTATTGTTGTTGACGGCATATTCTTGCGAATGTTTGAGTCAACCATTACTTAAACTTACAGGATCAATTAAGTACGTTATCATGTCTGGAACATGTTTTGCTACACCAATGAATTAATTGGGTTTGCAGAAATCCTTGTAAATATGTAAATTCAGAGATGTTAATTTACTTTTGCCTTCATGTCTGTGACAACTATACGGCAATCCTGCTGTTCAGTTACATATCCTGTTGGTAGGTTAGATGTGGCGGTTCTTTCTGTTGGCAGAAGTAGCAAATATATATTTTTTGTATTTGTTTAAAGCTTTACCTTTATCTGTTAGAAAACCGTGTCAATGATTGTTTCACATTAAGACTAAAGCCATACAGTTTAAAGCTTACATCCCAAATTCAAAATTGCTTCTTTGCTTCCCATAGATGAATACTTGTGAGTTATACATTAGTACAATCCCTCCATATAACAAATATCCCAGGGTCTTCATACCATTACCTACATTTTCCACCATAGACAAAACTTAATGACTTAATGCCTGTGTTGATGTAGCAATGGCCTATGTACAAATAATATGGGATAATCATGCTGTATCTGACAGACACATGGCAAGCAATGCAGCACACAGTGGATTTAGTGGAAAAGCTTCAGGTTTACCTTTTAATATCCTGTATTTGATATATGAAGAAGCTGAAGTACTCTAAAAATATAATTTCCCATAGTAAACCTATGCCCTATTTATCTTGCCCAAAATATATTTCAAGAAGAATCTTTGTAAAATTTCAGGAGCGTATAGAGCGAGATCCGTCAATCTAATTTATATACTTTGCATTCTACAGACAAAATTTATGAAATTTGCTACGTAAGTGGATGACATTGCTACACTCCTTTTGGTTTTCTCCGTTTTATAAATGTACACAATAGCAAATTCAAAAGGTTACCATCTGTTTCAGAAGAACCAACAATATTTTCCCCCTCTATTTATGGTACATGCTAGTAACATGAAGGCATTGTCTGCGCAAATAGTCAATATGCAGTTATTTATTTCTTATTCCTTTCAAATTAATCTTAATCATTAATAGGTTTGGCTGTTATTAGTCCCCATTTAATTTTTCATATCTACGGTGCCAGGAAGTGAAAGAGTATATGCGCAAACGCTTGTTACTGAAAGGTCATTGCAACATCTAAAATGACAAGTTTTATTGCAACGTTTGTGGCCCATTCATAATCCATTAAATTGGTGAATTCTACACTTTGGATTACAATATTATGTTGCAACATCCTGGATTTATTAAAGCATTCTATTAACACAAATTAGCAGTTTCAAAGTGATCAGAGAAATTGTTAGTGATTTATTATTATGAGTTGTGGGTTGCCTGCCGTTCTTAAACTTAGAAAATCCTACCTAAAATGAAGTTTGATACCGGATTGCTATAATGTTACAATAACTCCAGCAGAGCTCATGATCAGTTGTTTATAAATATAGCAAATATTTACAGGGTTATTCAGAGAGAGTGGAAAAGCAGGAGAATGACTGGAGAATGGAAAATTCTAGGTCAAAATACCCGATTTGGAAAGAGAGAAATTGGAGAATTTTTCTGGTTTGGCTATTTTGACCTAGAATTTCCCATTCTCCAGTCATTCTCCTGCTTTTCACCTCTCTTCTGAGTAACCCTGTTAGTGTTTTTAAATGAGGAGCAAATGTCCCACCTGCACTTACCAAACACTTTCTGACATCCATTTAGCCATTATTGTTATGGAGTACAGCGATTCACTCGATGTTATATAACGTGTTTGCAAGGGCTAGTGGTAGGAACAGCTTTCCAAAAAATGGAAAATCATTTAAAATTTTGCTAGAATGCTTGCAAGGAATGGCCTGCGACTTCTATTTGAGCTGTGTAGTATCCTTTAGTAGTAAATAATCTTACTTGCAGGCTGTATTCTGGAACTAAAGTATCATCTCCAAGAGAAATAAAACCGTTTGTGAATCTCTACAGTGCCTCCAATTTGTCAATGCGTAGATCTTCACATCACTGTTCATTCCATGATTCAAGTTTACTGGTTTATGAAAATGACTACATTGCTATCGCCGAACATTTTTGTTTTTTTGCTCTATAGGTTCTGCTGTATGACAATACATATCCAGAAAGTTATGTATTTAGTGGTAATTCCTTTTGATTTTTCAGTGTTTTAAACTTCAGCCTTTGAGAGGCACAGATTAACAAGTAATTCGGCAAAAAGTAACTTTACTCTCAGAGGGTCAAAAGTTATTACAGAAATCGTCCTTAAATGAATAGAATATAGAGTTCATGCTAATATGTGGTTGAGTGTTCATCTTTCCTAACCAGGATATCAGCCTTCAAGGGTCATACCAACCCTTTAAATTATGTACAAGTGCAGAATACCAGTGTAAAGATTTCAAGGGTCATGCTAACCTGCTAAGTATCGTTTGAAATATATTCTTGCTACAATCTTCTCTTAGATTTGTTTGAGGGCACGTGCAATCACATGTATTTTGCATAATGTATGAGAACTAATGTGTTGGTTTAGGAACGCCATCAAACAGATTTACATAGTTTGTGAGAGACTAAGAACAGCAATTACTTGTGTAAAGTTTCAAAGTAACATAAAATTGTAGAGCTATTAATCTTCTCAACGCCTGTATAAACAGCTTTTTGCATATATGACCGATCTTCTGATATCAAGTGAATTTTCCAGGTTTAAACAAGTCTGTCATATTGAACTCATTTACAACTGCTGCTGAATTTTTGATTTTCTCTACATTTGTATGTACATTTTTCCTTTCCGGTTTAAAAAAAAAAAAAAAAAATCAATGTATTTTTCCCAGAATGGACAGTTAAGGAATCAATCATTGTTCCATAAAACAGGCCTTGTTTTTCTTTTTAATGTACGTCCTGCAAGTCATGGGCATTAATAAACGTATGTGCCTGTAAATAAGCAATTATCTGTTACTAGAAAGAAATGTATTAAAAACGCACATGTTTTTGAAGAAACTATTTAATGGTTTTTACTGCATAATCTCTGGGAAGCTATGTAACCATCGGACCAAGTTGCTTACAAAATGGCTGCTCACATCTAGTTTCTGATTGGTTGCTGGCAAACAAAAGACTTAAGATACAGCATTTCACAATCTATTTAATTTCGTTGCTAGGAAATGTGTGTTTTCTCCAAATGAAGTGGCCTCTTATGTGGTTTGCTTGACTTGGTACTCATTGCACATAGATGGCAACCATGCTCTCATCTCCTAAAGTTTTATTTATATATAAATATATCTATTTTTCTTTTTTTTGTTTAACACAGCTGGTGTCTTTACCTGATGTAGATTTATGTAGATAACTAGTCATCCCTCACAATAGCCTGACAGTTTTAAAAGTGTGCCATTTTCAATTTTTGTGAGTGTGTGACTTTATCTGCTGCCTCAAAGTTAAACAATCAAAGAATCTGTAAATAGATATTAACTGTGAAATGGATCAAAAGTAATGTAATAAAAAGTTGAAAAAACCATGTGTATTTTGATCATCAAAGGTGAAAAACAGAGACTTTCAAATTCTGTGTGCTACACCCACACACCATGAAAGCACATGACTTTCTCTGTTCGCACATGCTCTCCTTTCTCTGTTCGCTTCAGAGATGCAGAAATGTGATATTTTAGAACCATTATGCATTACTTTTGTTATGTAATAAGGTACTTGAATTCTTATGTAAATTGCCTCTCAATTCAAAAGTGTCGTCCACAAAAAATGTGAAAATGTAGGCCTCCTATGTGTATATATATATATGTTATAACAATTTTTAAAAACTGGCTGTCTGGACCAAGAAAGACATGCGTGGAATTTATTGACAGACTAGGTTTCTTCACAATTTCATCGAATTTCCAAAATTAAATAGGCTTGCACTAATGGTAACATAAAGGTTTTAGAAATCCGAAACGCCTGTCTAGTTTAAAAGTATTTATTTTGCTCTTTATGCATAAGTACCATTTTATAGGATTGGTTCCCATCTTCTGGATATGATCCTAGCCTCTGGTCCATCGTAACACAATATTTAATTTGAGGAAAGGTTTAATTTTTCTTTACCTTACAACAAAAATGATGACGTGTAGTAATTGTTTCTTCTGTGCCAATACATAATGACATTTTAACATTTAAGGAGCATTTCCTACTATAACTCTGTGTTGTAGCCAATACGTAGATACGTTTAAAAGGTCATGCAACATTTGTCAGCCCTGCTCCGCTATAGAACAGTATTAAAAAAATCCACATACATAAATGATATAAAGAATAGCATGGCTAAGAAACAAAGTATGTTATTCAAAAGTGTTTTATGTTCATAATGAACATGTTACGGTCACACCGTTCCCTTTTGACTGTCGCAGTAGAAACCAACTTTAATCATATCAAAAGAGCCTTGTTCTGCCTGCCCAGATGCTTCTTTTCCTGCTCCGTCCCCAAACTGCTCTTTAATGTGTGATTACAGGGATCTTCGTTTCCAGGTTATGTAGAGTTCTAAGTCCATCTGATCTACTTTAGGATAAGTACATAATTAAAGTTGTGATTAAAATCACAGATGCGTTTAATCGTGTTCATTTTACAGATATGTATTTGAAATAGACTATATTATTTTAGTGGGTGGGAGGGCATAAAATGAATACTTAGCTAATGTATTATTTTTGTAAGTAAAGACAGAACTTCTGTAAACCATGTTGGTGCCGATATGACGACTGCATCGCGTAGACTCTTGTTAGCTATCAATGTGGCAATCGATAAAGCTCATCTGTTTGCTGTAGCAGAGGCCTTGATGCTGGCCTTTTTCAGCAAATAAAAAATGTTTAAATAATGTAATATAAGTAAATGTTTAGAAGATTCAATTGTTCACATGTATGTGTATGAGAATATGTCATAATGCTGAAGGGCTCTTTATGGGGCAAAATAAAAAAAAAGTTCTAATCTCTACATACATTTAATGTACTTGTTTTATTAAATATTTACTTTGAAGTAAATGTCTATAATCTAGTTGTCAATATACTCAGCGTCTTTCTTGGCATCACCCAAACACACAGATGCCTGACTTCAAGTATTGTGTACATTTAATCTGGATCCCCTATAATGATTCAAGTTTACTTTTTCTTTTTGATGACCTCTCCAATCCACTGGTTTTGAATACACTGAAAGGCTGGATTTGAGTAGAAGGCTGTGTTCTTCATCTCTGCGCATGACCCTACCACAGTCCACTTATGTCCTCCCTGAACTGTCGCTGATTGCTTTCAGCCTTCTTTCTGTCCAGACTGATTCATGATCCCAATCTAAACCTGTATTTAAAATATAAAATTTAAGGGCAGAAAAAAAAGTGCTAAATAACCTTTTCGGCCCATATGGTGGTGGTCTTCAGTTCTGAGTAGAATTTGTCTCTTATATGGAAGAATATACTTGCACTCATTTTGAAGTGATTGATAGAAAATCGTTGGAGCTGTTGATTGCTAAGGCGAAAGAGAGGACCAACAAGAACGTTTCAGGAATTCGCACAGCACTTTTTCTGCGCTCTACAAATCCTCTTCAACCTTTCACCGTTCAAGGCCTCCTCTTTGAAGAGTGGATGAATACTGAAAATGTGAGTGTCTTGGTAATTTGTCCTACAGAGACCAACAAGACCACTTAATCAGATTTATGATGGTGGCAGGAGTCTGTGCTTCTTTTCCTGCTGCATCTGACCACCGCAACCGTGACAGCACTTAAAATCAGGGGCCCGAAGGCCGTCCCTCAACAGCTACTGGAATAGAAAAAGCAGACACGCCACTAGGTTTCAGAGAGTTCAAGATCCGCAGGCGCTACTGTCCATGACCACCTCTCCATTCTCCATCTGTTAAAGTGTTCCCAATGATCAATCTTTGGTGGAAAATAATTGGCGATCCTCCTCTCCTTTGGGCGGGCCCCCAAAATATTCTGGTTTACCACTTAATCTGCCCTTTCTTGACTATCCACGGAGTTAAATTCGCCGAACCTGCGGTGAATTCAGCAAGTGCGGCAAATCGACCCGCCAAACGCATCCTCAAACCGCCGCTGTAACAATCCCGTAACCTGCCAAAAAATCGTCGATTCGATCCGAAGAAAGCCGACTAGCCGCTGAACAAGGGTAAAAAAAAACCACTAACTTTTAAAACACATTTTTAAAAAAAAAAAAAATGACTGCATGGAAATACTGTAATATATAAGGTCCTATGAATAATAAGGTCTGTTACAGGAGAAAAAAGCCATTTTAAAAAAAAACTTAAAAAATAGACTTTTTGCTCTGCAAGTGAACAGAATAAATGATTGAATAAATATTTAAGAAAAATGGGGATTTTTTTTTTTACATTGAAACCTATCGAATGAAACCACCGAAAATCAGGACATTTCACTGCTGTTCGGTGTTCTCTGAATTACTTTTCTATGGCGATTTCACTGCCGTCGAAGGTCGCCATATTTTGCTGCAATTCACCAATATTTGGCGAATTACCAGCTTTTTGAATAGCCGAATGGCCACAATTTCACTGTACGGGGAAATTCACTTTTTGGTGCAATTCAGTTGTCAATTCGGTGCTTTCTGAATAACCCCTTTTAGTTGTAACAATCTTTTCCTCCAATGTTTAAAGTTTATTCCATAACGCAACCTCTTTTTCCTTAAACAGGACTCTTTGTTAACATGATAATTATCCATATCATTTTTGATCTCTTGCTCCTGTGAATCAAAGTCTTTCCTCTCAAATTCAACAATCGGTTTCATGTATCCCTAGAGCAGTTAATCCAGACCTCATCCCATCTTTTCATAAACTCAACATTTTCTAGACCGAATGCAGGGGTTTTGTTGATCCTTAAGGCTGGGGGCAGACGAGCTTGGAAAACGTCCATGAGAGTGGATGTTCCTTACACTCGACGCCCGTCTGAGTGTGTTCAGCGCTGCGCAGCGCTAGTGTGCTCCTCTGACACAGGCTTAAAGCATTGGGATCAAATCCCTTTTCCAAATTATTAGACATGTGCACGGCAAAATAGTTTGGTTTCGGATCACTTCTTTCTGTTAATTATTTTTTTGTTCAATCGATATGTTCCCGTGCTTTGGATTGTTTATTCGTTCTGATGATCCATAATTCGTATTTTGGGTTGATTAGTTATCTCGTTTTTATGGTATTTAATTTGTTTGGATCAATTCGTATTTCGTTTTCATTTTGCATTTCATTTTTATTATTTCAGAATGTGAACGGATGAATTTTACTTAGATTGAGGTGTATAAAAAAATTTATTTTGTTTTTACAGATCAATTTGTTACACCGTTTCACTTACACTCTAACCCCCCTACTTGTCTATGGGGAATAATCTATTCGGAGAACGCCGAACAGCTTGAAATGACAGTGAAATGCCCTGATTTTAGGTGGTTCGTTCGACAGCTTTAACCCTATCACTGCGGAAAACATGTGGGAAAAATCATGGGAGTCTCCTTTCTATATGCGGAGGACATTCCCCACACATCTTCTGCTACGAGGACTCGCCTTCCCCATACTCGCCACTTTCCTTTGGGGTCCCACAGCGAACTGACTTCATGGTAGTCAGATGCTGCTTTTAAAACCCCTCCCGGTGCGATGACGTCATTGCGTCAGACACTGATGTCATTTTCAGGCGGCTCCGGTCAGTGTTAGAATTAACTCCTAGCTGCCAAGTGGCTTCCCTATGGTGGAGATACGTGGTTCCAAAGGATCCCCCTAGCTTCCAATCCATGGAAGCTAGAGCTTAAAGTTTAGTGTCATTGGAAAGGCCAGAGCATGCTCTTTCCAATGTTACCAAACATGACCTTGTTAAAGCTAAAAATAAAAACATTTTTAATGTTTAATTTTTTATTAAATTCAATTAAATTTCAATTATGTGAACAATGATGCTGCATTAATAATTGACCAACTGTGCAAAATCCCTGTATCGCATAGAAATTAAATTTTAGACCAGTGCCTGTCAGTGTCTTTATTAAACTTTTCAGTAGTCTAAAAATGAAATACCAGTCTGGACCTGATCAAATCCCAGCAATGCTGCTGAAAATCCGAGCGCTGGCACTGGCGACTGGATACATACCCAAACTCTGGAAGACTGCGAGGGTGGAACTTATCCATAAAAGTGGTGACAGTACTTTGATATCGGACGGCAGTTTGATACCATTGGTCCCTGTTTTTGGAAAAATGTGTGTACACGCAATTATGTGATTATTATCAATATACAAACTATTTAACCCCAGATCAATCCGCCTTTCATCCAAATCATTAAACTACAACCACCCTTTTAAAAGTCTTGGAACAAAGAAACCTTACTGGAGCCATCTTACTTGATTTTTGCCAAGGCCTTTGCCATAGTAGAATATGGCACCCTATTACAAAAACTTAACTCCGGTGATCGCATGCTAACCTGGTTTCAATCATATGTAGCGGATCGATTGCAATATGTGTCCGTTTCTGACCGTGCTTCCCTCCCTTTCCCAGTCACGTGCGGTGTACCCCAAGGCTCGATACTTGGCCCCCTGCTATGCAAAATATTCATAAATGATCCGCCCAACATCTGCAAAGTCTCAACTGTACATATGTACGCAGACGACACTGTGATCTATACCAGCAAACCAAATGTCCCGCAGCTGGAGGCCGTGCTGCAAGAACAATTCACAGAGGTAGAAAAGTGGATCGCAGATAACAAACTTTTTATAAATACTGACAAAACTGTAACGATGCTCTTTGGAACAGAACTTAAACTGCATAAATTGCGAAATCTCCATCTATCAGGGTTATTCAAGGAGATCCGAATTGCTGGAGAAAGGTAACCGAACACTGAAATTCAGCGTTCGGTTACCTTTCCTGGCCATTCGGCTATTCAGAGAGCAGGCAATTCGCCAAATCTTGGTGAATTGCCTGAACATTCGGTGCCTGTTCGAGGGCAGTGAAATCCCCATAAAAAAAGCACTGCTTCGGCTATTCAGAGAACAAAAACCAGCAGTGAAAAGTTGCCGAAATGCCCTGCCGTTCCGTGGTTTAATTCGGCAGGTATATTCAAGCGAATCCCATAGGCTTCAATGTTAAAAATATTCCCGTTTTAATTCAATATCTAATAAACCGTTGATTATAATATTCTGCAGTAAAGAGTCTCTTTATTGATAGATTTTGTAGGATATCTTAAGCATTTTTCGGGATTTTGTTTTTTTGAAAAAAGTTTTTTAACTTATTTTTTCTGTAACAGCCCTTTTTATTATCATTCATTGGACCTCATATGTAAATTTCAGACATTTTCGCTCAGTAGTTTCTTTGAAAACAGCGTTTCACTTTTCAGACATTCAAGCAAACTTTTTTTTTTAATTTACTCACTCCATTCGTCTGCGGTGTCGGCTTTTTCTGGCGCCTGCGCTGCGTGTGATCAGCTCCTGCTCGGGTTTTTCTGGCGTTTTCGGTGGGTTAATCCAGATGTTTTTGCGGGTTTCGGTG
Organism: Leptobrachium leishanense; assembly: GCA_009667805.1. Taxonomy (NCBI): domain Eukaryota; kingdom Metazoa; phylum Chordata; class Amphibia; order Anura; family Megophryidae; genus Leptobrachium; species Leptobrachium leishanense. The sequence goes on along the minus strand of CM019066.1, from coordinate 301,430,047 downwards.
TGCGTTCACCCTCGTTTTGCGGTGAGTTTTCGGCGACTTTTCCCTGCATTTCAGCGTCCCTGTGGTGCTTGCTGAATACACCACAGGGTGGCCGAAATGGTATTGCCAAATCGCACCGAATTGAAGAGAACGAAAAGCCACCGAACGTGCAGTGGCTTTTCGATTCTCTTTGAATAACCCTGTATGTGTTGGGACAAAATCAAATGGCACGCTGACCACAGTCACTTCTCTCAAATATCTAGGTATGTGGTTAGATCCAAATCTATCCTTTAGCCCCCACATCGAAAAACTCTCATCTAAACTTTACCCTAAACTAGGTGCCCTGTACAGAAACAAATCCTGTCTGAGCCCCACGGTAAGAAAGCAGATTGTACAACAAATGCTTATGCCGGCTATTTAATACGGAGATGTAGTGTATTCCGCTGCCCCGCAAACACACCTTCAGAAACTTACTACATTGTATAACTCATTCGCCGCTTTGTGCTACAATGTAACTACATGACCCACCATTGTGACATGTTAAAAGAGCTAAACTGGCCATCGCTGGAATCTAGACGCACTCTTCACCTTTCCAACCTGTTTTTTAAGAGCTTTTCTGGGAAGCTGCCACCCTACCTGAATAGGTTGCTTCCCCCAGCAGTTCCCTCATCCTATAACCTCCGATCCAGGACCTGCAACTTACTTACAATACCACAATACAAAAAGAAAGTGGCTCGATCCTCATTTTCCTACAGAGCGCCACAGTTATGGAATAACCTCCCAGACGCCACCAAATCTTCCCCCAGTTTAAAGTCACTTAAGAGCTCCCTATTAACATACCTGGATACAGAATGCACCTGTAAACCTGTAACATAGTGAATATACAGTATTTCCAACATATTTATTTTCTGTGTTAATCTGTATATTTGTGGTTTTTAATATCTTGCATTTTATTACTTTGTATTCCTGTATGCTACTGTAAAAAGTCCATGTTCTTGAACCCAGTACATACTTGAAAAAGAGAGAAATCTCAATGTATCCTTCCTGGTAAACTACTTTCTAAATAAATAAATATATTCAAGTCAATCCGCTAATGTGATGAGTATATAGGGCTGAACCTGATACTAGTTACAAAGGTTGAAAAAAGACTTGCATCCTTCCAGTTCAGATCTTTCACACAATCCGCTACTGCTGTTGATCCAAAGGAGCAATCCCCCCCCACCCCCCTCTGTTAAGCACTTTCCAAAATGCAACATACTGGGGAAAAATTCCTTCTTGGCTCCAGAAGGGCGGTCAGATTTCTCCTTGGATCAAGCAGCTTTTACCCACATTAAGTCAAATAACGCTTAATATTATGCTATTGCAGCAAGTCATCCTGTCATTGTTTAAAGGTCTGTACAGACTCCGATCCTCCCAACTCAACAGGCAGAGAATTCCACAGCTTTATTGTTCTCACTGTAAAAACAATAAACAAAACCTTTCCCATGCCATTCTCTTACATATTTTATGGGTCAGGGGCACATTTAGGGTTGGTGCCACCCTAGACACTCAATTCTATTGCTCCCACTTCCTAAAAATATAACCATTTAATTTCATGTTTGTTTATTTTTTATCTTGATCTTTCAGGTATAGTTATGTCAATAAAAATAATAATTTAGCAAAAGCAAAGAACCTAACAGCATTTACTATAGTTTATAGACTCATTGCTGGGAACTTTATTGATTTGCAGATCTGTTATACACCTGCACAGTTGCACACTCCAATAAATCACTAAATGAAAGGACATCAGGAAAAACGGCTGCCCTCCTCTCCAATCTGATGTCACTGATCCTGGGGTCCTGGTGTAAACAGCCATCAGACATGGGTAGACTGTAGATCTACTTTGTGGCCATGGTGAAGGTCTGCAGTCATAGTGAAAGATAGTCATTTGCAATTACTCCTAGAAACGTAAGACTTTTTTAAAACAATTTTCTCTTTAAATGGGAGGCTTCCTCAAATGCCAAGTTTTCTGTGACAGGTTATTAGTAGGCCTTCAAGTGTACCGCGAGATTTTTAACTGCAATAAAACCAATATTTGAATTTAAACACTATAGCAACTTCTGCAACATTTGGACTAAACTCAAACTTCACGTTTTTGAGTCTAGAAAAAGAAACAACAGGTTTTTCTCCCTCGTTCAACAGACTCGTTTTACCAGCTCTATAAATCATTATTCATATTACCTGTAAGAACAACTTCATATTTAGTGTTTTTTTTATGTCAATCATTTAACCCCTTAAGGTTTTTGTGAGCATTGAACTGTGGTAGACACACACACACACATAGCAGAATGGCAATAAAACTCTACACTCCTACACAGCACACATTACTGTTGCTCCACAGCAATATTATGCATATTGCTGTATCACAGAGCTATGAGACCTGAGCAGCTATTCACAATGTGCCGGTGTTGATTGGTATTGCAGCAGCAGAAAACACCAGCATTTTAAAAAAAATAAATCCAAAAGAGCAACAGCCACTCAGATAAGCTTTACCCGTCACACTTTGTATTTTAGTTTCGTGAAATGCTGGTTATTTGTAAATAGCTCGCATAGTAATGTTAATTATGTATGTAATAATGTGTTTGTGTGTGATGCACTTGCTAACCAATACTTTTAAGGAACCTCCATATTATCATGTAGGACCCTTAAGGGGTCTGAAGTTGCCCCAAAAATGCACCGAACAGTGAATTTCCCCATACGGTGTACTTTCGTGGCCTTTCGGCTGTTCAAATAGCAGGTAGTTCACCAATTTTGGTGAATTGCCAGCAAAACAAGAGAAATCTCAATGTGTCTTTCCTCGTAAAATCCTTTCTCAAAATAAAAATGGTGCTTTTCGACGGCAGTGAAAGTCCCCATAGAGAAGCAATGGTTAATCTATTCGGAGAACACCGAACAGCAGAGAAACTTCAGTGAAATGTTCTGTTGTTCGGTGGTTTCATTCAGCAGGTTTAATCAGGTGAATCCCATAGGTTTCAATGTTAAAAATATTCCTATTTTTATGCAATATCTAATAAACCGTTTATTCTGTTAAACTGCGGCAAAACGTCTCTTTATTTCTTTAAGATCTTTTAGGCATTTCTCGGGATTTTTTCAGCAAAATCCCCCCCTCCCCCCCAATATTTTATATATATGTGTATATATTTATTTATTTATTTGCAAAGTATTTTACCAGGAAGGATACATTGAGATTGCTCTCGTTTTCAAGTATATCCTGGGTTCAAGAACATTGAAATTTTACAGTCATTACAGAAATGCAAAGTAATAAATGAAAGATATTAAAAACACAAATATACAGATTAACACAGAAAATAAATATGTAAGTAAAATAGTCATTATGTTACATGTTTACAGGTGCATTCCGTATTGAGGTATGTTAATAGGGAACTCTTAAGGGACTTTAGACTGGGGGAAGATTTGATGGCGTCTGGGAGGTTATTCCATAACTGCGGTGCTCTGTAGGAAAATGAGGATCGAGCCACTTTCTTTTTGTATTGTGGTATTGCAAGTAAGGTGCTGGTCCTGGGTCGGAGGTTATAGGATGAGGGAACTACTGGGGGAAGCACCCTATTCAGGTAGGGTGGTAGCTTCCATGAAAATCTCTTAAACACCAGGTTGGAAAGGTGAAGATTGCGATTAGATTCCAGCGACGGCCAGTTTAGCTCTTTTAACATGTCACAGTGGTGGGTCATGTAGTTACATTGTAGCACAAAGCGGCGAATGAGTTATACAATGTAGTAAGTTTCTGAAGGTGTGTTTGCGGGGCAGCGGAATACACTACATCTCCGTATTAAATAGCCGGCATAAGCATTTGTTGTACAATCTGCTTTCTTACCGCGGGGCTCAGGCAGGATTTGTTTCTGTAAAGGGCACTTAGTTTGGGGTAAAGTTTTTCGATGTGGGGGCCAAAGGATAGATTAGGGTCCAACCACATACCTAGATATTTGAGAGAAATGACTGTGGTCAGCGTGCCATTTGATCTTGTCCTGACACATAGATGGGGTGTTTGCAATTTATGTAGTTTAGGTGCTGTACCAAAGAGCATCGTTACAGTTTTGTCAGTAGTCAGTATTTAACCCCTTAAGGACCGCTGACGTACCCTGTACGTCCTGTCCACAGGTCTCCCTTAGACCCGCGGATGTACAGGGTACGTCAGCGGCGCCAAATCCCCCTCCCGCCCGATACTCACCTCCCTCGCTGGATCCCTTGGCGATCTGGCAGGGAGGAAGCCTGCCCATGTAATTTACATGGGCAGGCGAGGCTGACGTCGCCACGCTGCGTGGTGACGTCATCAGCAGGCGTCCCCATGCAAATCAATGGAGGGGAGGGGGGGGCTCCTTCAGAGCCCTCTATCTCCCTAACCATTGAAGCTAGGGAGATTCTGTTTGCACCTCTGAAAAGGGGAGAGTCTCCCCTTTTCAGCGGTGTATAGCATTAACAGTTTTGCCGCCGAATCACGTTTCGGCGCTAATTGGCGCCAAAACGCGATTCGAACATGGAGGGGGGCTGACATCTTGGATGTCAGCCAAGCCTCCAGGTCCCCCCCCACCCACTGACAACCTCACCATATGTGTGAGGATGTCAGTGGGCCAGTTAACCATCTAGCTGCCATGTAGAGATAAGGGGATCCTAAGGATCCCCATATCTCCCGATCCATGGCAGCTAGATGGTCATATTTGACATCATTTGAAAGGCCTGATCATGGCCTTTCCAATGATACCAAACATGACCAGGTTTGGTTTAAAATAATAATAATAAAAAAATTAAATAAAATAAAAAAATGATTTTTTTTTAAAAGTTTTTTTTGTCTGGGGGGGTTTAATTAAATAGGATCTAGGCTGTCATCTCAAAATAATTAGCACAAAATGGTCAGAATGAGCGCAGCGCACATAGGTGAACTGTCTCAGCAGTGAAGGGGTTAAAAAGCATACACATGTAAAAATTGGGTATTTCTAGTCTCGGGACAAAATTTTTAACCTATTTAGCTGGGGTCTTTTTGGGTGGTTGTAGATTTTGGGGATTAAATTACGAAAAAGTGTGTTTTTACAATTTTTTCATCATATTTCATATTTTTTTATAGTAAATTATTCGATATGATGGAAATAATGGTATTTCTAGAAAGTCCATTTAATGGCGGGAAAAAGGGTGTATAATATGTGTGGGTTGAATAAACGAGTAAGAGGAAAATTTGACCTAAACACTAACAGCGCAGAAACGTAAAAACAGCAGCGGTCACTAAAAGACGGATTTGTGTAAAACCGCCCGGTCACTAAGGGGTTAAGAAAAGATTGTTATCTGCAATCCACGTTTCTACCTCTGTGAATTGTTCTTGCAGCACGGCCTCCAGCTGCGGGAGATTTGGTTTGCTGGTATAGATTACGGTGTCATCTGCGTACATGTGTACAGTTGAGGCTTTGCAGACATTGGGCAGATCATTTATGAATATCCTGAATAGCAGGGGGCCAAGTATCGAGCCTTGGGGTACTCCGTATGTGACTGGGAGGGGGAGGGAGGAGCTGCCAAAAATGGATACATGTTGCGATCGGTTGGATACATACGATTGAAACCAGGTTAGCGTGCGATCACCAATGCCAGAGTTTTTAAGTTTTTTTAATAGGATGCCATGGTCTACTGTGTCAAAGGCCTAGGCAAAATCAAGGAAGATGGCTCCAGTTAGGTTTCCTTGTTCCATGCCCGCTTGGATATCATTGCGAACTTTTAAAAGAGCGGTTGTAGTTGAGTGATTTGGACGAAAGTCTGATTGATCTGCGGTTAAATAGTTTGAAGATTGATAAAAATCACGTAATTGCATGTACACACATTTTTCCAAAATTTTTGACATTACAGGGAGCAATGATATTTGACGGTAGTTGGATATCAACGTACTGTCTCCAATTTTATGGATAGGTACCACTCTTGCAGTCTTCCAGAGTTTGGGTATGTATCCAGTCGCCAGTGATTCATTGATTAGGGTTGTGACAGGATTAGCAATTGCCAGCGCGCTGATCTTCAGCAGCATTGCTGGTACTTGATCAGGTCCAGACTGGTATTTCATTTTTTGATTACGGAGAAGTTTAATAACTACACTGACAGACACTGGTCTAAAGTTGAATTTATCTGTGATATGGGGTCTCTGCACGGTTAAAAACGAAACACCAAAAAAAGAGCACTCCATATGTGTGTATATATATATATATTTTTTTTTAAAATAGCGTTTTTTTTTTTTCTTTTGTAACTGACCTTTTTATTATTATCATTCACTAGGTGTTAAGCATGCCCGGAGGGCAGTATATTGTTGCAGAGTGTGGTTTGCCTACATATATACAGAGTGTGCAGGTGTCTGTTTAGGGTCTCCCCATATATTCAGGGTGTACAGGTGTATTTTTAGGGGCTCCGCCATATATTCAGGGTGTGCCAGTGGTTTTTTAGGGGCTCCTCCATATATTCAGGGTGCAGGGGTTTTTTTCCATAGGGGCTCCTCCACATATTCAGGGTGTGCTGGTGTCTTTTTAGGGGCTCTTCCATATACTCAGGGTGTGTGGGTGTATTTTTAGGGGCTCCTCTATAAATTCAGGGTGTGCGGGTAAACTTCGTAAACGCATGGTATTAAATTAGAGAGCACACAGAGCTATACAGAGTATGGTGTTACATACAGGTTGTGACCCCTGCACAGGGGGCGCATGTTGCTATACGGGGTACACACTGTATATAACGTGTTTATAATGCTGTGTGGGCGGGTGCAGTGTTTTTCCAAACCTGTCCTCAAGACCTGCTGACGCGTCAGGTTCTCCAGATATCTGAAGCACAGTACAGGTGATATGATTTGCTGCTCATTGAATACAGGATTCAGCCTGTATTTCCCCAAAGTGATCCTTAAAATCTGGCCTGGTTGAGGGTCCTGAGGACAGGTTTGGGAAACACTGGTAAAGGGTATAGGGGGCTGCTATGCAGAGGCTGGCATTATATGCTGCGCTGTGTACCAGAGGAGGAACTTATTACAGGAACTCATTGATGTATTTTTTTCTGCAGCTCCTCACTTTGTGGCTGTTCATGGCTCCAGGGCTGCACAGGCTCCGCAAGCGCCACCATGACACTCACGCTGCAATTAACCCCTTAATTTTTACCCTTTTTGCTCATCATGTTGAAACGTGATTTGAAGTCACGTTTTATTATACGACCCAGGCATATTATATATCGTTTTTTTATGCAGATTCATAATATATCATTATTATATGTATGTCATATAATATGTCATGTCGTGCCAGAATGCTGTAACAAAAAATGCAATAAAATTTGAATTTTCAATCATCTACAGCATGTGTAACCCCTTGGCAGCTAGGAGTTATTTCTAACACTGATGTCAATGCACCATGTGTGATGATGTCAGTGGACGTGGAGATGCCCCAGAGGCTTGGCTGACATCGAAGATGTCAGCCACCTCTGGGAGAGTTCCGCGATTCCACGACGAATGGTGCCAGATCGCAGACCAGCACCTCAGGGGTTCAAGACCGGCATTGCTTGAAAGGGCAGACTCTACCCTTTCCAGTGGTGCTTGTCTTTAACTTTTCCACCTCCCGATCGGGAGGGAGAGGGGTCAGAAAGGACCCACCCTCCTTTCAGGGGATCTTGCGGCTTTACCGGGGGGCCGCCTGCAAATGACGTCATCGTATCCAATGCGTTGACGTCATTGTGCCGGGAGGGGTCTTAAAAGCAGCGACTGACTTTGAGGAAGTCTGATCACCGTGGGACCCCGTAGGAGAGAGGGGAGTATCAAAGGGAGCTCCCAGCCATCACTTACAACTCACATACGGAGCTCTAGATGCCGGAAACTGAAGCCTACCACCATTTTTACAGAGCCCTCCTGAGCAAGACCTCTGGGTGCACACATAGCCAGCGACGGCCGCATTTCAAATGGATTTATTATATAAGATAGGACTTATATGTTATCTTTTTTTCACCTGTCTGGCAGCTTGTCAGCTTTTTTCTGTGGCTGCTCGGCTCTGTGTACGTCGGCTGTCAGGTGGGTTTGCGTCGGCTGTCGTGTGGTTTTTCGATTAGTTTGGCGACCGATTCTCTGCACTTCGGGGACCCTGAGGTGAATGCTGAATTCAGTCCTGGGACAGCGAATACCCAGTGATCAGCATGACTTTCCGGGAAATTACATTTGGCTTCGGTCAGCAATTTTTCACTGGTTTAAAGAAAGTAAACCAATAACAGGAACCTGATCCAGTTTCATGGTTTTCAGAAAGACAAGTCCGATTAGGAGAATCATACCAACTCTTACAAGAGTCTATAGGGGTTATTCAGAGAGATCTGATCTGGCCCTGAAATGGAACCGGATACTGAAATTCACTGTACGGTGGCATGTAATGGCCATTCGGCTATGCAGGCAGTTGGCCTAATTTTGGCGAATTGCCTGCACGTACGGTGCTTGTTCGAAGGCAGGGAAATCCCCCATAGAGAACCAATGGTTAATCTATTCAGAGGAAAAAAAGGTGTCATCTGCACCTATTGCTATTACCCCGTGTGAAACAAAACACAATTAGAGGCTTTGATTTCTATGGCCACTAAGAGAGTAAGCTCACCCGCCAACATCACGGCAACTCTAGTGAGGGTGAGTCCTATCCAAAAATTAAACCACAAGCTGCTATGTAGAAAACCATCACTGCTCACGCTGCTTTTCAGTCATGAGGTAGACTGGTGGGCCTTTATACCCTTCCAGAAACAAATCTACCTTGGTATCAAAAAACAAAGACACGGAACGGAACATGCTGCAATGATGACCTGGCTGGAAGTACAAACAAACATATATAGTACAGGAGGAGCGGGGTCGCAGCCGCCCCATCGGGGAATAGGCAAGACCCTACCCCTCCTGTACTATGTATGTTTGATTTATTTTTTGGATAGGACTCCCCTTCACTAGAGGTGCCGTTGGCAGGTGAGCTTACAAAAGAAACCAAAGCCTCTAATTGTGTTTTGTTTCACACGGTGTAATAGGAATAGGCGCAGAGGACACCTTTTTTTTTTCTTGTTATGTTATATAAATGTTGCTGGGCTGGATACATTTGGTGGTTGCAGCTGCCCCAGTGGGGAATAGGCACAAGCCCACCCCTCCTGTACTATGTAATCTATTCAGAGAACACCGAACAGCAGTGAAAAGTTGCCGAACTGCCCTGATGTTCGGTGGCTTCATTCAGCAGGTTTATTCATGCGAATCCCATAGGCTTCAATGTTAAAAATATTCCTGTTTTAATACAATATCTAATAAACGGTTTATTGTTTTAATATGCAGTAAAAAGTCTCTATAGATTTTTTTAGGCATTTTTTTTCCTTTAACAGTTCTTTTTATTATCATTTATAGGATCTTATATGTAAAGTCCAGGCACTTTCGTTTAGTAGTTTTGCAAACCCATTGAAATTTTCAAACTTTCAAGCCTACTTTTTGTTTTTTTTCCTTCACCCCGTTCGTCTGCTTGTCGGCCTTTTCCAGCGGCTGCTCTGCGCTGTGATCGGCGGCTCATCTGCTTTCTCTGGCGTGTTCTTTGGTGGGTTTGTGGCGAGTTTTCCCTGCACTACGGGGACCCTGCAGTGCTTGCTGAATACACCGTAGGGTGGTGAACTGTGATTCCGCGAAGTGCAGTGAAGCGCGGGGAACGAGAGGGCACTGAAATGTCGGCGCTCTCTGCATAACCCTGTATGTAAAAACTTGTTCCATTTTATACAAAGTAGGTAGAAAAAAGTTTTATTATGAAAAAGATTGCTTTATTTTGAAGAAAATAAAGTTTATACATGACAACAGATGTAAAGCAACAGGTTAATCGAAGCATTTCTCCTACAGTTGCTGCTTTTAAATTACATTTAAAACAAAAGGCGACGTGGCAAAAAATAAACAATCTATGCTGCTTTTTTCGATGAGAGCTTGTAACTGAAATGAGCAAAAAGAACAGGCTATTTCAGTGACAAAATCAGGTTTATAATACAGCAATAAAAATAAAAAAAAAAGTATATCACAACACGGGACCATATTTAAGAACCCGCATTATTTCACATCTTTTCTTTCTGGAACACAACGTTAACCATGATGAAAAACCTGTAAGGGTAATGAGAAGAAAAAAAAAATGGTGTATTTGGATTGTTGATTGCTACTTATATAGGTGGAGCTGGGCCTTGTTTCCTATGACAAATGTTAGAGAAATGAACACGTAATTTTTTTTAAAATAAATACATTTATTCTGAAATGTCCTTCAGACCAGCAACAATGATCTATTTAGGGTAAGTTGTGAGCAGGGGGACCCGTTGGGAGGATCTAGCACAATAAGCTGTAAGGCACAACAGGCTGCTCTACAATATAAAAATGAAAAAGTATGTTACTGAACATTTACCCCAGACAGCGAGTCAAAAAAGGTATGAAGAAACAGACAGAAAAACAAGTTTTAAATGCGTAGGAGTGAGAAGGAAAAAAAAATAAAAAATAAAAAAAAAAGTACTACCAGAGGCATGTCCCTCTTAAAATCTCGACTGGAAAAAAAGATCTTGTTTGGAGCACTCTGCTTGTTATAGCTTATGAAACTTTAGAAAAAGGTGTACATTGTGCAGCGGACAGTGGTTAAAGTTAAAAAGATGTCAGACAAAAAGGTGGATATAAACGTGACAGAAGAAGCAGTTACTGGTCTAATGTCAGACATTAAAAGGGGATATTCACCAACCGTTGATGTGGCACCGAAGTTCACCAATGGCAAACTCTGGTTATACACAGAAGCAAAAATCTAACACCGGCAGGTGGCGTTCCTGCAAACATGAAACCGCAGTACCACCATTATTATGTAAATTGAGCACGCTGCAGCTGTTCTCCTTTTCGCATTGCTCAGCCGTTACCGGTGAATAAACACGTGTGTGATTTTTAAGTTGCACTCTACATTTAGACTTGTTTCTAGCAAAGTTAAATGTAATGTCAAAACTAAGGTGAAGTCTACACCCAATAACTTGGCAGACATGACGGAAAGAGCGGTGGAAAGTACAGAGAACTACGGTGGCAGAGTTATAAACAGTGGCTTCACCGTAGGACCCGGAACAAAACTCCACCTTTATCAGTGATTGTTGGTGAATAACCCCTTATATCTACTCACTCAACCCGAGATGACATATGGATGTACTTTACAGTATCTGCAAAAAGGAAACATCCGCTAATTCAGAATTACATTTTTTTTTCCGATTGTTATTACTAAAAGCAACAACTGGGCGTTAAGAGTTGCAATAATTGACCTCAATGTTAGACGTAAGAGCACCAAGGATCCCTGCCGTGTGAATGGTTTGCTTCATGGTCGTATGCTTTATGTAAAGATGATGCGATGTGAATAGTTTGGCTTAACCCAGTGACCTAATCCAAGATGACAGAGGCAGTTTTTCCTAAAAAGTATATTTTTGCGAGGTAAGTGTTTTGAATACTTGTACTACAGGTTGTAACTATGACATAGTGACTGAGCAGCAAGCTCGGCCAGGTGTTAACGAACAAATTAAGCTCCTAGTAAGATACTCTACTGGCTACTCAGATTTTTCTAAAACTGTTTATTTCGAGGTCTTCCTCACGCGTGTCAGCAAAAGCTGCCTGTGTTGTTATTTGTGTTTTGTCAAAAAGCATGATATAAACACAAGCCTTCCTTTAGGTTTCTCAGCCCACCTCCCCCACTTGCGTCATCATTACACACAAATACATTTCAAGTTAAACAGTTTCCACCTACAAATGAGTTTCATCTAGTAAACCTCAGTAGTTCTACTGATCTAAAGAGGGCGATCATATAGTCTTTCCAGTTTAATCATAAAAAATAATAATCATACAAAATAGAAAAAAAACAAGCAAAAGAAAATGTGTACGGAGGACAAAAGGGTATTTTTTTCCTTCTTCAACCGAGCAAGTCCTCAGCTTCCCGAGCCCCAAACCAATTCCCGAAGACCGAAAATTTAATCCAGCGCACTATCTTGCTCTTTTTTAATAGATGTCAGCATAGAGTTCTCATTGTCAGCAGGATCCGAGTCCCCGCTGCTCAACAGCATAGACTTTTCTTCCTCGTCCAAAGCAAAGACATCTGAACTCTGGCCTTGGCACGTGTGTTTGACCACCTCATTGGGTGTGCAGAATGTCTTGTCACACAGGTTACACTTGTAACGTTTGTTCGTTTGAAGTAGCATGTTGTCCATTTGACTGCTGTCGTCGAAGGAGCACAGTTCCAGAGTCTGCTTGTCTACCACGGTGTACGTGTCAGAGCTCTTCAGGCAAACGTGTCTCGCAGCCTGGTTCGCCCTGCAGAAGCTTTTGTCACAGGTGCTGCACTTGAACGGCTTGCCTGTGTGGATGTACATGTGCTCCCTCCAATGGCTCTTTTGAATGAACTTACGGCCGCAGATAGTGCACTCGTATTTCCTGCGCTTCACTTCTCGCTCTTGGTCTGCCTGTTCCAAGTTATCGATGTCTGCAATATCCGAGGGAGGTGGCGTGTCAGACTGCTGCTGCCCATCGATGAGGGGAGAGTCTGAAATCTGCGGCATGTCACTGTCGCTCATGGCACCAGCTTCGGTCGTCTCCATGGATTCTTTCCCAAGCTCTGCTCCGTTGTTACAAAACGCAGGAGAGATGCTGCTCTCTGACTGGCCCGTCGTACTGATAAATGGTATTCCAGTGTGGATCTGGAGATGCTCACGCAAGCTGCTCCTCAGGTTAAAGCGTCGTCCACACAAATGGCAGGCATAGTATTTAGGAAAGCTCCCATTTCTTTTCATGATGCTCGGCTTCACGTGCGCTATTGTTAGAGTGCCGTTTTGCTCCTCGTTCGGCGATTCATCCATACTGTTTTCTTCTATAGAAGCAGCTGAGGGGAGGACAGAGGAGGTTGGCTCAGGGGATAACGGAGCAGGGACAGGCTCAGAAAAGGTAAGATTTGTCCTGTTTGCGGCAGGCAGCGCAGAAGGGAGCTGTGTTATTTGCACATTCTCAGGCGTGGGATCCTGACTTAATCTAGAAGCTTGTTGTCGTATGTCACGGGTGGCCTTTTCAGGTGCTGGAGCAACCTTTGCTGGGGGCCTTATCTGATGATCAGCGATCTGAATGCCATACAGAGAAGATGCAAGAGGGAAAACCTGATCTGTGTGAGAAAATCCACCGTGACTTGCAAGGCTGGCTTCTTGGATGAGCGGAAATGCATGCAAAAATTTAATGCCTTGCTCCAGTCGAACTGGATCTATGAGTTGTGGAGCCATTTTCCCGGTGTACATCAAGTGCAAGAGGTAACTGAAGATGTCTGGCTGGATGTCGGTCGATTTCAAGCGAACACATTCACTGTAAAAAGGAGAAAAAAGTTAAGACGCAAATAGATGCTCTGCTACACGAGCACCAGATTTGTATGGAATGATTTTGTAACAATACTACCACGGTCACCGGAGGACATAGAAAACCACAGCAATGACCACCAGTCCGACAAGTTCTGAGAGGGCCCAGGTAAACAATCAGTGCTTTTAAAGCTTATAGAAACAGGCAAGGCGAGTGTCAGACCAGCGTCTTTGTAGAGCCCAAGGAACGTCCATGAGAGTGGACGCTCCTTCCACTCGACCCACGTCTGGCCGCCTCGCTGAGTGCACTCTCCTACGGAGAATCGCGCTTTGCAGCTCTGTCAACGTGCGTCCTAGCGCTTTGCCAGAGAGGCTTGGATAACGGCCGCTTGTCACGCGCGCATTTCGTGCGTGCCCACAAGCGTGTCACCGGCCCCGTTGCAGCGTCACAACGCTGTGACAGACGCCGGTAAGCACGTCAGTTCGGGCGCACATAGCTCACTCATCTGACGCCAGCCTTACTTAAACACATGGCACAACCATCTATAGGAATCTGCTAATCTATTCTAAGGAAGCAGCAAAGCTTTGCTTTTGCAGGATGCTAGCTACAAATTCTGAATTTACACGCAGGTCATTAAATGTGGGACTATAGCAGACCTATAGTACAGGCACTTAAAACATATAGAACGTATATTAAGTTTACCATTTCACTCAGTAAGTCAAAGTTCTTAGGAAACCTATATATTCTTACAGGAACAGCGCGAACTTTATACAACCAGATGAAAACACATTATCACAGCTCACCTCATAATCCTCCCGTTACACCTTTCCTGATCTCTCACACAGCCCCCACAAATCCCATTACTTCTCACACTCTGCAACTTACCCCACCTCTGTCACCCCACTCCTCTTAAGGGTCTATTCAACAAGAATTTCGATGCTTTGATTTTTGCCATACTTCGGAAATTCCATTTCACCGAAAATACGGTAAAGTCGCCATTTAGCAAATATTCCCTTTATTTTGCCAAAATTGGAGTCGCCAAAGCAGCTATGGAACGTCAGTGAAACCCACCGAACTGGCCTCAGCGAATTCCAATGACTGCAAAAAGAAACTGAATTCTCCTAATATGTGTTTAACCACTTGGCTGCAGAGGACACGCTCAGTACGTTGCTGCGATCGTTCGCAGGGTGTGGATGACGCACTGAAAGCATCCTGACTATGCTGCTGTGATTGGCCAATTGCTGTTCTACCCTGCCTCCGTGACCACCCCTGCCCAGTGACATCATCGCACATTGGCACAATGATGTCAGAAAGGGACCACAGAAGGCGCGGGGGTCTTTGGAACAGCATGTTTTCATCACATGGTCTTATGCTATAAACTACCAGGAATCCTAAATAAGAATATAAAAGGCCTGAAACAGATCCTGTTACTCAAGCTACACAGTAGCAGAAATTATCAAAAATGAAATCTGGCTGCAGCTTGTCCGCAAGCGAACGGTACCTCACACACGCAGACGCTGGAAACGTGGAAAGGGACAAGGACCATAAAGATGCAAAGCTTTGTATTTTACAGAAGCCAGTTTTTATAGAATGGTTTATAGAATAGGGTGTACCTTGTCTGGTGCACAAAGAGCATCTTGAAATAATTGGAGAACGATGCGAGGACAGATTTGTGAGCCTTGAAGTAGACATCGCCGATAGCCACCGTGCAGTCACACAGGAACCCAAACTCACGCTGGGCGTTTAGCTGCTGTAGAAGAATGAGTCCGTGGTTGGCCAAATCCATCTTTGTTTCCTGAAATCTGCATTGTAGACAACAAACAAAGCGGTGACTACACCTCCTGAGTGCTAACAAAATAAAGAGCTTTTTCTTTTTCAATGGATCACCGGTACCGGTAAGAGCACCGGTAATAAACCGGATATTAATTACAACCCTTTGATCATTAATTGGAAAATGTATCCAGAACACAAAGATCCATTTTGGGTCCATGATATACAGTTTATGCACTATAGAAATGCCTTGGGACAACATTATTAGGCACCAACTTAATTTGAGGAGCGGGCTGGTTGAATGAGCGTTTAACCACCTGACGCTGTAATGCATGGCATCCAACGGTCTGCGTGCAAGCGGCTTCATATTTTTGCCTATTACAGCTAGATAGCCAGAAGACTAAGGTTGGCCGTCCACTGGAACCGTAATTGGATGACTGACTTCGTCGTCCGCCTACGGACAACGCCGTCAGCCGATCAGGGTTGTCCACTGAAAGCATCTGGATGACCCCAGTCGGCTGATGGACAGGCTGTCAAATGAGGGGGGGGGGGGGAGCAACAACTAAAAAGGCGTTTTGATGCAAATTAAAACATCACAATGGTTGAATTAAAAATAGAAAATATTTTTTTCACACTGAATCCTAACCGATTCCCTTCTCTCTCTATGGAGCAAATTCCCTGTCGCAGCACGGCGGTTTAACTATATTTATGTAAATTGTACCAGATCGTCGGATTTCATCTGAACAAATCACATTGAAATGGGAAAGATTGCTGATCTGTTGTAGTCGCAAAAATTCATCTGAAGTCGTCCGATGATGGTTTAATGCAGTGGAAGAGGCCGATTCACCGCCATGTTGTGGGATCAGTCGGACGACTTCAGACGATGTCGGATGAACGCACAAATACGGACCCAATGGACGGTCAGCCTAAAGTGCATCATGTGACTAAAGTAGAGCCTTATAACTCAGGGAAAAAAAATAAAAAATCCAGGGGTAAATGAAGGGGGAAAAAAAAAAAAAACACAACATTACAGGCAGGTTTATTCAAAGAGAATAGAAAAGAGACTGCACGTTCCGTGACTTTTCGTTCTCTTCAATTCGGTGCGATTTGGCGATCCCATTTCGGCGACCCTGCTGTGTATTCAGCAAGCACCACAGGGCCGTTGTAGTGCAGGGAAAGGTCACCGCAAACCCCGGCGAATGCACACCGAAAACCCGCAAAAACATCTGGATTAACTCTTCCAGAAAAACCCAAGCAGGAGCCGATCACACGCAGTGCAGCCGCTGGAAAAAGCCGACACCGCAGACGAATGGAGTGAATAAATTTAAAAAAAAAAAAAAAAGGTTTACTTGAATGTTTGAAAAGTGAAACGCTGTTTGCAAAGAAACTACTGAGCGAAAATGTCTGAAATTTACATATGAGGTCCAGGGAATGATAATAAAAAGGGCTGTTACAGAAAAAAAAAATTATATAATGATTTTTTTTTTTTTTTTAAAAAAAACAATCCCCAAAAAAAATGTTTAAAATATCCTAAACAAAAAAAAAAAAAAAGTTATAAATAGACTCTTTACTGCGGAATATTATAATAAAAAAATAAAAAAAAAAAAAACAACGGTTTATAAAACTGGAATATTTTTAACATTGAAGCCTATGGGATTCTAACACTAGTAGGTAATTCCCAGAAGGGAATACCTATACTCGGTGCCAGGCACCCAAAAGCACTGGGCCTAACCCACCAATAGTGAATATGAATAAGAACTTATGACCACCCAATATACAAAAGTATATGGATAGTCACTAAAGGGATTGGGTCCCCGTAAACAAAATTTATTAGGACAAATAGATCAACAACATAAAAGGTAAAAGCAACACAGATTGAATATGGAAACACATAGGTACTTCCTTTATTTACCACAAAGCACCTAGGAACAATTCAAGTCATAACCACCATTTAAAAGGAGTGAAAGTATAAACTATCAGGGTTATTCAAAGAGAACTGAAAAGTCACCGCACGTTCGGTGACTTTTCTTTCTCTTCAATTCAGGCCGATTCAGCAATCCCGTTTCGGCGACCCTGCGGTGTATTCAGCAAGCACCACAGGGCCGTCGAAGCGCAGGGAAAAGCTGCCGCAAACCCCACGAAAAGCCACCGCAAAAAACATCTGGATTAACCCGCCGAAGACACCGAAAAAACCCGAGCAGGAGCCGATCACACGCAGCGAAGCCGCCGACACCGCAGACGAGTGAAGTGAATAAGTTAGCAAAACAGTTTGCTTGAATGTTTGAAAAGTGAAATGCTGTTTGCAAAGAAATTACTGAGCGAAAATGTCTGAAATTTACATATGATCCAGGACCAGCACCTTACAAAAAGAAAGTGGCTCGATCCTCATTTTCCTACAGAGCACCACAATTATGGAATAACCTCCCAGACACCATCAAATCTTCCCCCAGTCTTAAGTCACTCAAGAGCTCCTTACTAACATACCTCAATACAGAATGCACCTGTAAACCTGTGACATAATGACTATTTCCTACATATTTATTTTCTATTAACCCCTTAGTGACCGGGCGGTTTTACACAAATCCGTCTTTTAGTGACCGCTGCTGTTTTTACGTTTCTGCGCTGTTAGTTTAGGTCAAATTTTCCTCTTACTCGTTTATTCGACCCACACATATTATACACCCTTTTTCCCGCCATTAAATGGACTTTCTAGAAATACCATTATTTCCATCATATCGAATAATTTACTATAAAAAAAAAATATGAAATATGAGGAAAAAAATGGTAAAAACACACTTTTTCGTAATTTAATCCCCAAAATCTACAACCACCCAAAAAGACCCCGGCTAAGGCTAGGGACAGATGAGCGCATTTTCTGCGGCCACCGTCAAAATGTACGTCGATGCGTGCGCACGCATTTTTTCACGGAATACGCTTAAGTGGTCAGACGATGCGCAATTCTGGACGTATTTCATGACGGTGGGGTAAAAAGAAGTCTAGGGAAATCCGGCTGTTTGAACGTTATGTAGGCCGCACACTAGCAGCGTCTGACGTCTCCTAATCACGCACACACGCTGCCATGCGGCCGCAGCGCACTCTGTACGTCAGTAGCAGCGGTTTCACGTTCTGAGAAAAATGCGTTCATTTGCCGGTTGCGTGGTGTCGGCGCACTTTCGTACGCACGTACTGCGTATATTGGCCGTCATTGGCCGTTATGTGCTGCTACTGCCGCCGTGATTTAGTGCGTCTGCACGCGCGTTCCGACTGCCCCACTCTGACCCTAGCCTAAATAGGTTCAAAATTTTGTCCCGAGACTAGAAATACCCAATTTTAACATGCGTTTGCTTTTTAACCCCTTCACTGCTGAGACAGTTCACCTATGTGCGCTGCGCTCATTCTGACCATTTTGTGCTAATTATTTTTAGATGACAGCCTAGGTCCTATTTAATTAAACTCCCCCCAGACAAAAAAAACTTTTAAAATTTTTTTTTTATTTTATTTAATTTTTTTATAATTTTTTTTTATAATTTTTTTCTAAAACCAAACCTGGTCATGTTTGGTATCATTTGAAAGGCCATAATCAGGCCTTGTAAATGATGGCAAATATGACCATCCAGCTGCCATGGATCGGGAGATAAAGGGATCCTTAGGATCCCCTTATCTCTACATGGCAGCTAGAGGGTTAACTGGCCCACTGACATCCTCACACATATGGTGAGGTTGTCAGTGGGTGGGGGGGGACCTGGAGGCTTGGCTGACATCCAAGATGTCAGCCCCCTCCAGGTTTGAATCGCGTTTTGGTGCCAATTGGTGCCGAAAAGCGATCCGGCGGGGAAACTGTTAATGCCATACACCGCTGGAAAGGGGAGGCTCTCCCCTCTCCAGCGGTGCAAACGGCATCTCCCTAGCTTCAATGGTTGGGGAGATAGAGGGCTCCGAAGGAGCCCCCCCATCCCTCCATTGAAACACATGGGGGCACCTTCTGAGGACGTCACCACGCAGCGTGGCGACGTCATCAGCCTCGCCTGCCCATGTAAATCACATGGGCAGGCTTCCTCCCTGCCAGATCGCCGTGGGATCCGACGAGGGAGGTGAGTATCGGGCGGGAGGGGGATTTGGCGCCGCTGACGTACCCTGTACGTCCGCGGGTCTAAGGGAGACCCGAGGACAAGACGTACAGGGTACGTCAGGGGTCATTAAGGGGTTAATCTGTAGATTTGTGTTGTTTTTTTTTTTAATATCTTGCATTGTATTACTTTGTATTTCTGTAACTGTAACACTTCAATGTTCTTGAACCCAGGACATACTTGAAAACGAGAGAAATCTCAATGTATCCTTCCTGGTAAAATCCTTTATAAATAAATATGAGGTCCAATGAATGATAATAAAAAGGGCTGTTACAGAAAAAAGAAGTAAAGTTAAAAAATAAAAAAAATAATCCAGAAAAATGCTTAAAATTTCATTTAAAAAAATCTATAAAGAGACTCTATACTGCAGAATTTTATAATAAACGGTTTATTAGAGATTGCATTAAAACGGGAATATTTTTAACATTGAAGCCTATGGGATTCGCCTGTATAAATCTGCCGCATGAAACCACCGAATGGCAGGGCATTTCGGCAATCTTTCGCTGCTGGTTTGTGTTCTCTGAATAGCCGAAGCAGTGCTTTTTCATGGGGATTTCACTGCCCTCGAACAGGCACCGTATGTGCAGGCAATTCGCCAGGATTTGGCGTATTGCCTGCTCTCTGGATAGCCGAATGGCCAGGAAAGGTAACCGAACGCTGATTTTCAGCATTCGGTTACCTTTCTCCAGCCATTCGGATCTCTTTGAATAACCCTGACCAAATCAAAAATATTTAGTACTGCACCGGACCACAGCAATCAGAAAGGTGATATTATGTTGTTCCCCTGATGAAGACAGCACGAAGGCTGTCGATACGCGTTGGGCTCTGTCTTCTAATGTTGTTGTGCTAAGCATATTCTGTCTTTTTTATCTGCTGGGGTGCAATTTTCAAATCCCCTTATCTGAAATCGTTTTTTGGTGCTATGTGGATTTAGAATTCTGATTGCTGTGGTCCGGCGCAGTACTAAATATTTTTGATTTGGTCAGGGTTCAATTCTGTATTTATAGTTTATACTTTCACTCCTTTTAAATGGTGGTTATGACTTGAATTGTTCCTAGGTGCTTTGTGGTAAATAAAGGAAGTACCTATGTGTTTCCATATTCAATCTGTGTTGCTTTTACCTTTTATGTTGTTGATCTATTTGTCCTAATAAATTTTGTTTACGGGGACCCAATCCCTTTAGTGACTATCCATATACTTTTGTATATTGGGTGGTCATAAGTTCTTGTTTATATAGCCTATGGGATTCGCCTGAATAAATCTGCAGCATGAAACCACCGAATGGCAGGGCATTTCGGCAACTTTTCACTGCTGGGTTTGCTCTCTGAATAGACGAAGCATTGCTTCCTCTATGGGGATTTCACTGCCCTCGAACAGGCACCGAATGTGCAGGCAATTCACCAGGATTTGGTGAATTGCCTACTCTCTGGATAGCCGAATGACCAAGAAAGGTAACCGTACGCTGAATTTCAGCGTTCGGTTCCCTTTCGGCAGCCATTCGGATCCCTGAATAACCCTGAGGGTTATTCGGAGAGTGGTGAAAAGCAGGAGAATGACTGGAAAAGTGAAAATTCTAGGTCAAAATAGCCAAACCAGAAAAATTCTCCCATTTATCTCACTTTCCAAATCCACCATTTGGTCTAGATTGATCTCTTATCCTGCCAATTCTCTGGAGTTTCACCTTCTAATGAATATACCCGATAATGAATATTTAAACAAACAGGGTTATTCAGAGAGAGGTGAAAACCAGGAGAATGACTGGAGAAGTGAAAAATTCTAGTTGATAATAGCGGTTTTGAAATGTGAGATAAAAAAGGAGAATTTTTCTGGTTTGGCTATTTTGACCTAGAATTTTCCTTTCTCCTGCCATTCTCCTGCTTTTCACCGCTCTCTGAATAACCCTGAGAGTAAATACCCCCTCCCCCGAAAAGGAAAGCATGGAGGGGATATGTGAAACTGAAATGCATTCTTTCCCACTCTAACATGTTGGCACGCTCGCTCACGTGACCGGAAAGCCAGCACTTCCCTTTAAGAATAGGAAAGAAAAAAAAAAAACACAACCCATCGTGTCTGAACATATTTACAGACCATTAAAGGCATTTGCGTAATATATATATATATATACACATATATTTTTTTTTTTCCCCTCTGAACATGCCATTTGGCGATGTACAACATCTAACACCCCCAACCATGTGCCCGATGAATGTCCCAATGTTTAATTCTATTATTCTGATCAGTATAGCTTCCAGACCTGACGAAGGGAGGAATCCTCTCGAAAGCTTGTACTTTAGGCTAAGGTCAGACGAACGCATTTTCACGTTGTCTGTGAAAAAGTGCGTTTGAACGAATGGACGCATTTTTTCACGGAGTACGCGATAGCGGTCATACGATGCGCATTTGCATCCATGATTTTGTACGGATCATCAATAAAACACTTTGTGCATCTGGACGTTATGTTGGCCGGACATTAGCAGTGTCTGACGTCTCCTAATCACGCACACACGCCTCTAGCGGACGCAGCGCACTCTGTACGACCGTACTAGAGGTTTTACGTTCTCGACAAAATGCGTTAGTTTTCCACTTGCGTTGCGCAGCCGGACTTTTGTGCGACCGTACTTCGTATATTGGCCATCATTGCCCGGCATTTGCTGCTACTACGGCCGTGATTAAGTGCGCCTGAACGCGCGTTCGCACTGCCTCAGTCTGACCCTAGCCTTAAATGTAACGTTAGTCCAATAAAAAAGGTATCACTACAGACTGCTATACTCGTGATTTTGGCATCTGGACTAACACGGCCTACCTAAAATAAATATAAATATATATTTGTGTAAAAAAAAAAAAAAATCAATATGGTCTGGTGAGGGGAAAAAGTTCTTTATTTTTTCTTTGACTTTGTACAGGGTATTTGTGCCAAAGGTTTATTGTCCAGACTAACTTGAAATGGAGTAATACAGGCCCAAAATTATTTGTGAAATCACAGCTGTTGTTACGGTCTTTCAAATCCCAGCAAGAGCACCTCTCCAGTAAGTGTCCTTGGGTAAGACACCTAACAGTACATACTCGCCACCCAGGACATACTTGAAAACGAGAGAAATCTCAATGTATCCTTTCTGGTAAAAAACTTTCTCAAAAAAAAAAAAAAAAAGTGTGATACAAAACCAAACACAGGCCCATCTCCACAAGCACCCCGCTTTCACCGCTGGGATCCTCAGGACACCACAGAGAGTTGCAGGAGCGGGTATAATGGGATCTTGAGGGGCAACACAGGGCCGGCACAATGATAAGTCCCTGAGCCTTTTCTGCGCCCTTTGCATAGCAAAGGGAACACAAATTGCGCACCGCAACAAGACTTGCAAACTTTACATCCTCAAGTCCCGTAGCGCTCATTTAAACCCCCCAGCTGCCGGGGGGGGGAATCTCTCCACTTCACCCCGCAATTTAAACAGTTCAGGGCACCTGGGAGGGTGGTCTTTACTCCTATCAGGCCAGGTTTTAATTAAGGACCAGGGTTGGGAAACACAGATATAGAAGATGCCCAAGTCCTAAAGTCTGCCAGCGCCCCGATCCAGGGTGGAGGTGGCTGTGTTACATTGTTTAAGCCAATCGGCAAATAGCATGACACAAGGCCCTGTGACATCTCCCTGCACAATCCAACGTAAACAAAGGGAGCTGTTCACTGCCGACCCGGCAGCCGCTGGTCTTCTCGTCCTTTTGAGTGTAGTAGCATGTACCCTCAGCATGGTAAGCGGTGTATTCCGGGTCACACCGGGGGCGTAACGCACTAAAGAAGGGGCAAATAGTAAATGAAACTAAGAAAGGGCTTGTTTTAACATGCGGAACTGACTTTGCTAACATTAAGGCTAAGGGGCCACACGTGCGAACAGGAGTTCTTTCAGCTCGGACGCCCGTGTGACCTCCTCGTTGAGTGCACGTTCGTGCACTCAGCCCTACAAAGCCCAAGCCTCCTATAGAGGATCACACTCTAGACACATCCAATGTCCACTCTAGGGGGTTGATGGGAGGAAAACTGCATGTGCGTTGTAATGTGCGATACTAGTACATGTTACACCGTGTGGCCCTCCCAGTCATAACTCTATGACAGACAGGGGGGGGGGGTCACTAGGGGTGCTTGCATGACCCCCCTGCCTGCAACAGTATCCCTCCAACACACTGCCCCACACAGGACCCGGAAGAGTGAAGCAGTATACCACGTTAATCAGGGATCGAGGGGGCGTTACAGGCAGATCCAGGAGAGGAAACAAGGGGCTTTACAGGCAGATCCAGGAGAGGAAACAAGGGGCGTTACAGGCAGATCCAGGAGAGGAAACAAGGGGCGTTACAGGCAGATCCAGGAGAGGAAACAAGGGGCTTTACAGGCAGATCCAGGAGAGGAAACAAGGGGCTTTACAGGCAGATCCAGGAGAGGAAACAAGGGGCTTTACAGGCAGATCCAGGAGAGGAAACAAGGGGCTTTACAGGCAGATCCAGGAGAGGAAACAAGGGGCTTTACAGGCAGATCCAGGAGAGGAAACAAGGGGCTTTACAGGCAGATCCAGGAGAGGAAACAAGGGGCTTTACAGGCAGATCCAGGAGAGGAAACAAGGGGCGTTACAGGCAGATCCAGGAGAGGAAACAAGGGGCTTTACAGGCAGATCCAGGAGAGGAAACAAGGGGCGTTACAGGCAGATCCAGGAGAGGAAACAAGGGGCGTTACAGGCAGATCCAGGAGAGAAAACAAGGGGCGTTACAGGCAGATCCAGGAGAGGAAACAAGGGGCTTTACAGGCAGATCCAGGAGAGGAAACAAGGGGCTTTACAGGCAGATCCAGGAGAGGAAACAAGGGGCTTCACAGGCAGATCCAGGAGAGGAAACAAGGGGCGTTATGGTCACATCTGAGCATCGGGTGGCATTACCTTCAGACCAGAGGGGCCATACTGGCAGATCAGCAGGGAATGAGGTACTAGTTACTAGTGGCAGATCAGGGGGTCATATCAGCTGGGAATGAGGGGCATTACTGGCAGAGCAGATGGCACAGCACTTTAGGGGGATTCAGCGCTGGGGGCGCACACATACAATGCGAAGTGGTGCACCATGGGAGGTATGGTTTCAGGGTGGCCATGACACTGGCTGGCTAATGCCCCTGTGGGGTGTGTCAGAGCCCGGGCTGCTCGCTGTGGCAGCTCTCGGCCGCACTCGCAGCGCACACAGGCCGCAGGATGAGGCCATGCCGGGCGGACCGGATACAGCCACAGAGAGGCCCAGACATGGCCGCTCCGTCACGGGGGGAGGAGTCAACACGTGCAGCCCACTTCCGCGCAGTGAAGAGGACGAGAGCACGACCGCGAACAAAGATGGCTGCCGGCCTGGTTGCGGCCTGTGCGGGGCGGGAAACAGGGGGGCTGTGAGGCGGCGGCAGTCGGGACGCACATGGTGGCGGCTGTGGGAGCAGGACGTTGCAGGCCCTGCGTTGCCCGCTGCCCGGTATACCCCCCCCGTGACCACCCTCCGTAATCCTTTCTCCACCCCGCAGCGGGTCACCCTCCTCTCCCCCGACCGGGTCTAGCCACCCCGCACTCCACGTACACGCAAGGAGGCCCCCGCGCACGCAGAATTGTCACCCGCCGCCCCTTCCCGGGAGGACCGCAGCCCCCCCCTTAGCCCGCGCGGACCACGTGGTGCCCGCGGGGCCCCCAGCAGCCGCCCGCACTCACCTCAGCTCCTGGTCAGGCGTGCTGCTGCTGACAAGGCGGCGGCGAGAGCCCGTGCTGCTCCGTGACGGTGAACCGCCGTCTCCTCCTTCTCCTTCCTCTCCGAGAGGAGGGGAGTCCACCCAAAAAAAAAAAAATAATCACTCGGTGCTTTCCTGTCCGGTTACGTTAAGGTCACATGACCGGCAGCGGGGGAAGGAGGAGGGGAAGGGAGAGGGGGGGCTGGCCGTACACCAAGGCTATGCGAGCTCTCCCGCCGGGAGCACTGAGGCGAGAGCCGCCCTCCCCTCCCCCTCTGCCTCCCTGTGCGAGCCGTGCTCCCCTCTCCCTCTGTCGTTTCCTCTGGTGAGGAGGCAGGCTGCCCGCTCGGCTCCGCCGCCGCCGCCATCTCGCCGCTTGCTCGCCGGGCTCCATGTTGGCAATGCAACCCCCGGGCACCTCAGCCTCGCAGAACCTCATGGCGGCCGCTTTATTGGCCTGTGACAAACTTCACATCTCCTGTTTGACCAACCACAACAAGGAACGTTAATATATTAAATAAATAACTAGACCTGGCATTGTGTGTCTATATGTGCAGGCAGGGCATCCAGCTCTATACTGAATAATGGCAAGCAACACAGGAGGGCTGCCACTCAGCAGATATATATATACTATAGGAAACACAGGAGGGCTGCCACTCAGCAGATATATATACACTATAGGAAACACAGGAGGGCTGCCACTCAGCAGATATATATACACTATAGGAAACACAGGAGGGCTGCCACTCAGCAGATATATATACACTATAGGAAACACAGGAGGGCTGCCACTCAGCAGATATATATACACTATAGGAAACACAGGAGGGCTGCCACTCAGCAGATATATACACTATAGGAAACACAGGAGGGCTGCCACTCAGCAGATATATACACTATAGGAAACACAGGAGGGCTGCCACTCAGCAGATATATACTATAGGAAACACAGGAGGGCTGCCACTGAGGAAATTATATACTATAGGAAACACAGGAGGGCTGCCACTGAGGAAATTATATACTATAGGAAACACAGGAGGGCTGCCACTGAGGAAATTATATACTATAGGAAACACAGGAGGGCTGCCACTCAGCAGATATATATACTATAGGAAACACAGGAGGGCTGCCACTCAGCAGATATATATATACACTATAGGAAACACAGGAGGGCTGCCACTCAGCAGATATATATACACTATAGGAAACACAGGAGGGCTGCCACTCAGCAGATATATATACACTATAGGAAACAGGAGGGCTGCCACTCAGCAGATATATATACACTATAGGAAACACAGGAGGGCTGCCACTCAGCAGATATATATACTATAGGAAACACAGGAGGGCTGCCACTCAGCAGATATATATACTATAGGAAACACAGGAGGGCTGCCACTCAGCAGATATATACACTATAGGAAACACAGGAGGGCTGCCACTCAGCAGATATATACTATAGGAAACACAGGAGGGCTGCCACTGAGGAAATTATATACTATAGGAAACACAGGAGGGCTGCACTGAGGATTATATACTATAGGAAACACAGGAGGCTGCCACTCAGCAGATATATATATACTATAGGAAACACAGGAGGGCTGCCACTCAGCAGATATATTACTATAGGAACACAGGAGGGCTGCCACTCAGCAGATATATATACTATAGGAAACACAGGAGGGCTGCCACTCAGCAGATATATAACACTATAGGAAACACAGGAGGGCTGCCACTCAGCAGATATATATACTATAGGAAACACAGGAGGGCTGCCACTGAGGAATTATATACTATAGGAAACACAGGAGGGCTGCCACTCAGCAGATATATATATACTATAGGAAACACAGAGGGCTGCCACTCAGCAGATATAATATACTATAGGAACACAGGAGGGCTGCCACTCAGCAGATATATATAGTACACTATAGAAACACAGGAGGGCTGCCACTCAGCAATATATATACTATAGGAAACACAGAGGGCTGCCACTCAGCAGATTATATACTATAGGAAACACAGGAGGGCTGCCACTCACAGGAGGGCTGCCACTCAGCAGATATATACTATAGGAAACACAGGAGGGCTGCCACTGAGAAATTATATACTAATATAGAAACACAGAGGCTGCCACTCAGCAGATATATATATACTATAGGAAACACAGGAGGGCTGCCACTCAGCAGAATATATATACTATAGGAAACACAGGAGGGCTGCCACTCAGCAGATATATATATACTATAGGAAACACAGAGGGCTGCCACTCAGCAGACTATATATATACTATAGGAAACACAGGAGGGCTGCCACTCAGCAGAATTATATATACTATAGGAAACACAGGAGGGCTGCCACTCAGCAGATATATATATACTATAGGAAACACAGGAGGGCTGCCACTCAGCAGATATATATATACTATAGGAAACACAGGAGGGCTGCCACTCAGCAATATATATATACTATAGGAAACACAGGAGGGCTGCCACTCAGCAGATATATATATACTATAGGAACACAGGAGGGCTGCCACTCAGCAGATATATATATACTATAGGAAACACAGGAGGGCTGCCACTCAGCAGATATTATATACTATAGGAAAACACAAGGGCTGCCACTGAGCATATCTATTATACTATAGGAAACACAGGAGGGCTGCCACTGAGGATATCTATATACTATAGGAAACACAGGGGCTGCCACTGGCATATCTATATTACTATAGGAAACACAGGAGGGCTGCCACTGAGGATATCTATATACTATAGGAAACACAGGAGGGCTGCCACTGAGGAAATTATATACTATAGGAAACACAGGAGGGCTGCCACTCAGCAGATATATATATACTATAGGAAACACAGGAGGGCTGCCACTCAGCAGATATATATACTATAGAAACACAGGAGGGCTGCCACTCAGCAGATATATATATACTATAGGAAACACAGGAGGGCTGCCACTCAGCAGATTATATATACTATAGGAAACACAGGAGGGCTGCCACTCAGCAGATATATATATACTATAGGAAACACAGGAGGGCTGCCACTCAGCAGATATATATATACTATAGGAAACACAGGAGGGCTGCCACTCAGCAGATATCTATATACTATAGGAAACACAGGAGGGCTGCCACTCAGCAGATATATATATACTATAGGAAACACAGGAGGGCTGCCACTCAGCAGATATATATACTATAGGAAACACAGGAGGGCTGCCACTGAGCATATCTATATACTATAGGAAACACAGGAGGGCTGCCACTGAGGATATCTATATACTATAGGAAACACAGGAGGGCTGCCACTGAGGATATCTATATACTATAGGAAACACAGGAGGGCTGCCACTGAGCATATCTATATACTATAGGAAACACAGGAGGGCTGCCACTGAGCATATCTATATACTATAGGAAACACAGGAGGGCTGCCACTGAGGATATCTATATACTATAGGAAACACAGGAGGGCTGCCACTGAGGATATCTATATACTATAGGAAACACAGTAGGGCTGCCACTGAGGAGATATATACTATAGGAAGCACGGGCGGGCTGCCTCTGGAGGTGAGATATATATATTCTAGGAAAAACATGGCTGTCTCTGAGGATATATACTATAGGAAAAACGCAAGAGGGCTGCATCTGAGGAGATATATATATATATGAAAAACAGGAGGGCTTTCTCTTGCGGCGCCGAAGTTCGGCCTAGCTCCGGTGGGGGCCGCCATCTTGGATGGCGGCTCCACCCCCAGGTCCCCCCCCCTCACTGCCTGACATGCTCAACATAGCGTGACGACGTCAGATAGCCGGGGAACGCCTAGCTGCCCGGAATCCCCTGGTGGAGATATCTCCAGAACCGTGGCAGCTAGGGGGTCATGGAGGGTGTCAATCGAAAGGCCTGAGCATGTATTTTTTTTGTGTGTTTTTATTAATGCAGCAATATTGTTCACATTTCAATTATAATGTGAACAATGATGCTGCACTAATGTTTTTTTTTTTCTGTGGTGTGTTTGCTAAAAATCACATAATTCCTCCCAAAAAATTTAATAAGTCCCCATTTCTAATTTTTGTACAAGTGCACCCCATAGAAAATATAACCGCAAATGTTCATGTGATAAAAGGTGAAAAAAAAAAAAAACACTTTACACGCTGCAGATGATTAAAAATTCAAGTTTTATTGCATTCTTTGTTATAATATACAGGCAAAACATGACCTATACATCTAAAAATTATATATTATGAATCTGCCGGAAAGAACGATATATAATATGTCTGGGTCGTATAATAAAATGTGGCTTCAAATCGCGTTTAAACATGAGCGAAAGCGGTAAAAATTAGCTCAGCACACAGCGTTGAAATGCCTCAGCAGCGAAAGGGTTAAAGAAAGTGAATTTTCCATAAAATAAGGGTTAAAAATAAAAACAAAAAATTCCTTCAAATATCATGCCTAGGAGGTCCCCATAACCTGCCGGTGAAGTGGTGGATTTGTAGGATGTATGGAAACATCGACCTTACCAGCACAGACCCACACACGACAACGTGCGCCTCCAGTCTGTATACAATGTATCAAATTCATGAGACGGACTAATTAGAAGTGCATGTTATTTCCAAACACTAATTAAACACCTGTTGTTTACGCCGTTTGAGAGCACAGGTCATTTAGAGGTGAGAATCTTTGCACGTAGACATTTTTTAATTCAATATCTAATAAACCATTGCTTATAATATTCTGCAGTAAAGAGTCTTTATTTCTAGATTTTTTATCCTTTTTTTTTCGAACGCGAACCGAACACGCCAAAAAGTTCGAAGTTCGCGAACTTGCAAACAGCCAAAGTTCGAATCGAACTCCGAACTGATCGAACCGAACAGCTCATCCCTAGTCTTCAGTAATCAGCATCTCCAGTCGGAAGCATACATGGTCCAGTGCTGTGTCAAGACAACTGTGACAGTGCCATCCTTTGAATTCAATGAAAAGTAAGTGAATGTCAGTGAAATGGCAGCTCCGTACTGTACATTAACCCTTTCGCTGCATGTACTATTCTGTACAGTACTGTAAACATTTTAAAACCGTTTTCTTCCTCAAAAAAACACATACAGGGCTATTCAGAAAGAGGTGAAAACCTAGGAGAATTGAAAATGCAAGGTCTAAATAGTCAAACCGGAAAAAAAAATCTACCATTTATCTCACTTTCCAAATTGGCCATTTGTTCTAGATTGTTCATTCTCCTGGCAATTCAAGGTTTTCACCTCTCTCTGAATAGCCCTGTTAAACTTACACACTTGTATGCCCTTCTATAGGGTACTCCAAACAAAGGTGTCTAGCATGAGGGGGGGGGGGGTCACTGTGCTGAAAATGCTGATGCATTCGGACCTCTCCCTCCCGATCGGCGGCATTGCGGGGGTTAACCCAGGCATCATTTGGAAGGGCACAGCCTGCCCTTCCAAGTGGTGCCTGGCATTAACCCCTGGGGAGCCGGATCGCAAATCGGCGCTGAAAAGCGCCGGTTCACGATCCTTTCCCGGAGCTGGCCGACATTTTGGATGTCGGCCAAGCCTCCGGGAACTCCCCCTGAGGACTGGCGTCATCGTGCGTAGCACGATGACGCCAGTCCTGGACTTAACCCCTAACTGCCACCAACGGTGGAGATAGGGAGTTCCAATGAACTCCCGATCCGTGGCAGTTAGGGGTTAATGTTTGGTATGGTTGGATCGGCCAGAGCATGGCCGTTCCAACGATACCAAACATGAAAGTGAAAAAAGTTTTTTAAAAAAAATTAAAATTAAAAATATATTAAAAATAAAAAATAAAACATTTTTTTTTCTTTTTTTTGGTTCGTTAATGCAGCAATATTGTTCCCATTTCAAATATAATGTGAACAATGATGCTGCACTAACGATTTTTGTATGCGGTGGTGTTAAAAAAAAAATCGCGTAATTTTCCCCAAAAAAAAAATGTAACGAGACCCCATCTCTAATTTTTTTAACAAGCGCACCCCATACAAAATATAACCGTAATTGCTCGCATGTTAAAATGTGAAAAACACTTTACACGTTGTAAATTGAAAATACATATTTTATTGCATTTTTTGTTATAATATACAGACATGACATAACGTATACATATAATAATGACATATTATGAATCTACCAAGTCTGACGGAAAGAACGATATATAATATGTCTGGGTCATATACTAAAATAAGCCTTCAAAACACGTTTAAACATGATGAGCAAAACCGGTAAAAATGACCTCAGCACAGGGGCGTGAAACGCCTCAGCAGCGAAAGGGTTAAATATAACCCTTAATATTCTGTGTCTGCAGGCAGTGGCATCACTAGGGTTGGGGGGGGGGGTCACCCAGTGCGGTAATTTATGGTGTCACCCCCACCCTGAGTTTTACGGATTTTTTTAAACTACTCTTACTGAACGCTCTTGCACAGTGCACATTACTGTGAGGTTTAGTGCTGTGGAGTTCTCTCATATGCTCACACACAAATTTTGGCGAACTGCCAGCAAGTATAGTGCCTGTTTGAAGGCAGTGGAAGTGAAGGCACACATAGATATATTGCCCCTAGCAGCTCTGGATATATTACCCCCAGCTTACATATGATATATTGCCCCCAGCAGCTCACCTATGGATATACAGTGGCAAGAAAAAGTATGTGAACCCTTTGGGATTACGTGGCATTTTGCATGAATAGGTCATAAAATGTGCTCTGATCTTCATCTAAGTCACAACATTTTTTTGATCCAAAGTTGGAGCAGGGCGGGTGCAATGATTTTTGGGTGCACAGGTGCAGAGTCATCCCCCCATCCATTTCATTTTATGCGCCCCCACCCACCATTTTATTTTACAACGAGCAGGATTTGGGTTTTTTGACAGGTGCATCACCTGATAGCACACAAATGGTATGCAAGTATGGACACCTTGATGAGCGCCAATGTTTCAGTGCAAAGCCTATCTCATAGTCATATACAGTTGCAAGAAAAAGTATGTGAACCCTTTGGGATTACATGGAGTTTTGCATGAATTGGTTATAAAATGTGCTTTGATCTTCATCTAAGTCACAACAATTTGAAAAACACAGTCTGCTTAAAATAATACAACACAAACATTATATGTTTTCATGTTTTTATTGAACAGAACATGTAAACATTCACAGTGCAGGGTGGAAAAAGTATGTGAACCTTTGGATTTAATGACTGGTTGACCCTCCTTTGGCAGCAATAACCTCAACCAAACGTTTCCTGTAGTTGCAGATCAGACCTGCACAACGATCTGGAGTAATTTTGGACCACTCCTCTTCACAAAACTGTTTCAGTGTAGCAATATTCTTGGGATGTCTGGTGTGAATCGCTCTCTTAAAAGGTCATTCCACAGCATTTCAATCTGGTTGAGGTCAGGACTCTGACTGGGCCACTCCAGAAGGCATATTTTGTTTTGTTGAAGCCATTCTTTTGTTGAATTACTTGTATGCTTTGGGTCATTGTCCTGTTGCATCACCCATCCTCTGCGGAGCGTCAGTTGGCGGACAGATGGTCTTACGTTTTCCTGCAAAATGTCTTGATAAACTCTGGAATTCATTTTTCCATCATTGACAACAATCCGTCCAGGCCCTAAGGCAGCAAAGCAGCCCCAAACCATGATGCTCCCTCCACCATGTTTTACAGTGGGGATGAGGTTTTGATGTTGGTGTGCTGTGCCTTTTTTTCTCCACACATAGTGTTGTGTGCTTTTTCCAAACAACTCAATTTTGGTTTCATCTGTCCACAGAATATTTTGCCAGTGGTGTGCTGTGGAACATCCAGGTGCTCTTTTGTAAACTTCAAACGTGCTGCAATATTCTTTTTGTACAGCAATGGCTTCCTCCGTGGTGTCCTCCCATGTACTCCATTCTTGTTTAATGTTTTCCTTATTGTAGATGTGTCAACAAAAATGTTGGCATGTGCCAGAGATTTCTGTAAATCTTTAGCTGACACTCTAGGATTATTCTTTACCTCATTAAGCATTCTGCGCTGTGCTCTTGCAGTCATCTTTACAGGAGAGTAGCAACAGTGCTGAACTTTCTCCATTTGTAGACAGTCTGTCTTACCGTGGACACATGAACATCATGGCTTTTGGAGATACTTTTGTAACCCTTTCCAGCTTCATGCAAGTCAACAATTCTTGATCGTAGGTCTTCTGAGAGCTCTTTTCTGCGAGGCATGGTTCACATCAGGCAGGGCTTCTTGAAACCAGTAAACCCAAAACTGGTGTGTGTTTTTAAAGGGCAGGACAGCTTTCAGCAACACATCCAATAATATCACACTGATTGGACTCAAGGTTGGCTCACTCCTGGCTCCAATTAGCTCTTGGAGAAGTCATTAGGCTAGGGGTTAACATACTTTCTCCACCCTGCACTGTGAATGTTTACATGTAATCTTCAATAAACATGAAAACATATGTTTGTGTAGTATTATTTTAAGCAGATGTGTTTTTCAAATTGTTGTGACTTAGATGAAGATCAGCACATTTTATGACCAATTCATGCAAAACTCCACGTAATCCCAAAGGGTTCACATACTTTTTCTTGCCACTGTATATTGCCCCAGCTCACATATGGATATATAGTGTCCCAGCTCACATATGGATATATAGTGCCCAGCTCACACATGGATGTATAGTGCCCAGCTCACACATGGATGTATAGTGCCCAGCTCACACATGGATGTATAGTGCCCAGCTCACACAT
Source organism: Leptobrachium leishanense (assembly GCA_009667805.1). NCBI lineage: Eukaryota > Metazoa > Chordata > Amphibia > Anura > Megophryidae > Leptobrachium > Leptobrachium leishanense. The sequence goes on along the minus strand of CM019066.1, from coordinate 301,396,329 downwards.
GGATGTATAGTGCTGTCACATCCCACCGCGGGATCACGCCGACCTCAGGACCCATCTGGTGCCGCCTCGCGGTCTCAGCCGACGCCTGCGGTGGCTGTTACGATGGCCCCCCTCAGGTGCCAAAGGGGGGGTCCTTGCTGCTGAGTGTTTTTAGCCCTTTAGGCTGGTAGGTGTTCTGCATATTGCAGGACCCTGTACACGGGATTAAACAGAACCAGACAAGACACACAAGGAAAGCCCTGCAGTGGGGAAAGGTCCTTTGGATGGCCTTCCAATTATACAGAGTACAGGGTGGGTGTGAACACGAGAAAACATACAAAGAAATAACGGTTAACCAGACTTGACAAGGAAGGAATATCTAGCAGCAAATGGAACAAGAAAGAGATCCTTGAGGTGGTCTCTATAAACAGAACTATGAACTGCTGCACTAGATAAACACACATAAACCAGAAAAGCAGACTGGACAGAAATGAATACAGCAGGAAGCAGGGCAGGACTTAACTAGAACGCGAGGTTATGCTGCAACCAGCAAAACCAACAGGATTGCCTAGCAATAGGTCTCACAGCAGAATAACCAAAATGACAGAGACTGTTGTGTGGTACAAACAAAAAACCAGAATACCACACAGACAAAACACAAAATGGACACCAGGAAGAGAAGAGTCTAGATACAAAAGCCAGGAGTCATAAACCATTAAGTCAAAGTACAGTACCAGGGGATAAACACAAGAGTAGTCAGGACACGAAGCCAGGAATCAATAAACCAAGATATCAAGCTATGCAATACAAATTCAGGAACTCAGCAAAGCAGAACTATACTGGATCAGGGAACCATTGTACTGACTGCCATTTTATAGGGCAGTTCAGGTCATGTGACCACAGGTCTGGTCAGACGCTGAGACTCCAGGGGCGGAGAACCAGCCAGATTAACCCTATAATCCAAAAGGGATGAGAAGATCACACAGCACAAGGGGACTGGCTGGGGGAGCGTAACAGTGGCTCTGCCCCGACCATGAGAGTCTCTTCCTCCGGCGTCAGGTGGGTCACGCCACATTCGGGCGGCCGATGGGGTCTGTCATGGCGCCAGTCCGGGGCTTCTGGACGCCGCGGTACGTGGTTCTCTGCCGTGTGGCTTGGGGGGGTGTGGCCCAAACTGGCATGCGGGTCAGGAGACTCCCTATGACAAGTTGGGGGGCGTGACTGAGACCTTGACGGGCAGAAGCTGGGATCGCCCCCAGGGTGAGCCTGACTCCCAGGTGACAACTGAGACATCACCGTTCTGGGGGGCGTGACCACCTCACCTGCCTATAAATGTTCAGACCTTGCAGACCATCATTGCCACAGCGTTGCTTCTCTTGAGGAGTTAAGTACCTGCAACAAATCTTCTATTGACCTTAGCGTGAACCGAACCCAGATTGACTCTCGACATTGAATTGGATCCTCCTGAACTGTACCTTGTATTACTTCTACACCTGGTTCCTGCCTCCCATGACCCTGACAGTACGCTGTGGCCATACACATGGAACCCGTAGAAGTTACAGAAGCGGTACAAGCCCTAACCCTCCAAGTTACTGGTCTCACCAGAACCCTTCAAGAATTACATGCGGAGCAGCAGCAGCTGCGTGATCAATTTCCTGCCATGGGTCCCCCACCTCCGTACGATCCTGGCAACGAACACATTGCCCCCCAACCAATCGTAAAGGGTAACTCTGTAAGGGCAGAGGCTTGACCCCTGTATGGTGTTGGGTGTATGGAACCCAATGGCAAGCCGAAGGAGGAGACCAGAAGGAATATGATCGAGTAAACTTTACTAAAGGCAACAAAATATAAGTCCAGAACAAAGTACTGTAATGTTTCTTTGACAGAAATAAAAGTCCAGAACGCAGGGTTGTAAGGATAAATAAATACGGTTGTAATCTTGGAAATAGTCCAGGGGTAGAGGTATTGGATTTGAAGACCGGATCTGGAATTGGTGTCGTAGAGGTAAGCCGGGAGGTGGAACTGGCAGTGCGATGGCAAGCTTGAATATGGAAGCGGAATGGAGCTGTACCGTGGTGGCAGGAACAGAAGCGGAGCTGTACCGTGGCAATAGGAACAGAAGCGGAGCTGTACCGTGGCAACAGGAACAGAAGCGGAGCTGTACCGTGGCAACAGGAACAGAAGCGGAGCTGTATCGTGGCAGCAGGAACAGAAGCGGAGCTGTACCGTGGCAACAGGAACAGAAGCGGAGCTGGTACCGTGGCAACAGGAACAGAAGCGAAGCTGTATCGTGGCAACAGGAACAGAAGCGGAGCTGGTACCGTGGTGGCCGGAACAAAAGTGGAGCTGGTCCCGTGGCAACAGGAACAGAGGCGAAGCTGGTACCGTGGCAACAGGAACAGAAGCGGAGCTGGTACCGTGGCAGCAGGAACAGAGGCGAAGCTGTATCGGCAGCAGGAACAGAAGTCAGAATTCTCTTAGAGGAACACGAAGGGGAACCACTGGGTAACGTGGTGTAACCACAGTATAACCTGGTTAGTGAACTGGAGAAGGCGGCAGGTTTAAATAGGGTTCAGGGAATCATACGAACACAGTTCACCTGGGACTCGCAGGTGGAATAGGGATACCTGAGTGCTAGGTAGATTAATTGGTGGTATACGAGGATCTCCAGTGCAGGTGGGATGCAGTACCTTAACTTGACCAGCAGAGGGCGCCAGAGTACCTAGGTCTTCATGCTCTAGGATGGACGATTGCGCATGCGCACCTGACTTCTGCTCAGATGGATCGCGGAGGCGGCGTGGAACACATCCTGGCTCTCCTCCCTCGAGCTGCAGGCCGGAACCAGGGAGCGACGCGCCACGAGGGACCTCAGGTGAGTTTGTCAGGCGTCCCAACATGGCGGCCGCGGTCCGACCGCGGCGCGGGGCATTACAAGCCCCAAACCTCAGGTTCCCCTGCCTGACTGCTATTTTGGGGATCGTTCCAAATTTGAGACTTTTTTCCTTGATTGCCATGTCTTATTTTCTCTCAAACCCGAACCTATAACTCCGACTACATAAGGGTCCGGGCAGTCATCTCACTCCTAGGAGGGGAACCAAAAAGATGGGCTCATACACTTCGTTAAAATGATCCGGCTCTGGACACTTGGGCCTCATTCTCCCATGCTCTGGAATCAATGTATAGAGACCCTCACCAACGTGATACCACCCAAATGGTTATCCGAACCCTTAAGCAAGGCCGTAGACCCGTTGAGGAGTATATAACGGAGTTCCGCCACTTTTCCCGTGAGACAGGGTGGAACGGTACGGCACTAATGGATCAGTTCCGCTTAGGATTGGCAGACCACCTCAAAGGCAGGGGCGGATCCAGGGGGGGGGCAACGGGGCAATTGCCCCCCCCCGAGATTTGAGCCGGGGACCCAGATGCCGGGCAGCGCGGGAGTGCCTGCCCGGTCCTGAAGAGTCCGTCCTGTTAAAGGGAAGCAGCTGCGTGCAGGCGCAGCCGGTCACGTGGTCCGGCTAATCAGGTGGTACTGAGTCTCTGTACCACCTGACTGGCCGGACCGCGTGACCTGCGCACGCACGCCACGCAGCCACATCACCTTCAACAGGACGGACTCTTCAGGACCGGGCAGGCACTCCCGCGCTGCCCGGCATCTGGGTCCCCTCAACCCCTGCCGGAGCTGGAGCAATATCCAGGTGAGAGCTGGGCAAATCCATGTGTAAGATGGGCAAATCCATGAGCTGGGGGCAAATCCATGAGCTGGGGGCAAATCCATGAGCTGGGCAAATCCATGTGTGAGCTGGGGCAAATCCATGTGTGAGCTGGGGCAAATCCATGAGCTGGGGCAAATCCATGAGCTGGGGCAAATCCATGTGTGAGCTGGAGCAAATCCATGTGTGAGCGGGGCAAATCCATGAGCTGGGGGCAAATCCATGAGCTGGGGGCAAATCCATGAGCTGGGCAAATCCATGACCTGGGGGCAAATCCATGACCTGGGGCAAATCCATGAGCTGGGGGCAAATCCATGACCTGGGGCCAAATCCATGACCTGGGCAAATCCATGACCTGGGGGCAAATCCATGAGCTGGGCAAATCCATGAGCTGGGGGCAAATCCATGACCTGGGCAAATCCATGACCTGGGGGCAAATCCATGACCTGGGGGCAAATCCATGAGCTGGGGGCAAATCCATGAGCTGGGCAAATCCATGTGTGAGCTGGGGGCAAATCCATGTGTGAGCTGGGGCAAATCCATGAGCTGGGGCAAATCCATGTGTGAGCTGGGGCAAATCCATGTGTGAGCTGGGGCAAATCCATGTGTGAGCTGGGGCAAATCCATGAGCTGGGGGCAAATCCATGTGTGAGCTGGGGGCTCTCTGCTCCTCTAGATTGTAAAATCCGGGGTGCCCTCTGCTCCTCTAGATTGTAAACTCCTGGGTGTCCTCTGCTCCTCTAGATTGTAAGCTCCTGGGTGCCCTCTGCTCCTCTAGATTGTAAGCTCCTGGGTGCCCTCTGCTCCTCTAGATTGTAAGCTCCTGGGTGCCCTCTGCTCCTCTAGATTGTAAGCTCCTGGGTGCCCTCTGCTCTTCTAGATTGTAAGCTCCTGTGAGCCGGGCCCTCTGTAAATTCTCGTGAGTCGGGCTCTCTGCTAAAACACCTTATTTTCTGTCAGTGCCCCTCCCGAGACTAGTCTCTGGATCCGCCCCTGCTCAAAGGTGAGTTGGCTAGAGTCGGCATACCACCCAATATGGAAGCCTTAATTGAATTCTGCATTCAGGTGGATCGCAGAATGAGAGAAAGACGTCAGGAGCGGGTAGCTGCCTTACCGTGGATACCTAGACCTGTCTCTAATCAATCTGAACAACCTTCTACTTCCACAGCCCTGGTTCCGGTGTCTACCCCAGGTTCCTCCGTCGAACCTATGCAGATCGGCCTGGTCAACAGACGTCTGCCCAGAGCTGATGTAGAACGCCGCCGCCAACTTCGTCTGTGCCTCTATTGTGGTGAAGCCAATCATCAAACTCGCAACTGTCCCTTCAGAAACGGTCCAAGGAGGGGTTAGCCCATTCCTCATGTAATACATTCTATACATGCATCCCAGAACCCTACTCCCCTCTTATTGCTTCCTATCTTGTTACAGTGGCAGCAGAAAACGATCCCACTACAAGCCATGGTGGATTCAGGAGCTAGTGGATGCTTTCTAGATAAAGATTTGACGTCACGATTGTCTATCCCTATTCACAATAAAACCTTTCCTGTGTGCATTCGACTTGTTGATGGCTCTCTGTCGGGTATATTAGAATGGAAAAATTAAAATGGATGCCTGTAGCCATCTTGTTTTAAATGTAAAGTCTTTCTTTTTCAATTTTCCCTAGTTTTAGAAATGGACAGAGATTTTTTTTTAAATAGTTCACGGCTAGGTGAAACCTTAAGAGTTTTTTTTTTATAAATGCCACACATGATGGAATCTTAAAATGTCTTTATTTGATATAAGGCGGAGCTAATGCCAGACATGTCATATTTAAATTTATTGGTGTTTTAACATGTTTTGAAAGAAAATATACTTTCTTTTTGGGTATAGAAACGAAGTTAAAATTTTTGCAAATGTATGATTATATTCACGAAATATATTCTTATAATCAATGTATATTTTATTATATTTACAGTAGAAAATAGATGCTCCAATAAATATTTGTAGAGTATAACTGGTAAATAGTATGATTATTGAAGAATAGATTCTGTTGATTTTAACTAGAAAGGAATTTACTTAGTAAAAACTTTGAGAGGAGTAGAGATATAAATTTAATTTTTGACAGTAGAGACTCAAAGTCTAGCATTGAAAATAGGGTCTTTGTTAAGTCCGATTGATCTCTTGACCTGAGATAAGATATATAAAAATTAAATGGTGGAATTAATTGGAAGTGCAACACTGCCCTCTAGAGGTATAGTAGAGGTATTAATATAAATGTTAAACATTGGTTTGCTGGGAAATACATGTTAATTGTTTTCGTTAAGCAGAAATGTTTATTAACCATTTGTGTATAGTTACTAACTGATAAGGTAAATGATATTAATCATATATGCAGTTACTAACAGGAGATACATATATTGAGAAGCTAGTGTCTATGTGCTGATGGATGTTGTGGTTGATTATAAATCTTTGATTATGATATGAGATTTGAAACTTTTTTGTATACGTAATAAATATATATATTTTTATCCGATTAGTGTATTCTTCAAAGCAAAACACAGACAATTAAAAGAATTTAGGAGAATTTCTAGGAAATGTAAACGATTGATATGTGTCTCGTATAAGTTTCTTATTGAATATAAATCTCGACATGTTGTAGACACGTGCAGAGATAATAAATCCCTACATCTCATTTGAAGTCTGGCCCTGTGAAACACGAAACCATACCCTTGCAAGTCACAATAGGGTCCAAACATACTGAAATGTTATGCTTCGATATCGTCTCCTCACCCATATACCCAGTCATACTGGGCTTTCCGTGGCTCAAGTTGCATGACCCCTACATACAATGGTCTTCCTGATCGGTGTCGTTTCTGTCCCCCAATGTAAAAAGACATGTCTCCAAAATGTACACAATGTCATGTCCATACTTGATAAAGATAACGTACAGACCAACGTATGCCTTCCAAAGGCTTACCCTGAATACCAAGACGTGTTTGATAAACAAAAAGCTGAAACACTACCACCGAGACGCCCCTATGATTGTCCCATAGATCTCCTACCTGGGACCACCATTCCCTATGGCCGTATCTATCCCCTATCAGAACCAGAACTAGCTGTATTAAAAGATTATATAAACGAAAATCTTGAAAAAGGATTCATTCGCCCCTCCATCTCTCCAGCAGGAGCTGGAATCTTTTTTGTTGGTAAAAAAGATGGCGGATTAAGACCATGTGTCGATTACCAGGACCTCAATAAAATAACGGTAAAAAAACGATACCCTTTGCCCCTCATACCAGAACTGCTAGAAAGACTAAAAAACACCAAAGTGTTTTCTAAACTGGATCTATGAGGGGTTATAATCTTGTTAGAATGAAACAAGACGATAAATGGAAGACCGCATTCCGATCACACTACGGCCACTTCGAATACACAGTCATGCCCTATGGGCTATGTAACGCCCCGGTCACCTTCCAGCATTTCGTGAATGACGTCTTCCGAGACCTTCTTGATTGTTTTGTCGTTGCCTACCTCGACGACATCCTCGTTTTCTCTCCATCCCTTGAGGACCATCGTTCTCACATGCATATCAGTCTTCAACGACTCCGCGATAACAAGCTGTACGCTAAACTCGAGAAATGCATCCGTAAAACATGGATGTAATGTATAGTGCCCAGCTCACACATGGATGTATAGTGCCCAGCTCACACATGGATGTATAGTGCCCAGCTCACACATGGATGCATAGTGCCCAGCTCACACATGGATGCATAATGCCCAGCTCACACATGGATGCATAATGCCCAGCTCACATATGGATGTATACTGACCCCAGCAGGCAGCTCAGGAGCCCGGTTTTGTAAGGGACGTTAAACCGCCTCATCGGCGACGTTCCAGCATGCCTTCCTGGGCCCCACGTGCACCCTGCATTGACACCGCCCCCCATGTGATGCACGCTCTTCATGTGAGGGGGCAGCATCAATACAGGGTGCACATGGGGCCCAGGAAGGCACTCTGGAATGCCGCCGATGAGGCAGTTTGTTAGTGCGCCGCCGTTGTTGGAAGTTAATGTCCCTTACAAAACCGGGTCCCCACTGACCCGCGGGTCCTCGGACAGCACCCGAGGGCCTGATGGTTCAGTCCGCCCAAGACTTTCATTTTTGAACTGGCCGCCGGTGCGGCGGCCGGTTCAAACATCAAAGTATTTGGTGTCACCCTAAGGGCGGGTGTCACCCAGTGCGGGCCGCACCCCCACCCAGCGACGCTAGTGTCTGCAGGAAGTCATCCAGTTGTTTTTTAAAGTCTGTACAGTCTCTGACCCAGCCACCTCAACAGGCAGAGAATTCCACAGCTTTATTGTTCTCACCGTAAAATAACCCTTCCTATGCTTTAGGCTGAATTTCCTTTCGTCCGGTCTAAATGGATGACCTCGTGTCCTGTGTATAGTCCTGTTAATGAATAGGTTTCCAGACAATGGCTTATAATGAACCCGTATATATTTATATAAAGTTATCAGATCCCCTCTAAGGCGCCGTTTCTCTAAACTAAACAGGTTTAAGCTTGTTATCCTTTCCTCCTAACTTAACCCTTCCATTCCCCTTATTAATTTAGTCGCTCGTCTCTGCACTTTTTCTAGCGCTATAATATAGTTTCTTAAGACAGGTGCCCAAAATTGCACAGCATATTCAAGGTGCGTCTTACCATTCGTTTATAAAGAGGCAAAATTTGGTTTTCATCCTGAGAATGAATTCCCCTTTTAATGCATGTCTTAATGCAGGTCAATACCTTGCTGGCCTTGGCAGCTGCTGTTTGACATTAGGCATTGTGATACTTTATTCCCAAATCCTTCTCCTGCTTTGTTTTCCCTAACTCAGTACCATATAGGGCAGTGGTTCCCAACCGCGGTCCTCAAGTACCCCCAACAGGTCATGTTTGTCAGATATCTGAAGCACAGCACAGGTGATATGATTTGCTGCTCAATGATTGCAGGATTCAGTCTGTATTTCCCCAAGGCAATCCTTAAAACCTGGCCTGTTCGGGGCACTTGAGGACCGCGGTTGGGAACCACTGATTATAGGGTATAAGTTGCTTGCGTGTTCTTCACTCCAAAGTGCATAACCTTGCATTTATCTACATTAAATTTCATCTGCCATTTAAGTGCCCAGTTCCCCAATCTATCTAAATCCCTCCGCAGCTGTCACAGTCAGCCACAATGGCGGTACCCGGCATGCGCCAATTAGGGCCCAGGTATGAGTAAAAGCCGCTATATGCAGAGATGCGTGACACAATGATCTAGGATATGTGAATAAACCACAGAAGACACTGGGGACCTCTGCACGGCTATACCGAAGGAGCCCTATACTGATAGATCGGTCCTTAGAGTGGCCGAATCTGCACTAATAGAAAAAGGTTACCTTGTAGCCGTGCAGAGTCCTGGGGAAAACACAGATACCAGAAGGAGTAATATACTCCACTACCTGCAGGGAAGGACTTCAATGACAAAAAGCCGTAGTCAGCAGGGACACACAAAACAATATCTCAATGGACAGTACAGCTAGGGATGTCCAGAAGAGTCGTCAGTGAACAGGCCAGAGGGTCAATACCAGGAAATCAATCAGAACATGAAACACTGAAACTGATAAACGTGAAAACACAAGACTTAAACTGGAACCTGGGGATACTAAAGAAACAACAGACGGATAAACAGAAGAAAAAAGGTAAACCTTAAACATGAAATAGAACTTGAACTTGGATAGAATAACAGGGAGCTCTCAGGAACAAATCTGTGGCTGAAGTGAACCAGGATGCAAGAGCATGGTGATATGGGCCCATGGCTTTATATAGGGGAGTAATCAGCCCATATCACCAGCAGAAGCTCAACGAGCAATGAACTTAACCCCTGAACTGCAAGTCAGGGAAAGCAGCACAGGGAAACACATGGAAACACAGACATAAGGAATACAGAGGGCAGGGAGACAGGGTTGGAACGTGGGAACGTGACAGCAGCGAAGTAACATCCTGCTCACATTGTATTACTTTTCCTAGTTTTGTGTCATCTGCAAACACTGATACATGACTTTCAATGCCTATCTCAAGGTCATTTATAAATAAATTGAATAGAATTGGTCCTATAACAGACCTCTGAAGGACACCACTCACCACTGATGTCCATCTTGAAAACGTACCATTTCTGACCACTCTCTGTACCCTATCTTTTATCCAGTTTTCTATCCAAGATCAAGTATTTTTGTCTAGACCAATTTTTCTTAATTTAAATAGTAACCTCTTGTGTGGAACTGTCTCGAAAGCTTTGGCAAAATCCAAGTAAAACACATCCTCTGCGACCCCTTGATCTATACTTCTACTTACTTCTTCAAGGAATGCAATTAGGTTAGTGTGACATGATCTGTGTTTTATAAAACCATGCTGATTTTATCGAATTAGATTATACCTGCCAATAAATTCCTGAATATTATCCCTTAGTAACCCCTCAAATACTTTCCCAGCTGCAGATGTTAAGCTCACAGATTTATAATTCCCAGGCATACATTTTTCAACATTTCTTGACTATAGGGACCACATCAGCTTTTCTACAATCCTCTGGTAAGATTACTGAAAGAAAAGAATCTTGAAAGATTAAGAACAGAGGTTTACATATTTCAACACGTAGCTCCCTCAGTACTCGCATTATAGTATTTTTTGTGTTTTACCACCTAACACAGTACATTATTATACCTATACAGCAACCTTTATTCTATAGTTTTGGTAAAATGTATACTATTGTTACAATGCAGTACAAATAATTGTTGTAGAGGAGACATTGGAGTACAATACAGTACTGTACATCTTTATTAAAAGAACACACGTACAGGGTACAGTACAGTATTTTTAGTTAATGATTCACAGTACAGTAAATGTATACTGTGCTTTGCATTACAAGTACTTTAAAATACAGTACATACAGTATTAAAACAAAGAATTTTTTTTTATTTACAGTTCAGTGCAGTATGTTTTTTTACACTTCATACAGTACTTTACAGCACAGTACTATGTTTGGTTTCTTGTGTAAGTAAAAGCACAAAAATTGTTATGCAAAATGGTGTCTGCTTCTTTATTACTTCATGTTTATGTTCTCAAAACAAACCTAAAAACCTTAAAATCCACTATGTTACATAGCAATGACACAGAACTGAAACAAAAAAAAATCAGGGTCTCTACATATGGCTGACTCCAGAGTAACGACAATATCGCTGCGACGTAGGAACGGGACCTTGTCGTATCTCGAGGACATTCAACATACATGCGATTCGAGTTACGAAGGTGCCGTCAGAACGGAACCCCGCCGTAACTCAAGGACTGTCTGTATCTGTGTATACACACATGTATCCGTTACCTTTGAATTTATATACCGGGGAAATTGAATATTATCTCTCTTATTACCATATTTTTGCACGTATATATAACCATTACCTCAGAAATTATATATATCGAAAGCTCCATAAGGAGTTACTTTGGGACTTCTTAAAAATAAAAAATGTATTGTATATGCATTGAAAATACCAAAGTTTCTTAAACACATCAGCCCTGACGCTTCTCTCTGTGATTCCCTACACTGGCTTCCCATCCACAACAGAATCAAATTCAAACAATACAAAACCCTCAATAACGTCGCTCCTCATCACTACCTGTCCTCACTAATCACCAAATACACCCCAGCCCATCCCCTAAGATCCAACAGTGACCTGCGCCTGGCATCCCCCATCATTACCTCTTCACATGCCAGACTGCAGGACTTTTCTCGTGCGGCGCCGACCCTATGGAATGCGCTTCCTCGCAATATCAGACTGTCTCCAAATCTGGCTTCATTCAAACTCTCCCTAAAGACCCTACCGTTTAGGCTAGGGTCAGACGAACGCATTTTTCACGTCGTCCATGAAAAAGTGAGTTCGAACGAATGGATGTATTTTTTCACGGAATACGCGATAGCGGTCATACGATGCGCATTTTCGTCCGTGATTTTGTACGGATCATCAATAAACCCTTTTTGCGTCTGGACGTTATGTTGGCCGGACATTAGCAGCGTCTGACGTCTCCTAATAACGCACACACGCCGCTAGCGGACGCAGCGCACTCTGTACGTCAGTACTAGCGGTATCACGTTCTCGAAAAAATGCGTTTGTTTGCCGCCTGTGTTGCGCAGCCGCACTTTCGTGCGGCCGTACTTCGTATATTGCCCGTCATTGGCCGTCATTTGCTGCTACTACGGCTGTGATAAAGTGCGGCTGCACGCGCGTTCACACTGCGTTCGTCTGACCCTCGCCTTAGGGAAGCCTACCACCCGACTCCGTAACAAGACATCCGACCGACCCAAAAATGGTCCTCACCTCTCCCTGCATTAACTCATCACTGCTGTCCCCCCCCCTCCTGTTTCTAATCCCCTCACCCATGGAGTTTGTAAATTCATTTTAGTCCCTAAGACTCACCATAAGATTTTGGTAAATGTTGCATCATGGGAAAAATCCTCAGCATGGAAACATGAGATAAAAAAATTAACTTTATTTTTCCTTTTTACTATTTCTTAAAGCAACTGCAGCATATGTTTTGTAAGGTGGTTTTGTTTGTAATCTAGTTCCAGTTTATGTAAGGGGTAGCGTTCCTTTAAGCAATTAACTCTTTCACGCTGCAGGGCATACTATGCTGTCCCTGCGGCGGGTGGGCCTTGAAGGCTGGGGTCAGACAAGAGTTTTAAAGAGCGGAAGGAACGTCCGTGAGAGTGGACATTCCTTCCACTCGACACCGGTCTGACGCCCGTCTGGCTGCCTTGCTGAGCGCAGTTAGTGAGCTCAGTGCTGCAAGGCTCGATCCTCCTATGGAGGAACATGTTTGCAGCCCCGTCAACGCGCGTCTTAGCGCTTTGACGGGGAGGCTTGATGCACGGACGCCGCATGGCCTCTGCTGCGCATGCAATTCGTGCACGCGCAACAGCGTGTGGCCGGCCCCGTCGCAGTGTTGCGGTGCTGCGACGGACGCCGGTAGGCACGTCAGTACGTGCGCACCAAGTGCGCTCTTCTGACACCCGCCGATGTCGTGTAATCTACTAGTACACACTTTGACTTCAACGGGACTCCGGCTGGCCCTGGCCGCCGGTAAAACCCTCCCACAGGGCACCATCTGCCTGGCATGAAAGGGTTAGCACAGTGGGGTATTTAGGTTTTGACAGTATTTATCGAGGTTCCAAACTCCATTGAATATTGTCAGTGTTGCAACTTTGAGAAATGTCAGCTTTCACAAAAGTTAAATCCAAAGAGTGACAGAAGCTTCACAGTGCCGCTTCTCCTGCTCTTCTTCAGATTTAACTTTTGTGAATCGTCAGCATGTTTTGAGGTTGTAACGCTGGTGATTTTTGTAAACTGGTGGTACCTGAACAACTCCTTATGTATATAGTCTCTTTTCTATAGAGTACACCTGGCAATTCACATACCAATTTGTTAAGTTATTTCTTCCCTTTAAGGCTAATGTCAGACGAACGCAGTGCAGAGTGCACTCTACGTGCGTGCATAACGGACGTACGTACTGACAGAAGATACTGTAGACACCACATGGTCTGTTTTTTTTGACGGATGTAGAAAAAAAGGGAAATATGGGAAACAAAATTGATTGAAATTAAATGACAGGTACAGGCAGCCAGACCAAAAAAACTTCTGAGCGTCAACGTGATGGACGTCGCAAATGTGCTGCGTCTGACGTCGTGTCATCATGCACACAGGCCGCTTCGTGGACGGGGCGCACTCTGGGCATCTGTCGTAGCGCTTTTACGTTAAGACCTAAATGGCGACCGTTGCCAGCTGCGTGGTGCTTGCGCAGTTCGGTGCGCACGTACTATTGATCACAAATCAATGCTACAATGGACGTTAAACTCTGCGGCAACACGGACGTGATCACTGTGTTCGTCTGACGCTAGCCTTATTCCATCCTCCAGTGTAAGCTCATCTGAGCGTTTCACTTCTTAGTACAAATATATTGTTATTTAGGTGTTTGTTTAATGTATCCCTGTCATATTCACTCCTAAATGTATAGGTGCATCTCAATAAATTAGATTAGAATGTCGTGGATAAGTTCATTTATTTCATTAATTCAACTCAAATTGTGAAACTTGTGTATTAACTAAATTCAATACACACAGAATGAAGTAGGTTAAGTCTTTGGTTATTTTAGTTGTGATGATTTTTGTCACATTTAACAAAAACCCACCAATTCACTATCTTAAAAAATTAGAATACTTAAAAAGACCAATAAAAAAATATTTATAGTGAGTTGTTGGCCTTCTGGAAAGTATGTTCATTTACTGTAAATGTTTACTGGTAGGGGCTCCTTTTGCTTTAATTACTGCCTCAATTCGGCGTGGCATAGAGGTCATCAGTCCGTGGCACTGCTGAGGTGCTATGGAAGTTCAGGTTTCTTTGACAGTGGCCTTCAGCTCATCTGCATTTTTTGGTCTTTTGTAGGGATGTGCGTTTCGGGTTTCGGAATTTCGGAATTTTCACGAAATTTCCCGATTCGTGTTTTCAGATGCGGCCGATTTTCCGAAAATTTTTAGATCCGAAAATGGCAGATCCGAAAAGTTTTCCGAGCCGAAACAAAATATTTTCGGAATTTTCGAATGTACTTGAAATGTGTCAAATCGAAATTTATTGCTTTGAAACGAGGAGAAAAGACGTTCCGAAAAAACGAAAATTTTCGAAAATACGAAAAGTCGATACAAAAAACGAGCTAAGTGGCACGAAAATACGAAAAATGGTCGAAATTCCGAAAAAATGTACACGAAAAACGAGTCAAGCCGAACCGAATCGAAACAGAAATCGGTCGAAACGAGCCGAATCGAAAAGTTTAAAAATCCGAAAAATCGAATCGAATCGAACCGAAAAAAAAATCGGTGCACAAGCCTAGTCTTTTGTTTCTCATTTTCCTCTTGACAATACCCCATAGATTCTCTACGGGGTTCAGATCTGGTGAGTTTGCAGGCCAGTCAAGCACACCAACACCATGGTCATTTAACCAACATTTGGTGCTTTTGGCAGTGTGGGCAGGTGCCAAATCCTGCTGGAAAATGAAATCAGCATCTTTAAAAAGCTGGTCAGCAGAAGGAAGCATGAGGTTCTCTAAAATTGCTTGGTAAACGGGTGAAGTGACTTTGGTTTTCAAAAAACACAGTGGACCAACACCAACAGATGACATTGCACTCAAAATCATCACAGACTGTGGAAACTTAACACTGGACTTCAAGCAACTTGGACTATGAGCTTCTCCACCCTTTCTCGAGACTCTAGGACCTTGGTTTCCAAATGAAATTCAAAACTTGCTCTCATCTGAAAAGAGGACTTTGGACCACTGGGCAACAGTCCAGTTCTTCTTCTCCTTAGCCCAGGTAAGACGTCTCTGACATTGTCTGTGGTTCAGGAGTGGCTTAACAAGAGGAATACGACAACTGTAGCCAAATTCTTTGACACGTCTGTGTGTGGTGGCTCTTGATGCCTTGACCCCAGCCTTTCTCCATTCCTTGTGAAGTTCACCCAAATTCTTGAATTGATTTTGCTTGACAAGTGTCTGCGGTTCTCTCGGTTGGTTGTGCATCTTTTTCTTCCGCACTTTTTCCTTCCACTCAACTTTCTGTTAACATGCTTGGATACAGCACTCTGAACAGCAAGCTGTTTGTGGCTTACCCTCCTTGTGAAGGGTGTCAATGATTGTCTTGTGGACATCTGTCAGATCAGCAGACTTCCCCATGATTGTGTAACCTAGTGAACCAAACTGAGAGACAATTTTGAAGGCCTTTGCAGGTGTTTTGAGTTGATTAGCTGCTTGGCATGTCAACATATTCAAATTGTTTGAGATAGTGAATTGGTGTTTTTTTTTAAATGTGAGCCAAATCATCACAATTAAAAGAACCGAAGACATACAGGGTTATTCAAAGAGATTTGAAAAGTCACCACACGTTCGGTGACTTTTCGTTCCCTGCACTGCGAGGCAATTCAGCGATCCTAGTTCGCTGACCATGCAGTGTATTCAGCAAGCACTGCAGGGCTTCCGTAGTGCAGGGAAAACTCGCCGCAAACCCGACGAACACTCACCGCAAACCCGCCGAACACTCACCGACCACTCACCGAAACCCTCAGAAACAGCTGGATTAACCATGCGAAACACGTCGACTAGCCGCCGATCACAGCACAGAGCAGCCGCCGGAAAAAGCCGACACGCAGACGAACGAGGTGAATAAGAAAAAAAAAAGAAGAGTACGTTTGAAAATTTAAACGCTGTTTTAAAAACAAAATACTAAACGAAAATGTCTGGAAGTTACACATGAGATCCAATGAATGATAATAAAAAGGTCTGTGACATAAAAAAGAAAAATCGATGTAAAAAAAAAACTGAAAAAGTTTGCCAAACAAATCCAAAACAATGCCTAAAAGATCCTAAAAAAATCTATGAATAAAGAGACTTTTTACTGCAGAATATAATAATAAACGGTTTATTACATATTGCATTAAAACGGGAATATTTTTTACATTGAAGCCGATGGGATTCTCCTGAATAAACCTGCCGAATGAGACCACTGAACAGCAGGGTATTTCAGCAACTTTTCCCTGCTGTTTGGTGTTCTCCGAATAGACAAAGCATTGCTTCACTATGGGGAATTTCACTGCCCTCGAACAGGCACCGTATGTGCAGGCAATTCGCCAGCATTTGGCGAACTGCCTGCTCTTTGAATAGCCGAATGGCCAGGAAATGTAGCCCTACGCTGAATTTCAGTGTCCGATTACATTTCGGGGCCAGAAAGAATTTGAATTTGAATTTATTTAATACACAAGTTTCACAATTTGAGTTGAATTAATGAAATAAATGAACTTTTCCATGACATTCTAATTTATTGAGATGCACCTGTATATTTGTGTTGTTTGAGTAAAGTATCTGTTGTTTTCAGCAACACCCATGGTGTAGAGCAGGATCAGCAACCTTGGTCCTCCAAATGTTTTGGAACTACAATTCCCGTGGTGCTCAGTCGACCTAATGACTGGCTGAGCGTCATGGGACATGTAGTTGCAAAACATGGAGGGCCAAGGTCGCTGACTCCTGGTATAGGCGATCCAGCTCAGTAGGTTACAATATTTCAGTGCCCTTCAGCAGCTGCCGGCCATTAACATACAAGCCATGTTTCTGTCCAATGGAAAATTGGATTATTTGGGGGGACTTACAGCTCTCCTTGACTAGTCATAGGTGGCTTGTTTTGAAACCCTCCTGTTGCTTAAACCCACAGTAAGTACAGGAAATCTGACTCTTTGTACTGAAAGGAATGTGTACTGTCAAAGAATTTGTGATGATGGTCTAGGGGTGGGGGAGAAGATAGCTCCAAGGAAACCTCTGGAGGATAAATTCAGAGGTTGGAATGTGTCATGGCCCATGGAGCATTCAATCACGTGACAAACGTTCTGCCTTCCAGCAACAAGTTTAAGGAAGTGTCAGGCTTAAATCGTTCAGTGTAGAAATGCAGCTATTTTAAGTAGGGATACAAACGCGGCAGCACCGTTCCATTTTGTAATATATACAGATCACAATGTTGATGTACTGATACAACTTGATAAACTGTATGCACTCTGGACAGTTTTATTTACGATATACAGTAATACCTTGGATTGCGAGCATAATGCGTTCCGGAATCGTGCTCGTAATCCAAATCACTTTTATATCAAAGCAAATTTTCCCATAAGAAATAATGGAAACTCTGACGATTCGTTCCATTCATTCATATGAAAATGATTCCAGTAATACAAAATACTGTACAGTATAGAGTAAAAATAAAACAAATTAATCTGCACTTTACCTTTAAAAAGAATTGTGGCTGGTGGGAGAGAGGAGGAGGGTTATTGTGTAGGACATTTATCACTAGCATGAGATTGTGGTTAACATTGTATCAGGTAGTTATGACTGACTAGAGAAAAGAGAAAAAAGTATCAGTTTTGGATCAGTTAGTTATGACTGACATTGAGGAAAAAAAAGGTTGTGTGCGGGGGAGTTTCTACATCACTTGTAGCCAGGGTAGGCCCAAGCCACTGTGCTGCGTGGAGGGCTTGACGAATTGCTGCCCCCCCCCAAAAAAAACATGCAATGTGTATGAGTTTATTGCAAAGCTCCACAGCAATAAAACTCAATAATGTGCGGTGTGTGTGAGCATAACAGAGCTCCACAGCAATAAAACTCACTGGCTGCGAACGGCTGTGATAGGTCTGCATAATAACAACATGCACAGTGAGTGTTATATAGAGATTTGACCTGTCAGTCTGGAAATTGATCGCTGTGTGTAATACACGGGGGTCAGGTGTCTCAGTCTGGGAAATGACCCCTCCCCTCCGGACAATGTGAGTGTTATACACAGGTCTGACCTCCCTGCCTGGTACAGGTAAAGGCAGTAATAGGTGCGACAGGGCCTCTCTTCCTGGAACCAGTCATCACTCCCCAGCTCATCTCCATCCACAGACTCAGCCATGGAGCCCTGACCCTGCAGCATCCCGGATCCTGGCCAGCACCCAGGGCCGGGCCAAGACATTCTTCTGCCTGGAGCAAAGGATGAAACGCTGGCTCCCCCCCCAAAAAAAACCCACAACAAGCATTGTGTATGAGCGTACCACAGTGCGCCACAGCAATAAAATTCAAAAACACTCATACACATCGTACATTAGAATTTTATTGCAGTGGAGCCCTGTGATACAGTAATGTGAGGTGTGTATAACTGAGCCCTGAGTTTCACATACCCAGCAGAGCCCAGTGTCACATACCCAGCAGAGACCAGTGTCACATACCCAGCACACACACACACACACAGACACGCAGACACACACACGAGTGCAGGAGGGAAGGGGAGTGATGTGTAGGAAGGAGAGAGAGAGAGAGAGACTTATACTTACCAGCAGGCTCTGTCTGCCTCCATATGCTGCCCAGCACCTGCTTCTCTCCCTTCACAGTGCTGTTCCCTCCCCATCTGTGAAATTCGGTGCCGAACTTCTGGGTTAACTCCCTGTCTGGGCGCCACCTGGTGGCATCACTGGAGCATTGCATGCCGGGACATGTAGTTCTAAACTGGTTCTCTGCAGTATGTAGTAAACCAGGCTAGAACTACATTTCCCAGCATGCAATGGTCCGGTGATGCCAGTAGGCGGTGCCCAGACAGGGAGCGAGTCCGGAAACTCTGCACGGAACAGCCACTGCGTTGGCCTCCATAAGATGCCGGCGCAGCAGCGCTGTTTAGCAAACACTGCAGGGGATTGGTGGCAAAATCGGCCGCTCCCCCAAAATCTGCCGCCTGGAGCGGTTGCTCCAGACCGCTCCATGGTCGGGCCGGCCCTGCCAGCACCGCATTCCCTGCAGGGACCAGACGTCAAGTTCCTCCCCCGAAAACAGGTCCAGCTCAAAACCTGTTCTCCCGCAACCAACCAACACATTAAACTGAGCCCCCTGGATACACACAGACGAGCACCAATATTATCCAGAGGGTCAGACGGCTCTGGAGCACCCTCATATCTCTAATCCAAGATCCGGTGTATCACTCATTGGGCAGATGAAGCGGCCAGTCTCTCCCTAATAAGGGGTGGGCGGGGCCTGCTGAAAGGGATGGGAACAGGCCAGTGCAGTATCTTGGCCTAGGCCAACAAGGCCTAGGCCTCTGGCGGCACTTTTTAGGGGGGCAGCAAAAAAAAGCCTTGGGCTCGCATGGAGACTGTATAACATAGGAATTGGAAGTTATGATCGTCAAAACTACAAAAAAACTTTATTTGAACTACAAAGATGGCCACCGGAAGTGACCAGAGCAAGGATCGGCCGCCTAGTCTAGGAGTTCCAAGATGGTGGTGGCAGGGAAACAAGAAGCACCGGTATGGGACCCGCATCCCTCTTAAGCATGCTGCACCTTTGCCGATCGGCTATTACAGAGGCAGCTGCAGAGGAGAGCAGACCGTTTGTGCTGCCTGCTCCTCGAATCTTCACTGGTACGCAGGGCAGGCTGCGTGCGAGTGAGAGACGCTCTGCACCACCAGTCACTGACATGTGGGGGTGGTGCGGTGATGTCTCTTCTTCCCCACTCTGCTAGGTCCTCCTCCCATCAGCCACTTTCTCCCGCTCAGGCACATGTGAGCAAGTTGAGAGAGGCAGCAGGACTCCCAAGACGAGCTGCTCTGTGCTGTGCCTGCTGCAGTCATTCAGGGATCTGGATCCATTCCACAGGCTTCAAGAATCATGGTGACAACAAATTAATCTGATCTTAATACCAGTCTGCCATATATACCACCCAGTGCGCCATAATACCAGTCTGGCATGCATACCAGCCAGTGTGCCCTAATACCAGTCTGCCATACATACCAGCCAGTGTGCCATAATACCAATGTGTCCTAATACCAGCGTGCATATCAGTCTGACATAAATACCAGTGCGTCATAATTCCGGTCTGCCATGCATACCAGTGTGCTGTAATACCAGTCTGACATGCCATAATACCAGTGTGCTGTAATGCCATGCATGCCATCATAGCAGACTGCCATGCAATGCACACCACGTGCCATAATATATCCGCATAATGGATACGCTACAAAAAAAAATTGACACTCAAGTCTAGCACTAGAGTGTTTGGGTTTGGCTTGAAGAAAGGGTGGCAACCCTAAGCACCAGTCTTCAATTAACTGTTCTAAGGGGGTATATATAGATATATATTACAGAATGTATACAGTCATTTCCAGAAATATTGGGACATCGACACAATTCTAACATCTTTGGCTCTATACACCACCACAATGGAGTTGGAATGAAACAAACACTATGTGCTTTAACTGCAGACTGTCAGCTTTAATTAGAGGGTATGTACATCCAACTCAGGTGAACGGTGTAGGACTTACAGCAGTTTGCAGATGTGCCTCCCATTTGTTAAGGGACCAAAGGTAATGGGACAGAATAATAATCATAAATCAAACTTTCCCTTCTTAATACTTGGTTGCAAATCCTTTGCAGACAATCACAGCCTGAAGTCTGGAACACATAGACATCACCAGATGCTGGGTTTCATCCCTGGTGATGCTCTGCCAGGCCTCTACTGCAACTGTCTTCAGTTCCTGCTTGTTCTTGGGGGAGTTTTGTCTTCAGCAAGTGAAATGCATGCTCAATGGGATTCAGGTCAGGTGATTGACTTGGCCATTGCATAGCATTCCACTTCTGTCCCTTCAAAAACTCTTTGGTTGCTTTTGCAGTATGCTTTGCCTTGTTCGGGCCGAGTGCTCTCCATGCCATGACTTTTGCCAGGGTGGCAAAATGCTGCCCCTGACAAAGGGCTGCCTGGAGTGGCTGCTCCACCCTGCTCCATGGACAGGCCGGCCCAGCTTGTAGCTTTTAGGCTGGAGTCAGACGAGCGCACTAGATGCAACCATACTGACGTACCTCCTGGCGTCCATCACAGTGTTGCGACGCTTCGGTCACACGCTGTAGCGCGCGCTACAAGTGTCCGTGCAGAAAGACTCCCTGTCAAATCGCTATACGCGCGTTGACGGGGTTGCAAAGCGCAATTCTCCATAGGAGGATCGAGCCTTGCAGCACTGAGCGCACTAACTACGCTCAGTGAGTTGGCCAGATGGGCGTCAGAGTTGAAGGAACGTCCGTCCCCCTACAGACATTTCTTCCGCTCTCAAAGACGCTCCTCTGACCCCGGCCGAAACCCTCCGACTTGATGTGACGCTCGGCAGACAAAGCGTATGTACTGCTCGTATTGCAAGACCTCGCTCATTTATCAAGTTAAAATTTATAAAAAATTCTTGCTCGTCTTGCAAAACATTCGCCGACCAAGTTACTCGCAATCCATGGTTTAGTGCATTATGTTTTTTCTTTTCTGTTTAAATAAAATATAGTTTTTTGGCCTCTTGCTGTGAAAGCCACAAGTTAAGCTCAGAGTTCTCATGTGAAAACTGTATTTCAATTTCATTACAAAAATGCAAATGAACATTTTCGATACAGGATAAATGAGGGCTATTGTCAAACAAACCCAAGGAAGAACATGTAGTAGACTGCATGTTGTCACGCATAGGTACTTTCTCATAGTTATTAGATACTGTGGTTTACAGCAGCTAGTAATGTGTTAATATACAGTTTAATGTACATGTTGCATTTAACAAGGAGTAATTTATAGCACGTGATACCTCTTACAGCTACAATAAATAATACAAGAAAAAAAACACAAACATGATCCTGTGTTTTAGATTATATACTAATGTCTAAGTGTATTCAGACTTTCATTATAAGGTGTTTTTGGATTAAATGTCAATAAGGAACTCCACTAATGATCCTGCCGTCCAGTAAAATTCCCCTCGTCTTCCTCAACCCCAATCCCTCTAGATTGTAAACTCCTAACTATGAGCAGGGCCCTCTACACCTCTTGTTTCCATCCTATGTCCGTTTATCTGTATCTCGTTCCCTTTAGTTATTGTAAAGCGCTGCAGACACTGTTGGTGCTATATAAATGATAACAATAATAATAATATTCTTTTCCATTTCTATAATTATTGTAATGTCCTCATTGCACATAAACATCTTGGGCCAGATCACAACTCAGGGGGTAAATTCAAGAGGCTCCCCACTACCTGTCCTCACTAATCACTAAATACACCCCAGCCCGCTCCCTAAGGTCAAACAGCGACCTGCGCCTAGCGTCTCCCTGCATCACCTCCTCCCATGATAGACTGCAGGACTTCTCACGCGCAGCCCTCATTCTCTGGAATGCTCTCCCTCGTGCAGTCAGACTTTCCCCTAACTTCTCTTCCTTCAAACGCTCCCTGAAAACATTCCTATTTAGGGAAGCCTACCACCCAACTCACTGACGCAACCATCAATCACTCTCACCTTGCAGTCCTCTCCTCCTGTTTCCAACCCCAACCCTTCTAGATTGTAAGTTCCTACGGGAATAGGGCCCTCATCTCCTCCTGTAGTGTTTGTCAAATGTTGTTCAATGTATTGTAACCCTGTCTATACTGTGCTTATTGTACAGCGCTGCGGAATATGCTGGCGCTTTATAAATAAAGAATAATAACAATAATAATGAGGCAAATGGAAGACTTTAATGTCTGTATTCAGACTGTGCCACTTTGTCAGCAGCAACAACATGATAACACCTACGGAGCTATGTGCCTAAGCCAGGGCGGGATTTATAATAATAAATAATTTTTTTTGTTACAATTTAAAATCATTTGGACTTCTATATTTCCTGAAACATACCTGTTAGAGGGTCTTATGAAGTATCATTAGAACGACCAGAATATGATAATTCCAAAGATATTAACAGGTCTATTCAATAAAGGTGAAACTCAGGAGAATGACTGGAGAAGTGAAAAATCCAGGACAAAATAGCCAAACCTTTCCAAATCGGCTATTTGGTCTAGATTGTTCTATTCTCCTGCCAGTTCTCCTGAGTTTCACCTTTTAGTGAATAGACCTGTATGCATTACTAGGTGTTATATAAAATTAAAATAAATAAAACACAAATATTTTTTTTTTCCTAACGCAGCAGTGCTGTTCCTGTTTCAATTGTAAATTGAACAGTGATCCTGCACTAACTCACCTTCTCATTTATTACATGTCACGTCCCACGCTGCTCGCTGGCTGGCTGCCGAGTAAAGAAGTGGCCGGCCACACTCATAAGATACGACTAGCGGCGGGGTGCAGTGTGATGACGAAGTGCCTGCCGGGTTTAAATCCAGCCAGATGAAACGCGTTCGTTGCTCTGATGTGGTTTTCACAACCTCTCAGTGCTTATCCGAATTTTGTATTTTGCTATTGTGTATGACCATTGGTTGTCCGACTAACCTTTTGGCGTTTAACCCTTTGGCTTCCCTTCTGAATACCTGATCTGGTAATGACCCTGGCACACGGCTGACACTCATTCTGGCAAATGACCCTGGCACACAGCTGACACTCATTCTGATTACCCTCATTCTGGTTACCGACCCTGGCATACAGCTGACACAATACTTTGACATTACTATCCTTGGTATTCCTGTGACATATTCTGTTATTAACCCCTCCTGGGTATTCATGTTGTTAACCCTGTGTGACTGGTTCAAGAGTATCCTGACCTCAGGCTCACAAGCACTGTTAATCCTGTGTGTGTACATCCTTAAACTTCCTCCTCTGGTTCCTGGTAATAGGTAGTCACACCAACCAGTTGAAGGATTGCGAGTGTAGGATAGTTGTTCTGCATACGGGACTAGCTTACTAGTAATCGTGGTGGAACGTGACACTACATAAACAGCAAGTGTGGAGGTGATGGCTAATTGCCTTATTACGCAAAACCTTAACTGCCACACTGCAGTGAGGAGAGGCTTTTGGATCCCTGCATCTCTGAATTTTACACCACCCAAGGTCACGTGAGGTGTAAACGGAAAGGTCAGAGCCTTGCCTTTCCAATGATGCCAATGATGCCAAATATGACCATGTAATGAGTAAAAATAAATAAAAGGGTGGGGGGGTAAACTTAGAAACTTGGGTTAGGGTTAGGTTACTATTTGTGCTTGTTTTAGGTTTAGAGTTAACCCTAGTCCTAACATTCTGCTCCATTTATGCTTGACTTTAAGGCAACAGATTCTGCCCCTTCTTTTGATGAGAGCGAGGTGAGAAACTGTTTTTCAGTTTTTTTAAAAGGTATAATTAATTTTTCTGTTTGCCTCATTTCTCAAAAGCAAAAATTAAAAAATGTTTCCCCCAGTTTTGGCACTTTTTTGGGGGGGGAGTGGGCTCCAGAATTTTGTCCCTACAGGCTCCTGAGATGTAAATCCGGTCCTGGCCTCAGCTGTCATCGGCTCCAGAAGTCCATAGGACTCCATGGAGTCAGACGAGAGTGAGGTTCAGCCAGGGAGCTGGAAGGATACGCAAAGGCACACTGGACACTCTTTGTTCCCAGTGTTCAGCTGCCCATGGAGTGAAGAAGAAGCAGATTGCATTTAAGGGATCGAAGGTGTGAATGGGATCCTTTGGTGGGGTTCATTTACTATGTTAAGTGACTGTACTATAAGGCTTCAGCACTGGGCTTAACTCCTGTTGTGATCTAGTCCCTTATCTTGTAATGTTTGCATTGTATTGGTTTGCTAGGTGTTATGTTCTATTGTTTTTGCTGCCTGTCACTGTCTTATGCTGTTTGGTTGTGTGTGTTTGACTTATATTGTGGCTGTTGCTGTCCGTTACTGTATTATTTTGCTTTGTGTTACTGTGTTATATTGTTTTGCTGTGCATATTTGTCTTATATTGTTGTTTTGTTCTATGTTACTGTACTGTTTTGCTTGTGTTACTGTGTTATATTGCTGTTTTGGCTTTTATTATTGTGTTATTATATTTTTGTTTTGCTGTGTGTTACTGTTTGTTATGCTTTGTTTTACTGTGTTATATTGATGCTCTGGTGTGTATTATTGTGTTATTATTGATTTGCTTTGTGTTACCGTGTTATTTTATTTTGCTGTGTATTATTGTGTTAAATTTTTGTTTTCTTGCAGCTACTTAGCTTTTAGGGCTGTTTGTTACTATGCTACATTAGTTTGTTTTGTGTTACTGTTCTACAGTATTGTTGCTTTGCTGTGTGTTATAAATGTTATATTGGTGTCTTGCTGTGCGTTTTCCAATTATTTTTTATTTTGCTGTGTCTTACTGCTTTACATTGTTGTTTTTCTCTGTATCATATTGTTTAGTTTGCTATTTTGTTACGTTTGTTGTGTGTTACTTTGTGGTGTTGTTGTGCTATGTAACTTGTTTGGTTTTTGCTTTGCTGTGTTTTAATGCATTATGTTGTTGTTTTTCTAGGGATAAAGTCGAACACATGTGCTACGAAGCTGCATTGAAATGTGAAAGTAAGTCTTTAGGTCGTAGGTGTTAAGTTGCAGTATACAACAGCGTCTAATTACAGAGGAAGTTGCCTGCTTTAGCATTGGTTTAGCACAGAAAACAGTCTTTGTTTCACCAGTATTTATAGCATTAATAAGGCTAGGGTCAGACGAGTGCATTTTGTACGGACAATGCATCCGTGCAGTACGGACGCACTTTTTGACGGAAGACACAGTAGTGGCCACACAATCTGTTTTTTTCACTGATGTATTTTTTGACGGATGTAGCAGGGAAAATAAATTAAAATGCAAAACCATTTTGTCCGTCAAAAATGCTGGACGTATAAATGCAGTCCATCTGACCACGTTCCATCACTCACACACAAAGCTATGCGTCCGCAACTTCGTTCTAGCAGTATTAGGCTAGGGTCAGACTAACGCATTTTTCACGTTGTCCGTGAAAAAGTGCGTTCGAACGAATGGACGTATTTTTTCACGGAATACGCAATAGCGGTCATACGATGCGCAGTTTCATCCGTGATTTTGTACGGATCATCAATAAAACACTTTTTGGGTCTGGACGTTATGTTGGCCGGACATTAGCAGCATCTGACGTCTCCTAATCACGCACACACGCCGCTAGCGGACGCAGCGCACTCTGTACGTCAGTACTAGCGGTTTCACGTTCTCGAAAAAATGCGTTTGTTTGCCGCTTGCGTTGCGCGGCCGTACTTTTGTGCGACTGTACTTCGTATATTGGCCGTCATTGCCCGTCATCTGCTGCTAGCACGGCCGTGATTAAGTGCGCCTGCACGCGCGTTCGCACTGCCTCAGTCTGACCCTAGCCTTACTTTCTTGCCTAACCTGCGTCCGTTTGCCACATTCGTCATGCGTCCGCACTTCTGTGCGGACGTACTTCGCGTGTGGGACTTTATTTAACACAATTGTAGGCTATCACGGACATACTTATGTGCGGCAACACGGACATGAACACTGCGCCCGTCTGACACGAGCCTTACAGTGCATTAGGATTTTTGAAGAACAACAATCCGAAGCACCTAATAGTGATGTTTTGCTACATAGATTACCTGCACTATGTAACTCTGTAATTGCTTTATATTTATAGATCCTTCTCTCTGCGAGTCCCTTCACTGGCTCTCCATCCACTGTAGAATTAAATTCAAAATCCTTACCCTGACCTACAAAGCTCTCACTAACTCAGCTCACCCAATATCTGTACTCATTAATCACCAAATACACCCCAGCCCACTGCCTAAGATCAAACAGTGACCTGCGCCTAGCTTCTCCCCGCATCACCTCTTCCCATGATAGACTGCAGGATTTCTCACGCGCAGCCCCCATCCTCTGGAATGTTCTCCCTCATACGGTCAGACTTTCCCATAGTTTTTCTTCCTTCAAACACTCCCTTAATACTTTCCTATTAAGGTAAGCCCAGGGGCGTACCTAGAACATTTGGCACCCGGGGCGGATCTTATATTTGGCACCCCCCAACTTTAAAATGTAAAAAAAAAAAAAAATCACACACACTTTTTTTTATTTTATTATATTAAAAGTTTTTTATTTTGGAAAAGAGTCAGCTTAACACATACTGGAAAGTAATGGATGGCCACGCAAGGCCGAACAATAAAACATTGTACGCAAAGATAGCCACGCAGGGCCAAGCAATGTCATCAGAAAAAACGCAGCAATGTAAAACAATTAAAGGAGTCATCTCAGGGTAGCAATACATTAGCGATAAACATCCCCAAATAGGGGGGTCTCATCTATACTTAAGTGACAACAAAAAGAAAAACAAAAAAAACAACAAACGAAAAAAGTTATTTAAACACGTCTAGGATACTAAGGGGGGAGAAAATGGGAAAAAGGAGCAAGGGGCATTGGCAGAGGCTAGGACTATGCCGCCCCTGGAATATTCCTGCTAGTCCCTAGGACTGCGGGAGGTCAGGGGGAGAAATTAGCACTTGGCCCGGGGACTCGGGGCGGTGCGATATGTGCACCAGGCCACGTCGGCGCACCCCGAGGAAACCCGTGTTCGCCAAAATAAAAATAAAATAAGATTAAAAAAAGCGGGGTGAACGAAAGGCACTGCTAACAATCAAAAAGAGTCCTCAGCAAAACACAGCGGCACCTAAGAAAAATCAGAAGTTCTCTCCAAATGGATAAAATTTATGGGCAGAACAACATAGGGTGGGGAGGAGACTAGAGCGGGGTATCTCAACAAGTAAAAATCTCCAAATGTCCACTACAAATATCGTAGACATAAAAATAGAAGAAATAGAAAAGATAGAAAACACGGGGAATCCATAACCTTTCGAAGTCTCCAGTTCCCCTTGAGGGGAGGAGGGTCTACGGATCAGGAAGGAACGGTTCCCTGTCCAACACGTAACGTAGGAGTCACATACGGCAAAGTACTCAGCCCGGGGGAGTGACCGTCCCATCCGGGGCAAGTCCCGCACCCAGGAGCACAGGCCAGGCCTCAGCCGGATCCGATATGGTGCAGGGCACGTCTCCGTGAGTAACCACAAGAGAGCTGGCCAATCCCCATCGGTAGCACACCCCCTTGCACCACAGAAAGGTCGTCACCTCCCTGAACCGTCAACGCGCCTTCAGTGTCCTGATACAACAGCAATAGTGCTCCGTCAAATCGAACAGGCGCCCGGGCTCCCGGTGCAGACATTAGTCGCGATCTGGCAATCACATCCACGGCGACTTCGATAACATCTCTCGGGGCATCACGAGGGGCCGCCACAGCCTTGCGGATCCTGCGTACTGCACCTCCAACGTTCCGGTTGTGGACCCCGGCACCTGACGAGCCAGACGGTTCGCATAGGGGAGCAGATCTCCTGAGGAAATTGCCTCCGGGATACCCCGGATCCGCACATTTCGCCGGCGGTGGCAAGACTACATCGCCTCCACAGAACGGGTCAGGATGTCTACCTTGGACTGGAGAGCTCCCACCTCCGTCAATAGGACCGTCTGCTCTTCGGCCAAGTTCATGGCCTGCGCCTGAACTGCCGTCACTTGCAAGAGCACCCCCTCCACCTCAGACCAGATGCCAGATATTTCGGTTAGCCAGAGCGATTTAATTTCTGCTATAAAGCTTCTGTAGTCCTTCATTGTGGTGGGGCGTGCGTCATCCGGGGCATCCACAAGAATGGCATCTAGGTGTAAAGTAGACAGTTCAACGGGTGTCAACGTCTCCGTGTCCCGCGGGACATCCGGTGCCTGCTTTTGCTGTGGGACTCCACCAGAAGAAGAGTCAGCAGTGGGTCACGACAGATCCCCTTCTGCTGACTGTGATGATTCAGCCTCGGAGCAATCCAGGGAGGGATTGCAGCTGCAGCGTTGCGAGAGGCCGCCGCCAAAGCCTTCTTCCTTTTCTTCTGTGCTTTTCTCTTTGCGGCAGCACTCATGGTCCCAGCGGGACAGCGGGGAGAGCCAGTTGATGCCATTCCCGAGGGGCCAGGTACAGTCCTCCTCTTCTGACGAGCCATACCCTGGGGGAAGGAGGGAGAAGGAGGAGGTTGCAGAACAGGCAGGCCGACTTCCGCTCAGGGAGTCCCTGATATCCCTCTGCCGGGGATCTGCTGACCTGCCCTGTGGTTGCTGTCCCAATTTTTTGCCCATGTCCGGGCGCGGGGGGGGGGGGGGGGCACAGCCGCCGAGAAACAGGTCCGCGGCGTCCCACAGGAAATTCTCCAGGCTCCCCAGGATGGCCAATCCGGCAAGGCCGCACCTAGGCCCTGAATCCACACAGCCGACGGCGCACAGATACACGGATGGAGAGTGGCGATTCAGTGGTCCCTGCAGTCTCTAATAGGCTCCGACCATCTAAGGAGTCAATACAGGATGAGAGGGCCGCAGATAGACAGTATTAAAACTCGATTTGCTTCATAGCTCTCCCAGCATGCGGCCTCTCATGTCCGTAGTCAGCTCTGCCCCCCGCGCACTTTTTTTAATGTTTACAAAAATATTTTTAATTATAGCATTCTGGCAAGACATGACGTATACATATAATAATGATATATTATGAATCTGCCGATGGTGGATCATGCGTCCTCTGTTCTGTGCAATAAGAGGCGAGTGTAGATTCTTTTTGAATAATTGTTATTTTTAAGTGATTTTGCAAACTTACAACATATCCATCTTCATGCTATGAACAAAAGTACACATTTGGCTGGTTTTGTGTGATAGGAGTTGTGTGTTGGTGGCTGTTTTTTTGTAATGGGAGTTGTTTGTTGGTTGGTTTTGTGTGATGGGAGTTGTGTGTGTGTGGTTGGTTTTGTGTGATGGGAGTTGTGTGTGCACGCTGGGTGGGTGGTTTTGTGTGATGAGAGTTGTGTGTGTGTGCTGGGTGGCTGGTTTTGTGGTCTTTTTCCTTTACTATTCCAGTTTTTTAAGACTCCCTCTTCCCTGTCCCTTTTTACCCTGGGCTGCCTATTCCCTGGTGATGGAGTTGCTGAGCAGAGAATGGGTGTATGTTTTGCAGGTATGAGCTGCTGCTATGGTCTTTTTTCTTTACTATTCCAGTTTTTAAGACTCCCTCTTCCATGTCCCTTTTTACCCTGGGCTGCCTATTCCCTGGTGATGCAGTGCATGCAACCTGGTCCCCTCTATGCAGGACCTCACCAGGAGCCAGGCAGCTCAGTGACAAGTTTCTGATCACTGCAGTGCTGGTTAAGGAAAGGTCACTTTAAACAGCAGTAAGCAGACCTGGCTTCATATTCTGCTGATACTCCTCTTTACCTGTGGTTTACTGTCATCTTCTCTCTCTGCACACAAATCACATCCCCCTCCCCTCTCTCCTAGAGCTGCTGCAGGGCAGGGGAGGAGCTATGGAGGGAGGAGAGGGGGATTTTTATTCACCTAATTCAAACGCCCTGCTCCACTGCTCGTTGTTTGAGAACACAGCTCAAAGCTGACACAGTGACAGTGGCACCTCCTAGTATCCCCTAATGACACCCCAATAATCACTGGTACCTGGGGTGGCCCGTCCCCACCCCTCCCCTCCCCTAAGTACACCACTGCACTGTGATATGCTCACACACAAATTTTGTCGAACTGCAAGTACGGTGCTGTTCGAAGGCAGTGCAAATCCCCATAGAGAAGTAATGGTTAATCTATTCAGAGAACACCGAACAGCAGAGAAATGTCAGTGAAATGACGTGATGTTTGGTGGTTTCATTCAGCAGGTTTATTCAGGCGAACCCCATAGGTTTCAATAGTAAAAATATCCCCGTTTTTATGCAATATCTAATAAACCATTTATTATTTTAATCTGCAGCAAAAAGTCTCTTTATTTATTGATTTTTTTTAGAACCTTTAAGTAATTTTTCAGAATTTTTTCAGCAAAAGTTTTTCCCCTTTTTTTTAAAAGCGGTTTCTCTTTTTTCTGTAACAGACCTTTTTATCATCAATCATAGGACCTTATATGTAAATTCCAGACATTTTTGTTCAGTAGTTTTTTTGAAAACCGCAGGCCACGGGTTTGAGGAGGCAGCATTCGGCGGCCGACTCCCTGCACTTCGGATACCCTGAGGTGAATGGTGAATTCACTGCAGGGTGGGGAAATTTGATTCCCCCGAAGTGCAGGGAACAACAGAACACCAAAATGTTGGCGTCATTTCAGTGCTCTGTGAGTGGTGAGGTTTTTTGCTGCCCCCTGGAAAGTGCCAACCTAGGCTTTGCCTACCCAGGACATACTTGTAAATCAGTGAAATTTCAATATATCCTTCCTGGTAAAATACTTTGTAAAAGTAAAAAAAATTAAAAAAAATTTAGGGTGTCACCCTAGGGGGTGGTGTCACCCGGTGCGGGCTGCCCCCCCTAGGTACGCCCCTGGGTAAACCTACCACCCAACTCACTAATGCACCTCACTGCCCCAATCAGTGCATCACTCTCACCTTGCAAAGCATCACTCTCACCTTGCAGTCCATCTCGCTCACCTTGCAGTGCATCACTCTCACCTTGCAGTCCTCTCCTCCTGTTTCCACCCACAACCCTTCTAGATTGTGAGTTCCCACGGGAATAGGGCCCTTGTTTCCTCCTGTACTGGTTTATCAAATGTTGTTCAGTCTCAATGTATTGTAACCCTGTCTATATTGTGCCCATTGTTCAGCGCTGCAGAATATGCTGGCGCTATATGAATAATATAGATACAGTGTAACCTATGCTGAGTTGTTAATATAACACTAGTAAGTCACATATGTTTTCAGAGATATAAAGAATAAGGGATATCAAATTATTTACAATTGTCTGTTACTGAACTATTATAGGTAAATGTCACATTTTATATTGTTTGCACATGTGGTGTTCTATTTACAGTTTAAGTGACTGCTTCCTAGTCTGGGCTAAATAAGACAATCAGCCCAGCAGGACATCACAGAGGCTTGTCATGGAGGAGGCGTGAGTGTAAATCCATTGTCACTGTGTCATTTCCAATCTACATTCACAGGACTATGCCTGGAGGCCTTTAAAGGGTGTAGTTCAAGCAGTATTTAAAAGCTCTGTACAATTCTTCAAAATGAATTATTAATGATTTTACAAAATGTGTTATACATCTTTCATCAAATATTGTTTCCAGTATTTCCTTTCATTTTTTTTTTATCATAAAAACACCCTTTAGACAGTTTAAATTTGAGGTAGTAGTAGAGGAAAGTAAAGTAAATAAAGGCAGAAACATTGAAACGCACAGGAAGGCCCTAATCGAAATGGGGAGAGAGCTAAGAGAATGGAATGATTTAGTTGCAAAAGGGATGGTTTGTGGTCACCATTCCACATTCTGCCTACTATATGTAACAGCAGCCTTTAGGACGCTGTCACACAAGCGCATTGAGTGCGCAGCTTTGTGTCGTCTCAATGGGGAGGGCCATAGTAGGCTTGTGCTTTGTAGGGCTGAGCGCAATAACGTACATTAGGTGAGGTGGCCACACGGGCGTCCGAGTGGAGAGAACGCCCGTTCTCACAGAAACTCCTTCCGGGCTCGTGTGCGCTCATATGACCGCAGCCTTAAATGTAGCAGGATGCAGCGGGATGATACTTATTTTGCTGGCAGCAGCTTTTACTTTTTCCTGTTTTCGGTTAAAGCGACACTCTAGTTGTGTCCAAGTGAACCCCAACTATCAGGGTTATCCAAAGAGATCCGAATTGCTTGAGAAAGGTAACCGAACGCTGAAAATCAGCGTTCGGTTACCTTTCCTGGCCAATTCGGCTATCCAGAGAGCAGGCAATTTGCCAAATCCTGGCGAATTCCCTGCACATACGGTGCCTGTTCGGTGCCTGTTCGAGGGCAGTGAAATCGACATGAAAATGCACTGATTCGGCTATTCAGAGAACGAAAACCAGCAGTGAAAGGTTCCCTAAATGCCCTGCCATTCGGTGGTTTAATTCGGCAGGTTTATTCAGGCGAATCCCATAGGCTTCAATGTTAAAAATATTCCCGTTTTAATTCAATATCTAATAAACCGTTTATTATAAAATTCTGCAGTAAAGAGACTCTTTATTTATAGATTTTTTAGGATATTTTAAGCATTTTTCAGATTTTTTTTTTTTAAGTTTACTTATTTTTTCTGTAACAGCCCTTTTTATTATCATTCCCTGGGCCTCCTGTGTAAATTTCAGACATTTTCGCTCAGTAGTTTCTTTGCAAACAGCTTTTTACTTTCACATTCATACAAACTGTTTTGCTAATTTATTCATCTCCCTCTGTCTGCAGTGTCGGCTTTTTCCGGCGGCTTCGCTGCGTGTGATCGGCTCCTGCTCGGGTTTTTCCGGTGTCTTCGACGGGTTAATCCAGATGTTTTTGCGGGTTTTCGGCGTGCATTCGGCAGGTTTCGCGGTTAGTTTTCATCAGGTTTGCGGCAGCTTTTCCCTGCAATTCGGGGACAATGTGTTACTTGCTGAATACACCGCAGGGTCACCGAAATGGGATCGGCAACACGAACCGAATTGAAGAGAACGAAAAGTCACCGAACGTGCGGTGACTTTTCGAATCTCTTTGGATAACCCTGTATGTTCTGTGTTCTTCTTGAAAAGTGAGCTGAAATAATGTCTCTCCTTGCTCTGATTAAAGCAGCCTTATCACATCCTACAGGGTGACCGGCATTCCTTTTCTTGATTATTGATATTTGGGGGGGACTAATAGCCAGACCCTGCTGTGTGGAAGCTGTGTTGATGGATATCTAAGCATGGGCTTCCACTAGCCTTTGTATATTCCACTATCAGCAACATAATTTAACTTGAATCTTTGAAAAGCCTGAGCTTTCTGTCTTGCTACCTCATAAATCTGTAATTTGATAGCAATGACTTCCCTTTGCAAAGAACAGCAACCCCCTCTTCTATTGTGAACAAGGATAGAAGGAGCAGAAAGCAGAATCTGCAGTATCTTAAAGGCCCCGGAATAAATAGCATTAACTCTGCTCAGGTGAAATAATCATTTTAATTGGTAAAATGCTTCTTCCGCCACAATAGATTTTTTAAGGCTTAATTTAAAACCACTAGAATGGCCCATCGACTTATTATCGATATATTAGCATGCGATAAATCATTAAGACCATTTTCTCTTTTATGTAGCAAATTTTGAATGGCACATCTTAGGCAGCCGGCACACGAGCATACTGTACTACGTCCATTACGGACGCACTTTTTCACGGGAGATATTGTGAGTACTGCATAAAGTGCGTCCGTAATGTCTGTCTCCACACCCTAGGAAAATACATGGCAGCGTTGTTTCTGCGTCCGTTTAGCTTTTTCACGTCGATGTTATTTTTGCGTCCGTGGCTTTATGCTTTGCCCGTCCGTGAACAAGTACGCAGGTGCTTCGTGTGGTGTGTTTAATTGACTCCTTTATAAAGCTACGACGGACAGCAAACAGTACGGTCAGACGGACACAAAATGTTTGCTAGTGTGTCGCCAGCCTTAATCTCAGCCTTGTGCCATGCAAGCTGCTGGGAACATAATTATACACCACGTAAATAAACTGATTTTCATGGGATGAGTTCCTTTACATCAAGAGAATAGAACATCCTTGGATCTCTTAGTACACATTTATATAAGTGAGTTGGGGGACTTTATTCCGAATGGCTCCAATTGATCTATGACTACCGACGGGCAGATAATAGACTGGATCTGCTGTTCATATCGGGAGGTCTAAGCCAGTGGCGGAAGTACCAGGGTTGCAGCGGTCGCAGTTGCGACCGGGCCCTGGCATTCCGCCACTGGAGGGGGGCCCAGCGCCGCCCGCCAGATTCCGGCAATCAGCGCCGGAATCTGGGAGCCGCGCGCTGGCCGTCCCTCTCCCTGCGAGCGGCCGCTGACACTCAGCTTGGCCGCTCACGTGGGATAGCAACCACCTGACCAGCGCACGAGATCCTCTCGCGAGACCTCTGCGCTGATCAGGTGGTTTCCGGCGAGCGGCCAAGACGCATGCTTCCAGCGGCCGCTCGCCTCGGAGAAGAACGGGACGCCGGCGGAGCCTGCCCTGGGGCCAGCAGAGGTGAGAGCTGGGGGCCCTATATACCCATGAGAGCTGGGGGCCCTATATACCCATGAGAGCTGGGGGCCCTATATACCCATTAGAGCTGGGGGGCAATATATACCCATGAGAGCTGGGGGCCATATATACACCCATGTGAGCGGGGGCAATATATATCCATGTGAGCTGGGGGGGCAATATATATCCATGTGAGCTTGGGGGGGCAATATATATCCATGTGAGCTGGGGGGGCAATATATATCCATGTGAGCTGAGGGGGCAATATATATCCATGTGTGCTGGGGGCATTATAAATCCATGTGAGCTGGGGGGCAATATATATCCATGTGTGCTGGGGCAATATATATCCATGTGAGCTGGGGGCAATATATATCCATGTGAGCTGGGGGGCAATACTATCTTTGTTTTATTTTGCAGTGAAAAATAAGTAAAAATATAGAGCTTTTTTGGGGGGGGGCCCTTCGTGGATTCTTGCACCGGGGCCCTCAGGTTTCTAGTTACGCCACTGGTCTAAGCCACTGCAGCACATGAGTATATATACATTGTGTTAAGTGCCTTTTAAATTGTGAGTGTGTTTTTTGTCTTTTTAAACATTTTTTTCTTATTAAAATACTGCACTATGGTTGGTGCTTTTCTTCTGGTTTATATTTAGACTCTGAACTGGGAGGTATGGAGGACCCACGCATGGGGTGAGACCCTTGAAGGACCTGTTGGGGTCTACATATTTTAGAAGAGTCCTTCCTTTGCATCTACTACCAGTATATCTCTA
Organism: Leptobrachium leishanense; assembly: GCA_009667805.1. Classification (NCBI taxonomy): domain Eukaryota; kingdom Metazoa; phylum Chordata; class Amphibia; order Anura; family Megophryidae; genus Leptobrachium; species Leptobrachium leishanense. The sequence goes on along the minus strand of CM019066.1, from coordinate 301,360,491 downwards.
ACACTATTCTCGTACAAAGCTCTCCATAAACGCTCCCCTGCCTACATCTCCTCCCTTATTAGCAGGTACATCCCATCCCGACCACCTCACACTGCCAATGATCTGATGCTATCAGCTTCATGTACCCACACCCCCAACTCCTGCCTTCAGGACTTCTCCCAAGCTTCCCCATCTACATCAGACTCTTCCTGTCTCTCCAGTCCTTCAAGAAGTCTCTGAAAACACATTACTTTAGAGAAGCCTATCTGCTCACTCCACAATCCTCCTTTGATCACGTCTTACGCCATCTTTCCACATAGCCCACATGCACCCCAGCTACTTCTTGTACTCTAATCACCCTCTCCTATTGTGTCACCCCTCTCCTCTTAGATTGTAAGCTCTCGAGTGGGGTCCACCCTCCTACTGTTCTGTGCGTGTAATGTGTATGTATATGTTATTCTGTGTCTCTCATTGTACAGCGCTATGGAACTTGTTGGTGCTTATAAATGCTTGTAACTGTAACTATAACTATTCTCTAACAAATAAATATGTGGCAAGCTAGACATCTGAATATATAGATGGACAATTGATGTTATGGAGTGCCTTCCAAAGTTTCAGCAAAATGACTTAACACACATATTAGTACATAATAGAAACATGCCACCGGTGGTGACTCTTTCTTAAGCCAGTAGTAGGGAGCCACTGGTGGCTCCCACCCACCCAACAGTACAGCCAGAATAAGGACCTCTTTCTGGCTTTTCTTTAAGGCCCCGTTCACACCTATACATAGAAACATAGAAAAATGTCGGCAGATAAGAACCTTTCGGCCCATCTAGTCTGCCCAATTACATGGATACTTTACCTGGATTTATCTTTTGTTTAGGATAGCCTTATGCCTATCCCATGCTTGCTTAAATTCAATTACTGTTTTGGCCTCTACCACTTCAACTGGAAGGCTGTTCCATGTATCCACCACCCTCTCAGTAAAATAATGCGTCCTGATGTTACTTTTAAACCTTTACCCCTCTAATCTAAGACTATGTCCTCTTGTTTTGCTACTTTGTTTCCTTTTAAATATACTCCCTTCCTCTACCTTGTGGATTCCCTTGACGTATTTAAATGTTTCTATCATATCTCCTCTGTCTCGTCTTTTTTCCAAGCTGTACATGTTAAGATCATTAAGCCTTTCCTGGTAACTTTTCTCCTTCAAGCTGTACACCATTTTAGTAGCCCTTCTCTGAACTCTATCTAAGATGTCTATATCCTTCTGGAGATACGGTCTCCAGTACTGCACACAGTACTCCAAGTGAGGTCTCACCAGTGCTCTGTACAGTGGCATGAGCACTTCCCTTTTCCTACTGCTAATACCTCTCCCTACACAACCAAGCATTCTGCTAGCATTTCCTGCTGCTCTATTACATTGACTACTTACCCTTGCACGCTTTAAAACGCATGGACGGGGAAATCCCATGCTTTTCATTGGGACCCGTTCACACCTGGGCGTTTTAAAGCGCGCAGGACCGCGCTTTAAAACGTCCTGCGCCCAAAGAAGTCCGGGAGCTTCTTTTGGTGCACATAGCAGCACGATCACGGCCATAGACATAGCCACGAACGCACTGAAATGTGCGTTCGCGCATAAAAAAAATGTGCGTTTTGCGCACGTTTGAAGAACGTGCAGGTGTGAACCCGGCCTAAAAAACAAAACAAATCAAAGTCCATTTGCAGTGATCTATATTCAGATTTTAAAGTATAGAAAAAAAAAATCTTGTCCAAGATGTGACTTGCAGAAGAGCAGGATCATGTTAAACAATTAATACATCTAACATAGAATAACACATATAAAGAAATCCTTGTAAAATGAATGATGTTTGAAACACAATATGCAATAGTGAATGGTCATTAATAACTGACTGCCAAAACTGATACACTGCATATAGTGATCACTGTCAATGTGTCAACTAATGAAGAAAAATGACATATAGAGTGTGCTTATCACTGTCGTAAAAATACAACTTACTGTGTTTAGCCTGACCAACGTGCTAAAACTGTTCTAGTTTCTGAAAGTAACCAGGTGCTTGTACGAAACATGTTTAATTAGAAAAATTAATTATAACTGTTAATTGCAAAAAGCGCAATTTGCTTGTTTGATTTTGTTTTTGTTTGTTTAACCATTTTTTGGGTAACTTTGCACTGAATGTCTGCCAGGTGTCATTGATTAGCCCCATTAATTTAAGCTATACAGGGTTATTCAAAGAGAATCGAAAAGTCACCGCACGTTTGGTGACTTTTTGTTCTCTAGTCTTCAATTCGGTACGATTTGGCGATCCCATTTCGGCGACCCTGCGGCGTATTCAGCAAGCACCACAGGGCCATCGTAGTGCAGGGAAAAGCTGCCGCAAAGCTGCCGAACACTCACTGCAAAACGAGAGCGAACGCACGCTGAAACCGGCAAAAACATCTGGATTAACCCCGCCGAACACGCCAGAGAAACCCGAGCAGGAGCCGATCAGAGCGCAGAGCAGCTGCCAAAAAACCCCGACACCGCAGATGAATGGAGTGAAAATAAAAAAAGTACGCTTGAATGTTTGAAAAGTGAAATGCTGTTTGCAAAGAAACTACTGAATGAAAATGTCTGAAATTTACATATAAGATCCAATGAATGATAATAAAAAGGGCTGTTACAGAAAAAAGAAAAAACGATTAAAACAAATTCGCAAAAAAATCCCAAAAATTGCTTAAAAGATCCTAAAAAATCTAAAAATAAAGAGACTTTTTTCCTGCAGAATAAAATAATAAACAGTTTATTAGATATTGAATTAAAACGGGAATATTTTTAACATTGAAGCCTATGGGATTCGCCTGAATAACTTTTCACTGCTGGGTTTTGTTCTCTGAATAGACGAAGCATTGCTTTTCTATGGGGAATTCACTGCCCTCGAACATGCACCGAAGAGGCACCGTATGTGCACGCAATTCGCCAACATTTGGCAAACTGCCTGCTCTCTGAATAGCCGAATGGCCAGGAAAGGTAACCGTACGCTGAATTTCAGCGTTCAGTTACCTTTCGCCAATTCGGAGCTCTTTGTATAACCCTGATAGTTAATCTTTGAAATGAAAGGAATTTCATGGTGAGCAGTAAAACCCCTAGCTCAGGGTTGTCAAACTCCGCACCCCAGATGTTTCTGAACTACAACTCACACGATTCCCTGGCCATCTCTTAGGCTGAGCGTCCACTGGCACCGTAGTCGGACGACCGATGCATTCGGCAGACTATGGATGACGTCGGACGTCTGACTAGGTCCGACGAGGGTCATCCACTGCAAGCGATCTGTCAGAACAACTACGGATGATCAGATAGATTTCAGAGATGGAGTGCAGAGAAGGCCAAAACCAGAACAAACTGGTTTTACATATAAAACACAGTTCATTCTGCTTTTTTAAACACTGCAGTCCTTTGTGGGACAATGGGTGAGACAGAACACAAATATATATAAAAGTACACACAGAACAGTAGCAGAGAGGACCCAAGAGCTTACAATCAACCAAAGAGCCTTCCGCGCCCTACCCCTCTCCCTTACACAAACAGTGCTAGTCCCACAAATCTCACATACATATAAATCAGGGATCTCAAACTCTGGCCCCACAGATTATTATTATTATTATTATTAATCTTTATTTATAAAGCGTCAACATATTCCGCAGCGCTGTACAATGGGGGAGCACAAACATGAGACATACATGATAAATAAGGAAAGACAACCCTGCCCGTAGGATAGCTAGTCTAGGAAATACAGCACTTTAACCAAGTGCTCAGCCAGACATCCCGGGAGCTTACAATCTAAGGGACAGGGGTAAATGAAACAGATGGGAGCAGAGGGAAGGTGAAACTGGTTGCTAGAATGAATGTAGTGCCGATTGTTGTTGAGATTGTGGGGAGTTGTGATACATGTGTGGGAGATAGAATGAGAGGGAAGTTGTGGACTTGTGGGGCCAGGGTTAGGAGAGATGTCACCTGCGTAAAGTAACAGCATGAGAGTGAGAAAGAGAGTGGTACAGGGGCAGGAGTTCCATTTTAGGAAGAATGCAGAGTAAAATAGTAGATGAGACAGGGAGAGCATTGTGCAGCCGTATGTGGACCTTGCAGTTCCCTAATTCCAGCAGAGAGGAAGCTGGTGGCAGAAAAATACTGCAGAGCTTGCATGGGAGAGACCAGAAACCTGGAATTAGTAAGAGTAATTAGAGAGAGAAGTGGAGACAGCTGGAAAGGATGCCTGAAATTAGAGGCCGGTCCTGGGTGTGGGGGGGTGGGGAGTGGGACTGCTGAGTGTGTGAATAGATCCTGGTCTGTGTCTTTCGCTGGAGAGTTCTTAAGATGCTTGCTGCAGGGAGATCAGTGTGTGAATGGACCCACAGATGTTTATTGCCTACAAATCCCAGAATTATTTGAATGCAATAAATGGCCAGAAAATAATGGGAGATGTAGTTCAGAAACATCTGGGGGGGGGGGCACAGTTTGAGATCCCTGATATAAATAGTTTATTTTAAATGCTTTTATAACTCCCATGATCAGTTTCTCCACATCCATCTTCTCTGATCTGCTGAAATACATGCGATGCAAACGAGTGAAATAGGAGTGATCACCCATCTGATGCTGTCTTTACCCATCACCGGAAGACGGACGTCATATGTCGAACGCAATGGACGATGGTCCATTCACCTGCATGCTGTTGGATCAGATGGACGACGACAGACGATATCGGATCATCGCACCATCGCACAAATACGGTGCCAGTGGACGGCCAGCCTTAATCTATTTCATTAAACAAAATGCTGGCAATTGTAGGCCATCAACATCTGGAAGACCAGAGTCTGACATTCCTGTTCTAAATCATAAACCATCTGAGCATTACCCCTTTTGCATCTGTCTTCTTAAACATAAGGGGTTATTCAGAGACAGCCGATCTGGCCCTGAAATTGCACCGAGTGGTAAATTTCCCCGTATGGTGGACATTCGTGGCCATACGGCTATTCAGAAAGCAAGCAGTTCGCCAAATTTGGCAAACTACCCGAAAATATGATGCCTGTTTGATGGCAGTGAAAGTCCCCATAGAAAAGCAATGATTAATCTATTCAGAGAACACCAAACAGCAGTGAAATGTCAGAGAAATGCCCTGCTGTTTGGTGCTTTCATTCAGCAGGTTTAATCAGGCGAATCCCATAGGTTTCAATGTTAAAAATATTCCTGTTTGACATTTCGGTGCCTTCTGAATAACCCTGTATGTTTTCATGTTACTGTTTTAATTCCATACTTTATATTATAAAGCGCTGCAAGAACATTTACAGGGTTTTTCTTTCGTTTCCCGCACTTCAGGGAATTCACACTCACAGCAGGCTCCCCGGAGTGCAGGGAAAAGCCACCGACAGCATCTGAAAAACCGCCGATTTGAATGGTAAAAGCACTGCAAAACCCGCCCTGAAAAAATGCAGAGCTCACACAGCGATCCGCTGCAAACCCGCCGGACACATCCAAAAAAAGCCATCGCTCCGCCGAACAGAGCGTCGACCAGCTGCCAGAAAAAGCCAACAAGCCGAAGAACGGTGTAAAAAAGAAAAAAAACACTGCAACCTTTAAAAGCTGTTTGCAAAACAATTACTGCACAAAAATGCCTGAAAATTACATATAAGGTCCTATGAATAATAATAAAAAGGTCTGTTACAAAAAACATCCTAAAAAAATATTAAAGTGACTTTTTGCTGCAAATGGCCACGAAATTGCACCGTACGGGGAACTTCATTGTTCGGTGAAGTTTCGGAGCAATTCGGCTCTTTCTGAATAACCCCCATAGTGCTTTATAAGTCACAGTAATGTTAACAGATCAATTTTATTATCCTGTTTGACTAGCACTTTTATATGATCTATGTAAATCAGGGCTGTCAAACCCCCCTTCCCCCCAATGTTGCTGAACTACGTGGTTCTCCCATGGTTCTTTAACCTTCCATTTCATTCAAAGACTTCTGGGAATTGCAGACCAATAACACTTTTATTAAGAAAAGTATCAAACCCCCACGATGACTCGGTTAAAAGTTTTTTTTTACATTTTCTCCTCTCTGAAACTGACACCGTCGTTCTTTTATATCTCGTTTGCAGCACTATTACGTCACTTTTTGTTTTCTGTGTGTGGTTATCATGAATGCTTCCACTCCAGAAATTAGCACCAACCCTCGGTCATCTTGTGAACAAAGCCTGTCCCTCTTGTGTTTGTACGTTGCCATGTAGTAATGTCTCCTGGAAACCATCGAGCTCTCCAAGTGTATCTGTGTTACAAGCTTACTAGAAGAGTGACTGCTGAATAGTCCTAGTCCACATTTCCCTGGCATCGCGGTATTATTTGCCCTCCAAGGATGAGCGAGAGTAGCGTGAGTTTTGATGGCGATCGACCCATTTCACCCTCCAGCGTCTCTAGGTCTGACGCTGCCCGTGGCAGCAGGCATATCGATGTGAACAGCAACGCAGCTTTCCGTTCCCACTCTCCAAATATACCCCTAGCAAGAAATGACTCTGAGGTACGCAATTTACTTTCTTTTTTTATTTATATTTCATGTTACTACTTGTGGAAGTATGTTTATCTTACGTTCTGAGAAAAATATTGTTTTAGGGGTTTGTGTCAAATTAACTGTTTAAGGAATGATATACATTTCAAATTTTTATTATTGTAAAGACGAGATTAGCAACACACTTATAGTCATTGAATGCTTTGCTGTTGAGGACGCATTCAATAGATATTATCCTCCAGAAACATCACTCACTTAAAATATTTTTGTGTATTCCTTAGTCTGCCCTACACAGAAAACAAACTGTGTTTGCAACAAATGGAGATAACGGTGGTATATGTGTTTTGTTTCGTTTCCTATCTATCTATAAACAAATGTTTGAATGGGAAAATATTTACAGTTAAAGAGATGGCAGGTCGCTGATATGTGTATAAAACCTTTTTGTTTTGACTTTAAGTTTTTTTCTATATGCTGCTGTAATCAGGTAGCTATTTCTAGAAAATATTCTTTTTCATACATTTACTGCTCTATTACATTCTTCGCGCAAACGTTAACGCGTGCGCAAAAATGCATTAACGTGAGAGGCAAAACCCTTTGCGCAGAACGTCTTATTACAATGTACGCGCAAACAATGCGCGTTAACGTCTAACGCGGGTGAACTTGCGCGAACCCTTTGTGAGCGTAATGTACTTTGCGCGTCCTATACTTAACACTGTGAGCGCAAATGTGTTTGTGCACTGCTACGCGGATGGTGTTACAATCTAAGTGCAAAATTTAACGGACAACATTTGCGCGCATAATTTTAACATCTTTTAAAAGCTGGTGTTAATGGCAAATCTGAACGTCCTGGCCGAACCCAAATACACCAGCCCAAAAAAAAATACGGCAAAGTATAGTTACACATTCTATGCATACCCAAACAATAAGTACCGGCTGGGTGGAGTAGAGGTAACATCACTGCTCTGCGTGGAGAGAGCCTGTAGAGACATGGGTTTGATTCCGGCAAGAGCACCTCTCCAGTAAGTGTCCTTGGACAAGACAACTAACGGTACATACTCGCCATCCAGAACATACTTGAAAACGAGAGAAATCTCAATGTATCTTTCCTGGTAAAATCCTTTCTCCAAACAAAAAAAATGGATTATTTGTGGGTGTTTTTATTACTGCTGCAGCATATATACTCAGATTGAATTTGGCAGGCACAAAAACTTAACGCGAGACAATTGTGGTTCTTAATTCTGATTGGCTGATTCGCGTGAAAAAACAGTCCGCACAACGATTTCTGTGTGCAGCATTAATGCGCGCGCGTTTTTGCGTCTCTTTTTTACGCGCGTTATTTTTCGACGGATGAAAGAATGTACGCGGATTATAATACCAGCGTTGATTTACACGCGTTAACGTTTAACGCTTCGTGCAAAAATTTACGCGCTGCGTGATCTTTTTTGCACAAGGAATGTAATAGAGCCCTTAGAGTATTGTAGCTCTGCCTTAAACAACCTGCACAGTATGCACACTTCGCAACATTATTATAACAACACAAAGACACTATGCTGAGACTTTACGAATATCTTCTCAACCTGTCAGGTCAGCGATCGAGTACAAAAAAATGAAATAGGAGCAAAGCTATGCTATCTTACTATATCACCCTATGATTTACAGTACTTATTATAAATCATAAGAGTGTTTTAAGGTTTGCATATCGGCTCTGTGCACCATATCATCCTTTATTCTCCACTAGATGCAGCCCTTGTACCTACAGCGGGCCCCAGTGGCGTAACTACAAGGGTCGGAGAGGTACGTGGCATTCCCCCACTGGAGGGGGGGCAAGGCAGTGGTGGTACCACTGGTAACCATTTAAGGACCAAGGGTCTTTAAAGTCAATGCATTTATGACTGAACAGTTCTGTTATTGGTCCGTAAGAGGTTAATTATGCAGCAGAGGCCTTGTTATTTTTCCTCTAGCTATCCATCATGAGTCTCACACTTCCTGGTGTCTCATTGCAGGTCTGGTGGTCTCTTGCTTGTGATCGCTCAAGTGTGATGTGTCCCTATCTGTCTCTTGGAACAAAGTAGTTCTTCTGCACACTGTTTTCATAAAATAATCACAAAAAGGTTGCTCATCTGCAAGAAGGACTCACCAAGGTTCTATAAATGTGTAACTAAACCGCAATAAATCAAGAGGGCACAACCATGAAATATTATATACCAAAAGTATTATAAAAAATATCTTTAGAGAAATACTAAAATATTTACAGGGTTATTCAAAGAGATCCAAATGGCTGCCAAAAGGTAACCGAATGCTGAAAATCAGTGTTTGGTTACCTTTCTTGGCCATTCGGCTATCCAGAGAGCAGGCAGTTCGCCAAATGTTGGCGAATTGCCTGCACATACGGTGCCTGTTCAAGGGCAGTGAAATCCCCATAGCTTCGGCTATTCAGAGAACAAAAGCCAGCAGTGAAAAGTTGCCGAATTGCCCTGCCATTCGGTGGCTTCATGCAACAGATTTATTTTGGCGAATCCCATAGGCTTCAATGTTAAAAATATTCCCATTTTAATTCAATATCTAATAAACCGTTGATTATAATATTCTGCAGTAAAAAGTCTCTTTATTTATAGATTTTTTGGGATATTTTAAGCCTTTTTTCGGGAATTTTTTGCCAAACTTTTTATTCTGATTTTATTTTTTTATTTATTTTTAAAATCGTTTTTTCTTTTTTTAGTAACAACCCTTTTTATTATCATTCATTGGATCTTATATGTAAATTTCAGACATTTTCGTTCTGTAGTTTCTTTGCAAACAGCGTTTCACTTTTCAAACATTCAAGCAAACTGGGTTTTTTTTCACTCCATTCGTCTGCAGTGTCGGGTTTTCTGGCGGCTGCGCTGAGTGTGATCGGCTCCTGCTCGGGTTTTCCCGGCGTTTTCGGCGGGGTTAATCCAGATGTCTTTGCTGGTTTTTGGTGTGCATTCGCTGGGTTTTCGTCGGGTTTGCGGCGACTTTTCACTGCATTATGGCGGTCCCCTTTGGTGCTTGCTGAATACACCACAGGGTCGCCGAAATGGGATCGCCAAATCGTGCCAAATTGATGAGAATGGAAAGTCACCGAACGTGCGGTGACTTTTCGATTCTCTTTGAATAACCCTGATAATGTCAGTAACAAGAGTAAAGTATCACAAATGTTACATATAGTTACAGCACACAATATGCAGCATAAGGTAAGGCGGCCCCACAGGCTCAGCAAAAATAAACACAAGAAAAACCAAATAGCTGAACCATATGAAATATGCAATATTAGGGAAAACATAATGCGAAAAGCAGCCAAAACATAAAGTGGGTCAGTACAAAACCTCCTGAAAGCCAAGACAAGACACCCCAACATTTCGGCGATCTATCGCTATGGAATTTAATGCTATGGTAATATTAACATAATAGGGATACTAGACGATAGGTTATTGTATGATTAGGTTTGGAAACCAGCAATTTCATAGAAATAGCATCTCCTCAAAGCTGGTGTTAAGTGATTTTGCAGGGAAAATCACATACTCACCTCTCATCCAGTGCAGAGGGCGGTGCGATCCACCACTTCCTCTCGTCGCGAGGTGAGTAGACAGGGAATAAATAGTTCCTACTCTCCCTCCACGATTCATCAGCGACGCTGCACTATCTCGTGAGACTGAGCTCGCGCAGAACTTGCGGCCAGGACGTGTAGAGCTCCATTTTTCAGGCAACTATAAAATAGTGCCCCCGTATCACCTCCTGGAATCCATAGGACTCCATGGAGGGTTGCACTTCTGGGCCTCGAGCCATGTGCGGTCTCGCTCTTGCACGATCATTCAGCACCGCAGACTGATCCCAGTCTCACTCTGCTCGCAGCCAGAAGAAGCGGCAGATCATCACTGTTCTCGACGCAGGATGAGAGGTGAGTATTTGATATATTGGGGGCGTTTTATGGGGTGCTAAATTATTATTGTGTTTTTTTTTAGAAAGGATTTTACCAGGAAGGATACATTGAGATTTCTCTCGTTTTCAAGTATGTCCTGGGTGGCGAGTATGTACCGTTGGGTGTCTTGCCAAGGACACCTACTGGAGAGGTTGCTCGCTGGGATCGAACCCATGACTGCACAGGCTCTCTCCATGCAGAGCAGTTACATTACCTCTACTCCACCCAGCCGGTATCATTTAGCACCAGCTTTTACTAGGTGCTAAAATTTTGGCTTGCGCATCCTGACGGTAATTAGCAGTAGCACTTTGTAATACCTTACTTATTGAAATGCTAATTGGTGGTTACGCGCCCCATGTTAAGTGTAGGATGGGCAAAGTACAGTAAACTTGCAGAAGCTAGCACAATCAACGATGCGCTAACGGATTAGGTAGCGTCAGGAATGTAATTTGGGGGCATGCGTTAAACACACTTATCCTGGCGGTAATACTTACACATCCAGACATTAACGTCAGCGATAATTAAGGAATAGAGCCCTCTGTGTCCAACACCTGTGCTACAGTGGTGTATTTAGATTTTGTGCTGCCCTAGGCCTGACTAAACTCGTGCACCCCCTAATTTAAATTTGAGGCACCCCTTCCTGTCAAGGGCACACCTCTTCCTGGTTAATCCCCACCCTTCCTCTTTAAGCTCCACCTTTTCCTCTTAGAGCTCCACCTTTTCCTCTCTTTATATTAAAAGTGGATACCAAGTGCCTACTTGTATATTTTGTATACCATTTCAAATGTATCTATTGAGATAAATAAAATTATGAAATGTTTAAATTCAAGCATTTTTACAAAGAACAGCCACGCATGTCAAGTATACTGGATCGCAGCCACTCTAATTGGTTGAACAATAAAATCCACAGAAACGTGCACTGCATATGAGTGTATCACAGAGCTGCACAGCAATAAAACCCACAGAAATGGGCACTGTGTATGAGCATATCAGAACTGCACAGCAATAAAACTCACAGTAATGTGCAGTGTGTATGAGCGTATCCCAGAGCTCCAGGACAATAAAACTCACAGTAATATGCAGTGTGTATCACCGTATCCACAGCAATAAAACTCCCAGCAAAGCAATGTGCAGTGTGGATGAGTGTATCAGAATCCACAGCAATAAAACTCCCAGCAATGCAATGTGTGGTGTGTGTGTCAGCGTATCAAAATTCACAGCAATAAAACTCACAGCAATGCAATGTGCGGTGTGTATGAGTGCATCAGAACCCACTGCAATAAGACTTCCAGCAAACCGAGTGAATATGAGCACACAGCAATTATTTATTCTATATTTACCGGCCTCCGTCCGCGGTAGGGCTGTGTGCAGAGTCAGCAGGGACTGTGTACAGACTCAGCAGGAGGTCCCTCCAGGCCAAGTTAGGATCGCGGCTGTGCCTGTGCGTGGAGCCAGCTTGTCAGCAGTGGGGTGCCACTGCCAGAGGGTGCACTGTGGCTTTGATTCCCTTCCCGGTGGGTGTTCAGTCCAGAATAGAGTGAGATTCCGTGTTAACGAAAGGGCGGGCAGCTGCGTGCGTGTCACGTGGTTCAGCCAGTCAGGTGGTACTGAGACTCATTACCACCTGACCGGCCGTACCGCGTGACCTGCACGCACGCAGCCTCACCAGGAGCCAGGCAGCTCAATGACAAATTTCTATCACTGCAGTGCTGGTTAAGGAAAGGTCCACTTTAAACAGCAGTAAGCAGACAGGGCTGCTGATACCCCCCTTTACCTGCCACTTACTGTCATCTTCTCTCTCTGCACACAAATCACATCCCCCTCCCCTCTCCTAGAGCTGCTGCGGGGCAGGGGAGGAGCTATGGAGGGAGGAGAGAGGGATTTTTATTCTATTCGATTTTATTCCGTATGCAAACGCCCTGCTCCGCTGCTCGTTGTTTGAGAACACAGCTCAAAGCTGATACACAGTGACAGTGGCACCTCCTAGTACCCCTAATGAAACCCAAATAATCACTGGTATCTGGGGCGGCCCACCCTCTGCCACTCCCCTAAGTACACCACTGCTCTGTGATATGCTCACACACAAGTTTGGCGAACTGCCAGCAAGTACAGTGCTGTTTGAAGGCATTGCAAATCCCAATAGTGAAGTAATGGTTAATCTATTCAGAGAACACCAAACAGCAGAGAAATGGCTGTGAAATGCCCTGATGTACGGTGGTTTCAATCAGCAGGTTTATTCAGGCGAACCTCATAGGTTTCAATGTTAAAAATATTCCCGTTTTTATGCAATATCTAATAAACCATTTATTATTTTAATCTGCAGTAAAAGTCTTTATTGATTTTTTTTAGTACTTTTTAGTAATTTTTCAGCAAAATTTCCCCCCCTTTTTTTTAATAGCGGTTTTTCTTTTTTCTGTAACAGAACTTTTTATTATCAATCATAGGATCTTATATGTAAATTCCAGACATTTTCGTTCAGTAGTTCTTTTGAAAACAGCAGGCCACGGGTTTGCGGTGGCGGCATTCAGCGGCCGACTCCATGCACTTTGGGGACCCTGCGGTGAATGGTGAATTCACTGCAGGGTGGGGAAATTTTATTCCCCGAAGTGCAGGGAACTACAGAACACCAAAATGTTGGCGTCATTTCGGTGCTCTGTGAGTAACCCATTTAGTGGTGAGGTTTTTTGCTGCCTCCTGGAAAGTGAAAGCCTAGGCCTTGCCTACCCAGGACATACTTGAAAATTTGTGAAATCTCAATGTATCCTTCCTGGCAAAATACTTTGCAAAAGTAAAAAAAAAAAAAAATTGGTGTTATTTTTTTTTTAGGGGTGGGGCCACCAGTGCGGGCCGCCACCCGCTGGAAAGTGCCGCCCTAGGCCTAGGCCTTGTTGGCCTAGGCCAAAATACACCACTGCTGTGCTAGTCGAATATAATAAAGTGTTTTATTATATGGAAAGCAGTACACAGCATCTTGATGGTAGACAACGTGTAACCCTAAATCCCTCTTTAACAGTCACGGTGTTTTTATCTTCAGAAGCCATTTTAACCGTAAATAACACTAGCCATAAACCCCCTTACCCATTATCATGACAGCCCTCTGCCTTAATCACCCTTTTTCCTCAGCCTACCAATGCCCATCACTAAGCTTCATTTATTTTAGCACCTTAAGAACACTTAGGACTAATACTTGCCTAATCCTAACCACTTAACCTTATGCACACTATGCATGTATTGTAAAGCCTTAAACCAGGGATCTCAACTTTTGGCCCCCCAGATGTTTTTGAACTACAACTCCCATCATTCTCTAACCATCTCCTTGCATTCAATGAATTCTGGGAATTATAGGCCATCAACGTCAGAATTTAATATCGCTGTCCTAAACTCTAATCACGCTTAGCTGTGATCCTGCACATCATAACCCTAATATAAGCCCTTTTGAAACTTTGAAACCCACATAGTTTGAATTGGGACCATAGGTGTGCGCAGGGGGAGTGCCCAGGCAGACCTGAATGTTGAGTGAATAGGTCCTCTTTCACCTCCTACATTGCCATTTTTGATGTCCCATAAGTGGCTCATGATGTGTAGCATAAAAACTGACTGTATCTCTGATTACAGGCTTGTTATTTCTAATGAAAAAGGTGCATTTTGTACAAGATCGTCTAAACTCAAATTTACAATTAATGTTCCATTAGTCGCGCGTAACAGGCTGCGCACGCCAGCGACTGACACAAACTGGTATTTTCATAAGACAAAAGCATTTGAAGAACCCCTTTCCATTTTGAAATTTTATAGCTTGATTGGTAACTTAAATTCTGTGCACAAAATGCAGGTACAAGAACATTTTAAGATGTCTAGAAGACACGGGGAGTTCACAGATGATTTCAGTTTCAACAGGAATCCTGGAAGGTAAGAAAAACCAAGACCCTTGTTTAACTCGCTATATGCATCTACATAGTATTTATATACTTTCATACTTATATGTTCTGTTTTCTATGCTGTATTTTGGTTGATCAGAAGTCTCCGTAGCGCCATGTTTAGGCCCCATTCGCACTAAGCGATTTATCGTGCATTTTTTACCGCGATATCGAGCATATTTCCGCTCGTTATCTCTCTATGTAGCTTCTCCAATGCATTTCAATGGAGCTGTTCACATCTCACAGCTCAATGTCGCTCAATGTCGCCTGTAGCTCGTCGCTGTAGCTTGTCGCTGTAGCTCGTCGCTGTAGCTTGTCGCTGGTACATGACCTTTTTTTCGCGATTTGCGATTTGCATTAGTTTGTTGCGCAATATTTCTCAATGTCGCGTACATGAAACATGCGATTTTCATGTCGCTCAGTGTGAACGCGGCCTTACTGTGTAGAATCATGATGGCTGCGCGATTGTAAAGAAAGGTCAACGTAGCTTTAGAATCTGGGTGGAAGACCCTAAGGGCAGTGTGGTCAGAGCAAACAGAAAAATCCTTATAATGGCTGGGATAACATTCAGGACGTAAGGCGCAAAATCTAAAAACGTAATATGTTCCAATGTGTCTCGGACGTAACGGCTGCCTTGTACAGGAGCCATTGATCTGTGACTACCAAGAAAAGGATCTATTCCATTTCCAAATCGTTCTTCTCTTCTTGAGCTGGTATTCTGGAAGAATATCACCTCTCAGTACCCGGTGATAAGTTATTTTGCTTTTGCAAAAATCACATAACACTGTAAAATAAATATGTCTTAAAATCATTAAACGTATCTCTGGTCCCACAATGCCGAGGGAGGCCGAGGGTGGGTGATTTTATTGAAAACAAATGTTGTTTTTTGTTTTTTCTATATTATCTCATGATTGAATCAGCCATAACCAAAATAAGATAATGTATTGATGTAAAGCAGGCCAATAAAAAGACTGAAAAAACATTTCTGCAGCCGATACCATAACATAACAGAATACATGGGGCTATATTACAATCCTGATGATAAAACTGGGTCGCTAAGGAGAAAAATCTTCGCCTGCAGGTTTCTCCTTAGCGTCCCCGTTTTAGCGTGATATTATGGTGCAGGTGCTAAACCAGCAGCCTGCCCCATAGCACGGCGCTAAGCCTCAGGATGCTTGAGCCATAGGACTCCATTGAGGCTTCCGCTGTTGGCATGACCTGCAGGATCTCGCCTCGCTAGATCTGGCAGGTTGGCGTAGTGATTTGCAGAGGGAGACTGGGGGACTCTTTTCCCTCAGTCTCTAACTACTCCCGGCGGCAGGAAGAGGCGGATGGAGCCACCATACGTGCCGAGGGATGGGAGGTGAGTATGTGATTTTTGGGGGAGGGGGGGCTCCAGCTGGTGCTAACTGATTCCGCAGAAGGGTAACTTTTGAGTTAACTGCAACTTTGTGTAATTAGCGTTAGGACTTTGTAATCATAATGCTAATTAACACTTTGCGCTCCCCATGTTAAGCATAGGGAGCGCAAAGTACAGTAAGCTCACGCTGAAAAGCGCAAGATCCAAATTGCTAATGGTGTTTTTAACCCATTAGCTTTCGGATGGCAATATGGTGCGCCCACGGTAGGGCAGCCAGAGCTAACGTTAACGCTCACACAGGTGAGCGCTAACGTTAGCGTTATCAATGTAATAGGGCCTATTGTGTGTATCTTTTTAATATTTTGGTATACTGTGTTTCTCTGTTTTTTGCACTTCATTTATGCTAATGATGACAGTTTCAGTGTTAGTTTCTACTGTTTCCTGAAGAACCCTTTCAGCATTTAATATAAAGTCAGGTCCAGAAATATTGGGACATTGACACAATTCTACCATCTTTGGCTCTATACACCACCACAATGGAGTTGGAATGAAACAAACACAATGTGCTTTAACTGCAAACTGTCAACTTTAATGTGAGGGTATGTACATCCAACTCAGGTGAACGGTGTAGGACTTACAGCAGTTTGCAGATGTGCCTCCCACTTGTTAAGGGACCAAAGGTAATGGGACAGAATAATAATCATAAATCAAACTTTCCCTTCTTAATACTTGGTTGTAAATCCTTTGCAGTCAATCACAACCTGAAGTCTGGAACGCATAGACATCACCAGACGCTGGGTTTCATCCCTGGTGATGCTCTGCCAGGCCTCTACTGCAACTGTCTTCAGTTCCTGCTTGTTCTTGGGGCATTTTCCCTTCAGTTTTGTCTTCAGCAAGTGAAATGCATGCTCAATGGTATTCAGGTCAGGTGGTTGACTTGGCCATTGCATAACATTCCACTTCTGTCCCTTCAAAATCTCTTTGGTTGCTTTTGCAGTATGCTTTGGGTCATTGTCCATCTGCACTGTGAAGCGTCGTCCAATGAGTTCTGCAGCATTTGGCTGAATGTGAACAGATAATATTGCCCGAAACACTTCAGAATTCATCCTGCTGCTTTTGTCAGCAGTCACATCATCAATAAATACAAGAGAACCAGTTCCATTGGCAGCCATACATGCCCACACCATGACACTACCACCACCATGCTTCACTGATGAGGTGGTATGCTTAGGATCATGAGCAGTTCCTTTCCTTCTCCATACTCTTCTCTTCCCATCACTCTGGTACAAGTTGATCTTGTCTCATCTGTCCATAGGATCCTGTTCCAGAACTGTGAAGGCTTTGTTAGGTGTCGTTTGGCAAACTCTAATCTGGCCTTCCTGTTTTTGAGGCTCACCAATAGTTTACATCTTGTGGTGAACCCTCTGTATTCACTCTGGTGAAGTCTTCTCTTGATTGTTGACTTTGACACACATACACCTACCTCCTGGAGAGTGTTCTTGATCTGGCCAACTGTTGTGAAGGTGTTTTCTTCACCAGGGAAAGAATTCTTTGGCATCCACCACAGTTGTTTATTTCCCGTGGTCTTTTGGTGTTGCTGAACTCACCGGTGCGTTCCTTCTTTTTGAGAATGTTCCAAACAGTTGTTTTGGCCACACCTAATGTTCTTGCTATCTCTCTGATGGGTTTGTTTTGTTTCTTCAGCCTAATGATGGCTTGCTTCACTGATAGTGACAGCTCTTTGTATCTCATCTTGACAGTTGACAGCAACAGATTCCAAATGCAAATAGCACACTTGAAATGAACTCTGGGCCTTTTATCCGCACATTGTAATTGGGGTAATGAGGGAATATCACACATTGATTGGCCATGGAACAGCTGAGAGGCACATCTGCAAACTGCTGTAAGTCCTACACCGTTCACCTGAGTTGGATGTACATACCCACAAATTAAAGCTGACAGTCTGCAGTTAAAGCACTTTGTGTTTGTTTCATTCCAACTCCATTGTGGCGGTGTATAGAGCCAAAGATGTTAGAATTGTGTCGATGTCCCAATAGTTCTGGACCTGACTGTATTTCCTACTATCTTATAAAATAGTATAATCATAGCGTTTACATTCTAGATGCTTTCCTGCAGAAATGAGCACTTTCCTTGACAAATGTTTATAGTCACCAAACTCCATTAGACAGTGAGTGGAATATTCATAGGTTAACTAGCCTTGGTTTGTGGCATACTGGAGATGCTGATTATCATGGTAACACTGCTTGAATCAGGAGGTATTTTGTTAACTTACCGGTTGTAATTATCAGAGAAGTTGCAGGGATGTTTTATTTTCTGCCGAAATCTTACATTTGCAGGTCTGTTCAATAAAAGGTGAAACTCAAGAGAATTGGCAGGAGAAGTGAAAAATTCAGGTCAAAATAGCCAAACCAGAAAAATTCTCCCATTTATCTCACTTTCCCAATCGGCTATTTGGCCTACATTGCTCTCTTCTCCTGCCAGTTATCCTTAGTTTCACCTTTTATTGAATAGACCTGTTAATGTTATTGGGACATATTACGTTATATTATGTTTTTTTTACATATTGCATTATATCCGTTGAGCTGCAGTTCTCATTTTATACTGGAAACCCAACATCTGATACAAAAGGCTTTGTTTTTGTTTCTTCTAGACATAAGAACAGAACAGAGTTATTGAAGGTGAGTAAATGATGTCACATTGACCTCCCTTAGACACCTCTTTTTTCTATTCTCAATTTAGGAAATGGTTTAAGTCAGAGAACAGCAACCTTGGCCCTCCAGATGGTTTAGAGCTACATTTCCATTGATGCTCAACTACTCTTTAGGTGGAGACTTATGGGAAATGGAGGGCCTGGCTGGCTTGCACTTGGTTTATGGTGTATGTGTCGCATGACATACTAGGTAAAGCGTAATCCAATATTCCCTCCAAACCTGACCAGCCTCTGTTCTATGCAGACCTACTTCACGAGCTACATTTAAAGCAGCATGTGTTGTAATGATTAAAAAACTCTGTGTATAGATGGATATTACAACAGACTAGCTATCAAAGAATCGATTGATAATCCTCAATATAATGGGTGTAACCCTAATACATCCTTATCAAAAAGGTGAGGATCTCCTCATGTGTTGTAATGATACTCCATTAAAACAGCACCATGGACACAAACCTGCGCGTTGTGGGAGGATCACATTGCTGTTGTCTAAGGGCACTGGGATGCGAGTCTGTTTTTTTTTGTAGGGTCCCGCTCGTTCACATCCCAGATAACTGACGATCCCTACTTGCTACGCCTGAAGGCTCCCCCCTTCCCCTGTTATATAAAACATTGTTTTTTGATGTGTAAAATACGTAATTTGCGTTCGTACTTGTCTGCACTATACCTCTTACACGTGCTATGCTCTACTGTCTCTTTTGTTGCATAAAAAGGAAAATAAAGAATTAAACAAAAAAACAGCACCATGCAGACACCATGACATTTTAATGTGGTTACATAATAGTTTTATGTTTAAAGTTAATATTTCAAATGTAGATCATGTATGTAGTAAGTAGATAAAAACAATAGGGGTTATTCAGAGAGAGACGATCTGGCCCTGAAATGGCACCGAACAGTGAATGTCCCCGTATTGTGACATTTTGTGGCCATTCGGCTATTCAGAGAGCAGGCAGTTCACCCAATTTTGGCGAACTGCCAGCAAGTACAATGCCTGTTCGAAGTCAGTGAAATCCCCCATAGAGAAGCAATGGTTCATCTATTCAGAGAACATCAAACAGCAGTGAAAAGTTGCCAAAGTGCCCTGCTGTTCGGTGGTTTCATTCGGCAGGTTTAGGCTAATGTCAGATGAACGCAGTCTGAGCGCACTGTGCATCCGTGCACATCGGACGGACGTACTGACGGAAGATACGGTAGACACCTGACCACGCGATCCGTTTTTCTTGACGGACGTAGAAAAAAAAGGGAATTATGGGATACTGAAAGGGAAATATGAAAAATTATGCAAATTGGAAAATGATACGAAAAGCCATTTTGTGTGTCAAGGTGCTGGACGTAACAAATGCGCTGCATCTGACTTCGTGTCATCACACACACAGAACGCTATGCGGACGTGGCGCACTCTGTGCGCCCGTCCTAGAGCTGTTACGTTCTTGCCTAAATTGCGTCCGTTTGCCATCTGCGTGGTGTGTGCGCACTTCGGTGCGCACGTACTTCATGTGTGGGTCTCTATTGATCATGATTCTATGCTACGATGGACGTTAAACTGTGCGGCAACACGGACGTGATCACTGCGTTCGTCTGACGCGGACCTTATTCAGGCGAACCCCATAGGCTTCAATGTTAAAAATATTCCCGTTTTATGCAATAGCTAATAAACCTTTTATTATTTTAATCTGCAGCAAAAAGGCTCTTTATTTATTGATTTTTTTTTAGGATCCTTTAGCCATTTTTTGGGGATTTTTTCGGGAATTTTTCTTTCAGATTTTTTTTTTAAAGCGGTTTTTCTTTTTTCTGTAACAGACCTTTTTATTAACATTCATAAGACCTTATATGTAAATTCCAGGAATTTTCGTTCAATAGTTTTTTTTAGCAAATAGCGTTTTAATTTTGACACTTTCAATCATATTATTTTTTATTTTTTCCCCATTTCGTCAGCTTGTTGGCTTTTTCTGGCGGCTGTTCTGCACTGTGATCGGCAGCTCATCTGCTTTTAATGACGTGTTCGGCATGTTTTTTGCGGCGGTTCCGGTGGGTTTTCAATGGTATTTCAGCAGGTTTGCATCTGGTTTTCCCCGCACTCTGGGGACCCTGTGGTGAATGCTGAATTCATTGCAGAGTGGGGAACTTTGATTCTTCGAAATGCAGGGAACGAGGGTGCACCGATGTTGAATAACCCCCAATGTTTCCTGAGTGAAGGTTTCTAGGTTACATACAGTATTCCCACTGAAAATATAGGGCAGGGCAGGATTTACTCTTACCCATCTTATCCATTTCACGGTTGCAACAAAAAATGTCGATCTTCGTGATCCCTCATTCTGTGTTCTTGATTGAGTCATTTTTGCTTTACATACCCTTTGACCTCTGTATGTTTATATAATCTGCAAAGGTACATAGCTATGTCTTGTGGTGACTGTAACTGGTAACAATACTGCTTGCGCAAGGGTTTTGTTTGTGGTTTGGTATCCATCAACTGATCGTTTCCTTTACACATCCTTATCGTGGGTTCTTTAACATATCATTTTGCCTGGTTGCCATAACTGAAGTCCTGATATCCTGAAACACAAATATAGGCTGACATGAAATGTTCATAATTAATTTATTAATGTTATCCTTTATTTATCAATTCTAACACATCCTGCAGTGCAGTACATAGGTTTAAATCAGGGGCGGGAAACCTTTTTTCTGCCATGGGCCATTTGGAGATTTATAAGATCATTAGAGGGTCATGCAAAATGAACAACTTAGAATTTAGCCAGCCACGTTTAGGAAGAAGTTTAATTAACTCACCCCTAATGTGATGGCTGGAACAGCTTCTCTTTGGTGAGGTGCATGATGTTAGCTGGTACAGATACACACTGCACATTACTGTAGAGCTCTATGATACCCTCAAACACACCGCACATTACTGTGGAGCTCTGTGATACCCTCAAACACACCACACATCACTGTGGAGCTCTGTAATACCGTCATAACCACACTGTACGTTACTGTGGAGCTTGTGATACCCTCATACACACTGCACATTACTGTGGAACTTGCGTTACCCTCATACACACCGCACATTACTGTGGAGCTTGTGATATCCTCCTCATACACATCCCACATTACTGTGGAGTTCTGTGATACCCTCATACACACCGCACATTACTGTGGAGCTTGTGATACCCTCACACACACCGCACATTACTGTGGAGCTCTGTGATACCCTCATACACACCGCGCATTACTGTGGAGCGCTGTGACACCCTCACATACTCCGCGCCTTACTGTGGAGCTCTGTGATACTCTCACACACACCGCACATTACTGTAGAGCTCTGGGATACCCTCATACACACTGCGCATTACTGTGGAGTGCTGTGATACCCTCATACACACTGCACATTACTGTGGAGCACTGTGATGCCCTCACACACACACCACACATTACTGTGGAGCACTGTGAAACCCTCAGACACACACTGCATATTACTGTGAGTTTTATTGCTGTGTGGAGCTCTGTGATACGTTTAGAAGGGGAACAAATCCTGTTTTTTTAAAATTGTGCTTTTTATTTATTTGTCCCCTCCCCTTGAAAGAAAAATACTTTATTTAGCCACCTATAAAAACAAAGATATATTTATTTGCCCCCACCCCCAGAATAAGATTTAAAAAAATCATTAATTTGCCTTCCAGTTGGGGGCAAATTAATTATTTTTTAAAATTTTATTAGGGGGCAAATCTAAAATACAGATAAAATATAGGCCAGTTAAGATGGTTGATAACGTCACAATTTAACTTTTAATTATACAAATGATGTAGGGTGTTCACCTGATCTTCTATCAGGGTTATTCAGAGAGCGTGAAAAGCAGGAGAGTAGCTGGAGAATGAAAAATTCTAGGTCAAAATAGCCAAACCAGAAAAATTCTCCCTTTCATCTCACTTTCCAAATCAGCTATTTTGACCTAGAATTTTTCATTCTCCAGTCATTCTCCTGCTTTTCACGCTCTCTGAATAACCCTGTATGTAAATCCTCTTTGGAACTGCCTCTAAATAATAATTAATTTCAACTGCTTCTACACCTTTTTGAAGAGGACCCTCTCATTCCAGGATAGTTTTAATGAATCTCATCTACTGAATACTTTATATATTCACTTTCTTTTGTCATAATTTAGTTGTTTGTTAATCATGCTGTATGTTTTAACCATGGTGTCAGTGTCTTATCACATATATATATTCTTTTATTACTTCACCAGAGTACCTATGACCCTCTGCTTCTGGATATCCCCGTTACTCGTGAGCAGCTAAATCACTATCGAACAATTGCTGAAAATGCCCACAGTGAGCTGGCTGCTTTGCATGTAAAACACGAGAGCGCACAATCAGAGGTGAGTATGTACTATATAGTGATATATTGTACATTGACAGAATACAGAGAAAGCTCACCAGTACACAAGTCTCTTTAGTTATTGTTGTTGGAATCCTTTGTTTGACCAAAATATTTACAAAAAAACTGAATATTATGATGCATGTAGGACAAAACATATTTTAAGTCCCTAACTTGGAAGATCTCCAAAGGCAAATCCATTCCACTGTGAATTGTTTTCATTGTGCGTGTAAAGCCATATAAACAAAGAGATCAAAGAATATTACATACAGACTTCCCTGAGTTTAGTAGCTTGTGTTGTGAGTTAATTCTCAATACAGGTTACTTGGCACATTTCTTTGTATACCTATGTAATAAAAAATGTAATTCTTTCTCTGAGTGTAACACTGATCCCTCAAGGTAATGCCCTGCTTGAAAAGTCTGAATATCACAGGGCTACATATCTCTTCGATTGATTAAAGTGATTAGGCTGGGTTCACACCTCAGCGTTTTCCAAATGTGCGTGATCGCGTTTTTTTTTACACGCGTATCGCTCAGCGCGTTCGCGGCTTTGTATATGGCCACGAACGCGCTGCTATACGCCCCGAAGAAGCTCCCGTACTTCTTTGGCCGTCGGACGTTTTACAGCGCTGTAAAACGTCCAGGTGTGAGTCAGCCCCATAGGAAATCATGGGATTTCCGGGGTTGAGAGTTTTACAGTGCTCAGGAAAGTGCTGTAAAATGCTGAGGTGTGAACGGGGCCTTAAGGAATGTAAAAGTTTGCATTGAGGTGTTTTTCAACATGTCTTGCATTAAGGACTGACTGTATATCAGAAGTGCATAGTCTCACAGGGGTCAAGTCGTAAAAAAATAAGTGTGGGAACTCAGCAAGATTCCTGTACCCCAATTACCAATTATCATCTCGCACTTAACACAAATGCAAACTAAAATCTGATATATCTGATATTAGCAAACATATATGATAAATCTATTTGTAGTGACTCAACAGGGAAACATACAACCGAGCACAAGCTTCATAGTGTACGGGACCAATGGGAACTCAGTTCCCTTTGCAAAAATAGTGGAGGAACAGCATTCTCATGCATTCCCCACTCCATTAGACCCCTGGTGTTAACACTCCAGATGTTTTGGACCTACATCTCCCATGATACTTAGCCACTCATTAGGTTGACCAAAGGTTTGTGGGAAATGGAGTTCCAAAACATCTGGAGGTCCAAGGTTGAGCACACCTGCCTTGAACAACCTTGAACAAAGACTGGAAGACACCCATGCATTGCATAAGCTTTTCAAACCTTACTGAAGTATGACAAGTCATCCTCTGCAGCTAAAAACTCCCCAAGTGAAACCCGGAATATATTGTCCACTTATAGTGACATGTACTAACCCCAAACCAGAGGTGTAGCCAATGAATTATTCATGTGTTTACCCTTGTAATAATATTCAAATATTTCTTGCATTCAAAGTTGCTAGATCTCCGGTCCAAGCTTTCAGCCAAAGAGGTTGCCCTCCAAGAGCATAAGACAGAAGCCGAAAATTACAAGGAAAACAATGCGAGGCAGTCCTCCATGATTGCTTCCTTACGAGCCAGAATGCAGGAAACAGAGGAAGAATCGGGTTTGCTCGCCAGTTCAAAGACTAGAGCGGATTTGGCCATGCAGGCGGTTCTTCAGGAGAATCGTGAGCTGAAGGAAAAAATTAAGGAGTTTCAGTCCAGATTAAAGTAAGAGACACGCGCTCTGTGTTGTTTTTTCTTCGCCATTTTCAAATAAAAAGGTTTTCCTGTGTACAGAGTTTGACCAGAGAATATACAGATGATATATGAAGACGTGAAACCAGGAAATACTATTAAAAATAATAACAAACATTATTTGATGACATCATTCTTAGAATATATTTAAATTACTTATTACTCGTAATTCACAGGAAAACACGTTCATATGGAGATGGACGTACATAGTCAAATTGCATAGTAGAACATTAATCCAAACCCCAACATTACTTCTATTAAAGCAGATCTTTTTACATATGAAATGGGATGTGCAGTGAGGTCAAGGCTGGAGAGGCCCTAGCTGTGAGTTGGGCAGTTGGAGCAGGGCGGTTGCAATGATTTTTGGGTGCACAGGTGCAGAGTGATCCCCCCAATCCATTTAATTTTATGCGCCCCCACCCACCATTTCATTTTACAACGAGCAGGATTTGGGTTTTTTGACAGGTGCATCACCTGATTGCACACCAATGGTATGCAAGTATGGACACCTTGATGAGCGCCAATGTTTCAGTGCAATGCCTATCTCATAGTCATATACAGTGAAGAAAAAGTATGTGAACCCTTTGGCATTACATGGAGTTTTGCATGAATTAGTCATAAAATGTGCTTTGATCTTCATCTAAGTCACAACGATTTGAAAAACACAGTCTGCTTAAAATAATGCAACACAAACATTATATGTTTTCATGTTTTTATTGAACAGAACATGTAAACATTCACAGTGCAGGGTGGAAAAAGTATGTGAACCTTTGGACTTAATAACTGGTTGACCCTCCTTTGGCAGCAATAACCTCAACCAAACGTTTCCTGTAGTTGCAGATCAGACCTGCACTAGACATGTGCATTCGTTTTAGTACTAAAACGATTTAGTCCGAATTCTGGGATAATTTAGTTTTCGTATGACTCAAGAGATACGAAACTGCTCAGTACAAAAAACGAAAGAAACTAAAATAAAATGCACTACATTTTAGTTTCAGTCCTTTTTGTGATATTACATGGATTGAAGGAGACCAGCAATGAAGAGCGCAACATCGCAAAGCTACAGAAAAGGTTTGTATGCGTAATCCTTCCCGACCCCCTACCCGAAAATCTTACAGTTATAGAGCTCCAGAATACTCACTCGCAGCACAGACAGCCAGCACAGGAGAGGAAACCTTTACTTAACCATTGCATGTCTATGAGGCAGACAAGATGATAAATGCAGCTGGCGAAGGAAAACATTCAAATAAATCACACTGAAATCTAATGACAGAGGAGAGCTGGATAGTAAAAACCCCTTTATAACAAGCAGCGATGGGAGAAGGGAGGGACTTTATAAAACGTGTGTTATCTCCCCTCCCGCTCTGCATAATAGGGGCTTAGGTCTGATACATTTTATATTATCCAGGAGCACTATCCCCCTTTCCTCATCTATAATACACATTTTATATAAAGTCCCTCTCCTCTCCCAGTGCTGCTTGTTATAAAGTTTTTTTTATGTCTGATACATTTAGTATCCAGCTCTCACAGTTACTCTGTCATTATGAGCCTTCAGTGTGATTTATTTGAATGTTTTCCCTGGATTTAAAGTGCTTTATTTTATTATAAAAATAAATTTGCACCACTCATCTCTTCTCTGAGCTTTCAGACCGATTTACGTTAATATTTTCCCTCTCCCCTGCTTTTATACTCCTGGCTCTCTCCCACAGAGATACAAAGTTTAAGTAAAGGTTCTCTCTCCTGTGCTGGATAAGCATTGCATTCCGAAGTTCTGCACCCTCCACATGCCAATGCAGTAGGATGTTCTATACAGAGAGGGGCATTAATCAATGCAGGAGGATGTTCTATACATTATACAGAGAGGGGTATTAATGTAGGAGGATGTTGTATACATTATACAGAGAATGGTATAAATTGAGGAGGATGTTCTATACAGAGAGGGACCACTACAATAGTAATTGTATCCACTGGTTTTCGGATGAATGAAATTAGTTTTCATACTAAAGAACTGAAAACGAATTTCTTTAGCAACTAAATAAATTGCATTTTAGGACTAATCCATTAGTTCAAAATGAAATTTTGTGCTGTGCACATGTCTAACCTGCACAACGATCTGGAGTAATTTTGGACCACTCCTCTTCACAAAACTGTTTCAGTGTAGCAATATTCTTGGGATGTCTGGTGTGAATCGCTCGCTTATGGTCATGCCACAGCATTTCAATTGGGTTGAGGTCAGGACTCTGACTGGGCCACTCCAGAAGGCGTATTTTGTTTTGTTGAAGCCATTCTTTTGTTGAATTACTTGTATGCTTTGGGTCATTGTCCTGTTGCATCACCCATCCTCTGCAGAGCTTCAGTTGTAGGACAGATGGTCTTACGTTTTCCTGCAAAATGTCTTGATAAACTCTGGAATTCATTTTTCCATCAATGACAACAATCCGTCCAGGCCCTGAGGCAGCAAAGTAGCCCCAAACCATGATGCTCTGTCCGCCATGTTTTACAGTGGGGATGAGGATTTGTTGTTGGTGTGCTGTGCCTTTTTTTCTCCACACATAGTGTTGTGTCTTTTTTCCAAACAACTAAATTTTGGTTTCATCTGTCCACAGAATATTTTGCCAGTAGTGCTGTGGAACATCCAGGTGCTCTTTTGCAAACTTCAAACGTGCTGCAATATTCTTGTTGGACAGCAATGGCTTCCTCCATGGTGTCCTCCCATGTACTCAATTCCTGTTTAATGTTTTCCTTATTGTAGATGTGTCAACAAAAATGTTAGCATGTGCCAGAGATTTCTGTAAGTCTTTAGCTGACACTCTAGGATTCTTCTTTACCTCATTAAGCATTCTGCGCTGTGCTCTTGCAGTCATCTTTACAGGACGACCACTCCTAGGGAGAGTAGCAACAGTGCTGAACTTTCTCCATTTGTAGACAGTCTGTCTTACCGTGGACACATGAACATACTTTTGTAACCCTTTCCAGCTTCATGCAAGCCAGCAATTCTTGATCGTAGGTCTTCTGAGAGCTCGTTTCTGCGAGGCATGGTTCACATCAGGCAGTGCTTCTTGAAACCAGTAAACCCAAAACTGGTGTGTGTTTTTAAAGGGCAGGACAGCTTTCAGCAACACATCCAATAATATCACACTGATTGGACTCAAGGTTGGCTCACTCCTGGCTCCAATTAGCTCTTGGAGAAGTCATTAGGCTAGGGGTTCACATACTTTTTCCACCCTGCACTGTAAATGTTTACATGTTATGTTCAATAAGCACATGAAAACATATGTTTGTTGTATTATTTTAAGCAGAATGTGTTTTTCAAATTGTTGTGACTTAGATGACGATCAGATCACATTTTATGACCTATTCATGCAAAACTCCACGTAATCCCAAAAGGGTTCACACACTTTTTCTTGCAACTGTAGATAGAAAATACATTATTTTCTCCTTGACGTATTCTTAAAATTGTGATGTAGCTTTTCAATAACACCTTTCTGAATGGTTTTTTTTGGTATTTTTTTTATCTAGTACTTATCTTACGCAGTGGGAAGATAGCAAGACTCAAGCGTCTCGGTATAGTAGAAATCACGGACATCTTTTGTCTCAGCTCTCTTCCTGCTTGGATGTTGACATTACAGGAAAAGATGACCAAGAGGAAATGATTATTTCAAAGGTAAATACAAAGCTCTGCAGCAGTTCTTTGGTCCTTTACAACACAATATAATACACATTAATACTACCAAGTAAGATTCTTTCTGTCTCTCTCTATAATGAAAACTATGCAAAACTTGCTGGAATTTCCCTCCAAATGGCTACCCTTCGGCTGAAAATTTTCTTTCTCTCTGTTCATAAATTGCAACTTAATTATTCGTGACTGAACAATCGCTTTGATTATTCTGTTACGATGCTATTTGGAAGAGTACCTAAACTACACAAATTGCAAACGCCCCATCTATGTGTGGGGACAAAGTCAAATGGCACACTAGCCACAGTCAGTTCTCTCAAATATCTAGGTATGTGATTAGACCCAAATCTATCCTCTGGCCCCCACATCGAAAAAACTCTCATCTAAACTTTACCCCAAACTAGGTGCCCTGTACAGAAACAAATCCTGCCTGAGCCCCGCGGTAAGAGAGCAGATTGTACAACAAATGCTTATGCTGGCTATTGAATACGGAGATGTAGTCAGTGGCGTAGCGTGGGGGGGGGCTGGGGGGGCCGTGGCCCCGGGCGCAGTTTTGTTAGGGGCGCATTCGCGCCCCTAAAACTGGCCTGGGGGTTGAGGGACCCAGATGCCGGGCAGGCGGTCTTGAACAGTTCGTCCTGTGAAGTGGATGCGGCTGTGTGCGTGCGCAGCCGGTCACGTGGTCCGGCTAATCAGGTGGTACTGAGTCTCTGTACCACCTGACTGGCCGGACCGCGTGACCGGCTGCGCACGCACACAGCCGCATCCACTTCACAGGACGGACTGTTCAAGACCGGGCAGGCGCTCCCGCGCTGCCCGGCATCTGGGTCCCTCAACCCCCTGCCGGAGCTGGGGCAACAATCCAGGTGAGAGCTGGGGGCAAATCCATGACCTGGGGGCAAATCCATGTGTGACCTGGGGGCAAATCCATGACCTGGGGGCAAATCCATGTGTGAGCTGGGGGCAAATCCATGAGCTGGGGGCAATTCCATGAGCTGGGGGCAAATCCATGAGCTGGGGCAAATCCATGAGTGAGCTGGGGCAAATCCATGAGTGAGCTGGGGGCAAATTCATGAGTGAGCTGGGGGCAAATCCATGAGTGAGCTGGGGCAAATCCATGAGTGAGCTGGGGGCAAATCCATGAGTGAGCTGGGGCAAATCCATGAGCTGGGGGCAAATCCATGAGCTGGGGGCAAATCCATGAGCTGGGGCAAATCCATGAGTGAGCTGGGGGCAAATCCATGAGTGAGCTGGGGGCAAATCCATGAGTGAGCTGGGGCAAATCCATGAGCTGGGGGCAAATCCATGAGCTGGGGCAAATCCATGAGTGAGCTGGGGCAAATCCATGAGTGAGCTGGGGGCAAATCCATGAGTGAGCTGGGGCAAATCCATGAGTGAGCTGGGGCAAATCCATGAGCTGGGGGCAAATCCATGAGCTGGGGCAAATCCATGAGTGAGCTGGGGCAAATCCATGAGTGAGCTGGGGGCAAATCCATGAGTGAGCTGGGGCAAATCCATGAGTGAGCTGGGGCAAATCCATGAGCTGGGGGCAAATCCATGAGCTGGGGCAAATCCATGAGTGAGCTGGGGGCAAATCCATGAGTGAGCTGGGGCAAATCCATGAGCTGGGGGCAAATCCATGAGCTGGGGGCAAATCCATGAGTGAGCTGG
This sequence comes from Leptobrachium leishanense, assembly GCA_009667805.1. Lineage (NCBI taxonomy): Eukaryota > Metazoa > Chordata > Amphibia > Anura > Megophryidae > Leptobrachium > Leptobrachium leishanense. The sequence continues at coordinate 301,330,556 of CM019066.1, read as the reverse complement.
GGGCAAATCCATGAGTGAGCTGGGGGCAAATCCATGAGTGAGCTGGGGCAAATCCATGAGCTGGGGGCAAATCCATGAGCTGGGGCAAATCCATGAGTGAGCTGGGGCAAATCCATGAGTGAGCTGGGGCAAATCCATGAGCTGGGGCAAATCCATGAGTGAGCTGGGGCAAATCCATGAGCTGGGGGCAAATCCATGAGCTGGGGCAAATCCATGAGCTGGGGCAAATCCATGAGTGAGCTGGGGCAAATCCATGAGTGAGCTGGGGCAAATCCATGAGTGAGCTGGGGGCAAATCCATGAGTGAGCTGGGGGCAAATCCATGAGTGAGCTGGGGCAAATCCATGAGTGAGCTGGGGCAAATCCATGAGCTGGGGCATGTCCATGAGCTGGGGCAAATCCATGTGTAAGCTGGGGCAAATCCATGTGTAAGCTGGGGCAAATCCATGAGCTGGGGGCAAATCCATGAGCTGGGGCAAATCCATGATCTGGGGGCAAATCCATGAGCTGGGGCAATATCCATGTGTGAGCTGGGGCAAATCCATGAGCTGGGGCAAATCCATGTGTGAGCTGGGGCAAATCCATGAGCTGGGGCAATATCCATGTGTGAGCTGGGGCAAATTCATGAGCTGGGGCAATATCCATGTGTGAGCTGGGGCAAATTCATGAGTTGGGGCAATATCCATGTGTGAGCTGGGGCAAATTCATGAGCTGGGGCAATATCCATGTGTGAGCTGGGGCAATATCCATGTGTGAGCTGGGGCAATATCGATAACGTGTCCACAGGTTGGGGGGGCGCACAATTTTTGGCTGGCCCCGGGCGCTAACAACCCACGCTACGCCACTGGATGTAGTGTATGCAGCTGCCCCGCAAACGTGCCTCCAGAAACTTACTACATTGTATAACTCATTCTGTCACTTTGTGTTGCAATGTAACTACATGACCCACCATTGTGACATGTTAAAAGAACTAAACTGGCCGTCCCTGGAATCTAGACGCACCCTTTACCTTTCCAACCTGGCGTTTAAGAGCTTTTCTGGGAAGCTGCCACCCTACCTGAATAGACTGCTTCCCCTAGCAGTTCCCTCCTCCTATAACCTCAGATCCAGGACCTGCACCTTACTTGCAATACCACAATACAAAAAGAAAGTGTCTCGATACTCATTTTCCTACAGAGCACCGCAGTTATGGAATAACCTCCCAGACGCCGTCATATCTTCCCCCAGTCTTAAGTCACTCAAGAGCTTCCTATTAACATACCTCAATACAAAATGCACCTGTAAACATGTAACATAATGACTTTAACACAGAAAATAAATATGTAGGAAATAATCTGTATATTTGTGTTGTTTTTAATATCTTGCATTTTATTACTTTGTATTTCTGTAACAATTCAATGTTCTTGAACCCAGGACATACTTGAAAACGAGAGAAATCTCAATGTATCCTTCCTGGTAAAATACTTTATAAATAAATAAATATATTGAGACTGCACTCGGCAGGTTAACCTTTTGCTTTTGAAAGCGCCTCTAATTGAGTTTCACTATATACATACTGTACATATAGAGGGTTACAGAAAAAAACGTTAAATCCAGGAAAAACATCTTTTAGAATGTATTTCACCATGGAAATCAGTTCTAAAATTCCAGTACATTACATATGTGTTGGACAGCTTTTTATGTGTTTAGCACCACACAACATGTAACCACCACCAAAAATCCTCAATCGCTAGTCCCAGAAAAGAGTGCAGCACAAATGAATGCTCTTTGAGGTTTTTAGTGTCTCTCCTGCTCTACAGTCCATTGACATGAACTCCAATCATCATAGAAAGAAAAATAATAACATTTATGGTGCTGTGTGTCATAAGTAGATAATATAATATCACAATGCGTACAGTATTCCACAAATATAGAGCCACAGCACATCATATGTAATTTAATATGAAAAAGTTATATATTTTGAGAAGTCAAACACATTTTGATCAAAAAATCAGTAATGATAATTATTATTATGTTCCTAAAAACAAACCAATACTTTAGGGGTTATTCAGATAGAGCCAATCTGGCCCCAAAATGGCACCAAACAGGGAATTTCCCCATACGGTGAAATTTCGGGGCCATTCAGCTATTCAGAGAGCAGGCAGTTCGCCAAATTTTGACGAACTGCCAGCAAGTACTGTGCCTGTTTGAAGGCAGAGAAATCCCCCATAGAGAAGCAATGGTTAATCTATTCAGAGACACCGAACAGCAGTCAAAAGTTGCCAAATTGCCCTGTTGTTAGGTGTTTTCATTCGGCAGGTTTATTCTCTTTATTGATCTTTCTTTAGGATCTTTTACGCATTTTTCATGATTTTTTTCGTCAATTTTTTTTCCCTTTTATTTTTAAAGCGGATTTTTTTCTGTAACAGACCTTTTTATTATCATTCAGAGGATCTAGTACCGGCTGGGTGGAGTAGAGGTAACATCAGTGCTCTGTATGGAGAGAGCCTGTGGAGTCACGGGTTCAATCCCAGCGAGCAATGTCTCCAGTAAGTGTCCTTGGGCAAGACACCCAATGGTACACACTCGCCACCCAGGACATACTTGAAAACAAGAGAAATCTCAATGTATCCTTCCTGGTAAAATCCTTTCTCAAAAAAGGAAAAAAAATCTTAGATGTTACTTTCGTTCAGTAGTTTTTTTGGAAACAGCGTTTAAATTTTGACACGTTCAAGCGTCTGGTTTTATTTTGGTTTTTTTTACCCCGTTCGTCGGCTTGTCAGCCTTTTCCAACAGCTGGTCTGTGCTATGATGATTGGTGGCTCGTCGACTTTTTCCGACGTGTTTTTTGCGGCGGTTCCGGCGGGTTTTCTGTGGGTTTTCAGCGGGTGTTCGGAGGGATTGCTGAAGGTTTGCGGAGGGTTTTCCCCTACACTCCGGGGACCCTGTGGTGAATACTGAATACGGAACTTTGATTCCCCGAATTGCAGGGAAGTGCGGGGAAAGAGAGAGCATCGAAATGTCAGCAATATTTCGCTGCCCTCTGAATAACCCTCTTCATGTAAATGTAATATATTGGTGACACAATTAATACTAGTTTATGAAATACTATCTGAGCTTGCATTGCACTGACAAAGAATAATCTGTATATATAATCTGTATATATAACCGTATCGGTCTCTATATATTACAACAGGTGAAGGAGCTGCTAAAGCAAAATACTGCATTAAAGGGTCGTGTTGCCACTCTTGAAGAGACTATTAACGTCCATGAGACAGAATCCAAAGCCAGCAGAGAAACCATCATGAAGTTGGTTAGAGAAATGAACAAAGAGCAGAAAAGAGGGTCATCATTCACTCAACAAATCGAGAAGCTTCAAAAGGTTTGAAAGTTTCCGCCACTGGAAAGACTAAAGATAAACATTAGCTGTCACTGTAGAAATAGAATATTCGGGTAGTGTTATATCTTACTTCTTCATAATATCTTATATGCAGATGAAAACGTCACCTGGATTGTCTAGTAGTTGCTTTCTGCAGATAACCTTGTATGAGTTCACACGTGTCTCTTAACTGTTTATGCAATCAGCTGGCAATTCTGCCAGAGAACATATGAATCGCTGGCAGTATCAGAAGTGTTAAAGGTCACTTCTGAGACTTTCCACTAAGGCTGGGTTCACACCTAAGTGTATCTCATATGCACGTTTTACGCACGTTTTTTGTCGTTCGTTTTATGAGCGTTTTTGACAATTAGAAACGCAAGTCGTACGTGCTTTTTTTGAAGTCTATGGCCGCAAACGAGCTGTAATACGCCTCAAAAAAGCTCCTGTACTTCTTTGGGCATATCGCGTTTTACAGCGCATTCCTGTAAAACGCACAGGTGTGAACCATGCCCATAGGAAATAATGGGATTTCAGTGTTTGGGCGTTTTACAGGCGTAGGAACGCGCTGTAAAACGCCCAGGTGTGAACAAGGCCTAAAGGTGAGTCGGCTCTCTAATATCACACTGCCTTGCCTGGACTCGGCTCACTCGTTCTAGAAAGAAGATTTGGATATATTTGACTGGCAATCGAGATAGCGGAATTGCGGATAGGCGGGTATAACTAAACTCACTGTTAAGAGATTAGAATTTTTACTGTTTTTTTAATCTTACTATCAATTTGCTTCCCCATCCCCTCCCCATGTCGTAAATTTCTGTCGCACACAGCCCTTTCTCTGTAATTCTGAATTTTCTTTCTTCACACAGCAAACATCCTCCATCATCCACATTTTTCTCTGCTGTCCCTCCCTTACTCCCCATCCACCCCCACCCAGTCCTGGTCTAAAACTTGTAGCTTCCCTTCCAGCTGCTTCCACTTTGTTAATTACCCTAACAAGTCCAAGCTTCTGGTCCATCCCATGCAATCCCAGCTATCTTATTTCTGGCCACCAGCTCCACACCCCCCTCTGCTCCCTCTTGTTTCAAAAACCTCTAGCCCTTAGATTGTAAGCTCAAGGGAAGTCTGGCTGAGCACTTGTTTCAAGTGATGTTTTAGCAGGGTCGTCTGCACCTAATGTATCTTTATTTATTATGTCTCATGTTTGCGCTTCCCCATTGTAAAACGCTACGGAACCTGTTGGCGCTATATAAGTACTTGTATCTGTACTGTACCCCATCCTTAATTAGTGGGAAGTTTGTGATGTTTTAATAACTGGCCAAGACAGTGTACCTATAGTAGGAAACAACTTTTACGAATGAAACTGTGTATTAGTTACAATAGTTTGCTTTCATTATCCTTTGAAGAGACGTTATGTCGTCACTGCCTCTTCTACAAATGACTGGAGCTCCTGCGAGCATCATTTTAAGATAGATGTCCTTTGTGGGTTTGCATTTCAGAATTTGGAAGTTGTCACAGATGCCAAGCAAGATCTTGAAAGGGAAATTCGATTACTTCAAGACAGATTAATAGCCTCCCAGAGGGCCTGGGAAGTCAGCAGGCAAGAGCTAAATGAGGTCAAGAAGAACTCTGCTGACCTCGACATGACATTGAAGAGTAAAGTGAGAGATGTGAAGGCATCTCAATGTCTCCTCCAGTCATTCAAGGAAGAAGTAGCTATGTCTCTGAGCCGAGACTCATCTGCTGTGAAACCAAAAGAGGAGGTCATCTTGGAAAGGATACGGGATCTCTGCAACAAAGCAGAAAGCAAAAGTATTGTACGTTTACATGATCTGACATGGTTATTAAATCATAATTTTTATTTTCTGTAACGGTTAATTTATGTGAATGGCGGTGAAAACATACAGGGTTATTCAGAGAAAGGTGAAAACCAGGAGAATGGCAGGAGAAGAGAACAATCTAGACCAAATAGACAATTTGGAAAGTGAGATAAATGGCAGAATTTTTCTGGTTTGGCTATTTTGACCTAGAATTTTCACTTCTCCAGTCATTCTTCTTGTTTTCACCTCTCTCTGAATAACCCCGATATTCTATTTTATTTCTATCAAAATGCAAATGTACATAAAATGCAAAGGGTAGTTACACCAAGTAATAGGTGCATAAAAGACACAGTGGCAAGAAAACGTATGTGAACCCTTTGGGATTATGTGGAGTTTTGCATGAATTGGTCATAAAATGTGCTCTGATCTTCATCTAAGTCACAACAATTTGAAAAACACAGTCTGCTTAAAATAATACAACACAAACATTATATGTTTTCATGGTTTTATTGAACATAACATGTAAACATTCACAGTGCAGGGTGGAAAAAGTATGTGAACCTTTGGATTTAATAACTGGTTGACCCTCTTTTGGCAGCAATAACCTCAACCAAACGTTTCCTGTAGTTGCAGATCAGACCTGCACAATGATCTGGAGTAATTTTGGACCACTCCTCTTCACAAAACTGTTTCAGTGTAGCAATATTCTTGGGATGTCTGGTGTGAATCGCTCTCTTAAGGTCATGCCACAGCATTTCAATCGGGATGAGGTCAGGACTCTGACTGGACCACTCCAGAAGGCGTATTTTGTTTTGTTGAAGCCATTCTTTTGTTGAGTTACTTGTATGCTTTGGGTCATTATACTGTTGCATCACCCATCCTCTGCGGAGCTTCACTTGGCGGACAGATGGTCTTACGTTTTCCTGCAAAATGTCTTGATAAACTCTGGAATTCATTTTTCCATCAATGACAACAATCTGTCCAGGCCCTGAGGCAGCAAAGCAGCCCCAAACCATGATGCTCCCTCTGCCATGTTTTACAGTGGGGATGAGGTTTTGATGTTGGTGTGCTGTGCCTTTTTTTCTCCACACGTAGTGTTGTGTGTTTTTTCCAAACAACTCAATTTTGGTTTCATCTGTCCACAGAAAATTTTGCCACTAGTGCTGTGGAACATCCAGGTGTTCTTTTGCAAACTTCAAACGTGCTGCAATATTCTTTTTGGACAGCAATGGCTTCCTCCGTGGTGTCCTCCCATGTACTCCATTCTTGTTGAATGTTTTCCTTATTGTAGATGTGTCAACAAAAATGTTAGCATGTGCCAGAGATTTCTGTAAGTCTTTAGCTGACACTTTAGGATTCTTCTTTACCTCATTAAGCATTCTGCGCTGTGTTCTTGCAGTCATCTTTACAGGACGACCACGCCTAGGGAGAGTAGCAACAGTGCTGAACTTTCTCCATTTGTAGACAGTCTGTCTTACCGTGGACAAATGAACATCAAGGCTTTTGGAGATACTTTTGTAACCCTTTCCAGCTTCATGCAAGTCAACAATTATTGATCGTAGGTCTTCTGAGAGCTCTTTTCTGCGAAGCATGGTTCACATCAGGCATTGCTTCTTGAAACCAGTAAACCCAAAACTGGTGTGTGTTTTTAAAGGGCAGGACAGCTTTCAGCAACACATCCAATAATATCACAGTGATTGGACTCAAGGTTGGCTCACTCCTGGCTCCAATTAGCTCTTGGAGAAGTCATTAGGCTAGGGGTTCACATACTTTTTCCACCCTGCACTGTGAATGTTTACATGTTCTGTTCAATAAAAACATGAAAACATATAATGTTTGTGTTGTATTATTTTAAGCAGACTGTGTTTTTCAAATTGTTGTGACTTACATGAAGATCAGAGCACAATTTATGACCAATTCATGCAAAACTCCACGTAATCGCAAAGGGTTCACATACTTTTTCTTGCCACTGTATACTGACACGCACACACACACACACACACTTTTTTCCCTCCAGGAATTTTGATGTGGCAGATCTCAAATATCTCTATCAGGGTTATCCAAAGAGATCCGAATTGCTTGAGAAAGGTAACCGAACGCTGAAAATCAGCGTTCGGTTACCTTTCCTGGCCATTCGGCTATCCAGAGAGCAGGCAATTCGCCAAATCCTGGCGAATTGCCTGAACATACGGTGCCTGTTCGGTGCCTGTTCGAGGGCAGTGAAATCCCCATAGAGAAGCACTGCTTCGGCTATTCAGAGAACACAAACCAGCAGTGAAAGGTTCCCCTAATGCCCTGCCATTCGGTGGTTTAATTCGGCAAGTTTATTCAGGAGAATCCCATAGGCTTCAATGTTAAAAATATTCCCGTTTTAATTCAATATCTAATAAACCGTTCATTATAAAATTCTGCAGCAAAGAGTCTCTTTATTTATAGATTTTTTAGGATACTTTAAGCATTTTTCAGATTTTTTTTTTTTTTTTTAAAAGTCCGATTTTTATTTTTTATTTTTTAAGTTTACTTATTTTTTCTGTAACAGCCCTCTTTATTATCATTCCCTGGACCTCCTGTGCAAATTTCAGACATTTTCGCTCAGTAGTTTCTTTGCAAACAGCGTTTCTTTTTCCCAGATTCATACAAATGGTTTTTCTAATTTATTCACTGCCTCCTCTACGTCACAGCTGCGGCTCTGTGTGATTCGGCTCCTGTTCGGCTCCTGTTCGGCTTCTTCAAAGGTTAATCCAGATGTTTTTGCTTGTTTTCAGCGTGCATTCGGTTCGTTTTCGTCAGGTTTGCGGCAGCTTTTCCCTGCAATTCGGGGGCCCTGTGGTGCTTGCTGAATACACCGCAGCGTCACCGAAATGCAATCGGCAAAAGGAACCGAATTGAAGAGAACGAAAAGTCACCGAACGTGCGGTGACTTTTCGAATCTCTTTGGATAACCCTGTGTGACTAAAGTTCTGCATATTTCGGTCACAATTATATCAACAGCAACTCATTAGCATAGAAACAAAAAGGGGGATTATTTAGGATTGCATAATTTAAGATAAAATAGCCAAATTGAAGAAAAAAATCTGTTCTATTTCTAGTGCAGACATTATGGTTTACAGTTTGTAATTATCTTGTCATTACTTTAAAACTACAGATTTTGTAGATAAAACAATTTGATGTTTAAGTAGCATTTTTCTATGTACTGTACAAGTGTACATACAGTTGTGTTCAAAATTATTCAACCCCCACTGAAATTGAGTGTTTTGGCCAGTTTGACATTGATTTTGATCATTCAGTCATCTTGCTTACAATTAAATCAAAGAGGCACGTGTAGGTCAGACAAATATAACATAACATTTATAATGAAATAACCACAAATGTCTTTTCTGTGCTCACATCATTATCAGTTTTATTCAACCCCCAAGTGACATTCAATCTTAGTACTTAGTACAACATCCTTTTACAGTTATAACAGCTTTTAAACGTGAAGCATAGCTTGACACAAGTGTCTTGCAGCGATCTACGGGTATCTTCGCCCATTCGTCATGGGCAAAAGACTCCAGTTCAGTCACATTCTTAGGCTTGCGCACTGCAACTGCTTTCTTTAAGTCCCACCAGAGGTTCTCAATCGGATTTAAGTCAGATGACTGCGATGGCCACTCCAAAATTTTCCAGCCTTTAATCTGCAACCATGCTCTAGGGGACTTGGAGGTATGCTTGGGATCATTGTCCTGTTGAAAGGTCCAACGTCTCCCAAGCCTCAGGTTTGTGACGGACTGCATCACATTGTCATCCAATATCTCCTGGTACTGAAGAGAATTCATGGTACCTTGCACACGCTGAAGCTTCCCTGTACCTGCAGAAGCAAAACAGCCCCAAAGCATGATTGACCCCCCGCCATGCTTCACAGTAGGCAAGGTGTTTTTTTCTTCATAGGTCTTGTTCTTCCTCCTCCAAACATAGCGTTGATCCATGGGCCCAAACAGTTCTAATTTTGTTTCATCAGTCCACAGAACACTATCCCAAAACTTCTGTGGTTTGTCCACATGACTTTCGGCATACTGCAGTCGACTCTTCTTATTCTTTGGAGACAGCAAGGGGGTGCGCCTGGGAGTTCTGGCATGGAGGCCTTCATTACGCAGTGTGCGCCGTATTGTCTGAGCTGAAACTTCAGTACCCACATCTGACAAATCTTTTCTCAGTTCCTCAGCAGTCACACGGGGACTTTTCTCCACTCTACGCTTCAGGTAGCGCACAGCAGTCGAAGTCAGCATCTTCTTTCTGCCACGACCAGGTGGCGTTTCAACAGTGCCCTTTGCCTTGAATTTGCGAATGAAGCTTCCTATGGTCTCTCTTGGTATGTTTAACATCTTTGCAATCTTCTTATAGCCATTGCCCTTCCAGTGAAGAGTAATCACCTCTTCTATTGTCTTCCTGGACCATTCTCTTGACTTCACCATGTTTGTAACCACACCAGTAAATGTCTAGAAGGAGCTGAGTATCACAGTCATTTTAAAGCTGCCTCATTGGTGCTTATTATGCTTTATTGCTGCTCCGTGACATCCACAGGTGTTTTCAATACCTTATTGAAAACACTTGAATGAACCTCTGTTCTTCAGAGTGGTAGTCTTTAAGGGGTTGAATAATTGTGTCAATGAAGAATTCACAAAAGAAACATTTACTACTGTATTACAAAACCAATTGATGTCATTTTAGTTGCATATGGTTCTTTAAAAAGTCCTTGTAGGATTTCATTCTGAATACAATTACAAATGTACACTAAATTCCCTAAAACCCTTTACAGCATTGGGGGTTGAATAATTTTGAACACAACTGTACATAAAGTCGTTTTTTTCTTACATTTTCAGTCCTTTAAGTCCCCTGTTCCTGCTGAGCCATTAGAAAGGGGCTGCTCAGACAAAAAAAACTCATCTGAAGCCATAAAATGCTAGCAGCTCCTAAATTTAAGGAACTAAAGCTAAAGATTAACTAAAGATTACCGTTAGTAGTGCTGTGCTCCACTTCTGGTACTTTCTCCTGGACTCAATGGAGAGTTATTTTGACCTGGATTGTTCTCTTCTGTCAATTCTCCCGAGTTTCACCTTTAGTGAATAGACCTGATACTGTCTGGTTTGAGATTCCCGATAAATAATCTATGAATGCTTTCTAAATGCTAGCATTTTATATTACTTTCCTTTCTGTCCTGCAGATGGCAGTACTGTATTTGCAAAACGTGTCACAATGGTGATCCTCTCTGTGTTTATTCTTCATTTTGCCCAGGTTATTTTCAAAATGATTCAGAGCATATTGCAAAAAAAACAAAAAACAAGTTTGATATCCTGATAAAAAAAGTATGTATAGTTTGCAAAAGTACTGACTATATGTATTCATCCATGTTTTTTTGTATATGGTGTTGTAGAACCTTTTAACAGCTTGGCTCGCAGGACACTCTAGCCAACCTGACCACATTAACTTGACATACCTTCAAAATAGAGGTTTCCCCTTTGTGATGGTAATCTGTAGGGCAGCTTCCACTGTACAGCCTTCTGGGGTTTGGGTCAGTTTGAGTTAACACCCTAACCTCCCCCCTCCCAGCTGCCCCGAACTCTTTTTAAAATGCAGGGTGAAGTGGAGATATTCTGCCTCCCTAGTAAAGCTGTGAGGCGTGGGTGCTTGAGACTAGCTAAGTCTGTATTGACCAGTACTCACATGATGAAAGTTCAGCAGACAGCATCAACTCAGCAAAATTGACACATAGAAAGATGAATCCAGTTGAAAACTTTAATGATCAGACTGACAATCTTTTTAAAAGTGTACAGCGATGCAGGTGAAAAGACATTAGTTCTGTCCAGCATTGAGCAAAGATGGCTGCTAGGTGACCAGTAAGTACCTCAGAAGTAGACTGAACAAAAAGGGGTGGAGCTAGCTTCATACAGCAAGGCTAAGGGAACCGAGCAGGAACAAAATAGCTATGAAATAATAGCTGCGAGCAGCAAAAGGCAGATTCAACACATAACATTAAAATATACAAACAAACCCTGAATCATGGGGCATGACAAAAGAGATTCCTCCACCGCCCCCCCCCCCCCCACAGGACCAGGTAGCTGGGGCATTTGAACTTCTCCGCTGTGTTGGTCACTAGTTTGATCACTGAAGACGTCAGCACACTCAAGCGTACTGACCGGGGTTTATAAGCAGGCAGTGCAGACATGTGCCTACAGGTGCCTGCCACAAGGGGGCGCCTTGTTCTGAAAAAAAGTAAAAAAAAATTAAATAAAAATTTTCAAACATTTAGACCCCTGTATCTCGGTAGCCTTAACTGCTAGGGGGACATATAATGTATCAATTGAAAGGCCAGATTATCGCCTTTCCAATGGTTATACATATGACCAGTTTTAGGTAACAGTGTAATGACAAATAAATAAAATGCAAGTATTTTGCAAGTCGTCAGGAGGGTATAGCTGACACCCCCTAGGCACCTCGAGTAAGGGGTCCACGTCTGTATTACCCTGAAACTTATAGTGAGCAAAAGGGGTTTTTGAGGGTCCTGAGATCAAACAACGGCACTAGTGGCCTGCTTTCTCACTTTAATTTTAAAGGGTAATCCAGATGAGGACCCCTTGCTTGGTGTGCCTAGAGGGGTGTCAGCTATACCCTCCTGACAAGGCCTAATATTTTTTTTTCTTTTGAGAAATGATTTTACCAGGAAGGATACATTGAGATTTCTCTTGTTTTCAAGTATGTCCTGGGTGGCAAGTATGTACCGTTAGGTGACTTGCCCAAGGACACTTACTGTAGAGGTGCCGGGATCGAACCTGTGTCTCCACAGTCTCTTTACGGTTATAGAGCAGTGATGTTACCTCTACTCCACCCAGCCAGTACCAATAAGGCCAGAACGATCGTCGGGGTTTGCTGCACCTCTTGTGCAGGGATGACGTCCTTGGCATTTCAGTATTAGCCACCCTTTCTGGGTGATTGCAGGTTGATTTGCATATGGAGTAGACGTCCCTGTAATGGCACAATCAAGCTAAAGCCTTGTGAGACCTAAGCGGGCCCTACTGTAGAGCAGGCCACTTGTGCCGTTGTATGTTCTCAGGACCCTCACGAACCTCTCGTTTATATTTAACTTTAAGCAATTCATTACTCTTATTTAGGTGGTAACACAGCTGGAAAACAGAGTGTGCAAAATGAATGAGCAGCTCCAAAGTCAGACCGATCTGCATCAGGAAGCCTTGCACAGAGCAAAGTGGGCAGAACAGCAACTGGAAGATTTCAGAGGCCGCCTCAATCTAGCCGAGGGAGAGCTGGTGTCTGGGGATGTTATGAGAGACACGCTAAGTACTGACAAGCAAAAAGTAAGGTTTGCTTTTTTCATAACCAAAAACAGTTTTGGATAGTTGTTTATCATTATTTAGTATTAAATACAAAATATAAGGTGGGGCTTAGAATAACTGTTTACCAAAATGTCTTTTCGACTGGCCAGTCTTCAACATGGATCTTTTACCATAGAACGGATCGTTCCAGATGAATAAATTCTGCCTTTCATATTAATACATTTTTTTTTATTTTTTTTTTTATTTTGCTGGACCTCTAGGCATCTTATACACTATATTGCCAAAAGTATTCGCTCACCTGCCTTGACTCACATATGAACTTAAGTGACATCCCATTCCTAATCCATAGGGTTCAATATGACGTCGGTCCACCCTTTGCAGCTTTAACAGCTTCAACTCTTCTGGGAAGGCTGTCCACAAGGTTTAGGAGTGTGTTTATGGGAATTTTTGACCATTCTTTTAGAAACGTATTTGTCACACACTGATGTTGGACGAGAAGGCCTGGCTCTCAGTCTCCGTTCTAATTCATCCCAAAGGTGTTCTATCGGGTTGAGGTCAGGACTCTGTGCAGGTCAGTCAAGTTCATCCACACCAGATTCCATGTCTTTACATGCCTTGCTTTGTGCACTGTCGCATGATAATGTTGGAAGAGGAAGGGGCCAGCTCCAAACTCTTCCCACAAAGTTGGGAGCATGGAATTGTCCAAAATGTCTTGGTATGCGGAAGCATTCAGAGTTCCTTTCACTGGAACTAAGGGGCCAAGCCCAGCTCCTGAAAGACAACCCCACACCATAATCCCCCCTCCACCAAACTTTACACTTGGCACAATGCAGTCAGACAAGTACCGTTCTCCTGGCAACCGCCAAACCCAGACTCGTCCATCAGATTGCCAGATGGAGAAGTGTGATTCGTCACTCCAGAGAATGCGTCTCCACTGCTCTAGAGTCCAGTGGCGGCGTGCTTTACACCACTGCATCCTATGTTTTGCATTGCACTTGGTGATGTATGGCTTGAATGCAGCTGCTCGGCCATGGAAACCCATTCCATGAAGCTCTCTGCGCACTGTTCTTGAGCTAATCTGAAGGCCACATGAAGTTTGGAGTTCTGTAGCAATTGACTCTGCAGAAAGTTGGCGACCTCTTCGCACTATGCGCCTCAGCATCTGCTGACCCCGCTCCGTCAGTCTACGTGGCCAACCACTTCGTGGCTGAGTTGCTGTCATTCCCAAACACTTCCAAGTTCTTAAAATACAGCTGACAGTTGACTGTGGAATATTTGGGAGCAAGGAAATTTCATGACTGGATTTGTTGCACAGGTGGCATCCTATCACAGTTCCACGCTGGAATTCACTGAGCTCCTGAGAGCAACCCATTCTTTCACAAATGTTTGTAACAACAGTCTGCATGCCTAGGTGCTTGATTTTATATACCTGTGGCCATGGAAGTGATTGGAACACCTGATTCTGATTATTTGGATGGGTGAGCGAATACTTTTGGCAATATAGTGTACATCTACTGGGCTGGTTGGTTTATTTTTAATAGCTCATGACTTGCTGCTGGAACTGTTCCTCGGATATTGTCACCTAATATGAGTGAATTCTAAGATCATTTTATCTAATCCAAATTCATTTGAATCATTTTATTCCTTTTATGTATTTGTCAAGAACTGAAATATGTTCAATTGAATTGTCTCAAATTTCATGAATAATATTAACAAATGTCGAAGTTTAGAAATTATTATCAATCAGAATCAAATCTCGTAATGCAAATTTACAGCTCGAATCGTTTTCTTAATAAAAAAAGCATGAAAATACTTAAAAGCATGATTGTATTTTCTGATAATTATTGTTTATGTATGTTGTTATTAATAATTATTTTTCAATTATATACACATTATATTGAAACTATGAACATAACCCATATAGCCAATCAGCATAAAAAAACAATTCCACAAGCACAACATCGTGTACACAACTTGATTATAAAATGATGTACTGTAGGTTCCATGAAATATGGAAGATAATGAAAGTGTGATTTCCCTTCAGGTGAATGGTGTCACCGTTACTTCCACCTCACATGCTCGCTGCCTCCATGTACTCTTTGACTCCGATCTCTCCCTCACTCTTCACATTCAGTCACTAACGGAATCTTGCTACTTCCACCTAAAAACAATGCACGCATCTGCCCCTTTCTAAACAATGACTCTGCTAAAATGCTTATCCAAGCTCTTATTATCACCTGCCTCGACTGTTGTAGCCCACTTGTCACTGGCCTAAAGAGATCCCAGATTCTCCCTCTGCAGTCAGTAATGAAAGCCCCTGCCAGACTCATCCACCTCACCTAGTGCACCTCTCACACCTCCCTCTTGTTTTAGCCTCTGCACTGGCTACGTTTCCTTTAGACTTAAATTGAAAATACCGGTGCTCATTGACAAAGCTCTCCATAATCACACCCCTGAATTCATCTCCTCTCTATTTAGCAGGCATGTTCCATCCCCGTTACTTTTTCGCTGCCAATGTTCTGAAATTATGCTCTCCTCGCACTATACCCCGACTCTCGCCTTCAGGAGTTCCTGAGTTGCCCCTTTTTAAAGAACTCCCTCCGTTGTAACATTTGACTCTAACCCTTGCCTCCAGTCTTTCAAGACATCTTTAAAACTGAATTGGTTCAGAGAAGCCTATCAGCTCACTTCATAATTACCCCATTGCACCTTTCCTGATCTATCACCCCCCCCCATGCATACCATTACTTCTCACACTCTGTAAGCTTTAGAGCTAGGTCCACTTCTCCCATTGTTCTCAGTGTGTCTATCTTGTTTGGGTAGGACAATACAAGCCAAATTAACAATGTATAGTGCTACGGAATTTGTTGGCACTTTACAAACCATTGTAACTAACTGTAATAGACAACTCAGCCCTTTTCAATAGGATTAAACCGGAACGAGGGGCAGAGAAGAGAATATCTTTTTTTTAAGTTAGTACATATTTATTAGTTATTACATATAAACTTCACTCTGAAGTGTCACTTTAAGTAGAAAGGTTGATGCCATCGGTCATATTTTACATTATATTAAGAGGGTTCTGATTCCTCCTTGTTCAAAACTTAAAACATAAATTTATGGCACCTCCGCTATGGCTAACCCTATTTATGCTCACAACCCACATGAACTGTGATGACATGTTCTAATGAGGACAGACCAAAACGTTCTCAGCACTAACAACAAACTGCTCCTTTTCGTCCATACATTTTAGAAAGGCATTGAGATAGGACATATTGATAGCTTTAAATGTTCTCAAAAGCTAAGTGCAATTATATTCTAGACACAGCTTCTCAGAGAAACCCTTTCCATAATAACATTATCTACTTATGTGTCCTTATGTAGTACATGAAATTCTTGGAACTCTTGTCTGACAAGATGAAACTGGAAAGAGTGACAGCCGATGTCGGGTTTGATATGCGTCTGGATGTCATCCTTGCCAGGGCTGATCAACTAGTCAAACTCGAAGCAAATGCTGTAGTTGAAAACAAGACTCTGGCCTGCGGTTTACAAAGAAAGGTAATTGTAACATTTTTTAAGCACTGACTGTAGCAAATTGGAGGACAAGACTTTTAGCAGAGAGTGATAAAGTAATTCTGATAATCACTTCTGTAAGGCCACTTGAGTCCAAAGTGATGACCAATAGAGCAGCTCAAACTTTGTAGTTGGGTGGAACTTGTCGTTGTCAGCTCAGACTTAGTCAGTGAAGCCTTTTGTGATTACCCCTGCCAACTGTAATGAGTGCAGCTATGCTATAACAACTGTGTCAGGTTCAGCGCCGGGGTGGGCACTGGCCTTGCAGACATGAGCCCAGTATGCAGATGCAGGGGTAAAGTCCTGGGAAAAAAAGTGAGGGAACTCACTCAAGATTTCCATTAAAACCCATCACCTGCAAAAAAATTCATGAGAGATATCTATCTAAATATATATATATATAAATTTTCCTTTCCCAGAAAAGAGATTGCAACATTTATTTACAGTGCTATGCATTTCATGGCGGCATCATGAAAATACGGTGAAAATAATAGACCCTATTATCAATTAATTTTATTTTTACCATTAAGAAAGTTTGGGAAATAATTCTGTGACATTTTATTATAAATAAATATTTAATTAATATTATATTATTTATATAAGTCAGAACATTCTACATCATATTTTTAACTTTTCTTGTCTCTGCCGCTTCAGTTGGCCTGGGGGTGCACAAGTCTCTGGCTGGCAGTAGCTGGTGCAGGTGGGACTCTAGGAACACTATATAGGGGGGCACATAGATATCAGTCAAAACTGGGGGGCACTAATAATTTTCACCACTAAATCGTAGCACTGAAAAAAAACTAGCAGCCTTATTAGGAAGATCACACTTAAACGGGGGCGATAAGGTGGATAAGGTGCGCCTGCAGATTTCTCCTTAGCGTCCCCGTTTAAGTGTGATGCTTGCGACAGTTCTAAGCACCACCGCGAGCATCCCCTTCATGCAGTCCATAGGACTCCATTGAGGCTTCCACTGCCGGGGACTTTTTTCCCCCCGCAGTCTCCCTCTGCCCCTGGCGACCAGAAGAAGCGGATGGGGCTGCTGTTCTCACTGTGGGACAGGAGGTGAGTATCTGATTTTAGTTTTTTTTTTTCAAGTTTTTGCTAATGGATTCTGCACCAGCGGATTCCGTTAGCACCAAGTCCTGGCTCTGGTTAACTTTTTGTTAACTGCAGCCAGACGTTAATTAGCGTTAGGATTTTGTAATCCTAACGCTGATTAACACTTTGTGCTCCCCATGTTAAGTATAGGGAGCGCAAAGTGCAGTAACTTCGCACTGAAAAGCACAAGATACCAAACACTAACGCGTTACTTAACCCGTTAGCGTTTGGTTTTTAATATGGTGCGCCCACGTTAGGGCCAAAAAAAGCTAACGATAACATTAACATTGTAATAAGTATTCCTAAATAAGATTCCAAACACTTGCCACACATACAGAGGATGGGCACACAGTGCCCAGGCACTCCAGGTTAGGTGTATGGAATAATCATGCCCTGCTGGGGACTGCACCTCCTGTGGTGTTAGGGCAGGGATTGCTGCAGGAGTCTGATGGGAGTTGCAGTGTAGGGCAGATGAGAGGACACTTTCTGACTCCTGTAGGTTTGGATTTCTGTAACCCCTCTCCATCCATGGTGGGCTGCAGCATGAGTGACACTTTGGTAAAGCTGAGGTGTCCTCCCTGCACAGGATTGGAGAGGGGAGGGCACTTCTCTGTGTCACCTCTGAGATGCCACATGACTGGGACAATGCTTGCAGGAGAGCCAGCATTTTAAAGGCACCCCCAGACTCTGCAGGATGGACCAGGCCTGTCCCTCTTACCTCTGAGCTGCCACTTTGTAATCCATAACCCCAACGTTCCTCACCCAGGACGTCACTGGATCTATCCCAGCTCCCAGGTCTTTGGGAAGAGGAGGACCTGCTCTGAGACAGAGTGTCCTGCACCCCCAGCATTGAAAGCTGTCAGGTAAGCTTTAGGGAGGGAGGTCCCAGTGTGCTCCTCATGCAGCCTCCTTCACATGATCCCCAGAGACAGTGCAGGGCGACCTGGGATCTGTTAACCTCCACTCCTCACTTCCGGAGTCAGCACCAGCATGAATGAGCTCCCCCCCCCGCCCTGCAGCTCCTCTCATTCTACAGCTGCTTCTACATGTGATCCTGTGCGAGGACAATAATGTCTATGCAAGGGGCTGGGCCACTCACAGATACCTTTCTCTCCTGTACCGATGCCTGTGGTGAGATGGCGTCCAATAGCAGCGCATATGAGAGTGAAAGGGGTGGGGTCCTCCTGTAAAATGTCGCGCTGTTTGACCTCACACAGCCAGCGCACGTGTTATGTGCCTGCGGCTGGCAGCTGGGCACGTCACTCACTTCACTTGTCTTCCGGCCCACCTACAGTACTGACCACACGCAGAGGCACAGCTGCGTGAGTGTCAGCCGGGAGCGGCCGCGATCCAGGAGAGCGGCATCAGCAAGCACTTTAACACTTTGTGAGTTTGTGGCCTATCGTAAACAACGTTCCTGCAACGTTCCTGCTGTGGGAAAAGTGCGGGAACGCCGTTCCCTTGCGTTCCTGCTGGACTCGAGCCCTGTGCAGATGTATACATACAGAGATGGGTGGAGGGTATTGGATTGCACGAACACAGGAGGGATCACCAGAAGGCTTGGATACAGCAGGGTCTGTATACACTGGAGCGGGACACGGGGAAACCACAGGTACCTTGGATGGATGTACACAGGGGTGCTGGAGACAGGACACTGGGCACATGAGGGATCTTTTAAAAGTACCAAGAGATTTTCCAGAGAGAGTAGTCAAGAGATATGCCAGGTCTATTCACGGATAACAGGAGCGAAGCAGGAATGGGTCTGAATACTCTCAGGGTTATTCAAAGAGATCCGAATTGCTTGAGAAAGGTAACCGAACGCTGAAAATCAGCGTTCGGTTACCTTTCTAGGCCATTCGGTTATCCAGAGAGCAGGCAATTCGCCAAATCCTGGCGAATTGCCTGAACATATGGTGCCTGTTCGGTGCCTGTTCGAGGGCAGTGAAAACCTCATGAAAAAGCACTGCTTCGGCTATTCAGAGGACACAAACCAGCAGTGAAAGGTTCCCGAAATGCCCTGCCATTCGGTGGTTTAATTCGGCAAGTTTATTCAGGAGAATCCCATAGGCTTCAATGTTAAAAATATTCCCGTTTTAATTCAATATCTAATAAACCATTCATTATAAAATTCTGCAGTAAAGAGTCTCTTTATTTATAGATTTTTTAGGATATTTCGAGCATTTTTCTGAATTTTTTTTTTTTTTAAAAGTCCGATTTTTTTTATTTATTTTAAATTTACTTATTTTTTCTGTAACAGCCCTCTTTATTATCATTCCCTGGACCTCATATGTAAATTTCAGACATTTTCACTCAGTAGTTTCTTTGCAAACAGTGTTTCACTTTTCAATCATTCATACAAACTGTTTTCCTAATTTATTCACTGCCTCTTCTGCTGTGTCGAAGGCTGCGATCTGCTCCTGTTCGGGTTTTTCTGTGGTTTTCGGCAGGTTAATCCAGATGTTTTTGAGGGTTTTCGGCGTGCATTCGCTGGGTTTTGCGGTTAGTTTTCGTCGGGTTTGCGGCAGCTTTTCCCTGCAATTCGGGGACCCTGTGTTGCTTGCTGAATACACCGCAGGGTCACCGAAATGGGATCGGCAAAAGGAACCGAATTGAAGAGAACGAAAAGTCACCGAACGTGCGGTGACTTTTCAAATCTCTTTGAATAACCCTGTATGAGTTTTGGGCGACAATGCTGAAGCTCTGAGTGAAGGGAGGAGTGGTTCTTTATTCAGGCAGGGATGTGGTGTGTGTATGTGTGTACTGTGGTTAACTGTTTCAGGTACAGAACACTGGTGCTGAGCATGAGCAGCCCGTTTCATATGCTGCCTGGATACAAAAGGCAAGCAGTCACAGTCAGCGGCGGGGAGAATGACAAACTGTTAGCTTGGACGTTTGTGAATAGACCTAAATATAAAAAATGAGTTAACCCCCGCTCTGTCTTACCGATTTGCCTCGCATGTATTCGTGCCACTGTTCTGTTGTGCACCCATGCCCACCTCCCCCCACATTTGCCATTGGAGCAATGTGCCACTCGTAGCTCTGCCTTTCACCACCTGTCCCCTGAATACCCCATTCGGCACTTTGGTCCGCCGATCACTACAGAATGTGTTTCACATTCCTTTTCCCCACTCTATCCCCTTTCCCCTTGTATCTAGGTCTTTGAGCCTTTCTTAGTGATTGTATGACTATGTTATGATTCACACTTTTATTGTTCGGCGATCCCCCTTTATATGACATTGCATGTATATAAATAATTTGTACCTACTTCAATAAACTCAAATTTGATAAAAAAATTAAAAAAAAATTAGGAACCACCAAGAACCTTATAAAAGAACTCAATGGTCAGGTACTCTCAAATGTCAAAAGGTCTATTCTTCTTTGGTTGTCCCATTAGCAGCATATGTCTGTTTCCTGTTTCGACAAATGTAATATCATATGAGGTTCTGAGTTTTTTCTTGCTAGAAAACCTCAAAGACAGAGATCCTTTTATAAACTGAGAAGAAGCAATGGTAGGAAATGGCATGCATTTCATAGATCATGCAAAGAAATCCAGGGTAAATAAAACACCTTAGGTGTTAAAGTGCCCGGCGCTATACTTAATCGTGTGTCAAAATTATCTGAGAAAGGAGAGATTATATGAACATGCAGCTCACCATAAGCTGTGTTCCTCACCCATATCTACCATATAGAAAAAAATACAAACGTATTTATTGGGAGCGCAGACAACATATGGATTCGTATTGCTTCAAAGTACAAATTTCAAGATGACAGCTGGATCCAATATATGCCCTATAATATAATAACAAATGGCAAATAATTGCGCATTACGGTTACATATATTTGAATATTGTAATTTGAAAAAATAATGGGAGGAAAAAACCACTCACAAACACAGAACCAATAGGTTCGTTTTTTACACAGGTAAGCCTCTATGGGGGGCTCCTCCCGTCAAGCTGTTCTGTTGGTGCTAATAGATGATACCACGATCTTGGATTTCACGGATATGATGACCTCAAAAAAGAAAGGACATACATAGCACAATACCAGTGGTACATGAAATATATAAGCTGGGTCAGAACTACTCACGTATTACTGAGCCTCCCTAATGAGTGGCTCAGTACCGACTGATGAAACTCGCAGGCAAGCGAGTGAAACGCGTCTCGGATTCCATTATATTTTATATATATTTTATCTACCTTTTTTATTTACTTTCTCTTGTTAATTTTTTCTTAATAAACCTCTTTTTTTTATACTATCTTGGAAGTAGACGCTTTAATTCACGCCTTCTTGGAAACAGTCGATCCATTTCAGTGCCCTGGAACGTGATACTATCGATCCAAGGGTGGGACCCCCCATGGAGTAAGCGGTCCAATGCTTCAGTACTGAGCCACTCATTAGGGAGGCTGTCATATCATATCCATGAAATCCAAGATCGTGGTACCATCTATTAGCACCAACAGAACAGCTTGATGGGAGGAGCCCCCCATAGAGGCTTACCTGTGTAAAAAACGAACCTATTGGTTCTGTGTTTGTGAGTGTTTTTTTCCCTCCCATTATTTTTTCAAATTACAATATTCAAATATATGTAACCGTACTGCGCAATTATTTGCCATTTGTTATTATATTATAGGGCATATATTGGATCCAGCTGTCATCTTGAAATTTGTACTTTGAAGCAATATGAATCCATATGTTGTCTGCGCTCCCAATAAATACGTTTGTATTTTTTTCTATATGAAAGAAATCCAGGTCCCAAGGAATCTGAACAACAACGTTTATTAAAGGAACGTTGCAGTGTCGTTACATTAATAATACTTCTTGTTGAGATCCATTGAGTGCCGTATCTCTCTGCCTTTTCTGAGGTTTGTCAGTATTTTTGTCTGTCCTAATTTTTGAGTGCCATTGTTTATTAAAATATCCTTTGTGAATACTTACCATTAGGGATGTGCATGGCTGAAAAATTTGTTTAGTTTAGTTTCGTTTCGTTACGTTTTTAAATAAATGAGTTTTTCGGAATTTCGTAACTAATTTAATTTCGTATTTCGTTTCGGATAGATTTTGACATTTTTGTATCGATTTGAAATTTTGAATCGATTCGAATTTCATATATCAATTCGATAGTTGATATCAATTAGAATTTTGATTCACTAAATAAAACCCCAATTAATCACATTTTGCTGTTAAAATAAAAGCTACGGTTAAATTTTAAGCTGTGTCACAGATTTAGTATTTGAGTCAATTTAAACATTGAAACAAATTTAATTTGTTTCATAAAGTCCTTTGCTGACTATTACTTGTATTTTAAGATCAATTCAATAGTTGATATCAATTTGATAGTTCATTTCAAATTCAATAGTTGCTATCAATTTGATAGTTCATTTCAAATTCGATAGTTGATATCAATTATTCAAATTTTTCTTTTATGATGATGACAGTGTAAAACGAAATAAATTCATTATATACCATTTCGTTTTTTTTCGAACTCGTATCGATATGTTCATCGGAAGTACTTCCGAAACACAAATTATCAAATTTCGTTACAAATTCCGAATTTTTCCGAAACGAATGCACATCTCTATTGTTGTAATGTAATGTTTGTCAAATGTTGTTCAATGTATTGTAACCCTGTCTATACTGTGCCTATTGTACAGCGCTGTGGAATATGCTGGCGCTTTATAAATAAAGAATAAGAATAATAATAATAATCTCTACTTATTATACAAATATCTTATGGATTTAGAGAACTCAAACCTCTGAGTAGTTTCCCATAAAGTCGAGCTTAACAAAACATGAACTGAAGTCAAAGTGCCCATTATGGTTTCCTTTCATTCTTTTTTAATCTAAGTCGCCTCATTTTTTTTATTAATAGTTTGTTTCTGTTTTCCAAAGGGAAGTTGTAAAATTTTGTACAACTCAATACGTATTTTTGCTTTGAGCATAGCACAATGCCCTGTGTCTATTTCAGTTTATTTCTTGCCATTTGAGTATGGGATCTTTTTGGAATGCTTTCATTATAAATTCACAATATATATGTATCGTTGACACAGTTGAAGGCCCAGAAGGAAAAGATTGATAGCAAAGAACTACATATGGAGCTTTTAAGAAAAAAGATTGCTCAGCTTGAAGAAGAAAAGCATGTTCGTACTGCCCTGGCTGTGGAAAGAGATGAGGCTAATCTAACTGTAAGGAGACTACAGAAAAAGATGGAGAGACTGCAAAAGGATCTTCATGCAGCTCAGGAGTCCAACACAGAGTTCAAAGCCCGACTTTCAGACACTAATGAACTCAAGGCAAGTATCATATATGGGTAAAACCAATGAATATTAATTTATGTACACTTGATTAAAACTGCTGTATAAGACAACACAACAAGTCATTATAGACTGTTTGGTCCCTATTCCAGTGCCGCCGTTAACATTTACGAGCAAGATGTTAAGTGTAATGGCTCTACTAATAAATGTTAACAGCTCTTATACTATTTCATGTAGTGTATGCAGCTGCCCCGCAAACACACCTTCATAAACTTACTGCATTGTATAACTCATTGTGCCACTTTGTGCTACAATGTAACTACATGACCCACCATTGTGACATGTTAAAAGAGCTAAACTGGCAGTCCCTGGAATTCAGACGCACCCTTCACCTTTCCAACCTGGTGTTTAAGAGTTTTTTTCGGAAGCTACCACCCTACCTGAATAGGCTGCTTCCCCCAGCAGTTCCCTCATCCTATAACCTCCGACCCAGGACCTGCACCTTACTTGCAATACCACAATACAAAAAGACAGTGGCTCGATCCTCATTTTCCTACAGAGCACTGCAAATATGGAATAACCTCCCAGACACCTTCAAATCTTCCCCCAGTCTAAAGTCACTTAAGAGATCTCTATTAATATACCTTGATACAGAATGCACCTGTAACCATGTAACATAGTGAGCATATTTCTTTCATATTTTTTTCTGTGTTAATCTGTATATTTGTGTTATTTTGAATATCGAGCTTTTTATTACTTTGTATTTCTGTACGCTACTGTAAAAATTTAATGTTCCTGAACCCAGGACATACGGACGAGAGAAATCTCAATGTATCCTTCCTGGTAAAATACTTTATAAATAAATAAATAACCTCAACTCCTCTTGCAGCAGGACTTGTATGTCAGGTTACTGTATATTTATGCTTCTTATACTTTATAAGAAGTACAAGTATATTGAGAATAATGAGCAGTGCTCAGGAGCTCATTATTCATTTGAGCAACGATTAAAAAAAACAATGCCATACTAGCTCCCATAAGTTGGTCTTAGGCTAGGGTCAGACTGAGGCAGTGTGAACGCGCGTGCAGGCGCACTTAATCACGGCCGCACTAGCAGCAAATGACGGGCAATGACAGCCAATATACGAAGTACGGTCGCATGAAAGTCCGGCTGCGCAACGCAAGTGGAAAATGAACGCATTTTTTCGAGAACGTAAAACCGCTAGTACGGTTGTACAGAGTGTGCTGCGCCCGCTAGCGGCGTGTGTGTGTGATTTGGAGACGTCAGACACTGCTAATGTCCGGCCAACATAACGTCCAGATGCACAAAGTGTTTTATTGATGATCCGTACAAAATCACGAACGCAAATGCGCATCGTATGACCGCTATCGCGTATTCCGTGAAAAAATGCGTCCATTCATTCGAACGCACTTTTTCACAGACAACGTGAAAATGCGTTCGTCTGACCCTAGCCTTAAGTGGTTTTATACAAGCATCAAAACGTTGCAAAGGCTTTAAATTGCTATTTTGTTACGTACATCTAATAAATGACATAATTCAAAGAAATAATTAATAAAAACCACGGTCAATACCAGTATTACTTTGCGGGAAAAAATAACATATTTGTCCTTTTATACACCAGTAAGTTAAGCAGTATTGAGAAATAGTCCTTGTATAGTGTTTCACCTGCAAAAGCCACAATGGGACACTAGATGTCAGGATGGTTTCAGGCTGTTACATTAAACTTATATACGTTTAGATACGTTATATATACGGTATTGTGATTTTCAATTATCAGTAATTATATTATAGATACTATCATATAGCAAACAATGTAAATACAATAACATATGTGTGGAGTATAAACCCGTAAACATATTTCAAATATAGCAGTTTCCACACCAATTTTTTAGTCATTTATATATAACAAGGTGGAAAGCCTGCCCAGAGGGCAGTCTATTGTGGATATACTGCCCCAGCTCATGGATATACTGCCCCAGCTCGTGGATACTGCCCCAGCTCGTGGATACTGCCCCAGCTCGTGGATATACTGCCCCAGCTCGTGGATATATTGCCCCAGCTCGTGGATATATTGCCCCAGCTCGTGGATACTGCCCCAGCTCGTGGATACTGCCCCAGCACGTGGATATATGCCCCAGCACGTGGATATACTGCCCCAGCACGTGGATATTGCCCCAGCACGTGGATACTATGCCCCAGCACGTGGATACTTTCCCAGCACGTGGATATATGCCCCAGCACGTGGATACTGTCCCAGCTCCTGGATATTGCCCCCCCCAGCTCCTAGATACTGCTCCAGCACGTGGATATATGCCGCAGCACGTGGCTATATGCCCCAGCACGTGGATATATGCCCCAGCACGTGGATACTGCCCCAGCTCGTGGATATTGTCCCAGCTCGTGGATATATTGCCCCAGCTCGTGGATACTGCCCCAGCTCGTGGATATTGCCCCAGCACGTGGATATATGCCCCAGCACGTGGATATATGCCCCAGCACGTGGATATATGCCCCAGCACGTGGATACTATGCCCCAGCACGTGGATACTGTCCCCCAGCTCGTGGATACTGCCCCCCAGCTGGTGGATATTGGCCCCCCAGCTCATGGATATTGCCCCCCAGCTCATGGATATGCCCCAGCTCATGGATATTGCCCCCCAGCTCATGGATACTGTCCCCCAGCTCATGGATACTGTCCCCCAGCTCCTGGATATTGCCCCCCAGCACTCATGGATATTGCCCCCCCAGCTCTCATGGATATTGCCCCCCCAAGCTCTCATGGATATTGCCCCCCAAGCTCTCATGGATATTGCCCCACAGCTCATGGATATTGCCCCCCAAGCTCTCATGGATACTGCCCCCAGCTCATGGATATTGCCCCCCCAAGCTCTCATGGATATTGCCCCACAGCTCATGGATATTGCCCCCAAGCTCTCATGGATACTGCCCCCAGCTCATGGATATTGCCCCCCCAAGCTCTCATGGATATTGGCCCCCCAGCTCATGGATATTGCCCCCCAGCTCATGGATATTGTACCCCCAGCGCTCATGGATATTGCCCCCCCAAGCTCTCATGGATATTGCCCCCCAGCTCATGGATATTGGCCCCCCAGCGCTCATGGATATGCCCCAGCTCAGACCCCAGACCAGACATGGGGCGGCTGTTCGAATGCTCTATCGGCATTCGGACAGCCGCCCCATGAGCTCGGCGCCATACTTACTTTCCGAGCGGCGCCGGGGAAGTGAAAGTGTCCCCACTTCCGGTCTTTGAAGGACCCAAGCCGCGGTCACGTGACGGGGCTTGGGTCCTTCAAAGAGCGGAAGTGGGGAAACTTTCACTTCCCCGGCGCCGCTCGGATGCGCTCGGCAGCCGGGTAGAGGCTGCGAGCGCAGCCTCTACCCGGCTGCCGCGCGCATCCAAGCCCCGAGCGGCGGAGGGACCTTTCCCTTCGCCGCTCGGGGGTTGGATGCGCGCGGCAGCCGGGTAGAGGCTGCGAGCGCAGCCTCTACCCGGCTGCTGTGTGCATCTCGTAACCGCCGCGGCGAGCCGGCAGCCAGCTCGTGCCGCGGCGGTTGCATGCGCGCGCACCAACCGCCACTGGTTGCGCGCGCATGCGCAGAGTAAGGCTTGGCGACGGACACGCCAAGCCTTACTCTTTTATAGTATAGATTCCCTCTATGATGACTAGAGCATAACCTTCACAAAAAGAACACTACAAAAAGAAACATACAGGTCTATTCAAGAAAGGTGAAACTCAGGAGAATGACTGGAGAAGTGAAAAATCTAGGTCAAAATAGCCAAACCAGAAAAATTCTCTAATTTAACTCACTTTCTAAATCGGCTATTTTTTTTTTCTGAGAAAGGATTTTACCAGGAAGGATACATTGAGATTTCTCTCCTTTTCAAGTATGTCCTGGGTGGCGAGTATGTACCGTTAGGCGTTAGGTGTCTTGCCCAAGGACACTTATTGGAGAGGTGCTCTTGCTGGGATCGAACCCAGGACTCACAGGCTCTCTCCACCCAGAGCAGTGATGTTACCTCTACTCCAACAAACAAAGGAACTGGATGCACACCAAACAAAGTAATCTATATAGTAAATTTTATTGAAAAGACAAACACAGTATTCAAGAACAAAAGGACCTGACATGAAGCCATTACTGCATATACATTTCCATAAACATAGTCATGAGACAACAAATGCACAAGTATAAATGGTACCAACTGGGTATAATATTTAAACCCACTAATAAAGCACAATAAGCATGATATGGCAATGAAAAAATAAAAAATCTGGATAATGTCAGTCTCCTAAATATAAAACACAACTCATAAATACCTCAAATGAATGAAACCAATGAAATGGATGTACAAGGAACTCACTGAGGAGAGGCGCAAACTCTGACACTAGGTACCCCTAACGTTTCGGCGCAAATGCCTTTCTCAAGGGTTACAACATAATGCACATATTCCAGAGATATTTATGCAGTGTATAACAACACATAATGACAGGTTTCCGTGTGAATAAACATTCAATTACCCCATATGCTGAACGAATGGCCATTCGTGATGACGTCAGCGGTCCGGCGCCAAGTGGCAAGTCGGATACACTGGCGTTTCCTAGGTAACCCGCGAATGCGCAAATCCGCTCGAAGCGCATGCAAGAGATATACCCCGCAGATCTACACAGTGATCACGATCTGAGTACAAGTGGACAACATTCATTTCTAGACTAAGGCTAAGGTCAGACGAAAGCATTTTTAACGTGCGTTTAACCGCACGAAATCACGGCCGTGCTAGCAGCAAATGACGTCCAATGCCGGGTAACATACGAAGAACGGCTGCATGAAAGTTCGTCCGCGCAACGCAAATGGCAAACGAACGCATTTTTTCTAGAACGTCAAACCGCTACTACTGACGTACAGAGTGCGCTGCGTCCGCATAGCGGCGTGTTTGCGTGATTGGGAGACGTCAGACGCTGCACACGTCCGGCCAACATAACGTCCAGACACAAAAAGTGTTTTATTGATGATCTGTACAAAATCACGGCCGAAAATGCACATCGTATGACCGCTATCGCGTATTCCGTGAAAAAATACGTCCATTCGTTCGAACGCACTTTTTCACAGCCCACGTGAAAAATGCGTTAGTCTGACCCTAGCCTTATATATACTGCTAGTGTTTAGAAAAAGAAAAAACAACCACCTCCACTAAGAAGGTGAACAATCACTCCACACACAAGTACAAATGTGCACCGGGCGTGGGCACACCCATATAGGACTAAACCTAGTATTGAGATACAACAAGAAAAAAAAAAAAAAAAAAAAAAAAACACATTTGAGGGATAACCCTCAAACAACAGATGGGAGTGCTAATTAGAACATAACTTTTAATAGATTATAATGCAAAGACACACATTGGTAAGACCGATAATTGTTAAAAAACAAATAGACACATGGACAAATGCACAGTTTGCAACAAGGAGAAAAAGAGTATAATATATTTAAAGCACAATACTTGAATTGCAGCTTAAGGGAACATTTATATACCTATACCCAGGGTTGTAATATGCATAGTTGGATGGAAAGTGCGTAAACAGTTGCAAAGATTGGCATTTAGGACGTAGTTGAGAACCCCTACCATGGTAAAATTACAAAAAGTACCACTGCGCTAAGGCATGTAGGACACCCAGAAAGATGCACTGAAAATAATACCAGCCAAGGTTAGTATGTGCCAGAATTTCGGACTATAATAACACCATCCATTTCGCCTGGCTACCTTGTGGAGAAAGCCTACATAAGCTGTGAGCTAGCGATTATAAGCTGTGAACAGCAATGTCGCAAATAGGCTAGTTGGCAAAAGGCATCATAATACTTAGGGATATCAATCTTGCAATAGAGCGTAGTCGTAAGAATCACAATACATTTAGAGGTGGAAATCAACAAATTCACTTGCAACTGTACCAACCAGAGCAACAATGCTTTAGGACATAGTCCTACCAACAACCATGCTTAGCAATAAAAAAGCCCAGGGCAATCAATTAAAACTGTAGCTGTCCCTAAAAAGCTAAAAATTCTATACTCTCCCTGTTAGTTCATATTTGTGCAAAGTAAAAGCAAACACTGGACTCGACACGTGTTTCGCCGGTACTAGACCGGCTTCATCAGGAGTCAAACATAGATTGTGATTAATATATGCTTTAGCGCAGTGGTACTTTTTGTAATTTTACCATGGTAGGGGTTCTCAACTACGTCCTAAATGCCAATCTTTGCAACTGTTTACGCACTTTCCATCCAACTATGCATATTACAACCCTGGGTATATGTATATAAATGTTCCCTTAAGCTGCAATTCAAGTATTGTGCTTTAAATATATTATACTCTTTTTCTCCTTGCTGCAAACTGTGCATTTGTCCATGTGTCTATTTGTTTTTTAACAATTATCGGTCTTACCAATGTGTGTCTTTGCATTATAATCTATTAAAAGTTATGTTCTAATTAGCACTCCCATCTGTTGTTTGAGGGTTATCCCTCAAATGTGTTTTTTTTTTTTTTTTTCTTTTTTCTTGTTGTATACTGCTAGTGTCCCACACAAAACATGTCTCCGCTGAGTCCTTCCATATAATCTAAACACGTATGATAATTATTGAACAACCCTATGTATGCAAATAAATGGATTCAAAAGAAGGTCTCCCCACAGACAAAACATCACTGTAATGGTGAATACACATTATAAAGCAACATTATACTGGAGAAAAAATTGATTCCTATCCACCACATGAACAGTAGTCAGCAAATATGAAAAATCAAAATAAAAGACAAAGAACCGAAAATCTATAAACCATGAAAATAAATAATGAAGGAAAAAAAAAATCAAAAATCAAAATAAAAATAATTGTTATTAATGCAACGCTGCCCAAAAGGCTGTCAACGCAAAATACATTACTCATAGAATATTCCTATAACTAATATTCCCCGGAAACAATTTCCAACGCAATCAATCACAATTGATGTAGTATCCAAGGGAACTCCTGATCGCATTATCTTCAGCTGGAGTCCAAGTAGATGTCGAACAATACGGAAACGTGAAAGTGAAAAAACAAACAGAAAAGAAAAGAGAAACTTAAGAATGAATAAAAACAAGATAAAAACAATCAAACAGGCAGGGTGAATATTTCATCTAGTCAAATAGGAAAGGAGTTAGATCTCTTTCTTCATTAAATCCCAGTGGAGCCAAGGTCTGTAGTTGGTAAATCCAATGTAGTTCACGTTTCATGAACAGATTTTCATGGTTCCCCCCATTCCGTGGGCGCTGAACCTTCTCGATAATAGTATAGCGAAGCTGTGCAACAGTGTGTCCAGTTTCAGCAAAGTGTCTCGACACAGGCTATTGTAACTTAAGTGTCCTTATATTGCTCTTGTGTTCCCTGAGGCTAGGGTCAGACGAGCGTAGTGTTCACGTCCGTGATTGCGCCTAAAAGTACGTCCGTGATAGCATGACAGAAAGCCCATTGGAGCCTGACGCAGGAAGTACGTCCGCACTGAACTGCGGACACACAACGGCTGCGGCCCACGGACGCAAGGCAGGCAAGAATGTACAACTCCTAGAACGGTCGCACAAAGTGCGCTGCGTCCGCAACGTCTGCATAGCTTTGTGTGTGAGTGATGGAACGTGGTCAGACGGACTGCATTTATACGTCCAGCATTTTTAACGGACAAAA
This sequence comes from Leptobrachium leishanense, assembly GCA_009667805.1. Classification (NCBI taxonomy): domain Eukaryota; kingdom Metazoa; phylum Chordata; class Amphibia; order Anura; family Megophryidae; genus Leptobrachium; species Leptobrachium leishanense. The sequence goes on along the minus strand of CM019066.1, from coordinate 301,299,403 downwards.
TGGTTTTGCTTTTTAATTTATTTTCCCTCCTACATCCGTCAAAATATATACGTCAGTGAATAAACAGACTGTGTGGCCACTACTGCGTCTTCTGTACTGACGTACGTCCGTGTGCACGGACGTACAGTCCGTAGAAATCACACTCATCTGACCCTAGCCTGATACGTACCGTAAACGGCCTCTGGGTCTGGCCCACATAACCCAGCCCACAGGGACATTTCAATAAGTACACCACATAATCGGATTGGCAGTCCACTCATGATCTGATCTCAAACTTTCTGCCCGATCTGGGATGGGTGAAAACAGGGCCCGTCACCTCTACTCTACCCATGGTTCTCTTCTTCTGCCAATTCTCTTGATTTTCACCTTTCTTTGAATCGACCTGACAATCCTTAATGAATACAAAAATAAACATAAGTATTTACAGAGAAAGCATGTATGTGTAATATGCACATAAATAAAGATTGCACACGTACATACATAAGTACTTCTGTTTATTTTTTCAAAAGCCATCCTTTGCCACTGATATAGGCAAACTTGATCACCTGATTTTACAGTTTCAGTGAAAACGTGTTCGTGACAGAAGCAGATTTACAAATTTTACACAAATGACTAAGGCTGGCGTCAGACGAGCACACTATGTGTGCCCGTACTGACGTTCTTACCGGCATCCGTTGCAGCGTTGTGAGTGACCTTGCAACGGGGCCGGTCACACGCTTGTGCACACTTGTGCGTGCGCACGAAATGCACGCACAACAAGCGTCCGTTATCCAAGCCTCTCTGTCAAAGTGCTAGGATGCTCGTTGATGTAGCTGCAAAGTGCGATTCTCCATAGGAGGATCGCGCTTTGCAGCGCTGACTGCACTGAGTGCGCTCAGCGTGGTGGCCAGACGAGCGTCGAGTGGAAGGAACGTCCAGTCTCACGGATGTTCCTTCCGCTCTTCAAAGACACTCGTCTGACATTAGCCTAAAAAGAACTGCCTGTTTGCATGTATGTGTGTTTGACAGTAATTTATTTTAAGGTGGCAGGCTCCCTGCTGGAGGTGAGGAAGGAAAGGCTTTCATGTAGTTGTCCCAATTATTGAAACACTGATATGTTAAACAGCGGGATTGGTTCATTAAGGCTGCGGTCACAGGAGCACACTGATTGCTCACATTGCGTCCGTTGAAACGGATGCACTTTATAATGGATGAGATTATGTTACATTGTAGCAGTTGGTTATTGACTGATGTTGAGAAAAGACGAAAAAGCTGTATAGCATCAGTTAGTTATGACTGACGTGGAAAAAAAAAAAGCTGTATGCAGGGGTTTCTCTACGTCCGTTGTAGCTTTTCGCTTCGATGCCATTTTGGCAACCGTTGCAACATGCGTTGCCCGCGCTTGGAAACATACGCACGTGCTTCTTGTGTTGTTCTCTGTTGACTCCTTTGAAAAGCTACGACAGACGGCAAACAGTGTGGTCAGACGGACATGAAAAGTGCGCTCGTGTGACCATAGCATAATGTCAGATGAACGCAGTCTGAGCGCACTCTGTGTGTGTGCATAACGGACAGACGTACTGACGGAAGATACTGTAGACACCACACGGTCCATTTTTCTTGACGGACGTAGAAAAAAAAAGGGAGCTATGGGAAATAAAATTAAGATAAAAATGATAAAAATGTGAAAATGATATGAAAAGCCATTTTGTGCGTCAAGGTGCAGGACGTCGCAAATGTGCTGCGTCTGGCATGCCCTCATCACTGACACAAAATGCTACGCGGACTTGGCGCACTCTGAGTGTTCGTGGTAGTGGTTTTACGTTCTTGCCTAACTTGCGCCTGTTTGGCAAGTGCGTTGTGCGTGGGCAGTTCGGTGCGCACGTGCTTCTTGTGTTGTTCTCTATTGATCATGATTCTATGCTACGACGGACATTAAACTGTGCGGTGAGACGGACGTGATCACTGCGTTCGTCTGACGCCTGCCTGAGGCTAATGCCAGACGAACACAGTCTGAGCGCACTCTGCGTGCGTGCATAACGGACAGACGTACTGACAGAAGATACTGTAGACACCACACGGTCCGGTTTTGTTGACGGACGTAGAAAAAAAGAGGGAATTATGGGAAACAAAATGAATATGAAAACGGATATGAAAAGGCATTTTGTGCGTCAACGTGCTGGAAGTCGCAAATGCGCTGCGTCTGACGTCTCCTCATCACTCACACAGAATGCTACGTGGACGTGGCGCACTCTGCGTGTCCATCTAGCGGTTTTACGTTCTTGCCTAACTTGTGTCCGTTTGCCACGTGCGTTGTGCGTCCGCAGTTCAGTGCACAAGTACTTCGTGTGTGGGTCTCTATTGATCATGATTCTATGCTACGTCAGACGTTAAACTGTGTGGCGACACAGACGTGATCACTGCGTTCATCTGACGTGGGCCTAAGGCTAGGGTCAGACGAACGCATTTTTCACGTTGTCCGTGAAAAAGTGCGTTTGAACGAATGGACGTATTTTTTCACGGAATACGCGATAGCGGTCATACGATGCGCATTTTCGGACGTGATTTTGTACGGATCATCAATAAAACCCTTTTGCGTCTGGACGTTATGTTGGCCGGACGTGTGCAGCGTCTGACGTCTCCCAATCACGCAAACACGCCGCTATGCGGCCGCAGCGCACTCTGTTCGTCAGTAGTAGCGGTTTGACGTTCTCGAAAAAATGCGTTCGTTGGCCACTTGCGTTGCACGGACGAACTTTTGTGCGGCCGTTCATCGTATGTTCCCCGGCATTGGACGTCATTTGCTGCTAGCACGGCCGTGATTTCGTGCGGCTAAACGCACGTGAAAAATGCGTTCGTCTGACCCTAGCCTAAGTCGCGCTAGAAGTATAAGATCTCAAATGACAGTCCAATTTCATTCAAACCGAACTCAATTCTTCAAATAGCTTAAACATTTCTAGAAGACGTGTCTTACATAATCTGCTTTAAGCGCCGTTCTGCAGCAATGATTATTTTACAGTTACAAGTTTTTATAGAGCGCTATCAATTTCTGTAGCGCTGTACAATGCAAAGTGTATTTTACATAAACATACATTTGCCTCTTTTTTTTAACAGATTAAAACACTGGAGCAGCACAAAACAATCGAGGAGCTGAACAAGTCTTTGGAACAGAAAGAGAGAACAAAAGAAAAGACTCAAAAGAAATTGTTCTCTGTTAAATCAGAGCTCGAGGTTACCGAAAAAGAAGCCAAAGACGAGAAGGAAAGGGCTGCTAATATGCTGGAAGTGGTTACCAGTGAACTAAGAACACTTAAGAAAACCTTGGAGGAAGTATGTAGGAGGGAAAAGCAGGTATGTTGTAGTAATTGAGGGTTGATGTAATAATTTCACATAAAATACCTGCCCTATCATGTTTTTAGTATATAATAGTGCTTAATATAAATCCTCAGTTATATGAGAGATGCTGGAAACTTTGTCTCTGCAGTTGTGACTGCTAGGGTCTGCCAGGCAAATCAAACATTAACCACCGGGACTACAAGGGTCATGTCTGACACTTAATGCTGGCAGAGATTGTAATGAAAAATCAGTCCAAAGGCTGGTGTTTGAGAAGGTTGTGCTAAAAAATAAAATGTTCCCTTTACACATATAAACATAAGAGCTAGATAGATAAACAGAAAGATAGATAGATAGAGATAGATAAACAGAAAGATAGATAAACAGAAAGATAGATAGAGATAGATAGATAGATAGATAAACAGAAAGATAGATAGATAGATAGATAGATAGATAAACAGAAAGATAGATAGAGATAGATAGATAAACAGAAAGATAGATAGAGATAGATAGATAGATAAACAGAAAGATAGATAGATAGAGATAGATAAACAGAAAGATAGATAGAGATAGATAGATAGATAAACAGAAAGATAGATAGATAGATAGATAGATAGATAGATAGATAGATAAACAGAAAGATAGATAGAGATAGATAGATAGATAGATAGATAGATAGATAGATAAAGGATGGATAGAGGATAGATGGATGGATACTGTAGATATTCAAAGACGCCTATCATTAATTTTTTTGGAGGACTTAAATCCCCCTGTACTGGAATTTTCATGTTACTTTATTTTATAAACTGAATATATCTATTTATATACGGATCTGGCCAATTATATTCGAATCGTTTCGGGTGAACTCGTTATGGTTTTTTTTTTCTCAGAGTGATAAGGTTCAGATATTGGTAATTCAGAATTCCGATCAATCTAAATCAAAATCTAAAGGTTATTTGCGCTTACCCCTATGTTTTGCCACATCACGGCAACCTCTGGTCAGATGGGTCCTAACCCAAGGAAACCAATAGCTGCTTTTTAAGCAACTACATGTCCTCATGAGACAGACTGGTGGGTTTATATTTATGCCCTCACCAGAAACATTTCCACTTTGGGATTGAAAACTGATTTTTTTTTCCTGCTGTGCCTTTCTGTGTTTTCTTTTTCAATACCAAAGTGGAAATGTTTTTGAGGGTATAAATATAAACCCACCAGTCTGTCTCTTAGCTGAGAAGCAGCAGGAGGATGTGCAGTTGCTTAAAATGCAATGTTTTGGTAGCCAGAATACTTATTTAGGGATGCTCAAAAACACCCACAGACTTCTAAAATTTCTAATTGTTTGTAACTTTATATGTAACTTTGACTAAAAATAAAAAAAAATTTTGCTTTGTTTTTGCAGCTTGTAGATTTTCGGGAGGTGGTATCTCGCATGTTAGGTTTGAACGTCGATACCCTGGCACTTCCAGACTATGAAATCGTCAAACGGCTAGAGGGACTCATCCATACCCGCCACCACCATCTTGTTTCGTGTGCCTAAACCTTGGTGTTGAAGGAGTCATATCTATTATTATATTGAAAGAGAGTGTTTATAAATTTTTACTGAAGGACAGTTTTGGATAATTTATTCTTACTCACCTTAGTAATGTAAAACTATTTGACTTCTTTGCATGCTTTTTATAAATTATCCTATGCCATAACTAGTGCACAACTATTCACCTGAAAATATTCCTCAAAGGACTCTGATCTATATATATATAGGTCATTTGCATATCCTACCCAGAGTTCCTTGCTGCATATGGGGAATGTGGCACAGGAGCTCTGGGATGCAATTCATCGAGTTGCTGTGATGTGCAAGTGGCTTCTGCAATAATAAACACACTAGATATATATATATATTACTACACCAATTTACTATGTTTTAATATTTGCTGTGGATCTGTGCCAAATTTTCATTTTTATTTTCTCAGCAAAGATGCCAATTGTTTAACTTTAATTGTTGTTATGTAATATAGTGTTTGGCAAATTGCTACATTTTTACATAATAGGATAATAATATACATGGCTAACAAGCAGTAAGTGTAGCCGTTGTCTATATTTTCCTTATAAAGCACCTTCGTAGGGTCTCTGGGAGTTTTATAGATGCATTATTATGAGATCAAATTACCTAGAGCAGTGGTTCCCAACCACGGTCCTCGAGTCCCCTTAACAGGCCAAATTTTAAGTATTACCTGGGGGAAATGCAGACTGAATCCTGCAATCACTGAGCAGCAAATCCTATAACCTGTGCTGTGTTTCAGATATCTGACAAACCTGGCCTGTTTTGGGTACTTGAGGACCGCTGTTGGGAAATACTGACCTAGTAGGATTGTGCAGTACCTAAATAACTGTAATGATGGCCTAGGTGAGATCTTAACTGAGACACTAGGACAGACCTAAAGAGGATAGCAGAAGGGGTATATTGCTTATTCTTACAGAGGCCTGGCTTAGCACCCTCATGTCTCAATGAAGAATAATGGAACAGAGGAAAACTTGGTCAGGGTTAGCCAGGACAGCAAGCAATGGTAAATGTATATGGCAGAATCAGCTGAATTCAGAAACCATAAACAATGTCGTCAGCCTACACCCGAATCCATAAAACAATCCAAACCGCAAAAAAACACAGAAAAATGCACCTCTGGGTTTGGACACACGACAGAGAGTGATACATCAGTCAGAAATTTTGACCTCATAAGTCAATATTCAGTGTGTGCCTTCTGAGATTCATACTTCTTGTATCAATAGATGACGATGGCGTCCAGAGTCGAGTGACTGTCTGAATGACTTACCATTGGGTGTTAGGAAGGATGATCCTGCAGGAAACGATGGGGAAACGGGACAATAATAAATGCTCACAGCACTTTAGGCAGGATAAATTAAATATAACAAATCCTCTCTAGGAAAAGGGATTTTAACCCCTTAGTGACCGGGCAGTTTTACAAAAGTCTGTACGAATGTGTCCGCTGCTGTTTTTATGTTTCTGCGCTGTTTGTGTTTAGGTCAAATTTTCCTCTTACTCGTTACAAAAAAGGGGGAACAGGGAGAATAACCAAAAAACGTAAAAAAATTGAAAAAAGGGAAGATAAAAAGGGAAAAGAAATAAGGTCCAGATAGCCCGGGCTTACCCATAGCTGGGACCTGTGGGGGAGATAGGGGGGAAACCATCACGGCCATAAAGATCAAAAAAAGGCCCAGTGGAGAGCCCCCACCCACCCGCAGGAAAAAACTGGCCCCCAGGAAAAACTCTCAATAGCCTGCGAGAGTGTCGTTGTCCAACAGAGACTGGGAACATAGGCTGATAACGGAGTATCCTCAATGAAGCAAGTCTCGTAAATAGAAAGAAAGGGGGGGGAAACATCCAGTGGAGGAGAGACAGTGGTGATCCGGTGGAATCTCACGAAAAGCCTCCGGGGAAGCCGAAAAAGCTAAATACCAGTAGTAACCAAAACATCAATACCAATTTGGCTACAGCGGATCAGCGGTGAGAGCGATTCACTGCAATCCATTCCTTGGAGAGGCGTGGGAGCAGAGGTATGGGACCCTCCGGTGAAGCAAAGTCTTCAGGGGGCTGGATATCCAAAGCCCGAAAGAACCTGGTAGGATCCGAATGCAGGAGCAGAATGTGTGTTCTTTTATTACGGAAGGCTAAGATCTTGAAAGGATGACCCCAGGCGAACGCAATATTGTGGGAGCAGAGCAGGTCAGCCATGGGCTTCCAGAGGCGGCGGCGACAAAGGGTGTTGGGGGAAATATCCTGGAATAGTTGTAGGGGAGTCCCATCGTAGAGAACCGGCTTAGTACGGTTTTTCTTGAGGATAAGTTCCTTCGTGGAGAAGTGGAGAAAATAGACAATGTTGTCACGGGGTCTGTCGTCAGTAGAGCTGCAGGCGCATAGCGCTCTGTGGGCGCGATCCAGTTCCCATGAATGGTCTGGGAGCTCTGGAGCTAGTGGCCGAAGCATGGCGATAATAAACTCCCCAAGGGGGTCATCTTTTGCGCGTTCGGGGTAGACCACGGATCTGGAGGTTATTCCTTCGGGACCTATTAGCCAGGTCCCTCCAGTTGGGCCGCAAACAGCGGCGCGACTGCAACGTCCTTAGATTTCGTCGCTTTTGCGGGTCCAGGCATGGTCTAAGCTCAGCGTGGGAACCAGAGGTGAGAGTTAGTGTCCCGGGGGGGATGAAAATCGCGTTTTACAACACTGGTGTAGCGGAGCTCAGGCACTAAGCGGCCATCTTAGTTGATGGCCAAGCCACGCCCCTATGTTATTGCTTTTTAACCCCTTCACTGCTGCACCATTTCACCTCTGTGCGCTGAGCTCATTTTGACCATTTTCTGCTCATCATGTTTAAATGCCAGCTTAGGTCCTATTTTATTAACCCCCCTCCCCCCAGACAATTTTTTTTAAAAAATCCCAATTTATTTTTTTATTATTTTTTTCAAGAAACCTGGATTTCCCAACCTGGCGTACAATGTACGTCAGCGGTCGGGAAGGGGTTAAGAAAACTAACTGTTATGTCTACCTACTTTGGAGACTTCATTATTCACTGAATGAAATATGGGCTTTATTCACCAGCCATTGTTACCTTATTACATGTAGGTCAGGTACCCACAAAAGCACCTTAACAGAAGTGTTGTCGTGGATAGAAGATGTGGAACCATTTATTTCACTTGCAGTTGGCAGGAAGAAGATAGCTGATGTTAGTTATAGGAGTCTGTACATCATATATATTAATGTTCTCTTAAAATTTCATACTTTCTCCTCAAATGGATATTTTTTTTGATGATTGATGGCTATTACATCCTAGGATGCTAAAGGAACTCAAAAATGAAAAAGGACGAAAATTCATAGAGATCCATCAAACAAAAAAAAGATACAAAAAAATAAGACTTTGATTTTAGTATTGAAGTGAAGGGATGCTCAAGCGGATTTTTAAATGATATATAGTACTTAGATCATACTGATGAATGTTGCCATAGGACTGTGTTCTACACTCTGAAAAAACTATGGAGCACAGATCTGATGCTTCGATGTAATTCAATTAAAAGAACTGATTTCTTAATAACGGATTGATTTCTCTAGCTACCTCGCCTATTTAATACTGTTTTTCCATTAAATATGATGTTTATAAGTAAATTGGTATTAGTTTTTTGTTCATACAACTGCTCAAACCACATACTTAACATGTTTTTTTTACCTGGATAAAATAACTGTTTATAATACTCATGATACATATGTGATATCTGGCAGCTTCTGATATGTAATCAGTTCTCCCTTGGAATGGTACTGTTTTCCATTTAATGTTAGTGATTTCGTGTTTAACTTCCCTTCAGAAAGGGTTTGGAAGTGCGTTATACTTTTTGTATTTTTGCATTTTATTCAGGAAAACATATAGTACATCTGACATCATAAAATAGAATTTATGCATGATAACTTGATAAATTGCCATATCCTTGTGTTTTCAACACCTATAGTATCCCTTTACTATCACTCCTAACCTAAACTCATTTTATATTGTATAAAAACAAAAAAGGAAATGGGCCCTTGGTGAAATATAATCTACAGTCAGGTCCAGAAATATTGGGGCATCGACACAATTCTAACATCTTTGGCTCTATACACCACCACAGGAGGTGGAATGTTGGAATGAAACTAGCACAATGTGCATTAACTGCCGACTGTCAACTTTAATTTGAGGGTATGTACATCCAACTCAGGTGAACAGTGTAGGACTTACAGCAGTTTGCAGATGTGCCTCCCACTTGTTAAGGGACCAAAGGTAATGGGACAGAATAATAATCATGAATCAAACTTTCCCTTCTTAATACTTGGTTGCAAATCTTTTGCAGTCAATCACAGCCTGAAGTCTGGAACGCATAGACATCACCAGACGCTGGGTTTCATCCCTGGTGATGCTCTGCCAGGCCTATACTGCAACTGTCTTCAGTTCCTACTTGTTCTTGGGGCATTTTCCCTTCAGTTTTGTCTTCAGCAAGTGAAATGCATGCTCAATGGGATTCAGGTCAGGTGATTGACGTGGCCATTGCATAACATTCCACTTCTGTCCCTTCAAAAACTCTTTGGTTGCTTTTGCAGTATGCTTTGGGTCATTGTCCATCTGCACTGTGAAGCGCCGTCCAATGAGTTCTGCAGCATTTGGCTGAATGTGAGCAGATAATATTGCCCGAAAAACTTCAGAATTCATCCTGCTGCTTTTGTCAGCAGTCACATCATCAATAAATACAAGAGAACCAGTTCCATTGGCAGCCATACATGCCCACGCCATGACACTACCACCACCATGCTTCACTGATGAGGTGGTATGCTTAGGATTATGAGCAGTTCCTTTCCTTCTCCATACTCTTCTCTTACCATCACTCTGGTGCAAGTTGATATTGGTCTCATCTGTCCATAGGATCTTGTTCCAGAACTGTGTTAGGTGCTGTTTGGCAAACTCTAATCTGGCCTTCCTGTTTTTGAGGCTCACCAATGGTTTACATCTTGTGGTGAACCCTCTGTATTCACTCTGGTGAAGTCTTCTCTTGATTGTTGACTTTGACACACATACACCTACCTCCTGGAGAGTGTTCTTGATCTGGCCAACTGTTGTGAACGGTGTTTTCTTCACCAGGGAAAGAATTCTTCGGTCATTCACCACAGTTGTTTTCCGTGGTCTCCCGGGTCTTTTGGTGTTGCTGAGCTCACCGGTGCGTTCCTTCTTTTTGAGAATGTTCCAAACAGTTGTTTTGGCCACTCCTAATGTTCTTGCTATCTCTCTAATGGGTTTGTTTTGTTTCTTCAGCCTAATGATGGCTTGCTTCACTGATAGTGGCAGCTCTTTGGATCTCATCTTGAAAGTTGACAGCAACAGATTCCAAATGCAAATAGCACACTTGAAATTAATTCTGGGCCTTTGATCTGCACATTGTAATTGGGGTAATGAGTAAGGATGAGCTGTTCGGTTCGATCTGTTCGGAGTTCGCATCGAACATCGGCCGATCGACAGTTCGCGAACTTCGAACTTTTTGGGACGTTCGGCAAAAGTTAAAAAAATTAAAATTTGAAAGAAGTATAAAAAATACAAAAAAATCTAGAAATAAAGAGACTCTTTTTTGCAGAATATTATAAGCAACGGTTTATAACATATTGAATTAAAACGGGAATATTTTTAACATTGAAGCCTATGGGATAAAACATTCTTGTTACTAAAACATCAGGCAGACACGGCCCTCTAATCAGGCACTGTAGAGGGCAGCCTGCAGGGGCCTCCCAAGGATCTCCTTGAGGAGCATGCGGCCGCCGGATGACAGAGCTGCGACTGTGCGGGCTAGCCGTCTGGGTGCATGTAGCAGAGACAGACCCCCACAACCAGGATCCAGGGAGCCCCTACTGACCACCAGGCTAAGGTAAGGTGACACATTTCTAAAAAAAATAAAATCTGAGGACATTTTTAAATGTCCCCGGGAACATAAAAAAAACACTTTTTTTTTCTTTCTCTACCTGGCTGAATGTATTTAATTATATATATTACATACATTCAGCCAGGTAGAGGGGGTGGCAAGTGGGCTGCGCGGGGTCTCAGGCAGTGGTTTGTTTTTTTTGTGTATATTTTTAGGAAATTTATAGGGGAAGGTAAGGGCAGGTATGATATTTATATATATATATATATATATATATATATATAGATAAGATATATACCTATATTCTTATAAATATATATATCCAGACTTGTATTACACACACATTTTGGCAACTAATTGCCCCCCCCCCATTTGGCTGATCCCTCCAGAAGAAATGTTGAAACCGATAGAGCAGAGAATAATATATATATTCTCTGCTCTGTCGTGTTCAACATTTCTTCTGGAGGGATCAGCCAAATTGGGGGGGCGCATTTAGTTGAGATTGTCCACATGCCACTCCCCCCCATTTGCGTATGTGTATATATGGTCTGAGGTCTGTGGGTAGGTGTATATATATATCTGCGTGTTGATATATACGTACATATATGTCTGTTTGTTGATATATACGTATATTTCTGTGTGTGCTATCAATGCATCCCTATTCTATACACCGCGCTCCGTGTCCCTATAATATATATGATCAGGGGTTACCTTTTTTTAAATTTTTATACTATTCCTATTAAATTAATAGTAATTTTTGATGTATTTTATTCAGTAGAAACATTTTTTGCCTATATAACATGTGCTTTGTGAAAATAAAACGGTTTTGTGTGTACATTTTAATTTAGTTAGTGGATTCCTGTCCAGTGTGTTGAGAAGCAAACGTAATACAGTGTAGACATGCTGCGAGGCGGAGCGGAGTGAAGTCAAGCGTGCAAAATGTTTGCTTCTCTTCGCTACGCTGTGCGTCGCTACACACTCAATGTGTCTCAGCCTTTATTCCCGCATCGCTAGCTTACCGAATCAGTTTGTATACTTGTTAGTGACCCTGCTTGTTCTGAGGACCCGATCTGTTGCCGACTTTGCCTGCCATTTGACTATTCTCTCTGTGTATTCCCTGTTCTGTTTGCTTCCTGTTGCTACTGGTGTGGGCCGATTCTCACCATATACAGTAGCGCAGTACAAGTGCCTAAACATTGCTGACGGTTTTGTTATAGCTGCTGATGTAACTGAATAGATCGGGGATCTCTTCTGCATTACCAAAACCTCCACCACTGCACTCTTCCACAATACCTCAGAGGGGTTACGGTGTGAAGGCACTTGCTGCCACCAAAGGCAAAATATTTGGGTGCACTGCCGCTGACGCCTATACCAGATTTATATCATTTTAATATTGGACCGCAGGGTCCAACCCTGTACTCTTTCACAATACCACACAGGGGTTACGGTGTGACGGCACTGTTGCCGACACTAAAGGCCCAATTTTAAAGCACCTATTGTTACTTTCATCCAAAGCCTGCATAAGTTTCACCATAATTTAGCCAAAAAAATCACTAAACTTGTTCTGCGTGTCCTAAAAGTCTCCTCTTTTCATACAGGCTGCCGCCCCAAGCAGTTGTTTATGAATAGATTAAAGGAAAACCATTTACCATCATTTGAAATGTCATTTTTGTTTTTAAATGTTTCTATACATCCTACAAATCCGCCACTTCACGGGCAGGATATGGGGACCTCCTAGGCACGATATTTGAAGGAATTTTTTGTTTTTATTCTTAACCTTTATTTCATGGAAAACTCACTGTTCCTTTAAAAACGTCTTTTTTTAAACTTTTTGTCCTTGTTTCCTGTCCCCCAGGGCACTGCCTGGACCCCCATACACCTTTTATGGCAAATATCTTGCATATATGCCCTCTTGGAGAGCACTCTAAAAATCAAACTTTCGAGTCCCATTGACTTGCATTGAGTTCGGTTCGAGTTCGAGTTTGAACTCGAACTTTTGAAATTGTTCAAGTTCGAATGCGTACTGAACACGGGGGTATTCGGCTCATCACTAGTAATGAGGGCCTATCACACACCTGGCCATGGAACAGCTGAGAAGCCAATTGTCCCATTACCTTTGGTCCCTTAACAAGTGGGAGGCACATCTGCAAAGTGCTGTAAGTCCTACACCATTCACCTGAGGTGGATGTACATACCCTCAAATTAAAGCTGACAGTCTGCATTAAAGCACATTGTGTTTGTTTTATTCCAACTCCATTGTGGTGGTGTATAGACCAAAGATGTTAGAATTGTGTCGATGTCCCAATATTTCTGGACCTGACTGTATATAACTGTCACGACCCCTGCCATGTGTCCCTCAGCAATCTAGTAAAGACCCACCATTGATGAGGCAAGAAAGGCAAAACTGAGTACTGTTCCTCCCTGAAAGCCTAGCAGCACCTTTCATGACCTGCCTTACTCAGCTCCTAGCCTCTTCTCCCAGCACTGCAGTTTCAACAGGTGCTTGCTAATCACCGGCCAGTGTTCCACTACATAAGGGTGAAGCACCCGTCATGCAATGGTTCTGTAATATCCATTGCTGAGTGTTTTTCCTGCTAGGTAGGAGCCTAGAAGCTTGCCCTCCTGATTCTCCAATCAGATTCCATGTGTACCGAACCACTAGCTTTTCTCAACAACTCCGCTAGCTTGCTATCTGTCCTTGACCCACAGCTTACCTTTGGACTTTGTGACCGGATTACCCATTTGGATGCTCTGCCACCCAAGAGGTCCTGTGCCTCCAAGTCTCCTGTGATTCCAAGAACCCCTGTGCCTTCAAATCTCCTGTGCCTCCAAAACCCTGTCACCTCTTTTCCTGTCCTGCCTGGCTCCTGTCTTCAGTAAGTTCCCTGCTGTCGTGCCCTGTGGTGTCTTGTGCCATTATCCTCCCTTCCTTTGTTACTGCCTCCTGCAATTTCCCTGCGATCAGCTCTATTTCTGTCCTGCCCCTCATCTACGCTTTCCTCTGCTTGTGTGTATTTCAATAAAACCCTGTTTTTGGGCCTTACTCAACGTTAGTCAGTCTTCACTGCATCATGAGCTCATACCCCCACCCCCTCCAGACAAGACCGTGACAATAACTCTGAATTATAATGTGACAATAACTCCGAATTATGGACCGTGTTTTTTCCAACCACCTAGGGAACCTAACCACAGCTTAATGCGCATAACAGTTATCCAACGTCCAAAAAACTATTAGTGCTTCACAGCTATATAGCGCACAAATTCCCTTAAAACAGGTTATACATATAAAACACTGAAATGTATATTACCCTTTTAAGATCCTTGGATACACACTCTCCACACATCACATGGATCCATACATGTAAAGAAAAATTAAGAACAACTCCAATAGCGGAATACAATAAGTGCACGAACATATGTACTGTAGCTATACAAATGATAGTCTTCTAGAGTGCAAACTCACATTTTATTTATTTTATTTTATTTTATAAAGGATTTTACCAGGAAGGATACATTGAGATTTCTCTCGTTTTCAAGTATGTCCTGGGTTCAAGAACATTGAGTGGTTACAGAAATACAAAATAGTAAAATGCAAGATATTAACACAAGACCAAATACACAGATTAACAGAAAAATAAATATGGAGGAAATAAAGTCATTATGTTACATGTTTACAGGTGCATTTCGTATTGAGGTATGTTAATAGGGAAGTCTTAAGGGACTTTAGACTGGGGGAAGATTTGACGGTTTCTGGGAGGTTATTCCATATTTGCGGTGCTCTGTAGGAAAATGAGGATCGAGCCATTTTCTTTTTGTATTGCGGTATTGCAAGTAAGGTGCTGGTCCTGGATCTGAGGTTATAGGATGAGGGAACTGCCGGGGGAAGCAGCATATTCAGGTAGGGTGGTAGCTTCCCAGAAAAGCTCTTAAACACCAGGTTGGAAAGGTGAAGGGTGCGTCTAGAGTCCAGTGATGGCCAGTTTAGTTCTTTTAACATGTCACAATGGTGTGTCATGTAGTTACATTGTAGCACAAAGCGACAGAATGAGTTATACAATGTAGTAAGTTTCTGGAGGTGTGTTTGTGGGGCGGCTGCATATACTACAACTCCGTATTCAATGGCTGGCATACGCATTTGTTGTACAATCTGCTTTCTTACCGCGGGGCTCAGGCAGGATTTGTTTCTGTACAGGGCACCTAGTTTGGGGTAGAGTTTAGATGAGAGTTTTTCGATGTGGGGGCAAAAGATAGATTTGGGTCTAACCACATACCTAGGTATTTGAGAGAAGTGACTGTGGTCAGCGTGCCATTTGATTTTGTCCCAACACATAGATGGGGTGTTTGCAATTTGTGTAGTTTAGGTGCGGTTCCAAAGAGCATTGTAACAGTTTTGTCAGTATTTAGAAAAAGTTTGTTATTTGCGATCCACTTTTCTACCCCTGTGAATTGTTCTTGCAACACTGCCTCCAGCTGTGGAGATTTGGTTTGCTGGTATAGATTACAGTGTCGTCTGCGTACATGTGTACAGTTGAAGCTTTGCAGACATTGGGCAGATCGTTTATGAATATTATGAATAGCAGGGGGCCAAGTATCGAGCCTTGGGGTACACTGCACGTGACTGGGAGGGGAGGGAAGTGCTGTCAGAAATGGACACAAATTGAGACCTATCAGACACATATGATTGGAACCAGGTTAACGTACTATCACCAATACCAGAGTTTTTAAGTTTTTGTAATAGGATGCCATGGTCTACTGTGTCAAAAGCCTTGGCAAAGTCAAGGAAGATGGCTCCAGTTAGATTTCCTTGTTCCATGCCCGCTTGGATATCATTACAAACTTTTAAAAGGGCAGTTGTAGTTGAATGGTTTGGACGAAAGCCTGATTGATCTGGGGTTAAATAGTTCTGATACTGATAATAATCACGTAATTGAGTGTAGACATGAGACTCAGTTTACAGGCCTTGGGTTTAATCGGGGATAACTCTGTCCCTACACGATTTGTCCTTGAAGGTCCTCAACGTACAAAACAAAAAAGAAACAGATCAATAGCATAACTCAACAATAAAAGTTGAGAAATATGTAAATTGAGGCAACTCACGTGGTCCTGAGCCTGTAGCTAAGCACTGGCTTGAGATTATGGCATTCAGTGCATTAATAATGGGAGCACTAACCCCTTTGGTACTTGGATACTGTTACACTGCAATAGTCGGGCTTAAACCTGTCCCATTGCTCAGGATCTGGCTCCTGTAGGCTGCAGCTCTCAGTACATCCTCGCCATAGAAGATGGTCCCCCCATGCAGAGCAGCAACTTTTTACCCCATATTTCTCTCTACTCCCTTTCCCCCAAACTCATGGTTTATCGTATTACTCACCAGCTATAGGGTTCAGCTGACAGAAACCAACCCTGAAACTAAGGATGAGAAGGCCAATTCCCCTTGTCTTGACATGACTTGCCCTTCTAAAACAATTGCACAATCGTGTTGGCCTCCTTGAGCTTGAGGTACATGTGCCCTTGGACATCTGCACAGGCCAGAGTCAACTCATGTGGGCTCCTGCTTCATAGCATAACATTCCTTCTGAACCCCATCTAATATTGTGGCCAGTTCACGCTTTGTGATTGGTAGGGTGTCCTGTTAAATGCTAGTGGTGGATCATAGGCAACTATGGACCCTACTATCACAACCTCTAAGAGTGTTACGCACACCATTTCATCATTCTTCCACAACAACCGGCCATCCAGGTGACAAACATATTCTGAGGGATGGGAGGCCACCAATACCCCAGTCAAAACACTCTTTATCCCTGTAGGCACCAATCCAGGAACAGCAGGACCCGCATCAAGGCATCAGGCAGGCCTTGGGCTGCAGGGGTCGACTGCCACGTTGCCTTCAAGATGGTTGCAAAGCAATATGTACACCAAAAGATCCACAATAAGAGGATTATTAGGCCTCATGATGATCAGAAGCTTTGTCCCCAGCACACAGGTACCTCGCTACATCAAAGGAGTATAAATGTTGCTTGGTAAAGGTCACAAATATCTTTAAAGAGCCCGCTATACAGAGCTCCTGCAGCACACATCTGCTCACCTCAGTGGACAGCTCTGCCCTCAATATACACTGTATTTTATGTTTGCAATCCTACAAAATAGCTTTCAATCAGTAAAGAGTACTCCACTCTGCATGTTTCAAATTTTCAAACAATTTTAAATTATTCCAGAAAAAAAACAACATTTTACCATAAAAATTGCATCTCTACTCGAAACATCTCAGAAATAGCAATGGCAGAATCAGAACCTGGCACAGTGGCGTAGCTGGTAAGGTTAGAGTCAGGGGAACACAGTCTGAGCGCACTCTGCGTGCGTGCACAACAGATGGACGTTCTGATGGAAGATGCTGTAGACACCACACAGTCCGTTTTTTATGACGGACGTAGAAAAAAGGGGAAATGTGGGAAATAAAATTAATATGAAAAAGGATATGAAAAGGCATTTTGTGCGTCAAGGTGCTGGATGTCGCAAATGCGCTGTGTCTGGCATCTCCTCATCACGCACACCGACGCTACGCGGACATGGTGGACATGGTGCACTCTGCGTGTCCGTGTTAGCGGTTTTACATTCTTGCCTAACTCGCGTCCGTTTGCTGTGTGCGTTGTGCGTGCGCAGTTCGGTGCGGACGCAATTAGTGTGTGGGTCTCTATTGCGCATGATTCTATGCTACGACGGACGTTAAACTGTGCGGCAACACGGACGTGATCACTGTGTTCGTCTGACACGGGCTTTAGTCATGAGGGTGAAATCTGTGGCAACTTCTTTAAAATAGGAATGCCTTGGTAATAGGAGGGAGTATAATATGGATGTAGATTTAGAAAATGCTTCTTTCTTTGTATGAATTGATTTATGTAATGATAAATGCAATTTATGAGATGCATTTCAAAATAAATAAATAAAAAGTGAATTAGATCCCAGCTCTGACCTATCTGTAATGTAAGATATTTTTTAATTCGATGACACAACAAAATTGTGCAACAATGTAAGTCCAGACTACAAATTGAACTGTCCAGTTCATTTGGCGACAGCGCATATTGTTGTTTAATACGCCAGATTGACAGGTCAGATTGACCTGGGACACTTGTTTAAATTGTATTCTGTTGAGGGAGGATGGAAGGTAATACAGAGAAACCTAGAAAATAAAATCTTTATTAACATGTAAAGCCATTTTTAATATGTTATCTTTACAGTAGAAATTTCCTGGAGGAAAAAAAAAACATTTTACTGGGATCAGACTGCAAAGTGAATAGTATTTGAGTTTGGAAATAATTAAATGTTTTGTAAATTTTTTTGCATTAAAAGTCTACTGTGATTATTGCATTTGCATAATAGTTGCAATTATCTTGTCAAAAACACTAGTTCATTAATTGCTTCAAGCCCATGGAGATACTCATGTATAAGTACATGGTCCACTGAAAAGTTACATTAGAAATCACCTTATCGGTGTATAATATGATTTATTCTTTATATTATTATTAAATATTATATATTGTTATTATTTATATTTTATTATCCAATACAAATGAATGGGAGACAAAAATTACCTGAAATAGCCCCACCAATGTTAGAGATGTAGATGCATAGTTGTAGAACACTTACAAAATGTAACCAAATATATCATCTAAAGGGACACAATCAGGATTATTCAGAGAGCACCCAAGTGTCACCGACATTTCGGTGCTCTCTGATTCGCCGCACTTCGGCGAGTTCGATTTGCTGACCCTGCAGTGAATACAGCATTCACTGCAGGATCCCCACTGGAACATCGCCGGACAGATGCCGGAAACCCGCCACCTGCCGCCGCCAACCTGCCGGACAGCTGTCAAATGCAGCCACAGCCACGCAGAACACAGCGCTGACCAGCTGCAGAAACAATCCGACATGCCGCCGGACAGGTAAAAAAAAATATAACAGATTGAAAGTGCCAAATTTGAAATGCTGTTTGCAAAAAAACTACTGGAAGATAATGTCTGGAATTAACATAGAAGGTCCTATGAATAATAATAGAAGATCTGTTACATAAAAAAACAATAAAAAAAAAGCTATTTAAAAAAAAATCCGAAAACATTTTGGCCAAAAAAATGCCTAAAAAATCCTTAAAAAAATAATTTAATAAATACACTTTTTACTGCAGATTAAAATAAAATAAATATAATAAATAATAAACGGTTTATTAGATATTGGATAAAAACGGGAATAGTTTTAACATTGAAGCCTATGGGGTTCGTCTGATTAAACTTGTGGGATGAAACCACTGAGTAACAGGGCACTTCAGTAACTTTTCTCTGCTGTTTGGTGTCTCTGAATAGATTAATCATTACTTCTCTATGGGGGATTTCACTGCCATCAAACAGGCACCGTATTTACAGATAGGGATGAGCCAAACACTCCCCGAGTTCGGTTCGAGCCCGAACCCGAACTTCCCATTTGTTCGGGGCCGAACCTGAACCCGAACTCGAACCCCATGCAAGTCAATCGGGCTGAAAATTCGGTTTTTTAGAGTGCCCTCCAAGAGGGCATATATGCTAAATATTTGCCATAAAAGGTGTATGGGGGTCCGGGTAGTGCCCTGGGGGACAGGAAACAAGGACAAAAAGTTTAAAAAAAAAACGTTTTTAAAGGGACAGTGAGTTTTCCATGCAATAAGGGTTAAAAATAAAAACGAAAAATTCCTTCAAATATTGTGCCTAGGAGGTCCCCATAACCTGCCCGTGAAGTGACGGATTTCTAGGATGTATAGAAACACTTAAAAACAAAAAAATGACGTTTCATATGACGGTAAATGCTTTTCCTTTAATCTATCCATAAACAACTGCTTGGGGCGGCAGCCTGTATGAAAAGACATTTTAGGACGCGCAGAAAAAGTTTAGTGATTTTTTTGGCTAAATTATTGTGAAACTTATGCAGGCTTTGGATGAAAGTAACAATAGGTGCTTTAAAATTGGGCTTTTAGCGTCGGCAACAGTGCCGTCACACCGTAACCCCTCTGAGGATATGAATCTGATACAGGCGTCAGTGGCAGTGCACCCAGATATTGTGCCTTTAGTGCCAGGCATGCAAGTACTATCATATAGTAACCCCTCTGTGGTATTGTGGAAGAATGCAGGGGTGGACCATGCGGTCCTATATTAAAAAGATATGAATCTGGGAATGGGCGTCAGTGCACCCAGATATTCTGCCTTTGGTGCAAGACTGCCAGGGCAGCAAATATCATCATACAGTAACCCCTCTGTGTTATTGTGGAAGAGTGCAGGGGTGGACCATGTGGTCCTATATTGAAAAGTTTTTGATCTGGTAATGGGCGTCAGTGCACCCAGATATTGTGCCTTTAATGCCAGGCCAGCAGGTATCATCATACAGTAACCCCTCTGTGGTATTGTGGAAGAGTGCAGGGGTGGACCTTGCGGTCCTATATTAAAAAGATATGCATCTGGTTAAGGCGTCAGTGCACCCAGATATTCTGCCTTTGGTGCAAGACTGCCAGAGCAGCAAGTATCATCATACAGTAACCCCTCTGTGGTATGGTGGAAGAGTGCAGGGGTGGACCATGTGGACCTATATTGAAAAGTTTTTGATCTGGTAATGGGCGTCAGTGCACCCAGATATTGTGCCTTTAATGCCAGGCCAGCAAGTATCATCATACAGTAACCCCTCTGTAGTATTGTGGAAGAATGCAGGGGTGGACCATGTGGTCCTATATTGAAAAGTTTTTGATCTGGTAATGGGCGTCAGTGTACCCAGATATTGTGCCTTTAATGCCAGGCCAGCAAGTATCATCATACAGTAACCCCTCTGTGGTATGGTTGAAGAGTGCAGGGG
Organism: Leptobrachium leishanense; assembly: GCA_009667805.1. NCBI lineage: Eukaryota > Metazoa > Chordata > Amphibia > Anura > Megophryidae > Leptobrachium > Leptobrachium leishanense. The sequence goes on along the minus strand of CM019066.1, from coordinate 301,278,790 downwards.
TGGACCATGTGGTCCTATATTGAAAAGTTTTTGATCTGGTAATGGGCGTCAGTGCACCCAGATATTGTGCCTTTAATGCCAGGCCAGCAAGTATCATCATACAGTAACCCCTCTGTGTTATTGTGGAAGAGTGCAGGGGTGAACCTTGCGGTCCTATATTAAAAAGATATGCATCTGGTTAAGGCGTCAGTGCACCCAGATATTGTGCCTTTAATGCCAGGCCAGCAGGTATCATCATACAGTAACCTCTCTGTGGTATTGTGGAAGAGTGCAGGGTTGGACCCTGCGGTTCAAAAAAATAAAATGATATAAATCTGGCACAGGCATCAGTGCAGCCAAATATTGTGCCTTTCATGCCAGCAAGTGCCTTCACACCGTAACCCTTTTGTGGTATTGTGGAAGAGTTCAGTGCTGGAGGTTTTGTGAATGCAGAAGAGGACATCCCCTATCTATTCCATTACTTCAGTATCAGAGGATTGATAGCTGCTGATCCAGGACTGATTCATTTTTATAAATGTCAGCCGGTATACAGAGTCGGTGGGCAGACGCACTCTTTTGTATGTGACAAAACCTCCAGCGGCACTGAACGTCCTTTCGGAAAGCACGCTAGATGAAGGGCAACCTAGTAGCTGCATAGCATATTGGCTAAATTCTGGCCAGTGATCCAATCTCAACACCCAGTAAGCCAGTGGATCATCTGCTGGAAAGGTATCCAGGTCTGCCCTTGCCCCAAGGTAGTCCTGCACCATATGGTGAAGACGCTGGCAATGGGTGCCTACATTTGACATCCTTGGGCGTCGTGGACTAAAATTTTTTAAAAAGCATCAGTCAAGCGGCCCTTGCCTTCACCGCTATTCCTCTGATCACCTGCAGCCTCAGAATCAAGTGTGTCAGCACTTGGTAATCTACCAGTGCCTGGAAAGGTGTTACACAAGTGTCGCTTTAAAGCGTCCTCAAGTTTTGTCATCCTGTGTTCCGTCTCTGCGGGCAGGATGAGCTCTGCAACTTTCCCCTTGAATCGTGGATCAAGAAGGGTTGCCAACCACTAATGATCCCTCTCCTTGATAGCACAAATCCTGGGGTCCTTTAGCAGACTTTGCATCATTAAGGAGCCCATGCAGCGTAGGTTGGAGGTGGCATTAGCTGCCGAGTCTTCCTGGTCAATAAGGATGACCGTATCGTGCACTTCCTCCTCCCAGCCACGCACAAGCCCTTCTGTTTCTGGGCACACAAAACCCTCCCTTGAGGAATCCCCACCTTCAATGCCCCCACTACTTAAATAGTCCTCCTCCCCCTCATCCTCCTCCTGTCTGATCTGAGTAGGACCTGCTGGAATGCTGTCTGCGGAAAGACTGGGGCCTTGAGAGCTAGGGAAGTCCTCCTCTTCCTCCCGCTGCTCTGCCTCTAGAGCCACATCTATAATTCCCCGCAGAGTGTGCTCCAGCAGGAACACTAAAGGAATTGTGTCACTGATGCATGCACTGTCCCTGCTCACCATCCTCGTCGCCTCCTCAAATGGTGACAGTACAGTGCATGCATCCTTGATCATCAGCCACTGCGGGGGGGGGGGAAAAAACAAGTTGACCTGAACCTGTCCTTGTGCCATACTCACACAGGTACTTGTTGATGGCCCTCTGCTGCTTGTGCAGATGCTGCAGCATTGCTAATGTCGAGTTCCACCTGGTGGGCATGTCACAGATCAGACGGTTTGTGGGAAGGTGGAATTCTCTTTGAATTTCTGCCAGGTGAACGCTTGCTGGGAATGACCGTCTGAAGTGGCTGCAGACTTTTCTGGCCTGGATGAGAAGCTATGGCAGCCCTAGATACTTGGTTAGGAAACGCTGTACCACCAGATTTAGGACGTGTGCTAGGCATGGTACATGCGTCAATTTACCCTTGCGTAGGGCGGAGAGAAGGTTGCTGCCATTATCGCAGACGATCATTTCCAGCTCAAGCTGGCGTGGTGTTAACCATCTCTGCACCTGCCCCTGCAGAGCTGACAAAATTTCTGACCCGGTGTGGCTCCTGTCCCCTAAACAAACCAGCTCAAGCACAGCATGGCATCTTTTTGCTTGAGCCATTGCAGAGACCCTGTCAGGCGTCGGTTTAACTGCCACTTCGCCAGAGACAGAGAAGGTGGAGGATGAATAAGCTCCAGCACAGAGCCCCGTCTTGGATCCCTCCCAGCTGCAATCAGAGTTACCCAGTGTGCCGTGAAGGAAATGTAACGACCCTGTCCATGCTTGCTGGACCACGTGTCTAAAGTCACATGCACCTTGCTGCTGACTGCCTTTCCCAATGACTGGATAACATTGTCTTCCACGTGCTGGTATAGTGCTGGAATGGCCTTGCGTGAAAAGTAATGGTGTTTTGGAACCTGCCACTGTGGTACAGCACATTCAACAAATTCACGGAAGGAAACAGAGTCCACCAACTGGAAAGGCAGCAGCTGCATTGCAAGTAATTTTGCTAAGCTGGCATTTAGACGCTGTGCTTGGGGATGGTTGGGACTATATTTTTTATTTCGCTGCAGCAGCTGCGGCAACGTAATCTGACTGCGTAAATCTTCAACTACTGGGATGATGTCACATTGTGAGGAAGGACCTGCTGGTACATCCATTACTGTAGCATCATCCCTGTCAGTGGAGGTTGTAGGCAATGACATGGCAGGACATACAGTGTGGGTAGAGACAGATGAGGAGGAGGAGGACCTACGCAAAGTTTTGCACCAACGGGATGTGTGGCACTTGTTCATATGTCGCCTCAAGCACGTGGTACCCAAGTGTCCAGTGTTTATCCCACGATTCAGCCTCATCTGACATAGATTACAAATAGCAACGGTGGGGTCTGCTGCACATTTCTTAAAGAACTCCCAGACAGCAGAGTTCCTGCATCTGTTCTTTGAGACAACAGCGCTCTGCACCGGAGCAGCTCTGACATGTAATGCCTTGGACTGGCTAGTGCTACGGTTGGTCACAGAGGATGTTGTGCCTTGTGTTTGCTGTGACTCCTCCTCCTCCCCCTCCTCCTCACTTGATTCCTCAGTTCGATCTGGCACCCAGGTGGAGTCAGTGACCTCATCATCAATGTCATCTTCACCCCCTATCTCCTCGTCACTGGAGCCAACTTGGCAGTATGCTGCAGCTGCTGGGGCAACATGAGTGCCAGTTATGTGTGTGTCATCACTGGCACCCCCTTCCTCTAGGTTGATTATACTCCCTTGCTCAACCTCAGAGATTGAATCAGAGCACTGTACTTGCTGCGCATCCTCAAGCAGCATGTCACTCTCATTGTAGTCAAACAATTCAGCTGACTCCTCCGTGTGTGATAGCGAGGCTACAGCAGGAGTAGCTGTGGACATGGAGGCTGCATTAGATGCTTTGGCAGCTGAGGTGGACTGTAAAGCACTAGAAGCCTGGCTGGCAGAGGACTCGGAGGATGAGGATGGCCTGGTTAGCCAATCCACCAAGTCCTCTGTATGTTGCTGCTGCTTAAGATGGCCAGCACCAGTTAGAAAGGACAAGCGTGCCCCTGCAGAGGATGCACCACGTCCACCACGACCAGAGGCACAGCCTCCCGACACAGGGGCTGCTTGCCCTCTTATCTGTGTCTGGGAGCGTCTGCCTGTCCTTTTTGTTCTTTCAGACATGAAGAGTGATATTTAGATTAATATATACAGAACTCTGATTCAACTCTGGTATAACTTAGTGAGACACACTGATAGCTGGCAGCCAGTGACGAGACACAGATCACCTTAATTCACAAATGTTTTAAAGAAATTAGTGAGCCCCAAAAAAACTTGCTGGCTGTGTGATGAGACACAGATCACCTTAATTCACAAATGTTTTAAAGGAATGAGTGAGCCCCAAAATAATGTGTGGTACTGGTTGTGTGACAAGACACAGATCACCTTAATTCACAAATGTTTTAAAGAAATTAGTGAGCCCCAAAAAAACTTGCTGGCTGTGTGGCGAGACACAGATCACCTTAATTCACAAATGTTTTAAAGAAATTAGTGAGCCCCAAAATAATGCAAGGTACTGGTTGTGTGACAAGACACAGATCACCTTAATTCACAAATGTTTTAAAGAAATGAGTGAGCCCCAAAATAATGCGTGGTACTGGTTGTGTGACAAGACACAGATCACCTTAATTCACAAATGTTTTAAAGAAATGAGTGAGCCCCAAAATAATGCGTGGTACTGGTTGTGTGACAAGACACAGATCACCTTAATTCTCAAATGTTTTAAAGAAATTAGTGAGCCCCAAAAAAACTTGCTGGCTGTGTGACGAGACAGATCACCTTAATTCACAAATGTTTTAAAGAAATTAGTGAGCCCCAAAATAATGCGTGGTACTGGTTGTGTGACAAGACACAGATCACCTTAATTCACAAATGTTTTAAAGAAATTAGTGAGCCCCAAAATAATGCGTGGTACTGGTTGTGTGACAAGACACAGATCACCTTAATTCACAAATGTTTTAAAGATATTAGTGAGCCCCAAACAAACTTGCTGGCTGTGTGACGAGACACAGATCACCTTAATTCACAAATGTTTTAAAGAAATTAGTGAGCCCCAAAAAAACTTGCTGGCTGTGTGATGAGACACAGATCACCTTAATTCACAAATGTTTTAAAGGAATGAGTGAGCCCCAAAATAATGTGTGGTACTGGTTGTGTGACAAGACACAGATCACCTTAATTCACAAATGTTTTAAAGAAATTAGTGAGCCCCAAAAAAACTTGCTGGCTGTGTGGCGAGACACAGATCACCTTAATTCACAAATGTTTTAAAGAAATTAGTGAGCCCCAAAATAATGCAAGGTACTGGTTGTGTGACAAGACACAGATCACCTTAATTCACAAATGTTTTAAGAAATGAGTGAGCCCCAAAATAATTGGTACTGGTTGTGTGACAAGACACAGATCACCTTAATTCTCAAATGTTTTAAAGAAATTAGTGAGCCCCAAAAAAACTTGCTGGCTGTGTGACGAGACAGATCACCTTAATTCACAAATGTTTTAAAGAAATTAGTGAGCCCCAAAATAATGCGTGGTACTGGTTGTGTGACAAGACACAGATCACCTTAATTCACAAATGTTTTAAAGAAATTAGTGAGCCCCAAAAAAACTTGCTGGCTGTGTGACGAGACACAGATCACCTTAATTCACAAATGTTTTAAAGAAATTAGTGAGCCCCAAAATAATGCGTGGTACTGGTTGTGTGACAAGACACAGATCACCTTAATTCACAAATGTTTTAAAGAAATTAGTGAGCCCCAAAAAAAATTGCTGGCTGTGTGACGAGACACAGATCACCTTAATTCACAATGTTTTAAAGAATTTAGTGAGCCCCAAAATAATGCGAGGTACTGGTTGTGTGATGAGACACAGATCACCTTAATTCACAAATGTTTTAAAGAAATTAGTGAGCCCCAAAATAATGCGTGGTACTGGTTGTGTGACAAGACACAGATCACCTTAATTCACAAATGTTTTAAAGAAATTAGTGAGCCCCAAAATAATGCATGGTACTGGTTGTGTGACAAGACACAGATCACCTTAATTCACAAATGTTTTAAAGAAATTAGTGAGCCCCAAAAAAACTTGCTGGCTGTGTGACGAGACACAGATCACCTTAATTCACAAATGTTTTAAATAAATTAGTGAGCCCCAAAATACTGCGTGGTACTGGTTATGTGACAAGACACAGATCACCTTAATTCACAAATGTTTTAAAGAAATTAGTGAGCCCCAAAATAATGCGTGGTATTGGTTGTGTGACAAGACACAGATCACCTTAATTCACAAATGTTTTAAAGAAATTAGTGAGCCCCAAAATAATGCGTGGTACTGGTTGTGTGACAAGACACAGATCACCTTAATTCACAAATGTTTTAAAGAAATTAGTGAGCCCCAAAATAATGCGTGGTACTGGTTGTGTGACAAGACACAGATCACCTTAATTCACAAATGTTTTAAAGAAATTAGTGAGCCCCAAAAAAACTTGCTGGCTGTGTGACGAGACACAGATCACCTTAATTCACAAATGTTTTAAATAAATTAGTGAGCCCCAAAATACTGCGTGGTACTGGTTGTGTGACAAGACACAGATCACCTTAATTCACAAATGTTTTAAAGAAATTAGTGAGCCCCAAAATAATGCGTGGTACTGGTTGTGTGACAAGACACAGATCACCTTAATTCACAAATGTTTTAAAGAAATTAGTGAGCCCCAAAATAATGCGTGGTACTGGTTGTGTGACAAGACACAGATCACCTTAATTCACAAATGTTTTAAAGATATTAGTGAGCCCCAAACAAACTTGCTGGCTGTGTGACGAGACACAGATCACCTTAATTCACAAATGTTTTAAAGAAATTAGTGAGCCCCAAAAAGATTTGCTGGCACAGTGACAAGACCCAGACGATCACCTCAATTCACAAATGTTTTAAAGAAAGTTGTAAACCCCAAAAAAACTTGCTGGCACAGTGACAAGACACACATCACATAAATTCCCTGATATTTGGTAGAAATGAGACCCAAAAAGACTTGCTGGCACAGTGACAAGACCCAGAAGATCACCTTAATTCACAAATGTTTTAAAGAAAGTTGTAAACCCCCAAAAAACTTGCTGGCACAGTGACAAGACAAACATCACATAAATTCCCTGATATTTGGTAGAAATGAGCCCCAAAAAGACTTGCTGGCACAGTGAGAAGACCCAGAAGATCACCTTAATTCACAAATGTTTTAAAGAAAGTTGTAAACCCCCCAAAAAACTTGCTGGCACAGTGACAAGACACACATCACCTAAATTCCCTGATATTTGGTAGAAATGAGACCCAAAAAGACTTGCTGGCACAGTGAGAAGACCCAGAAGATCACCTTAATTCACAAATGTTTTAAAGAAAGTTGTAAACCCCCCCAAAAACTTGCTGGCACAGTGACAAGACACACATCACCTAAATTCCCTGATATTTGGTAGAAATGAGACCCAAAAAGATTTGCTGGCACAGTGTGACAAGACCCAGAAAATCACCTCAATTCACAAATGTTTTAAATAAAGTTGTAAACCCCCAAAAAACTTGCTAGCACAGTGACAAGACACACATCATCTAAATTCCCTGATATTTGGTAGAAATGAGACCCCCCAGACCCCCCCAGTAGCGTGGCAGACCAGCAGTAACAAGACACAACTATCTCCTTTGAAATCTCCTCTGAAATGCGTGCAGAATTGGCGCGTGGAAACGTTATATAGTGTGCTGCGAGACTTAGCTCTATGAGCCCATGATTGGGCAAAATTTGCCCAATCAGGACTCTGAGCGGTGATTGGCATAGTGTTGAACCAGTCTTGCACCAGACCTGTGGTCAGGTGCAAGGCTGTAGCCAATTACGTGCTTCAGGCCAGTGGGAAAATGCATTGTGGTCCATTGTGGTCGAACATGCGGCGAACACCCGGAAATGTTCGGTGTTCGCGATCTACTCGAACAGGCTAAGTTCGGGTCGAACCCCGAACCGTCCGAACCCGAACAGCTCATCCCTATTTGCAGTTGCCGTATTTGCTTTCTGAATAGCCAAATGACCACGAAAATGCCCCTTATGGTGAAATTCACTGGTGCAATTTCGGGGCCAGATTGGCTGTCTCTGAATAACCCCTTATATGAAAAATGTACCCCCTTTTTTTGCTTTTATTTAATTGGCAGATACCGCTGACAGGGTCTGCCCAATTATTTTTTGATATTTGTTTTTTAATTTGGGTGTAAATACTCATCTTATCTCCCATACCACATGCTGCTCCTCCTCTTCAGCTCAGAGTTTCAAAATGTGGGAGTAACTGCATCTTTTTATGCATTTTGTTTACCACACACAACTTACATTGCGTACACTGTCCAAAATGTGCATTATTCAGAAAATGCATACTATTGTGCACAAACGAGGGATTGGTGCTGTGCACTAACATGCAGACATGCAGAACCAATCCATCTGCTCCTGTCTTCCAGAAAATTTGCTGCTGTGAGAGTTCGGGGACAGGTTTGCATATTGTTGACCAATTCAGAAACTTACTACATTGTTTAACTCATTCTGTCGCTTTTTGCTACAATGTAACTGCATGACCCACCATTGTGACATGTTAAACGAGCTAAACTGTCCGTTTCTGGAATCCAGACGCACCCTTCACCTTTCCAACCTGGTGTTTAAGAGCTTTTGTGAGAAGCTGCCAACCTACCTGAATAGACTGCTTCCCCTAGCATTTCCCTCATCCGATAACCTCCGATCCAGGACCAGCACCTTACTTGCAATACCACAATACAAAAAGAAAGTGTCTCGATCCTCATTTTCCTACAGAGCACCACAATTATGGAATAACCTCCCAGACACCATCAAATCTTCCCCCAGTCTTAAGTCACTCAAGTGCTCCCTATTAACATACCTCAATACGGAATGCACCTGTAAACATGTAACATAGTGACTATATTACTTACATATATATTTTCTGTGTTATTCTGTATACTGTAGATACTCCAATATACCGCTAGATTTTGGTGACAAAAATTTACCTTAAAGTTGGAGGGGTCGCGTTATATTCGAGACATCTGCATCGTGTGTTAAAAAAAACAAAACGACTTGCTCAGGGATCCCGAGTGTCCCAGAAGTTCCGGTGGTCTCCCTGAAGTGAATACGGGCTCCCTGACGCCTGCAAACACTTCAGGTACTCCAAGGAGAGGCGGGATCCATCATGGCCAGAGGGCACGGTCGGTTTCATTCATGATGGGTGCATGCTCGGTTTTAAGCCAATCTTGAATGATTGACTTAAAAACGCGCATTGCACCCTCGCTCCGCGCATGCAACTTCGAAGGATTTTAATTGTTTACCGGTACAGAATACTTTTATAATTTTGCTCCTCGCGTTATATTCGAGTCTTGAGTATTCTCTCATTTCCATAATAAATCTCTATCCATCGCGTTATATTCGGCTCGCGCTATACTCGAGTATCTATGGTATTTGTGTTTTGTTTTTAATATATTGCATTATATTAATTAGTATTTTGTAACAAATGTAAAATTTTAATGTTCTTGAATCCAGGACATACTTGAAAACGAGAGAAATCTCAATGTATCCTTCCTGGTAAAATATTTTGCAAACAAACAAACAAATTTGGTGACTGGCAGGTGGGATCTTCAAATCTTGACTGCCTGGTGACGCTTATGTAGGTGGAGGAAACTTCTCAACTTCACACAGCAATATCTGGAAAAAAGGGGATGCAGAGAGGCGTGGAGAAGGAGGTGGAGGCACTCCATGTGCACTGACCAATTAAAAAAACTACAGTGATCAGGGTGTGCATCGTGTCCTTTTAAGTTGTTTTAAATGCCCCTAGTTCAGTGGTCAGCAACCCGCGGCTCCGGAGCCGCGTGCGGCTCTTTCATCGCCATGCTGCGGCTCCCGGGATGGTGCTCATGCTAGGACGCAGACAACCCCGACCTGGAGCTTCCCCACACTCCGCCGGCCACTGTCACTGGGATCTATCACCATCACCACGCTGTGCGCTTGCTCTTGGCACAGCGTAATGGAAGATGTTGGCTCGTGGTGGTTGTCCAATAGTATGCTAATACTAATAATACATGGGGGCTGAGGGTTATAAATTTATACATGGGGGCCTGGGGGTTATTAATTTATACATAGGGAGACACTTGAGGAGTATTATACATGGTGGGGCTGGGGGTTATTCATTTATACATGGGTACTGGGGGTTATTATATATGGGGAACCTGGGTGAGTATTATATATGGGGGTCCTGGGTGAGTATTATATATATGTGGGAACCTGGGGATTATTATATATGTGGGGCCTGGTGGGGTTAATATTTATGGGGAGAAGAAATTTAATAATTATAAATAAATGGCATCATTCATGGCATGGCTGCATTAAGCTCTCGAGCAGAGTCCTCCCTCCTACTGTTCTGTGTGTTTTGTGTATGGATATACAGGTGCATCTCAATAAATTAGAACGTCATGGAAAAGTTAATTCATTTCATTAATTCAACTCAAATTGTGAAGTTTGTGTATTATGTAAATTCAATGCACACATACTGAAGTAGTTTAAAGTCTTTGGTTCTTTTAGTTGTGATGATTTGGCTCATATTTAACAAAAACCCACCTCAAAAAATTATAATACTTCATAAGACCAATAAAAAAAGCATTTTTAGTGAATTGTTGGCCTTCTGGAAAGTGTGTTAATTTACTGTAAATGTACTCAATACTTGGTAGGGGCTCCTTTTGCTTTAATTAGTGCCTCAATTTGGCGTGGCATGGAGGTGATCAGTCTGTGGCACTGCTGAGGTGCTATGGAAGCCCAACTTTCTTTGACAGTGGCCTTCAGCTCATCTGCGTTTTTTTGGTCTCTTGTTTCTCATTTCCCCCTTGACAATATCCCATAGATTCTCTATGGGGTTCAGGTCCGGTGAGTTTGCTGACCAGTCAAGCAAACCAACACCATGGTCATTTAACCAACTTTTGGTGCTTTTGGCAGTGTGGGCAGGTGCCAAATCCTGTTGGAAAATGAAATCTTCATCTTTAAAAAGCAGGTCAGCAGAAGAAAGCATGAAGTGCTCTAAAATCTCTCGTTAAACGGGTGAAGTGACTTTGGTTTTCAAAAAAAACACAGTGGACCAACACCAGCAGATGACATTGCACCCCAAATCATCACAGACTGTGGAAACTTAACACTGGACATCAAGCAACTTGGGCTATGAGCTTCTCCATCCTTTCTCCAGACTCTAGGACCTTGGTTTCCAAATGAAATACAAAACTTGCTCTCATCTGAAAAGAGGACTTTGGACCACTGAGCAACAGTCCAGTTCTTCTTCTCCTTAGCCCAGGTAAGACGGCTCCAATGTTGTCTGTGGTTCAGGAGTGGCTTAACAAGAGGAATATGACAATTGTAGCCAAATTCTTTGACAAGTCTGTGTGTGGTGGCTCATGATGCCTTTACCCCAGCCCCAGTCCATTCCTTGAGAAGTTCACCCAAATTCATGAATTGATTTTGCTTGGCAAGTCTTTGGAGGCTGCGGTTCTCTCGGTTGGTTGTGCATCTTTTTCTTGCACTCAACTTTCTGTTAACATGTGTAGCACTCACTCCCGGAGGAGCCGCTGAAATTGAACCACGGGTCAGTCTCCCCGCACTAGGGAATAAATATACTCCGGCACCGTTGTGGATTTTATAAATTATATAGTTTACTAGAATGAATGGCATATAATAGATAACACGGTGTTCGTAGATATATTTACAGTATTTCGTATTTCGGGAAACGCGCAGTGGAAAAGAAATACGAGGCTTCGTATTTCGGGAAAACGCGCATCGGAACAGAAAATATAATGCTTTGAAATTCGAGAGACGCGCAGCGGAAACAGAAAAATACAATGCTTCGTAATTCGAGAAACGCGTATCGGAAAAAAAAAATAAGAAACGAATCTTTAATCCCTTTCGGAGATTAGGAAGTGAGTCCCGCACAGGTTAAGTCCCAGAATGTAAATGTGTGTGTGTATTGTGGTACCCGGGTACTATTCAACTGGCCAGTGAATTGCTTAAAAGTTGTCTTCGACTAGTCAAGTTGGGGTCCTGTGGGTTTTAGAAACAACAGCAGCGTGCTTTCGTTAATCACAAACGGCCTTGGAGGCCTCTCACCCATCCGCCAGATTCTTAAGGCTCCGCTGACCCAGGACGTCTCTCCGCTCGATTTTGACTGGGGTGCCGGCTACTGGATCCGTTGTCTGGCTCTCTCTGCTCCGGCCGTGACTTGTCCAGCTTACCGCCTGCTCTCCCAATCCGATCGACCTGCGGTACGCCTAACTCGGGGTCCTCCGGCTTCCTCAATAGCAGCTTGGGTAAGATGGGGGATCGCTGGGTCTCCCTCTTGTAAGGCTGAACAACCCGATCTGGAACTCTGATAGGCCCCACCTGCGCTCCGGCCTAGTCACTCTTGCGTTCTGCAGCACTGCGACTTGTCTCACTCACTCCCTGGCGCACTCTGCCAGCTATCTCCACGAGGCTCAGGATGTCACTCTGTGTGTCCCACCCACTTCCTGTGTCCGCCCGCAAAGCATGCCGGGAAATGTAGTCTCAATGCAAAGTTCAGTGTCTCTCATCACGCTTGTCTCCCTCCGGTGGCCAAAAATAGGTACTGCCACGACAAGGATTTAAACACAGCGCTACACATGCTTGGATACAGCACTCTGAACAGCCAGCTTCTTTGGCAATGAATGTTTGTGGCTTACCCTCCTTGTGAAGGGTGTCAATGATTGTCTTCTGGACAACTGTCAGATCAGCAGTCTTCCCCACGATTGTGTAGCCCAGTGAACCAAACTGAGAGACCATTTTGAAGGCTCAGGAAACCTTTGCAGGTGTTTTGAGTTGATTAGCTGATTGACATGTCAACATATTCTAATTTGTTGAGATAGTGAATAGGTGGGTTTTTGTTAAATGTGAGCAAAATCATCACAATTAAAAAGACCCAAAGACTTAAACTACTTCAGTCTGTGTGCATTGAATTTATTTAATACACAAGTTTCACAATTTGAGTTGGATTAATAAAATAAATGAACTTTTCCGCGACATTCAAATTTATTGAGATGCACCTGTATGTTTGGTCTCTCCCATTGTACAGCGCTACAGAATTTGTTGGTGCTTTATAAATACTTGTAACTGTAATTAATTGAAATATATATTTTTTTATACTAATGACATGGAGATTGATTTTTTAAAAAAAATATTATTAAAAGTTTTAGTTTAGAGTACCCCTCCCCACCCATAGCATAAAGGTAAAAAACGATATATGCAGTGTTATCTTCATTTTAGATGTCAAAAGGGGTTTGCGGCTCCCAGTGTTTTCTTTTTTGCGGGAAATGGGTCCAAATGGCTCTTTTGAGTGTTTAAGGTTGCAGACCCCTGCCCTAGTTTAATACATTCAAGATTAATAAGTTGACACTCTGTTTTAAATCCACTCAAGAGGACTGTCCCTTTCTGCCTCATCTAACATCGGGTCTATTCAGTAAAAGGTGAAACTCAGGAGAATTGGCAAGAGAACAATCTAGACCAAACAGCCGATTTGGAAAATGAGAAGTGCTACCAGAGCCGGATTTGTATCTCAAAAAAAAAAATTGTATTTGTGAACTTAAAGACTGTGGGGGTTATTCAGAGAGATCCGAAATGCTGCTGAAATGTAACCGGACACTGAATTTCAGCGAACGGGGACATTTCGGGACCATTCGGCTATTCAGAGAGTAGACAATTCGTCAAATTTTGGCGAATTGCCTGCACGTACGATGCCTGTTCAAGGGCAGTGAAATTCCCACAGAGAAGCCAATAAGGCTTGTCTATTCAGAGACACCAAACAGCAGGGAAAAGTTGCCGAAATGCCCTGATGTTCGGTGCTTTCATTCGACAGGTTTATTCAGGCGATTCCCATAGGCTTCAAAGTCAAAAATATTTCAGTTTTTATTCAATATCTAATAATCTGTTTATTATTTTATTCTTCAGTAAAAAGTCTCTTTATTTATAGATTTTTTTAGGATCTTTTAGTCATTTTTCGGCAAAAAATTTTTCTGATTCTTTTTTTAAAACTTTTTTTCAATTTTCCTTAACAGACTTTTTTATTATTTTTTTTATTTCCACGTTAGTCTGCGTGTTGGCTTTTTCTGGCGGCTGCTCTGCGTTGTGATCGGCGGCTAGTCGGGTTTTTCCTGTGTGTTCGATGGGTTTTTGCAGCAGTTTTTTTTCGGTGAGTATTCGGTGAGTGTTCGGCAAGTGTTCTGCTGGTTTGCAGTGAGTATTCCCTGCACTATGGGGGCCCTGCGGTGCTTGCTGAATACACCGCAGGGTCGGCGAACTAGGAATCGCCGAATTGCCCCAAAGTACGGGAAACGAATGGTCAACGAACGTGTGGTGACTTTTTGGATCTCTCTGAATAACCCTGAGTTTCTCTCTGCACTCAAATCAAAAGGAGCAGAATATGTTGCCTTAGTTGAGTGCAGTGACATTTAGTGCAGTGGCATTGTTTGTTTTATATGTAAAAGCATATATTGCCTATGCAGTAAACAGAGGTTTTTTAACATTATGCGTCGTACAATTCAGAGATGCGGGTACCAAAGTCCCCCTGTCTCTCCTCACTGCAGTGCCATGGTCTAGGTTGTCGAAGAAACAATGCATTGCATCATCAGTTCCACACTGGCTGGCAGTGTGGGAAATGAGAAGGTGAGTTAGTACAGCATCACTGTTCACTTTGTAATTGTAAGCTGAATAATAATGCTGTGTTAGATTGGAAAAAAATATATAATTTTACTTATTTTATAAAAGTATGTCTATAAATATGACCCGTTATAGTTGGTATCACTGGAAAGACCATAATCTGGCCTTTCCAATGATAGCCCATATGTCCCTCTAGCCCATAGGGCTCCAGAGATACAATGGTCTAAATAATTTGTAAAGAAAAAAAAAACCAATTTAGATTTTTTTTTCTTACAGAGCAAGGCGCCTCGTTATGGCAATAGCCTGTAGGCACATGTCTACCCTGCCTAATTATATATCCGGCCTTGAGTGCTACTACTTGTATTCCAGAGGGTAGCGCTGCATTCCGGGATGAGTTGCTGAGGTAGCGCCTGTGTAAGGGCAGAGGCTTTGACCCCTGTATGGTGTTGGGTGTATGGAACCCAATGGCAAGCCGAAGGAGGAGACCAGAAGGAATATGACTGATTAAACTTTACTGAAGGCAACAAAATATAAGTCCAGAATAAAGTAATGTAATGTTTCTTTTGACAGAAATAAAAGTCCAGAACGGAGAGTTGTAAGGGTAAATAAGTACGGTTGCAATCTTGGAAATAGTCCAGGGGTAGAGGTATGCCGGGAGGTGGAACTGGCACTGCGATGGCAAGCTTGAATATGGAAGCGGAATGGAGCTGTACCATGGTGGCAGGGACAGAAGCGGAGCTGTACCGTGGCAATAGGAACAGGAGCAGAGCTGTACCGTGGCAACAGGAACAGAAGTGGAGCTGTACCGTGGCAATAGGAACAGGAGCGGAGCTGTACCGTGGCAACAGGAACAGGAGCGGAGCGGTATCGTGGCAACAGAAGTGGAGCTGTATCGTGGCAGCAGGAACAGGAGCGGAGCTGGTACCGTGATGGCCGGAACAGAAGTGGAGCTGTACCGTGGCAATAGGAACAGGAGCGGAGCTGTACCGTGGCAATAGGAACAGGAGCGGAGCTGTATCGTGGCAACAGGAACAGGAGCGGAGCTGGTACTGTGATGGCCGGAACAGAAGTGGAGCTGGTACCGTGACAACAGGAACAGGAGCGGAGCTGTATCGTGGCAGCAGGAACAGAAGTCAGAATCCTTTTAGAGGAACACGAAGGGGAACCACTGGGTAACGTGGTGTAACCACAGTATAACCTGGTTAGTGAACTGGAGAAGGCGGCAGGTTTAAATAGGGTTCAGGGAATCATACGAACACCGTTCACCTGGGATTCGCAGGTGGAATAGGGATACCTGAGTGCTTGGTAGATTGATTGGTGGTATACGAGGATCTCCAGTGCAGGTGGGATGCAGTACCTTAACTTGACCAGCAGAGGCGCCAGAGTACCTAGGTCTTCATACTCTAGGATGGACGATCGCGCATGCGCGCCTGACCTTCTGCTCAGATGGATCGCGGAGGCGGCGTGGAACACATCCTGGCTCTCCTCCCCCGAGCTGCAGGCCGGAACCAGGGAGCGACGCGCCACGAGGGACCTCAGGTGAGTCTGTTAGGCGTCCCAACATGGCGGCCGCGGTCCGACCGCGGCGCGGGGCATTACAGGACCCCCCACCAAGGCGCGACCCCGGGTGCGCTTGGTCGACGGCTTGGAAGGATAACGGATATGAAAGGCACGAACCTTTGCAGGAGCATGGACGCTGGCACTGGGTTCCCAAGATCGTTCTTCAGGACCGTATCCCTTCCAGTGTACCAAGTATTCTAACCTGCCGTAACGGAGTCTCGAATCCAGAATGCGTGATATCTCGAATTCCTCTTCTCCAGATATGGGTACAGGAGCAGGTGGTTTAGTATTCCGATCGGGGAATGGATTCTCATGCCAGGGTTTCAAGAGAGATACATGGAAGACAGGATGGATCCTGTAGGAAGGAGGAAGAGTTAAGCGGGCCGCCACGGAGTTAACCATTCTGAGGACCGGGAATGGACCAATGTAGCGAGGGCCCAGCTTCTTCGAAGGACAGTCCAAACGGAGATTAGCCGTGGATAGTAACACTTTGTCTCCGGGTGCATACACAGGAGCTTCCTTGCGACCACGATCAGCATATTTCTTTTGGTTCTGTTGGGCCAGTCGCAACTGGTGGCGTAGCGTTCGTAGTTGACCACGTAGGTTCTCAAGCGGGTTGATACTTCTGGAACTGGAGTGTTGAGCGGCATCTCCGGAAGAGTGCTAGGATGATAACCGTAATTGGCAAAGAAAGGTGAAAAGCGAGTTGATGAGTGTACCTGATTATTGTACGCAAATTCGGCAGTCGGGATGACGTCCAGCCAGTCGTCTTGGAGATGCGTGGTGAAGCAACGAAGGTATTGTTCCAGCGTCTGATTTGTCCGCTCAGTCTGGCCGTTACTCTGTGGATGAAAGGCTGAAGAAAGACACCTGGCAATTTTTAAGCTACGACACATTTGGGACCAAAAACGGGAAGTAAACTGAGATCCTCTGTCTGTGACAATGGAACGAGGAGTACCATGGAGGCGGAATATCTCCTTGATGAACAAGGTGGCTGTTTCAGCTGCTGTGGGTAGGCCTACTGCTGGTATGAAATGGGCCATCTTGGTACAGCGGTCTACCACTACCAGGATGGTGGTGTAGCGATGCGAAGGGGGAAGATCTACTATAAAGTCCATCGAAATATCTTTCCACGGATGCAGCGGTGGAGCCAGGGGTTGGAGAAGACCAGCAGGACGGGTGCGGGGTTGTTTGTTGCGTGCACAAACAGAACAAGAGGTTACAAAGGCGATGATGTCCTTCTTCACGGATGGCCACCAGAAGTGTCGATGTACGGCATCTATGGTTTTCTTGATGCCACCATGTCCAGCAGCCGGGATGTCGTGGGAGTGTTGTAATACCTGTAGACGAACCTCCGGAGGAACATATATTTGTTCGTCATGATAGAAAAGACCATCGTTGGGTATGAGCCCCTGAACGTCAGTCGGTGGTTGAAGACTATATTTCTTTATATTTTCTATTAAGGATCCTTGTGAGGCACAGAAGAATTCGTCAGGCAGGATGGAGTCGGGTTGAGTGGTGGAAGGAAAGGCGTCTGAGTCGTACCGACGGGAAAGCGCATCTGCCTTACCATTTCTTACTCCAGGTCTGTAGGTAATTTGCAACAGGAAGCGGGCAAGAATAACGCCCATCTGGCTTGTCGAGGTCGCAATCTTTTGGCGGTGCGGAGATATTCCAATTGCGGTGGTCCGTGTAGACGACCACGGGATGTTTTGCCCCTTCGAGAAGGTGTCTCCATTCCTCGAGGGCACTCTTGATCGCCAGGAGCTCTTTCTCACCTATACTGTAATTCTTTTCGGCTGGGGAAAGACGTCTGGAATAAAAGGCCACGGGATGCATAAGGTTCTTTACTCCCGATTTCTGGGAGAGAATTGCTCCTAGGGCGATATCGGAGGCGTCTGTCTCCAGAGAATATGGTAAATCGATGTCTGGTTGTTTCAGGATGGGGCTTGGGTGAAGCTTTCTTTCAGCTTGTCGAAGGCCTGCTGAGCTTCTTCAGTCCAACAGAATCTCACATCTTTTTTGTCAGAGAAGTGATGGGTGCGGTGAGATGAGAGAAGGACCGAACGAAGCGACGATAAAAGTTGGCGAATCCCATAAATTGCTGAACCATCTTTTTATCTCTGGGTGTCGGCCAGTCTAGGATCGCCTTAATCTTTGCTTTGTCCATTTCAACATGTCCTGATGATAGGACATATCCCAGGAATTCTATAGAGGATTTTTCAAAAGTGCTTTTCTCGATTTTGCCATATAGCTTATGTTGACGAAGACGAGATAACACAAGACGGACGTGCTGTTCATGTTCTTGGATGGTTCGAGAGTATACCAAGAGATCGTCGAGGTAGACCACAAGGAAGGTATCCAGGACGTCACGGAAGATGTCGTTGAGAAAATGCTGGAAAGCGGCTGGAGCATTGCATAACCCAAATGGCATGACGAGATACTCGAAGTGACCGTATCGGGATCGAAAGGCGGTCTTCCACTCGTCTCCTTTTCTCATGCGGACCAAGTTATACGCTCCGCGAAGATCAATCTTAGTAAAAATACACGCATCCTTCACCCTATCGAGTAGTTCAGGAATCAATGGGAGCGGGTAGCGATTCCGTACTGTGATCGCGTTTAATGCTCTATAGTCAACGCAAGGGCGGAGACCGCCGTCTTTTTTTCCAACGAAGAAGATACCCGCTCCAGCAGGAGATGTAGAGTGATGGATGAATCCTTTTGTAAGACTGTCTTCGATGTATTCCTTCAGAGACTGTGATTCGGGAACAGACAGGTTAAAGATACGTCCATGGGGTATAGGTGCTCCTGGAAGGAGGTCAATAGGACAGTCGTACTCTCTGTGTGGAGGAAGTGTATCGACCCCTTTTTTCTCAAAAACGTCTTGAAATTCTGAATACTTAGGTGGTAGCGTGGAAGATGGATAGGTGGAAAAGGCGACCTTCTCAGACTTGGAGCCATTCATGCAGTGGACTCGACAGTGACAGGAAGGGAAGGACATGGTATTGGAAGACCAATCAATATATGGGTTATGGGTGCGGAGCCAAGGAAGTCCCAGAACTATAGGGAATAAGGGGGAAGGAACAATATCCCACTGAAGATTTTCTTGGTGCTTGGTTCCAATTAGGAGCTTCAAGAGGGTGGTTTCGTGGGTAACTGGACCGGGGCGTAGGGTGCTTCCATCCACCATATGCAGAGGCACGGGCTTCTTTTTTAGTTGAGTAGGAACAGCCAAGGAGGTAGCAAGGGATAGATCAAAGAAGCTGTTACTGCCTCCGGAGTCGATGATGGCGTTCAAATCGACGCTTCTATCTCCCCACTGTAAAGTGACAGGAATGGCTAGGTGAGTAGAAGCAGAGCCGACCACACTTTGAAGAGAGGCCATAGTTGGATGGTTCTTACCTCTTTCAGAGGGACGTGGTGGTCGTGTAGGGCAGCCACGCAAAAGATGACCTGGTTGGCCGCAATACAGGCAGAGATTCTGGTTGCGACGTCTATCACGCTCAGAGGGCGACAGCGGACCTTTGGTAGTACCAATCTCCATGGGTTCGGGATTTGAAGAGGAGGAGGTCGGTCGTGGAGAAGACGCAGGAGAAGGTTCGTGTCTTCGAGGAGAGGTGAAAGGAGCATTAGAGAGTCTCTCTTGACGTCGTTCTCTGAAGCGTTGGTCCAAGACCAGAGACTGGGTAATCAAGGCCTCCAAGGAAGTAGGTACTCCTATACGAGCCAATTCATCTTTCAATTGTTCGGAAAGACCATGACGAAAGTGATCTTTAAGGCCCACATCATTCAGGCCTGTATCGGCTGCCACTGCCCGGAACTCAGAGATGTAATCCTCCACCGGTCGCCTTCCTTGTTTTAGATGTCGGATGGTGGTTAGTGCAGCGGAAGACCTTAGAGGGTCATCATAGATAGGATTCATAGCTCGGACGAAGGAACCCCAGGAAGTCAATAGGGGGCTTCCTTCACGTAGTAACTGGAAGGCCCATTCCTGTGGAGGTCCAGACAGTAAGGAGATGGCTGACCTCACCTTCACAGAGTCTGATCCATAGGTACGTGGACAAAGTGAAAACATGAGCTCACAGGCGGTGATGAACGTACGATACCTTGTGCGATCACCGGCAAACCATTCAGGCATGTTGACTCTGGGCTCGGGAGCGGGCAGATCCACCTGCTGTATCACAGAGCCAGATGGTGATGGAGGTAATGCAGTATTCTCAGCCCGGCTTCTTTCCTTGTGCAATAAGGCTTCTTGGCCGGTTTGTAGTTTCTGTACCACCTTGGTTAGTGCTGACACTTGTTCTGCAAGTACAGCAAGGATTTGGTTCGAGCTTGCGGGTTCCATTTTTAGAACCAGGTTATTCTGTAAGGGCAGAGGCTTTGACCCCTGTATGGTGTTGGGTGTATGGAACCCAATGTCAAGCCGAAGGAGGAGACCAGAAGGAATATGATTGATTAAACTTTACTGAAGGCAACAAAATATAAGTCCAGAATAAAGTAATGTAATGTTTCTTTTGACAGAAATAAAAGTCCAGAACGGAGAGTTGTAAGGGTAAATAAGTACGGTTGCAATCTTGGAAATAGTCCAGGGGTAGAGGTATGCCGGGAGGTGGAACTGGCACTGCGATGGCAAGCTTGAATATGGAAGCGGAATGGAGCTGTACCATGGTGGCAGGGACAGAAGCGGAGCTGTACCGTGGCAATAGGAACCGGAGCAGAGCTGTACCGTGGCAACAGGAACAGAAGTGGAGCTGTACCGTGGCAATAGGAACAGGAGCAGAGCTGTACCGTGGCAACAGGAACAGGAGCGGAGCGGTATCGTGGCAACAGAAGTGGAGCTGTATCGTGGCAGCATGAACAGGAGCGGAGCTGGTACCGTGATGGCCGGAACAGAAGTGGAGCTGTACCGTGGCAATAGGAACAGGAGCGGAGCTGTACGTGGCATAGAAAGGAGCGGAGCTGTATCGTGGTAACAGGAACAGGAGCGGAGCTGGTACCGTGATGGCCGGAACAGAAGTGGAGCTGGTACCGTGGTAACAGGAACAGGAGCGGAGCTGTATCGTGGCAGCAGGAACAGAAGTCAGAATCCTTTTAGAGGAACACGAAGGGGAACCACTGGGTAACGTGGTGTAACCACAGTATAACCTGGTTAGTGAACTGGAGAAGGCGGCAGGTTTAAATAGGGTTCAGGGAATCATACGAACACCGTTCACCTGGGTTTCGCAGGTGGAATAGGGATACCTGAGTGCTTGGTAGATTGATTGGTGGTATACGAGGATCTCCAGTGCAGGTGGGATGCAGTACCTTAACTTGACCAGCAGAGGGCGCCAGAGCACCTAGGTCTTCATACTCTAGGATGGACGATCGCGCATGCGCGCCTGACTTCTGCTCAGATGGATCGCGGAGGCGGCGTGGAACACATCCTGGCTCTCCTCCCCCGAGCTGCAGGCCGGAACCAGGGAGCGACGCGCCACGCGGGACCTCAGGTGAGTCTGTTAGGCGTCCCAACATGGCGACCGCGGTCCGACCACGGCGCGGGGCATTACAGCCTGCCCCGGATTATCACAGTAACATGGGGGCACTACAGGAAAAATCTATTAACGTCCCAATGTTAGAATGAACTAGGAAATAGTGCCTTCTGTATTTTAAAATTTCCACACATTTTAAATGCTGTTAAAATGTTCTTCCACTTTTTATCATTTACCTAGTATAGATCTTCCAGCCTGCCAATCTGATAAGGGTTAAAGGCCAATATTTGGACGAGTTTAGCACAATGCCAGTCTACTTTAACAAGGCACAGTAAGCATGATAATAATACATAAGCCATTATTATTCTGAAAGGAAAACATTTTGTAACTTTCAATACAGTGTCCTCATGCTGGTGGCGTCCCTGTCTTATTTGTACCTTGGCTTACTCCATTGCCATCATGTAAACTCATATATCAGTTCTGACATGACAGCCCTGTTTCACTTAACCCCTTCACTACCAAGTGATTTTCCAAAAAAACACACTGTCGCAAACTAGTATTTTTTCAGAAAATCATTTTCAATTATTTGTACAATAAGACATCTTTGGGAATAGTCCCAATGTGTTCCTTACTATAATAACCTATTTGGCACGCAGATGTCGCCGAAAGGTGTTACTGCAGTTCAACGCTCGGTGCATAGGTGGGGGGACGCTCGACAGAGATATCCCTTAACTGATTTTTAAACAGTTTTAGCACCTTGAACATTATGTCCACAGGACTAAATCTTCAGGGGCACCTTCTGGAGCCCAAAAGAAAATGAAATTTGTTTGCCACAAACACATCATTTGCAATGATACACGCAGTTCCAGATCGTGTAAATACAATCTCAGGCTGCTGTGTCTGCTACTGCTGATCATGTATACACAATCATGCTAGTGAAGGGGTTAGGTACTTGGTAACCTACCACCACATTATTTACTTGCTGTCTCAAACAAGTACCCCAAGACACTCCAATTTACCAAATACTTTGTTGTTTTACAGAATTTCACAGTGTTAAGCATTAAAGCTGGCTGGTGGCTCTAGTTCCCCAAGATTTTTATCAGCGGTGACCTGAGGCCCCACTGAAAGAGTAGTCGGGACGATCATGCCTTAGAGGCGCCTCCATGGAGCCTCCTTCTAGGCCAGGGCCCTCGGGCAATGCTATATTACCCTTATGGTCAGTCCACCCATGGCTGGAATCAAGGAGAAGGTGAACAGTATGCAGCTATTATGAGTGTGGGCTGCAAACAATCCACAAAAACTTGTACAGAAGGAAAGCACAGTATCAACAGCAATAAGACATTCCAAGTGCAACGTTTCAAACAAAATACAGCGTAATGTACAAAAAAAAATGGGAATCGCATTTGGTTGAATCACTATACACTGCCAGATAAGGCTAGGGTCAGAGTGGGGCAGTCGGAACGCGCGTGCAGGCGCACTAAATCACGGCGGCAGTAGCAGCACATAACGGCCAATGACGGCCAATATACGCAGTACGTGCGTACAAAAGTGCGCCGACACCACGCAACCGGCAAATGAACGCATTTTTCTCAGAACGTGAAACCGCTGCTACAGACGTACAGAGTGCGCTGCGGCCGCATGGCAGCGTGTGTGCGTGATTAGGAGACGTCAGACGCTGCTAGTGTGCGGCCAACATAACGTTCAAACAGCCGGATTCCCTAGAATTGCGTTGGTGAGTACCTGCGACTGTGCGACTGTGGTCGTCTGACCACTTAAGCGTATTCCGTGAAAAAATGCGTGCGCACGCATCGACGTACATTTTGACGGTGGCCGCAGAAAATGCGCTCATCTGTCCCTAGCCTAAGACTGAGTGAAATCACACTTGGTGGAATCAGAAGTGATGTATAACCATACATTGGATGCAACCCAGATGATATGTAGCCATACAATACATGTGTAAACTACAATGCTTTACACATAAAATAGTAAAAAAAATAAATATTTATAGTAGCTAAAGATCCTGAAAAAAGAACAATGCGTGGTTAACTGCAGCCATTCAAAAAACAAAACCCAAGCAAAAACACATCATAGTGTAAACCGCATCAGTGATGTATGGGGTTATTCAGAGAGCACTGCTCTGCCGTTTCCCGCACTAAGGGGAATCAGATTTCCCCAACCTGTGGTGAATTCTGCATTCACCACAGGGTTCACTAAGTGCAGGGAATCGGCTGCCGAATGCCGTCACCAACTCGTCACAAACCTGCCGGCTGCCGCTGCAGACCTTCCGGAAACCCACCGCCTGCCGCCACCAACCTGCCGGACATTCGCTGCAAACACTCCTGACAGCTGCCAAACACAGTCACCGAGCACAGCACCGGCCAGCTCCAAAAAAAAGCCGACAAGCCGCCAGACAGGTAGAAAAAAACATAATACAATACGATTGAAAGTGTCAAAATTGAAACGCTGTTTGCAAAAAACTATTGAACGAAAATGTCTGAAATTAACATATAAGGTCCTATAAATGATAATAAAAGGTTTGTTACAGAAAAACTGCTATAAAAAAATGGAAAATAAATTTGCTGAAAAAATGCTGAAAAATGCTTAAAAGATCCTTTAAATTTTTTTTATAAATAGACATTTTACTGTAGATTAAATAATGGACAATCAACGCTGCAAAGTCAGGACGCTTCTGCATGCTGAGAGTGTTCGAGAGGACGTGCTGAGTGCATACTACGCAGCGAAGTGGTTAAAAGAATAAATGGTTTATTAGATATTGATTAAAAATGAGTATATTTTTTACATTGAAACCTATGGAATTCACCTGATTAAACCTGCCAAACGAAACCACCAAAAATCAGGGAATTTCACTGACATTTCACTGCTGTTTGGCGCTCTCTGAACAGATTAACCATTGCTTCTCTATGGGGACTTTCACTGCCATCGAACAGCACTATATTTCGCTTGCAATTCGCCAAAATTTGGCGAACTGCCTGGTTTTTGAATAGCTAAATGAACATGAAATTGCACTGTACAGGGAAATTCACCATTCGGTGCAATTTCGAGGCCAGTTCAGCTCTCTCTGAATAACCCTGTATGTCTGCATTGATGGGCATTTGGACCCCTGTATCTCGGAATCCCATAGCAGCTACAGGGTCATTTGAGGTATCACTGGAAAGGCCAGAGCATGACGTTTCCAATGATACCAAACATGACCAGGTTTTATGTAACAGTAAAAATAAAATAATAAAAATTTCTTTTTCTAACACAGCATATTGTTCACTTTTCAATTATAAATGAACAATGATGCTGCAACAACTCATCATCTCACTTCTCAAGTTACCAATAAGTGTGGAGGTGATGGCACAATCTGTTATTACGCATTGTTCCATCAAAAACCTGAACCACCGCACTGCAGCACGGAACACTGGGGGGACTTTGGAACCCTGTGTCACTAATCTTTACACCTCACAAGGTCAAGTCATGTGTCATTGGACAGGTCAGAGTCTGGTCTTTGCATTGATACCCAACATGACCATGTAAAATTTAAAAGAAGAAAGAAACATAAACTTGTATTTATTTATCTTTAGTTCCGAAGCGATGGCATTGTCCATTTCTCACGTATAAAATGAGCAATACCACAGTCGTTAATCACCTTCTCATTTCCCACGCTGGGAGCAAGTTCAGTATTTTATAGATAGTGATATCATTCATTATACGTCATCCTCTAAAACACAAGAGAAAAAATTTATTTTAATCAGTTTTGATTAAAATTGTGTATTTTTTTCAGAAAAATGCCGTAAATGATTCACATTTCAATTATTTTTAAGAAGAATGACCTATAGAATAGATAACCACAAACGTTTGGTTGATAAAATGTGAACACGCTGCAAATGATTGAAATCTGAATGGAAATTTCTTCACACAGTATCTGCTTGGGTAGATAGACCCATATCTGCACTATTAAAGAACCTAAAATATGTTTTCATTTAACTAAATTCCCCCCAAAAAAACACTAAAATATTCAGCTCCAGGCCCATAGAGATCTTAATCCAGCCCTGCCTCTTCTATCATCTGAATGAGGAGATAATCAGTGGTGCTAAAGGTACATTTCCATTTCTTAAAATTTCCTTTTCATTCTAGTGTTAAAGCAATTCACATGTTCCATTTCTTTTGTCTGCTGTCCTGGCTGCATTTAGTTCCTCTAATGCACATCCATCTACCTCAATCTATTTATTGTGCACAAGGCAAAGGAACATAAAGTCTATTAAATTAGCAGCAATGGTTTAGTTGTGGGAGTCTAGTGTCTTTCTTTGATTGTTCCCAATTACCTTCAAGCTTGCTAAAATTACCTTTACATGTGGCATCATTTTATGAGGAACTAGACATTTTCGATGCCAACAGGTTGCCTGGAGCATTTATTTGACTAAACTGCTCTGTTCTGCAGTATAACTCAACTTTTTATTGTAATTTACATGTTTAAGCTCAAGGCAATATTGCATTATTATACATGATTATCCTAGAAGATTTTTCTGTGTCTCCTGTTTCACGGAGAGCATTTCAAGTTAGAAAAATATACAGAAAAGTTATTTTTGAGCATTAGATTCTATATGGCATAGAGTGCTGCAGCAGGGGAAAGAGGATCTAGCAGATCTAGCAGAGGGGCTAGATTTGGAGTCAGGTGTAAACTTAATCAGAGCCCCAATTCTGGCCATGTCGATAATAGGGAGACACTATTGCAAAATATCAACATGAGACAATAACCATTCGCAACTCCCTATTTCAACACTACTTCAACTGAGTCAGTGTATTAGTGGCTCGAGCTGAAATATTAGGGAGTGCAAACAGATACAGGCAATGCTGCTGCATGCCGCCACAGGCATCTGCTCCAAGAGTCCCTCAGACTCCATGGAGTGAAGAGCAACCCTGCATGAGCTCTGCACAAGCTCTAGGTGAGATCACGAATGCAGAGTGACACTTGGACCGTGGAAGGACACTGGGAAATATTTGCTCTTAGTGTGCAGCTGCATGTGGCCAGAGGAGGAGGTGGATAATGCCACTCTCTGTACTGTGGAATGAACGGTATGTAAAGGAATTCTCCATCTTTTTTTATAATAAATTCAGAGCTCAAAGATTCATTGGTCCTCTTGATGGGGCAAGTGATAATTGAGACCTGGCAAGTTTTATCCTAAGGCTCAATATGATCTGTTCAGTTTGAGAATCTCCTGACATGCAATGCACAGTTTGGCCGCTTGGTCACAGTGGCGCTCTTCCACAGTTGTCAGAAGATTCCGGGAACGAGCCCGCAGGAAGGTATGCAATGTTGCGATTCTGTCTTGGGAGCTTTGTCTTTGTTATTTTTGTTTAGTCAATATCAAGGGCATCAATTGAAACAGTCGAACATGTAGACATATTTTGACCTATATTTAGCAAAACAACCTTTTCCACACTCAAAGAAGGTACCCATTTCATCTTTCAGCTGCTTACAAGAATCAATTAGAGATATAATCTGAAACCACAAAATTCAGAAAAATATAGGGTGATATCCTACATGAACCAATTAATGTGCAAATAAAATTGGCCACTCACAAGCACAGCGTAGTAAAAGTGCCCATCATCCTCCAGTGATTCACTGTGACTGATGATGTCTCTGTCTGATTGTGGAGGATCTCGAAAAGAATGACATATAACAAATGACAGTGCAGATCATCAAATGTATATAATAATAAAGTATTTATTATCTCACAATTCAGAACCATTAGAACAGCACAGCATACACTAGGATCAGAACAGGATAAAATTTCACAGACATTTCACTGCTGTTCGATGTTATCTGAATAGATTAAACATTACTTCTCTATGGGGAGTTCACTGCCGTCGAACAGCACCGTATTTCACTAGCAATTTGCCTATATTTGGCAAACTGCCTGCTTTTTGAATAGCCGAATGGCCACGAAATTGCACCGTATGGGGAAATTCCCTGTTCGGTGCAATTTGGGGCCAGATCGGCTTTCTCTGAATAACCCCTTAAAACTGACTTTTACAGCATCAAATTGTGTGTTGGGCAATTGTATTCTTTAGAATACACAGCAATTCTAAACACTGATAAAATGTTTCTGGATCCTCCTGTTGGCGGTCACTGGGTAGGAAGACCATGGGCAGGGGTACAGATGGTTCCAAACCATTGTCATCTTCTGGAATGCAGACAATGGTCATAGCTGGAACCCACATAGCGGTTGGTATGGATTCTTTGACAGAGGTGTTGGGTAGGAAATGGGGAAATGTTACTTTCTCTTATATTTGATTCAGGTGTGTGCAACAGGTCGGTCATTCCTGACATAATTCGTGATGGTTATGTTGTTTAGAGTGTCTTAAAGATAATAAAATGTAAAAAGAACTATGAAGAAGAGTATTATACACAATTTTCCTGTAAGGATAGGAAAATATTTAAAGCATAAGAATTGGGCTCATATCTAATGCTTGTTGATAGAATGTTGCACTTTAAGGGAATGTGCAAGATATGGATCACCAACAACACTCTCCTGGAGTATGGTCCAGTCAAGCAGTATGTAGTAGATATGAAGATACCCACGAGAACCAGAAGTGACCTGTAGAGGAAGAGGGCATCATAGGCTCATATCTGCTTCCATTTGACACTGGGAGGCTGAGTTTTTATGAGATCTAGATGGTAAGAGTGGGTTTGGTTCATGCTCCCTGTATCATTCGGTATTCTTTTGTCTCCTCTATTTTTGTAACAGCAGTTCTTCTAATGCAATTGGCTAAATGGGTCACTTTCCTTCTGTGACATTAAGCAGTAAGAGGTTCAACTACATAAAATTGTTCAGCATTTCAAATCAATATATACAATGGAGACATCTAATGTAACAATTATTTTTTTGTTTGTTTCTACTCGTGGGTTGAATAATGCTATTCACTATTTAGAGGACTGTGAATAGAAATGTGTTGGGAACAAAGGAAATTGACCAAAAAAAACCCGAAAGGGCAAAGTGATTACTCACAAACATTTCCAATTAATTGGATTAAGTGGATACATTTAATAAGTTCTCCGAACGTTAGGCCTTTGTGTTGATGTGCAGCAGCATTCAGGCTTGACTGACTTAGTCTGAAATAATTTTACATTCATTACCTACTGATTTAGGAATATTTACTGAGAAATTTGTCTTGTACAAACAGAACTTGAATAGACCTATCTGGTTACCTTGGTGATTGTGGGCTCAGGATATTAAACAAAATACATTTTGACAAAATCCTATGTCAGTTAACCAATATTGAATCATTTTAATATATATCTAAAACACTGTCAACATCATTTCTATGTACTGAAGTTTGTGAAAAGAAATATTAATGGATCATTCTTATAAAAATATCCCCCCCCAATTATTTGCACTTAAATAATTGAGAAGATTCTGCTGACAGCATCTGATCAATTATTTTCTCCTTGTTTATTTTATTTTAGCTAATAATAATCACTTTTTCCCCACGGCACGCAGTCCATCCCCGTCAGCTCAGGTCTTCCAAAATCCAGAAGTCACCACAGTCTTCTTATGCTGTATGTGTACCTCCACAAGTTGTGTTGCATAGGATACCCCTATCTGTGCATCATTCAGAACATGCTCACTTTCTGTACACAGGTTCTGAAGAATCTGCGCAGTACGATGGATTGGAGATGCATACGCATGTGCAGAGCCGATCCATCAACTGCCACAAACTTAGGACGTTTGCTATCGCGGGCAGTCTGAGAGAGGGTGATGCCAGTACAGCGACTGATCTGTTAACAGATAGTTGGGAAATTCAAAACCCTGCGTGCCTAATAGCATGTGTGGGTGGAGAGAGCTCCTCCACTTCACACAGCACTAGAAGCCACATCAGGCAGGAGGTAATGGTGGCATATGGGGCAGCAGTCCAGACAGCCTGACCACTTTAACCCCTTGGGGACTAATGACATACAGGGTCTGTCCTGGGGAAAAATTCCGTTAAGGACCAAGGATGTACCCCGTATGTCATGGTCTTCTAATCCCCCTCCTTTCCAATATTTACCTCTCTGACCAGGGTCCCATGGATGTCTGACTTCCTTGAAGTCAGACATCCATTTTTAAAGACCCTGGCCGTCGCACTTATGTCATCGCTGGGGGTGATTACGGCAGTTTCAGGTGCCCCCAGCACTGCCGGTGGAGAGCCTAAAAGTCCTTTGGACCCTTCTCCCTCCTGAATGGCTAGGAGTTAAAAAAAAATAGAGACACAGCTGGAGAGGGCACAGTCTGCGCTTTACCAGCAGTGCTTCTCTTTAATCCCATAGGTGCCAGATCATGGTCCTCTCCCAGAGGTGGCTGACATCTTGGATGGCAGCCAAGCTCCCGGGGCATCCCCCCACCCACTGACGTCCTCGCCATATGCACAATGTCCTTATTTGGGGATTTAACCCCTAGCTGCCAAGTGGAGATAGGGGAGTCTTTTGGACCCCCGTATCTCCCGATCGGTGTCAGCTAGAGGGTCATGATTGGTATCATTGGAAAGGCCAGAGACTGACCAGGTTTGGTGTAAAAATAAAATAAACAAAAAGTGTTTTTTAATTTTTTTTTGTCTGGGTCGTAAAATAAAATTGGATTTCAAATCACGTTTAAACATGATGAGCATGGTCAAAATTAGCTCAGCGTACAGAGGTGAAATGGCTCAGCAATGAAGGGGTTAAAAAGCAAAAACATATAAACGTTGGGTATTTCGAAACTCAGGACAAAATTTCAAAACTATTTAGTCAGGGTCTAGATTTTGGGGGTCAAAGTTCGAAAAAGTGTGTTTTTTTCAGTTTTTTCTGCATATTTCATTTTTTTTATATACGTATGATGGAAATAATGGTATCTTTAGAAAGTCCATTTAATGCTGATAAATCGGTATATAATATGTGAGGGTTCCACAAACAAATAAGAGGAAAACGA
Organism: Leptobrachium leishanense; assembly: GCA_009667805.1. NCBI lineage: Eukaryota > Metazoa > Chordata > Amphibia > Anura > Megophryidae > Leptobrachium > Leptobrachium leishanense. Next base: position 301,248,565 of record CM019066.1, on the reverse strand, counting down.
AAGCTAAACACAAACAGCGCAGAAACGTAAAAACAGCTGTGGGTACTTTCAGACAGACAATGGTAAAATCGCCAGGTCACTATGGGGATAAAATGCTAAAGTGGTCAGTGTGTCCAGAGTGTCCCTTTAAGTATTAAAGTAACTAATGCTAGTTATTCAGTAAAAGGATTATTCAGTCAGCGGGTTGTTGGTAGAGAATTGCAAATTCTAAGCAAAATATTCAAACTGAATATTTGCTTTTCCAAAAATATATATATAAAAAAAATACTCCTTCTACAGGCAATAAAATATATAAAAAAAGCTTTTTCAATTCTCCATTAGAACATTTACTTGTAGTAATTCATTATTTTGTGCATAAATAGAAAACATACCCACATCGTCAGGTTTTCCTCCGTATGCATGAATCATTCAGTTTCAAGCAGCGTGCATTTCTTTGCAGACTTCCTCTATACCGGTTCTTGAGCAAGGCAAGTGGGTTTAGCATTATGTGGGAAATGAATCTGGGTTCATAAATCTCAACGCTTATACCTGTAGTATGTACGGGGCACACATCCTGGTGCCCCGAAATACGTCACTGTCTGCTGAACATTAGACAGTGACAGTGAGAGAAGAGTCTTCAAACAATGTATTTTATAACAGCGTAAATCTTTCCGACTGCAAAGCGCACATAGAGTAATGGGCATATAGTAACTAACGTTTCATCAACATTTCTTGGGAACAATTTTCTCTTTAATTCTTAATTTATATATCTTTATTCATATACAAGTAGCTAGTGTATGTTTCACCGGCTGCTGTGAACACTTTTCAGACTCCTCCAGGCAATGTTTCTAATTGTAATTAGATGATACTTTGGATAATAGTAGAGGAATTGTATATTGATGTAAACGAAAAATACTGAAAATAATTTATTCCTTTATCCTTATTCTCTTTACTTCAGTCACATCACCTTCACGTTTCACGTTCTCTGTATCCATTTAGATTTTGTTTGCTATTAATATGGAGGCAGCTAAACGCTGCAGCTGTAAATATATACAGAAATGTATTAATTGAAAATGACGTATAAACATCTGGTTCTGCCTATAAAACTCTGTGCTGCTTCTGTAAACAGTGTTAGATGCTATCCACTAAGACAACAAATTGCCCGGCTCTACGTAACCCCAGGAATCCGTCTTTTTCAACAAGCACAAACTATTTCTCTGCAAAGAAGACATTCTTCAGTAGATGCTGACAGTAGTACCACTCCGGGTGGCTTTATCCATGGTGAAACAGGACATTCCAGATGTGATGTTAAGCTTTGATAGTGTATGAGCCATTATGAACTCAGCAGTAAAAAGTACAGTTCCATGCATCTACACTTCCCAATGGTGTCGACTCAATGAAAGCCACTGGCGTACGCCACCCATAAGACTAGGGTGTGCACCCATGGAACAGTTACTAATTGAAAACTTATAATTAGATGATTTTGCAATAGAAATAACAAACCTGTAATCAGCTATACAATCTGTTGTTATGATAATCATCACGAACCAGATGAGGAACATCTAAAATGTCAGTGTAGGAGGTGAAAGATGACCTCCTCATCCAACATTAAGGTTTACCAGGGCACACCAGATACACCCCATGCGCTCGCTTATGTTCGAAGCCCATGCAGACATCTATCCTATGGATAAATAAATTTTGTCTTAGCATTTGTGAAGGCGCAGTTGCCAAACTTAAATCTTCATTAAAAATTCATTGACAATAATACTTATAAGTAAGGAAATGTAAGGTCATTTTAGAATACAATACAACCACGGCATTTACAAAGCTCAAAGAAAGAAATACAATACCCTGTGCATCGTAAAACACTAAATAACATGATAAAAGTTATGTTTAAGATTGATTACCTTATACACAGAGCATTAATAACCCTACAAGAAAGGTCTAACAATAATCAGGTGAAAGGAGTACACTGAAAGAAGGAACAGTCTAACAATGATGAGCAAATAAAATAAAACTGGACCAAAACCAAAGGAAACATACGTTTGAGAGAAAAGGTCATCAAACTGGAACAGATGAAAGAAGCCAGAGACTTGGATTGAAGAACAGGCACAGGTTAGTGTTATTATTCAGTGGCTCTACAAAGAAAGCATGTTATGCTGTCCATATTTTATGTTTGGATTTATGTATTTATTTCTGGCTGATTAGTTGTGTTTTTTTAAATTTACCCTCCATTTTTGTTAAATACTCACTATCCATTCCCCATCCCCTCCCTGTCATAAATACCACTCTTACACAGCCCTCTCTCCTTAACGCTGTGCCTCTTTCTGTAACAGCTCACCATCCAAAGCTATCACCATTTCTGGCTTCTGTATTTTTACTCTGCAGTCCCACCCGCCCTCCACCACCGCCCCCCACCCAGTCTGGGGCTTAAAAGTGTAGCTCTCCTTTCCAGCTGCTTCCACTTTTCTCTCTAATTACCCTTTTCAAGCCCAAGCTTCTGGTCCTTCATATGCAATCCCTGCTATTTTATTTCTGGCCTTCAGCTCCACACTCCCCCTGCTCCCTCTTGTTTTGCATACCTCTGTCCCTGAGATTGTAAGCTAAATCGAGACCTGAGCGGGTCCCACCGTTGAGCAGGCCATTAGTGCCGTTGCACATTCTCTTTTCCTTTTTCAGTATAAGTTTATAGGGTATCAAGACATGGACCCCTTGCTCGATGTGCCTAGAGGGGTGTCAGCTATACTCTCCCGACGAGGCCTAATAAGGCCAAAACGATTGTCGGGGGTTGCTGCATCTCTCGTGCAGGGATGACGTCCTTGGCATTCAGTACTGGCTGTCCTTTCTGGGTGATAGCGTCTGATTTGCATATGTAGCAGTTGTTCCTGTAAAGGCACAATTGAGCTAAAGCCTTGAAAGACCTGAGCGGGCCCCACCGTAGAGCAGGCCACTAGTGCCGTTGCTCGTTCTCAGGACCCTCACAACCTCTTCCTTTCTCACGGGTTGACTGGCTGCACACTAACATAATGTACTTTGTTAGCAGGACAAGAGTCCTAAGGGCAGGGCCATCTGTTTCTAACGTATCATTATTTATTATGTCTCACGTTTGCACTTCCTCATTGTAAAGCGCTATGAAATCTGTTGGCACTATATAAATTACTATAAATGTATATGACAGAAATATTTGATTTAACCCTTTCGCTGCTGAGGCATTTCACGCCTGTGTGCTGAGCTCATTTTTACCGGTTTTGCTCATCATGTCTAAACGCATTTTGAAGCCTTATTTTATTATATGACCCAAACATATTATATATCGTTCTTTCTGGCAGACTCTGGAGATTCATAAAATATCATTATTGTATGTATAATGTCATGTCCTGTCTGTATATTATAATAAAAAATGCAATAAAAATAATTTTCAATAATTTACAATGTGTAAAGTGTTTTTTTTCACATTTTAACATGCGAGCATTTGCGGTTATATTTTCTATGGGTTGCGCATGTTAAAAAAATTAGAAATGGGGACTCGTTACATTTTTTTGGGGGAAAATCATGTGATTTTTAACAAACGCACCCCATACAAAAATCGTTAGTGCAGCATCATTGTTCACATTATAATTGAAATGGGAACAAAATTGCTGCATTAGCAAACCAAAAAACCAAAAAACAAAGCTGTTTATTTTTTTATTATTATTTTTTTAAAATATTTTTTTATTTACATTTTTGTTTTTATTTTTTTTTCATTACTTTTTACATGGTCTGGCCTATCCAACGATACCAAACATTAACCCCTAGCTGCCACGGATCGGGAGATAGGGGGTTCATTGGAACCCCCTATCTCCACCATTGGTGGCAGCTGGGGGTTAACTGTAAAACTGATGTCATCACAATATGCATGATGACACCAGTCGTCAGGGGGAGAACCCGGAAGCTTGGCCGACATCTTGGAGAGGATCACGATCCGGTGCTTTTCAGCGCCGAATCGTGACCCGTCCCCCAAGGGGTTAAAGCCAGGCACCGTTTGGAAGGGCAGGCTGTGCCCTTCCAAACGATGCCTGCCTTTAATCGCTGGCCCCTGGCTATCGGGAGGGAGAGAGGTCCGAAGGACCTCCCCCCTCCCTTTCAGGCACCTCCTCCGCACTCACGGGGGGGGCCCTGAAATAGACGTCATCACGCCAGCGCGATGACATCTATCGTCCCCGCTGGGGTCCCGGAGTGCCGGGCTGACATCCAAGATGTCAGCCCAGACCGGGGGGGCCAGCGGTCCGGTCGGAATCCAGATTCCAGCCGATTGCTGCCTCCTGTGCTGGACACGCTCAGCGCATCCATAGCACAGGGGAAGCACTTGGCAGGACGCGCTGAGCGCGTCCTTAGCAGCCAAGCGGTTAAACACTCGCAAAAAGGAACACTGCTTGCTGTCTCTTTAGGCTGGGGTCAGACCAGCGCACTTTTATCGTGCGTTCTGGCGCACATAATCACGGCCGCACTAGCAGCAAATGACGGGTAATGACAGCCAATATACGAAGTACGGTCGCACGAAAGTCCGGCCACGCAACGCAAGTGGAAAATGAACGCATTTTTTCGAGAACGCAGAACCGCTAGTACGGACGTACAGAGTGCGCTGCAGCGGCATAGCGGTGTGTGTGTGTGTGATTTGGAGACGTCAGACCCTGCTCGTGTCCGGCCAACATAACGTCCAGACGCAAAAAGTTTCCTGGTTTGGATCCGTAAAACATCACGCTCGAAAATGTGCAAAAAATGCGCGTAAATTTAGACGGGATAGTACAAAGTAAAGTTGTCTTAATTTGAGAGAATTTGAATAATGGTAATAATGGTATAAACTGAGGCTCAGTTGCTGCAGCAGTTTACTTTAAATTAACAGCTCCTTTACTTTTGTATAAGTGTCTTTAAAGGGACACTCTACTCATCCTGACCACTTGTTTATTTAAAATTTGGTTAAAATTTCAAATTTCCTTTAAAAATGCAACAGATTCTCTATCCTTATGTTTATCTATATATTTTAATGTGTCAGACTCCCATTCTGGTGACCAATGGTTATGGCCTTATTCAGTGTCCAGGTCGGGGTCATCTGTGTCAGCTCCATCCTACTGGTTTGGTCCACTCCAGGATTCTCTGCAGCCTGACCAGTCTGACCACCTGACCTAGCAACTCCCTATATAAGATCTTCACTCCCCTTATGCTACTGCATAAACAGGTCTTCTTGACTCCTGATATTTTGTCATTATATATTCTCCTGTATTATATATTTCTAGTCTCTGTTATAGTTCCGCCTCTTTGCTTTTCAGCTTTTGCTCATTTGTTCCGTGTTCCCTTTGGTTTATTTAATTCCCTCTGTTTGCTTCGCCTTCCCTTTTGCTTATATTATTGCCTCAGATATTTTGGTTTATTTCTCCTCCTGGCTCCTTATTACCTTTTACCTGATTGACATCCTGTGTACTGAATTTGGCTATCCGTTTTTGACCATTCTGTGGTTTTCCATTTCGATACTGTGCTCTGCTTTGTATTTTTTACTTTTCTTGTAACCTGTATTTCCTTATTCTGTTTAGTTAGTATTATAGCGGCCGCATAAGGACCGTTCAGTCTAGTATTTCTTTCTGCTTCCCTGCTGTGTGTGTATTTTGGTTTCCACCTTTTAACCCCTTCCTTCCTGATTAGCTTTGTATTTTTGTCTAGTACTACCCAGCAGTGTGCTGAGTTCATTTGTTTCCCCTTTTCTGCTTTTCTGCTGTGTCTATATATTCTGGTATACACTCTTTAACCCCTTCCTTATTGACTCTCTTGTCTAGTGCTTCCCAGCAGTAGGCTGAATTCATTGTTTCCCCTTCAATATCAAAACGGCCACCTAAAGGACCGCTGTACTACTTTTGGTTCCCATTTGTGTTTCACTGCTGTGTATTTGTTTTGGACTTCCCTTCTATTCATTTTTATTGAGTCCTGCCCATCAGTGTGTTCGTTTAATTTACTGTCCTTTTGTTTGTTTGCACCCCTGCTCTTTGCCTGCTTTATGGGTCCCAACCCAGCTCTCGCCAGACGCCACCCTGACATAATGGATGTGATACACTAATGAATTGAGGGTATACGAAAAGTGAAGGGGGGGCCCCAAACTTGTAACCTGCATAGGGCTCCCGTGGTACCTTAATCCGGCTCTGATTAGTATGTCTTTTGTATGCTTTTATATAATTTTGAGTGAAGATTACTGTTATTCAATATTATGGTTGACTTATATAGTTTAGAAAGAAAAGAGACAAATTATGCTACATAGGCTAGTTTGGCCATTTATTTATTTTCACCTCCATTTCTATGGGAGTTGCAAAGATGGGCATGGATTTGATGAAGTTTCTGTAATGTTTAGAACAACACTATTTGGAATCCAGTGATTCTGGATAATACTATATAGGTAGCAAGGTAGGTTACTGACGGACATGGCTTATTCATATTGATACTTCTAGTGCTAGATCAAGAACTTTATGGGTTGACTTGAGCAGGGGTTAAGTCCAGGGGAATAAAGTGAGGGAACTCGTCCAAGAATTCCACAACCCCCGTTACCTAAAGAAAAAAAAGGATGTGTATATATACACCCCCCCGAGAATCATGTATAACAGGCACAGACCCACCAGAATTATATATACCCAGGCACAGACCCCAGAATTATATATATATCAGCAGACCTCACATTTATATGTACACAGCAGACCCCAGAATTATATATACCCAGGCACAGACCCCAGAATGATATTTCCATCCAGCAGACCCTAGAATGATATATCCAGCCGACCCCAGAATTATATGTACACAGCAGACCCCAGAATTGTATGTACCAGCAGACCCCAGAATATTATATGTACCAGCAGACCCCAGAATTTTATATGTACCAGCAGACCCCAGTATCTTCCGTACAGCATACCCCAGAATATTATATACAGCAGACCCCAGAATTTTATATGTACCAGCAGACCCCAGTATCTTCCATACAGCAGACCCCAGAATCTTATATACAGCAGACCCCAGAATTTTATATGTACCAGCAGACCCCAGTATCTTATATACAGCAGACTCCAGAATTTTATATGTACCAGCAGACCCCAGACTCTTATATACAGCAGACCCCAGAATCTTATATACAGCAGACCCCAGAATAGTATATGTACCAGCAGACCCCAAAATCTTATATACAGCAGACCCCAGAATAGTATATGTACCAGCAGACCCCAAAATCTTATATACAGCAGACCCCAGAATTTTATATGTACCAGCAGACCCCAGTATCTTATATACAGCAGACCCCAGTATCATATATACAGCAGACCCTATAATTTTATATGTACCAGCAGACCCCAGTATCTTATATACAGCAGACCCCAGAATTTTATATACAACAGACCCCAGAACTTTATATGTACCAGCAGACTCCAGAATCTTATATACAGCAGGCCCCAGAATTTTATATGTACCAGCAGACCCCAGTATCTTATATACAGCAGACCCCAGAATTTTATATGTGCCAGCAGACTCCAGAATCTTATATACAGCAGGCCCCAGAATTTTATATGTACCAGCAGACCCCTGTATCTTATATACAGCAGACCCCAGAATTTTATATGTACCAGCAGACCCCAGAATTATAATTCCCCAGACAGACCCCCTCCCGCGTGTTCCTCCGAGCTCCAGCTTGCTCCTGCACGCGGCCACCGACTTCTTCTGATCTGAAGGCTGTGACGCGATCTCGTGAGATTTTGCGAGATCTCGGCAGTAGGCTGAGTCACAACCTTCACAGGGCTGAAGACAGCGGCGGCTGCGCGAGGGAGCAGACGGGCAGCGCTCGGAAAACACGGGCCAGTTGAGAGGGCTGCTAGCGGAATGCTGTTAATGCATGGCGTTCCCGCACTTCCCCCGCAGCGGGAACGTTGCAGCAACACATATTCCCACTGTGGGCCGATTTAGTTCATCATTGGGGCTGCTGGGCGGAATGCTGTTAATGCATTCCACTAGCAGCCCCAACGATGAACTAAATCGGCCCACAGTGGGAATATGTGTTGCTGCAACGTTCCCGCTGTGGGGGAAGTGCGGGAACGCCGTTCCTGCTGCAGGAGAAGTGCGGGAACACCATTCCCACGCGTTCCTGCAGGACTCAAGCCCTGACTTGAGGCTTGAATAACTTGGTAAGTCTCAGCCCCATCTCCCTCTCTCCCATTCTACCTCTGCCTTATTATTCTCACCACTTATATGGCTATGTCCCCCGCACAAGGCCGATGCCCCATCCCACTCTCCCCTATTGTCTCTTGATCTGTAACTTGATTATCATTCCCAATTGTGTCTCTCCCTGATTGCTCTAACACACATTGTGTCTTCACTGTATACCACTCAGCCCCATTATTTCTCTCCCAGAAGCCATGCAACAATAACAATTTCACAGAGTCAATGCTACATTATATGAGCAAAAAGGGTTTTGCGAGGGTCCTGAGATCGAACAACGGCACTAATGGCCTGTTCTATAGTGGGGCCCGCTCAGGTCTCGCAATGCTTTAGCTCGATTGTGCCATTAAACGGTTTTAAAGGAACAGTGAGTTTTCCATGAAATAAAGGTTAAGAATAAAAACGAAATATTCCTTCAAATATCGTGCCTAGGAGGTCCCCATAACCTGCCCGTGAAGTGGCGGATTTGTAGGATGTACAGAAACATTTAAAAAACAAAAAAAGACATTTCAAATGACGGTAAATGGTTTTCCTTTAATCTATTCATAAACAACTGCTTGGGGCGGCAGCCTGTTTGAAAAGAGGAGACATTTTAGGACCTCGCAGAACAAGTTTAGTAATTTTTTGGGCTAAATTATGGTGAAACTTATTATGCAGGCTCTGGATGAAAGTAACAATAGGTGCTTTAAAATTGGGCCTTTAGTGTCGGCAACAGTGCCGTCACACCGTAACCCCTCTGTGGTATTGTGGAAGAGTGCAGGGTTGGACCCTGCGGTCAAATATTAAAATGATATGAATCTGGTACAGGCGTCAGTGCACGCAAATATTTTGCCTTTGGTGGCAGCAAGTGCCTTCACACCGTAACCCCTTTGTGCTATTGTGGAAGAGTGCAGCGGTGGAGGTTTTGGGAATGCAGAAGAGATCCCCGATCTATTCAGTTACATCAGCATCAGGGGATTGATAGCTGCTGATCCAGGACTGATTCATTTTTATAAATGTCAGCCGGTCTACAGAGTCGGTGGACAGACGCACTCTTTTGTCTGTGACAAAACCTCCAGCGGCACTGAACGTTCTTTCAGAAAGCAAAGAAAAAATGTAACGAGTCCCCATTTCTAATTTTATTAACAAGCGCACCCCATTGAAAATATAACCGCAAATGCTAGCATGTCAAAATGTGAAAAAAAAACACTTTACACATTGTACATTATTTAAAATTCAAATTTTATTGCATTTTTGTTATAATATACAGACAGGACATGACGTATACATATAATAATGACATAATATGAATCTGTCGAGTCTGCCGGAAAGAACGATATATAATATATCTGGGTCATATATTAAAATAAGGCTTCAAAACGCGGTTAAACATGATGAGCGAAACAGGTAAAAATTAGCTCAGCACAGAGGCGTGAAATGGCTCAGTAGCGAAAGGGTTAAATGTCCCCTGGAACATAAAATAAAACTTTTTTCTTTCTTTCTAATACTCACCTGATTCCTGGACCCACAAACAAGCGCAGCTTCCTGTAAAGGCAACTACTCAGCGCTGCTGCGAAAGACGCTGGGTTAAGCTGCTCATTATCTGTCTATCCTAGACCCAGATAATGACTGCGTGGACAACAATCCCTGCGCGCTCGCTTACCTATCTGTCCCCGTACACTTTCTCTTGCAACAGGCACGTAGAGCGCAATAAAGTGGTCCCAGGATTGCAACGCAGTACCAATCTTCTCTTGAATTGGGTAGTGACTACATTTCCCACAATCCCTGTGCCCACTTTCTTATTCTATTAGTTACGCTTCCACCAGTTCCCCTGAACACTATGCGCGTCGCAGCGAAAGCAACCCACTATCCGTCTATCCTAGACCCAGATAATGACTACGCGGACAACAATCCGCCACTCGCTTACCCAACCGTCCCCAGCGACCACAACTGACAATTTCGTAGCTACTCGAGCTTAACACAACAAGCAATACTCCAGTCTCTTTAGTTAGCGATGCAAAATGCGCAGCCGGCTTCCCTGCTACACTAATAGCATATCTTCTCGTTAAAGCTAGCATCAGACTGTAGAGGTACTGCCCGACAGTGTGCGGATTCATATGCTGCATTATTATACTGTAAAGGTGCTGCCCCGTAGTGTGAGGATTGATATGCTGCATTATTATACTGTAAAGGTGCTGCCCGGCAGTGTGAGAATTGATATGCTGCATTATTATACTGTAAAGGTGCTGCCCAGCAGTGTGCGGAATCATATGCTGCATTATTATACTGTAAAGTTGCTGCCCGGCAGTGTGAGGATTCATATGCTGCATTATTATACTGTAAAGGTGCTGCCCAGCAGTGTGAGGATTCATATGCTGCATTATTATACTGTAAAGGTGCTGCCCGGCAGTGTGAGAATTCATATGCTGCATTATTATACTGTAGAGGCGCTGCCCGGTAGTGTGCGGAATCATATGCTGCATTAATTATCCTTCTTACAAATTTGGTTACCTAATCCGTTTGCGTTTGGATTGTAATTTTGTGACATCCAGGGCCCCGGGTGGCAATCGGGGGGGCCCCGGACGCATGGTGCCGCAGGCTGGCCGAATGCCTGGAGCTCCGGCGGCACCTGGCACAGTTGTGAGTGATCAGGGGGCAGGGCGCGGCGTGATGACGCAGAGCCGCCGGGACCTTTAAATCAGGAGCACGCGCTGTACACCTTGCCTTGCTGTGGAGTTTCATTCCCGCATCGCTAGCTTACCGAAACCAGTTTGTTTACTTGTTACTGACCCTGCTTGTTCTGAGGACCCGATCTGTTGCCAGCTTTGCCTGCCGTTTGACTATTCTCTCTGTGTACTCCCTGCCTGTTCTGTTTGCCTCCTGTTGCTACTGGTGTGCGCCAATTCTCACCTTATACAGTAGCGCAGTACTAGTGCCTAAATGTTGTTGACCCGGTTTTGTTATAACAACTACTCTCGCTCTGTGCCCCTGTCTGGTATATTCCGTTGCTTGTTACTGCTGGTGCGCTTCCATCCTGCCATACACTATAGCGCAGTAATATTTGGGTGCACTGCCACTGACGCGTGTACCAGATTCATATCATTGTAACATTTGACTGCAGGGTCAACCACTGCACTCTTCCACAATACCTCAGAGGAGTTACGGTTACAGATGGTGTGAAGGCACTAGCTGGCACCAAAGGTCCAATTTTAATGCACCTGTTGTTACTTTCATCCAAAGCCTGCATAAGTTCCACCATAATTTTGCCAAAAAATCACTAAACTTGTTCTGCGTGTCCTAAAACGCCTCCTCTTTTCATACAGGCTGCCACCCCAAGCAGTTGTTTATGAATAGAATAAATGAAAACCATTTACCGTCATTTGAAATGTCATTTTTTTCTTTTTAAATGTTTCTATACATCCTACAAATCCGCCACTTCATGGGCAGGTTATGGAGACCTCCTAGGCACGATATTTGAAGGAATTTTTCGTTTTTATTCTTAAACTTTATGTCATGGAAAAATCACTGTTCCTTTAACCACTTCAATGCTGAGGACGCGCTAAGCGCGTCCTCAGCATTCCCGCTGGTATGCGGAGGACGCGCTGAGCGCGTCCTCCCATTGGGGTCAGCGTTCGGCCGGGTTCCGGCCGATCGCTGGCCCCCCCGGTGCGGGCTGACATCCTCGATGTCAGCCGAGCATCCGGGACCGCAGCCGCCGGAATTAGGTGTCATCGCGGCAGCGCGATGACACCTAATTCAGGCGCCCCCCACATGTGCGGAGGAGGCGCCTGAAAGGGAGGGGGGAGGTCCTTCGGACCTCTCTCCCTCCCGATCGGCGGCTCTGCGGGGGTTAACCCAGGCATCATTTGGAAGGGCACAGCCTGCCCTTCCAAATGGTGCCTGGCATTAACCCCTGGGGAGCTGGATCGCGAATCGGCGCTGAAAAGCGCCGGTTCGCGATCCTTTCCCGGAGCTGGCCGACATCTTGGATGTCGGCCAAGCCTCCGGGAACTCCCCCTGAGGACTGGCGTCATCGTGCGTAGCACGATGACGCCAGTCCTGGACTTAACCCCTAACTGCCACCAACTGTGGAGATAGGGAGTTCCAATGAACTCCCTATCTCCCGATCCGTGGCAGTTAGGGGTTAATGTTTGGTATGGTTGGATCGGCCAGAGCATGGCCGTTCCAACGATACCAAACATGAAAGTGAAAAAGTTTGTAAAAAAAAAAAAAAATGAAAAATAAAAATAAATAAAAAATAAAACAAAATTATAAAACATAAAATAAACACTTTTTTTTTCTTTTTTTTGGTTTGTTAATGCAGCAATATTGTTCCCATTTCAATTATAATGTGAACAATGATGCTGCACTAACGATTTTTGTATGCGGTGCGTTTGTTAAAAATAGTGTAATTTTCCCCAAAAAAAAATGTAACGAGACCCCATCTCTAATTTTTTTAACAAGCGCACCCCATACAAAATATAACCGCAATTGCTCGCATGTTAAAATGTGAAAAAAAACACTTTACACATTGTAAATTATTGAAAATACATATTTTATTGCATTTTTTGTTATAATATACAGACATGACATAACGTATACATATAATAATGACATATTATGAATCTACCGAGTCTGACGGAAAGAACGATATATAATATGTCTGGGTCATATACTAAAATAAGCCTTCAAAACACGTTTAAACATGATGAGCAAAACCGGTAAAAATGACCTCAGCACAGGGGCGGGAAAAGCCTCAGCAGCGAATTTTTTAACTTTTTTTCCTTGTTTCCTGTCCCCCAGGGCACTACCCGGGCCCCCATACACCTTTTATGGCAAATATCTTGCATATATGCCCTCTTGGAGGGCACTCTAAAATTCGAATGCTCGAGTCCCATTGACTTGCATTGAGTTCGAATCGTGTTCGAATTTGAACTTTTTCAAATGTTCGTGTTCGGATGCGAACCGAACACGGGGGTGTTCGGCCCATCACTAGTGAACGCTAGTGTTAGCGTTCGGATTTTTAAGCGTTATCGCTAGGACAAGTAACTTTAATGCATTACCCCCATATTACATTCCTGAAACTAAACCATATGAAATCACTTCCGCAAGCTTACTGTACTTTGTGCATCCTATACTTAACAGGGGAACCGCAATCAGTAATTAGCATTAGGATTTTGTGACATAAGGAAAGAGAAGGTCATTGAGGGGCGATATATTTCCCCTCGGTTTCTGACCTATGTACAGGACTACATCCAGACCGGGTTTTCGGGCTGACTGTGGGGGTCTGAATAATCCAGCTCAGGTTTTGTGCCTCTCCCCTGGATAGTTAATTGCTTAATTGTTGCTTATCCAGGTGAGATAAAAGGGGAAGGCTGAAACATGAGGTTGTTCTGGCCTGGGACTCAGACTGCATTCTGAGAGAACTACAAGCTGAAAGGGTGTGAGTAAAATGTTTCTTAAAGTATTTTTGTTTGGTGAGGTGGCTGAGATAAGCTCACCACTTGCTAGATAGGAAACCTGCCTGTTTAGTCAGAGCCTGGATGGCAAGGATTTATTTTCTGTCTTATTTTGTTTTATTGCAACCTTTTAAATAAAAAGATGACTGCTGCACAGATTTAAAAAGAACTTTTGCTGCTTGGACTACCTTTTTCCCAGGAAAGGTAACCTCCATTTGAGCTATACGCCCCCCCCACAATATATAAGGTATTATAAAGTGTTAGCGTTAATTACCACAGGGGCACACGTGGCAGAAATGTAGCTACTCCTAAAAGCTGGTGTTAAATGATTCTGCATTTGCAAAAAAAATCATTTAGCACTGCCTAAACCCACCCCAATTAAATCTGATACTCAACTCTCATCCCGCAGCAGGAATGGTGGCCTGATTTGCTGCTTTCTTGTCACCAGGAGAAGAATGAGAGTGAGATTGCACAGGGCTCGTGACCCAGAAGCACAAACCCAATGGAGTCCTACGGACTCCAGGAGGTGATACTCGCGGTGTGAGTATCCCAGTGGTTAGCACTCCTTTCTGGGGTTAGGTGCTGAAACCGTGCCTGCCCTGGAATATTGCTGTAAAATGGGGATGCTATGGGGAAACCTGCAAGTCCATATATTCCCTGTTAGCTTCCCCATTTTAGCCTTCACCTGGGAATAGGGCATTAAGTGTGTTTGTTGTGACCCCCCCCACCCCCATAGCAAGTTGATGGTTTGGTACGGAGGACCACACAACGTAATATGTGTACCTTTTAACTCCCATTACAACAAACACGGGTTTTACCTCCTCTTCGAATCGCTACGATGGACGTCAGAGAGGTCTACAAAGCTGTGCGAACAAATGTGCGCCCTATGGGTGGCCACACGGTGTCCGTGTGGAAAGAAAATCCATTCTCACGGATGTTCTTTGTGCCGCCAGTTTAACTCTAAACCCTCCCTTCCATAACATAAACTGGGTTATTTAAAGAGTACCGGAATTTTGTTCCCCGCACTTCGAATCAGATTCGCTGACCCTGCGGTGAATTCAGCATTGAACACAGGGTCCCTGAAGTGCAGGGAACAAGCCACTGAACACATCCACAAATCCACTGAATTGATTGGAAAATGCACTGCTGAACTGCCAAACACATACGAAAAAACAACTCGAGCCGAAAAACCTCCGAAAATAGATCTAACGATCTGCTGAATAAATTCTAAACCACTGGAACATCATGGCATTTCACTGCTGTTCGGTGTTCTGTGAATAGATTAACCATTACTTCTCTATGGGGATTACTGCTGTCGAACTGTACTATATTTTACTGGAAATTTGCAAACTGCCTGCTGTTTGAATAGCAGAATGGTTCCAAAACTGCACGGTCCGGGGGAAATGCACTGTTCAGTGCAATTTTGAAGCATTTTTGGCTCTCTTTGAATAACCCCTGTAAGCAGGCCCTGACTGGCCATCGGGCAAACCGGGTGTTTGCCTGGTAGGCTGCTAGCCTGCTGGGCTGGTCGGCCGCTAGCCCTCCTTGCCAAATCAGATGCAGGCACTCAGTAAAGACCTATCCTGAAGCAAGGAGTAAATGCACTGCTGGCCACATAGGACAGGGCAGGTCATGTGACCACAGGCCAAATCATCCAGAGAATCCTGGGGTGGAGAGCCTGAACTGATGAACCCAAAAAACCCACATGAGCTGCAAAGGAGTGCTCTCACCACCAGGGGGTCTTGCTGCAATGTGCAAACCTGACAACGTGTCAGTTCCACAACAATGTGTGCTGTGTATGAGTGTATCTCAGAGCTCCAGTAATATGCGCTGTGTATAAATAAAAAAGTGGTCTGCTCAGTCCAAAATGCCCTGGCCTATATTTTTTCCCAGTCTGGGCCTGCCTCTAGGTATGTAACCTTTTAACCTCATAAGGTTTTGTGCAGGGAATCTAAAAAAAATGTTCACAATTGAGGATGGTAAAAGTGTTGCTGACAAGTTTATTCAAGATAATCAAATATGTGTGTAACAGATCTCAGTACCTCGACAAGTCACATCTGCCAATGCCGTTTCCTTGCTGGACCACCCCTGTTCTCCCCAGCCAGACTCTCATGCCTTTCTCTAGTCCTCAGATGCAGCTTAAGGACCAGGACACGTAGAGAGCCTGCTAGCATCCCCCAGAAATAAGACAAGGCTGTAGATCTGATTTCTTTCAGGGTCAGAATGGAACTCTTTTAATTGGGGACAGACACACATATTTATACGCTCAAACATGGGTCATTTACAGACACAACCTCCCCTAGAAACTTTTGGGAAACCTACAGGGTTATCAAGAGATTCGAAAAGTCACCGCACATCCGGTGACTTTTCGTTCTCTTCAATTCGGGTCCTTTTGCCGATCCCATTTCGGTGACCCTGCGGTGTATTCAGCAAACACCACAGGGTCCCTGAATTGCAGGGAAAAGCTACCGCAAACCTGACGAAAACCCACCGAATGCACGCAGAAAACCTGCAAAAACATCTGGATTAACCTTCGAAAAACCCGAGCAGGAGCCGATCACACGCAGCAAAACAGCCGAATCACACAGTTGAAGCACTGAGACGCAGAGGAGGCAGTGAATAAATTAGCAAAACCATTTGTATGAATCTGTGAAAATGAAACGCTGTTTGCAAAGAAACTACTGAGCGAAAATGTCTGAAATTTACACAGGAGGTCCAGGGAATGATAATAAAGAGGGCTGTTACAGAAAAAATAAGTAAACTTAAAAAAAAAAGTATCCTAAAAAAATCTATAAAGAGACTTTTTGCTGCCGAATTTTATAATGAATGGTTTATTAGATATTGAATTAA
The DNA here is from genome assembly GCA_009667805.1 of Leptobrachium leishanense. Classification (NCBI taxonomy): domain Eukaryota; kingdom Metazoa; phylum Chordata; class Amphibia; order Anura; family Megophryidae; genus Leptobrachium; species Leptobrachium leishanense. The sequence goes on along the minus strand of CM019066.1, from coordinate 301,232,084 downwards.
AACGGGAATATTTTTAACATTGAAGTCTATGGGATTCTCCTGAATAAATTTGCCGCATGAAACCCCGAATGGCAGGACATTAGGGGAACCTTTCACTGCTGGTTTGTGTTCTCTGAATAGCCGAAGCAGTGCTTTTTTATGGGATTTCACTGCCCTCGAACAGGCACCATATGTGCAGGCAATTCGCCAGGATTTGGCGAATTGCCTGCTCTCTGGATAGCCGAATGGCCAGGAAAGGTACCGAACACTGATTTTCAGCGTTCGGTTACCTTTCTCAAGCAATTCGGATCTCTATTTTTATTATTATTATTATTATTATTATTCTTTATTTATAAAGCGCCAGCATATTCCGCAGCGCTGTACAATAAGCACAGTATAGACAGGGTTACAATACATTGAACAACATTTGACAAACAGTACAGGAGGAGATGAGGGCCCTATTCCCGTAGGAACTCACAATCTGGGAGGGTTGGGGTTGGAAACAGGAGGAGAGGACTGTAAGGTGAGAGTGATTGATGGTTGCGTCAGTGAGTTGGGTGGTAGGCTTCCCTAAATAGGAATGTTTTAAGGGAGCGTTTGAAGGAGAGAAGTTAGGGGAAAGTCTGACAGTACGAGGGAGAGCGTTCCAGAGAGTGGGGGCTGCGCGTGAGAAATCCTGCAGTCTATCATGGGAAGAGGTGATGCGGGGAGAAGCTAGGCGCAGGTCACTGTTTGACCTTAGGGAGCGGGCTGGGGTGTATTTGGTGATTAGTGAGGACAGGTAGTGGGGAGCTGAGTTAGTGAGGGTTTTGTAGGTAAGGATAAGGATTTTGAACTTAATTCTGCAGTGGATGGGGAGCCAGTGAAGGGACTCGCAGAGGGGAGCGGCAGAGACAGAGCGGCGGGTGAGGTGAATTAGCCTGGCGGAGGCGTTCAGGATGGATTGTAGGGGGGAGAGGTGGGACAGAGGGAGGCCAGATAAGAGATTATTGCAATAGTCGAGTCGGGAGATTACCAGGGCGTGTATGAGTTGTTTTGTGGCGACAGCGGTAAGAAATGGCCGAATTCTGTAAATATTACGCAGTTGGTATCGGCAGGAGGAGGAAAGAGACTTGATGTGGGGGATGAAGGAAAGAGCAGAGTCAAGTGTAACTCCAAGACAGCGAACTTGGTTTGATGGGGAGATGGTGATACCCTCCACCGTGATCGAGAAGTCAGGAGGTGGGGCGGCATTAGAGGGAGGAATAAGTAGGAGCTCAGTCTTTGACATGTTGATCTTTAGGTGGTGGGAGGCCATCCAGGAGGAGATGCCAGATAAACAGTCACTGACTTTTGAAAGGACAGGGGGAGAGAGATCAGGGGTAGAGAGGTAGATCTGAGTGTCATCAGCGTAGAGGTGGTAATTAAAGCCAAAGCTGTTGATGATTTTGCCCAGGGAGGAGGTGTAGATGGAAAAGAGCAGAGGACCAAGGACAGAGCCTTGAGGTACACCAACAGATAGAGGCAATGAGGAGGAGGAGTTACCAGCAAAGGACACACAGAAGGACCTGTTGGATAAATAGGAGTCAATCCAAGCAAGTGCAGTGTCACCGAGACCCAGAGAGTTGAGGGTCAGTAGAAGGAGGGGGTGGTCAACAGTGTCAAAAGCAGCCGAGAGGTCAAGCAGGATGAGAATAGAATAGTGGCCGTGTTTTTTAGCAGTTAGGAGGTCGTTGGTGACTTTGAGGGCAGTTTCAGTTGAGGTGTAGGGGACGGAAGCCAGATTGCAGGGGGTCAAGTAGGGAATTGGAGGACAGGAAGATGGAGAGGCGGTTGAAGACTAGTTTTTCTAAGAGCTTAGAGGTAAAGGGAAGCAGGGATACAGGACGGTAGTTGGATGGAGAGTTGGGATCTAGGGATGGTTTCTTTAGTAAAGGGGTAACTAGCGCGTGTTTGAAGGCGGATGGAAAGGAGCCAGTGGAGAGAGATAGGTTGAAGATGTGTGTGAGAGCAGGGGTGAGGGAGGAGGAGAGGGGAGGAATTAGATGTGAGGGAATGGGGTCGAGCGGGCACGTGGTGAGATGTGAGGAGGACAATAAGGAATTGACTTCCTCCTCAGTGGTTGGGAGGAAGCGGCAGAGGGTGGCAGATGGGACCTGTGGGAGTGGAGGTGGCAGATAACTATCTTGTGTTGGGATGTTGCTTCTGATAGTTAGAGTTTTACTGAGGAAGTAGTCTGCCAGGTCTTGAGCGCTGAAGGCAGCTGAGGGGGGAGGTGCAGGTGGGTAGAGGAGGGTGTTGAAGGTGGACCAGAGCCGTTTAGGGTTGGAGGACAGCGTAGATATAAGAGATGAGAAGAAGGATTGTTTGGCCAAGTGGAGGGCAGAGGTGTATGACCGGAGAATAAACTTGAAGTGAACAAAATCAGCTTCAGAGCGGGATTTCCTCAGGCACGCTCTGCGGTGCGGGAGCATCTTTGCAGGTAGCGAGTCTGGAGGGTGTGCCAGGGCTGAAGCTGGCGGCGTGGGGCCTTACAGAGTTGAAGAGGAGCAAGAGTGTCTAGAGCAGAGATAAGCGTAGTGATTAGTGGCAGCATCAGGGCAGGTGAAGGATGAGGTATGAGGGAGGTGGTGAAGTAGGTTGGAGAATTGATGGGGGTCCACAGCCTGTAGATTTCTGCGAGTGTGTGTGCGGGGTGGGGGGCAGGGTGTTTAGGAAGTCCAGATAGGTTGAAAGAGAGAAGGTGGTGGTCAGAGATGGGGAGGGCGACAGTTGAACTCAGAAATGGAGCAGAGGTTGGAAAAGACAAGGTCAATAGCGTGACCATCGCGGTGGGTAGGGAGGAGGGAGGATTGTGTGAGTCCAAGGGAGGACGTGAGTGAAAGAAGTTTGGAGGCAGCAGGGGCGGAAGGATCGTCAATGGGAATGTTGAAGTCCCCGAGAACTAGGCATGGAAGATTAGAAGACAGAAAGTGAGAGAGCCAGGTAGCAAAGTGGTCAAAGAACTGGGAGGTTGGTCCCGGTGGGCGGTAGATGACTGCCACCCTGAGGGCCAGAGGAGAGAACAGGCGGATGCAGTGTGTCTCGAAGGAGGAGAAGGAGAGGGATGGGGTGGAGGGAGATGCTGGTAGGTGCAGGTGGGAGAGAGCAGGATTCCGACCCCCGCCACCATTTCTCTCACCCGGTCTGGGGGTATGACTCAAGTGTAGACCGCCATGTGAGAGAGCAGCAACGGAGGCCGTGTCAGAGGGAGTTATCCAGGTTTCAGTTAAAGCTAGGAGGTTGAAAATGTTTGAAAGGAAGAGGTCATGGATTGCTGTGAGTTTGTTGCACACAGAGCGAGCGTTCCAGAGGGCGCAGGAGAAAGAGGACAGGCGCTGAGGGATTATGGGGATGAGGTTGCTGGGCTTGCAGGGAAGTGATTTATGTGCGATGGAGATAGGATGAGAGGGAAGTATTGGATATGTCAATACAGCAATACAACGGAAGTTGACCTTCCAAGGTTAGGGGGTAACCCAATTTCAGTTTAGAAAAACAGTTTAAACCAACTTTATTTTAAATAATAGTACAACCAATTCAAAACAATATTAAAACAACACAAATAGAATAATGTGGTATATGTAATGGTATATCTGGAAAAAATAGTCCAAGATCCACAATACGTATCACTAATGCAATTATTGAGAGTTTAAGAGTCCCTCAGGAATCAATAAAGAGTTAATCTACAATTGTTATTATGCATCTTGGTTACGCTGGATTAATGAATACTTTCCCTCACCCTTGATTACATTTATCTGCATTCACATGGCCATAGGATAAGTCCTTTAATTACGATATCCACATATGCTATCCATATTATATCTCTTAAACTCTCAATAATTGCATTAGTGATACGTATTGTGGATCTTGGACTATTTTTTCCAGATATACCATTACATATACCACATTATTCTATTTGTGTTGTTTTAATATTGTTTTGAATTGGTTGTACTATTATTTAAAATAAAGTTGGTTTAAACTGTTTTTCTTAGGGGATATGTCACCTGAAGAGAGTAGCAGCAGGAGGGTGAGAAAGAGAAGGTGGGAATGGGATTTGTGGGAGTGGGAGTGATTGGCAGCGCGAGAGTTAGAGGGAGACCATGTTCTGAGGAAACAAAGGAGCTCATGCGAGGCCATCATGTGGGACGAGAGGAGGGAGGGAGAGATGCAGATAGTGTAGGGGTCGGTGGTAGAGGGGCAGGAGTTCCATTTAAGGAGAAAAGTAGAAGTAAAGAGTAGAAGCGTGAGAGAAAGCATGATATAGACGTGCGTTTACCCAGAGTAAAAGTGGGCCTTGCAGTTCCTTCCTCCAGTCCCGCAACTCCAGGAAACAACTCTGGATGTCCACTTAAGAATGCCACTTGGGCAACCACTTGGATAACCCTGATAGTTAGACTAAAATAGATAATGGGATAACCATTTGCTCAACATTTCTAAATGAGGCAGAACAATGTCAATTGTGATTAACAAACAGATTGCAGTTTAAAACAACATATAATGAGCATTGTTTGCCTGACAAAAAAGATTAGCAACTCCTCATACACAGCAGATAAACAGATACACATGGACCATAACAATAGACAATAACACTATTCCTGCATAACTCAGATTACATGCACACAAAAGAGGGCAAGGAAATGACAGAACATCCGGCCTGCACCTCCCAAATACATCTCCAGGTCTATGCACCCCAAGTCCAAATGACGCACGTCACAATGTGAAAATCAGGAGGAAATTCAAAGATTTTTATGAGACTAACCATAAGCAGAGACAGATGTTACATAAGAAGAAAATCAATACTATTGAGTGCCCTTGTAAACATCCTGATTTAGCTCAAGTAGGAAACAGATGATCAAACTTTCAATGAACTAACCATTGAAGCTAAACTTTTCTGAATTGGAACATTAACCTCTTCACTACACACATGCTCATAAACATGACATTTTAAAATATTTAATGTGCAGGTAGACATGGAAATAATAAACAAAACATAAATTTTCTCCATTTGCATCTAAAGAAATTTTGGAACTGATTTGAGGCAGGACTTCACATCACACTTGTGAATGTCTGTACCTGTTATGTGTGGGCAACAGTGAGATTAACCCCTTAGTGACCGGGTGGTTTTACACAAATCCGTCCTTTAGTGACTGCTGCTGTTTTTACGTTTCTGCGCTGTTAGTGTTTACATCAAATTTTCCTCTTACTCGTTTATGTAACCCACACATATTTTACACTGTTTTTCTCGTCATTAAATGGACTTTATAAAGATACCATTTTTTTTCATCATTTCATATAATTTACTATAAAAAATATTGTGAAATATTACAAAAAAATTGAGAAAACACCACTTTTTCGAACTTTGACCCCCAAAATTTCTTATGTATCAATAACCGTCAAAAAAATTTAATTCCTTAGTAGTTTCTAAATTTAGTTCTGAGTTTAGCAATACCCAATGTTTACATATTCCTCGCTTTTTTCCTTATTTTATGCAACAATAAGTGCAAGTAGCACTTTGCCATTTCCAAAGAGTTTATTTTCAAAACTAGTGATAGTGACATTGTAACACTGATATCTGTCACTAATTCCTGAATAACCCTCCACATATACATATTTTTTTAAAGTACACAAATCAAGGTATTAAACTTGGGGTATTTTGACTCTTTCCATGCAAACCATTTTACCACAAATCTATGGCAAAGTTTGAGGGGGGAAAAAAAAAAAGTTTTGTTGTTTGCTTTAAAAAAAAAATTTTTTTTTTTTTTTAATACATGTACTGTGAACTTTAAGGTTTACTGCCAAAAAACACCCCAAAATATGTTCAGCATCTTCTGAGTAAATTGATACCACCCATGTATAGGTATGTCGGGTCATTTGGGGGCTAATAGGCCTTATTTGGGGGGTGCGCATTTCAGTTTTCCAACTTGGAATTTTCACATTTCGTCATCATGCACCCATGTCCTATTTGGGACATTTTTGAAGCCGGCCAAAGTAATTTACCCCCATCAAACCATATATTTTTAGAAAGGGCACAGCCTAGGGTGCTTCAAAGAGTTGTATTTTAACACTTTCCATGCACTAGCTCTATGTCAAACTTTCAGGTAGTCACTTTTTGGGTTATTTTTTCACACACATTGTACTTTAGGCATGAATTGTCAAATCCAGTTATGGGTTACTGCCAAAAAAACACACCAAAAATATGTTCAACATCTTCTGAGTAAAGTGATACCACCCATATATAGATTTGTTCTGTTGTTTTTGGGGTGCTACGCCAATCTTTTGACATGTGCTTGTCAATTTTCTAATTTGACATACAGTATCTTCTTTGCTTATTATTATTATTATTATTATTCTTTATTTATAAAGCGCCAGCATATTCCGCAGCGCTGTACAATAAGCACAGTATAGACAGGGTTACAATACATTGAACAACATTTGACAAACAGTACAGGAGGAGATGAGGGCCCTATTCCCGTAGGAACTCACAATCTGGGAGGGTTGGGGTTGGAAACAGGAGGAGAGGACTGTAAGGTGAGAGTGATTGATGGTTGCGTCAGTGAGTTGGGTGGTAGGCTTCCCTAAATATCTTAAATATAGGCTTATCTTCTTTTTAGGGGCCTTTTTACATACCCCAATTTTATGAACGTGCATATATTTGGTAAGCTAACACCCCAAAGTATTGTAAATGGAGTGTTTTTATGCCATGGATGCAACCGTTTGCTCCAAACAAATTGGATACTGTTTGGTCAGTTTTCATTTTCACACCCACATTAGATTTGGACTGTGATTTAGGAGACACTGTTGTTTGTTACTGCATGAAAACTCTCCAGGTTGTTTTCTGCAAGGTCTCCTGAGTACACCCATGCCCCCCATGCATAGGTTTGCCAGGATTTTGGGAAGGTTCAAATACAATTTTTATGACTTTGTCATTGGAGTTGAAATTGAGATTATTTCTTCAGCTAGGCCTAGCTTTGGTTTTGGGTCTACCGCATACCCCAGTTTGAATTATTGCCAGAAAATTGTTTATATTTGTTATGTTGACACCCCAAGGTATTGCATATGGAGTGCTTTGATGCCATGGATGCAACGGTTTTAGCCCAAAACATTTGAGAAGGTGTGTGGCGGTAATTTTTCAATTTTCAGATTTTTACGCCCACATTAGATTTGGACTGTGATTTAGGAGACACTGTTGTTTGTTACTGCATGAAAACTCTCCAGGTTGTTTTCTGCAAGGTCTCCTGAGTACACCCATGCCCCCCATGCATAGGTGTGCAAAGATTTTGGCAAAATACAGCACCAATTGTAGAACATAAAAATGTAGGCATAAAATGTAAAAGTCTGGTGCAGTAAAAGAAAACTAAACTGAACTAACTAACTAGAGTGTAAGGAAAAAAAAAATCACAGATCACGCACAGTGTGATATATCTTGAAACAGTCCCCAAGACACAGACCGGGTTGTCCAAGGCATTCTGGGCAGTAAAAGATTGTGTCTCTCCTCTGCCCCCTCTTGAAACACACCCTGCATCTTTTTTGGGGTTTCTGTTTGCCCTCAGTAGGGGGATTTTATAAATAAAATGTGTAGCCCCAACTCTGTCCCCCATCACCGCCCGGGGAGCAGGTGCATCCTGGTACAAAAACCCCGAAATGACCTGGAGCTGAAACTGTAAAAAGGACAGCGTCACTCCGGGGTTTGCCTTTTTGCAGAGCAAAAAGGCATTGTGGGTTGCAATTTGCATCAGGTAAATTGCAACCTTTTTGTACCAGGCCCTTGACTTCCGCATAATCTGGTAGGGCTGGAGCAGCTGATCTGCCAGATCAACCCCACCCATATGCCGGTTATAGGCTTTGATGCACACTGGCTTCCTGATGCGCTCAGCTCTGCCACGTACAGAGACCTCCACAGACCTCTCCGTGTGGATGGTGGATAGAAGGTATACATCCTTCTTGTCTCTGTACTTGACCGCCAACAGCTCCTCTTGGCGCAGAGCTGAGGTCTCCCCCTTTTTTAACCGGGTGCGGACAAGCTGTGCTGGGAAACCTACGCGGTTCTTGCGAACAGTACCGCATGCTGCTGTATCAAAACAATACAGCAGCTTGAACAAAGGGACACTCGTATAAAAATTATCAACATACAAGTGGTACCCTTTTCATCAGGGGAAAAAGTAGGTCCCACACAATCTTGCCACTGGTTCCCATGTGTTCTGGGCAACCTGGAGGGTCAAGGCTACTATCCTTTCCCTCGTACACCCGGAAGGCCTGAGTATACCCACTCTCGCTGTCACAGAGCTTATACACCTTCACTCCATACCTGGAGCGTTTGGAAGGAATATACTGCTTGAATCCCAGCCTTCCCTTGTATTTCATTAGGGACTCATCCACGCAGATATTTCTTCCAGGTGTATAAGCCTCTGCAAACCTGGCAGCGAAGTGGGTAATCAGGGGGCGGATTTTATACAGCCTGTCAAACTGGGGATGCTCTCTAGGAGGGCACAGGCTGTTGTCACTGTAGTGCATGAAACGCAAAATGTTTTCATACCTTCTACGTGACATTGATTGGGGGTAGAGCAGATGGGGCTACTGCTCCAGTAGGAGCGAATTGAGGGCTTCTTTATGATGCCCATCAGCATAGTAAGTGCCCAGAAATTCTGGCACATCTAGCGGGGTCCATTGCTGCCTTGCCAAGTAGGAGTCTGGCTCCGCAGCACAATGCTGATGGGCATACAGATTTGATTGGGCCACGATGTGGCCCAACAAATCATCCCCCATAAACGCCTGCAAAAACTGTGTGGCGGTAAATCCTGCAACATCAATATTGATGCCAGGATTTGCCGTGAAAGGAGGGATATCTGGCCTCTGGCGATGAGGCACTACCCACTCCTCAGCTGGAGCTCTGTGTCTCCTGCTGGCAGGTGGTGGCCCAGGATCTGCATCAGAAACATCACTAGATACATCAGCCAGCGTAGATAATGTATCTAGCGACGTCTCTGAGCAGTTAGCGGGGTCAAAATCAGGGTCTGAGTCTGACGCAGATGCCTCAGATTCTGACGCCAGGATGGCATATGCCTCCTCGGCGCTGTACACCCTCTCAGACATTATATATAATAGATTATATATATATATATTCGGATTATTGGTTCTTAGAAGAACCACCTAAATCCCTCTAAACCTGCCTCAATTGTTCTAAATCTCCCTAAAATCTCTCTAAGGCTAGGGTCAGACGAAAGCATTTTCCCCCCGCGAACGTGAAAAAGTGCGTCCGAACGCATTGACGTATTTTTTTTTCACGGAATGCGCAAAAACAGTCAGACGACGCGCATTTTCGGGTGTGATTTTGTACAGATCGTCAATAAAACTCTTTTTTACGTCTGGACGTTATGTAGGCTGGACATTAGCAGTGTCTGACATCTCCTAATCACGCAAACACACCGCTATGCCGCAGCTGCGCACTCAGTACGTCAGTACTAGAGGCTCAGCGTTCTCAGAAAAATGCGTTCAAATTCCACTTGCGTTGCACGACCGGACTTTTGTGCGGCCGTACATCGTATAGTGGCCGTCATTGCCTGTCATCTGCTGCTAGTGCGGCCGTAATTATGTGCGCCAGAACGCACGTTAAAAGTGCGCTGGTCTGACCCCAGCCTAAATCTGCCTCAATTTTTCTAATCTCACTAAATCTACCTAAAATCTCTAACCTGTCAAATCTGATCTCTCTCTCTCTCGCTCACCAAAACACAAGTGAGGAGAGGGAGGGAGAATCAGGTCAGAGCCAATATTTACAAAATGTTGACCTGATCTGACAAATTAGAAATTTTATTTTGAATTTTTTTTCTTACTTCTGATTGGATGTTGCTAGCCTGCCTCTCTGAGGCAGGCTAGGAACATCCCACACAGCCCCAAGATGACCCTGCCCTTAGAAGGGCAGCGCCATCTTGGCTTTCATTTATTTTATTTTATTTTATTTTATTCAGTTTTATTCATTTTTCTTTTTCTTTACACTTTTTTACACTTTTTTTATTTTAGTCTGCTGGGTGCCTTGATCCCTCGAGGCACCCAGCAGAGCACCTGATCACTCATTTGATTTTTTTTTGTACTGAGTGCCACAATACCTCGTGGCACTCAGTACTTCCTGCCGCTACCGGAAGTGATCGCTCGGGGGGAGCGATCACTGAGCGGACCGGCGGCAGCTAAACATATTGCAAGGATGCCTCGATGTCGAGGCATCCCTGCAATATAATCAGAGCAGCTGGAAACGATACCGATCGCTTCCAGCGCTCTGTAGAAGTGCGGGGCACCTTTCCGGTGAAACCAGATGTTGATCGCTCCCGGGGAGCGATCACAAGGTGCCCCGGCACTTCTAAACGCCATTGCATGGATGCCTGGACTCCCAGGCAGCCTGCAATGGCGTTTGAGCTGCTGGAAGCGATCCGATCGCTTCCAGCGCTCAAAAGACCGCAGGACGTACCATGTACGTCAGCAGGTCTAAAAGAGACCCGCGGCCATGATGTACATGGTACATCCACGGTCTCTAAGGGGTTAATAAATAATTTTGGAGAGAAGGGGGTACAGTGGAGGCGCTGTTTCAGTGTGTAAAATTGTGTAGTGCAGCCAACGGGGATTATAACACAAAACCTCGACAGAAATGTGCAAAAAAACAATGGAACAGACGAAAGGAGATCCCAATGGCGCAGTCCCTTTTATAAGGGCAATCTATATGAAATGGATGAGGTGGTCCTAATGGTCCAATGCAGACACGGTCGGAAAGACCACTAAAGTGCTATTATAAATATGTGCGATGATAGCACTGTGCAAGGGAAATTGATATGTGTCCTGTGATAAGCCGTAATAGAAATGTGCAAATAAGGGGTAATATGGTCACAAATAAGCATATAAAGTGCATATGATGTGCGATTCCAAAAAATGAAAAAAGTGCATATATAAGTTCATAAATAAATGGTGAAAAAGGCTCTGAGTCTCGTTTTCAGTTCGTGGAGGTAGATAGGAGAAAAATTCGGACCGTATAATGAAGGAAAAGATTGTCCAGTAGCGTCTCTGTTGGGGTAGTCCGGAGGTTTTCAGTGAAGTCCTGAAAATGTTGCTCTTTCGTAGGGCCTATACAGACTCCCAGTTCCCAAAAATAGGGAATGAAGGGGTAAGGGGGAAACAGAAAAGGAGAGATGGTGCAATACTGATTGATATAGGGTATAGTGCCCAATGACAAGGGAACACTTACAGTGTATAGAGCCTCTTAAAACCGGCTCTGGTGTGAAGTGCCCTGGGCCTTAATGGAGGGTGGCCTCTGCCCTTCTTTATGGGTTCTGGGGTGATCTTCACCTTTCCTTTTAGTATTGGCTTGATTTTCTCGAATACAAAAAGGAAGACATCCTCCTAGCGCAATATGTAGCTAGTGCTATTGACAGAGGTAACAAATAGTCAAAGGCGAACTCACCGATGTTGGAGCCTTAGATGTCAGGCTCAACTTGTGGGTATACGGTACTGCTTTTCGGTGGGTACCTACACCTCTTTCAGCGGGAGAAAGTCTCTTCTAGCCGTAGATAATCTTCTGTACCTCTTTCAACGGGAGAGAGTCTGTGCCTCTTCTAGCAACAGGTGGTCCTCTTGTGGGGGAGAGGGGGGGTGGTGGACAGGGTATTGAAAATATAAATATAAATATAAATAAAAGCTCTGAATAAAAACTCTCAGATGGATATGGATGGGAAAGTAAAAAAATGTATTTATTAGTTTAAAAAAGCAGGGGGATGTTACAGATACGCGTTTCGGCTGTCAGGTAAAGCCTTCCTCAGTCTGTATGCAGGATAGTCCAAAAAAAAAGAGGATCCCCTTTTTTTTTGGACTATCCTGCATACAGACTGAGGAAGGCTTTACCTGACAGCCGAAACGCGTATCTGTAACATCCCCCTGCTTTTTTAAACTAATAAATATTTTTTTTTACTTTCCCATCCATATCCATCTGAGAGTTTTTATTCAGAGCTTTTATTTATATTTATATTTATATTTTCAATACCCTGTCCACCACCCCCCCTCTCCCCCACAAGAGGACCACCTGTTGCTAGAAGAGGCACAGACTCTCTCCCGTTGAAAGAGGTACAGAAGATTATCTACGGCTAGAAGAGACTTTCTCCCGCTGAAAGAGGTGTAGGTACCCACCGAAAAGCAGTACCGTATGCCCACAAGTTGAGCCTGACATCTAAGGCTCCAACAACGGTGAGTTCGCCTTTGACTATTTGTTACCTCTGTCAATAGCACTAGCTACATATTGCGCTATGAGGATGTCTTCCTTTTTGTATTCGAGAAAATCAAGCCAATACTAAAAGGAAAGGTGAAGATCACCCCAGAACCCATAAAGAAGGGCAGAGGCCACCCTCCATTAAGGCCCAGGGCACTTCACACCAGAGCCGGTTTTAAGAGGCTCTATACACTGTAAGTGTTCCCTTGTCATTGGGCACTATACCCTATATCAATCAGTATTGCACCATCTCTCCTTTTCTGTTCCCCCTTACCCCTTCATTCCCTATTTTTGGGAACTGGGAGTCTGTATAGGCCCTACGAAAGAGCAACATTTTCAGGACTTCACTGAAAACCTCCGGACTACCCCAACAGAGACGCTACTGGACAATCTTTTCCTTCATTATACGGTCCGAATTTTTCTCCTATCTACCTCCACGAACTGAAAACGAGACTCATTCAGAGCCTTTTTCACCATTTATTTATGAACTTATATATGCACTTTTTTCATTTTTTGGAATCGCACATCGTATGCACTTTATATGCTTATTTGTGACCATATTACCCCTTATTTGCACATTTCTATTACTGCTTATCACGGGACACATATCAATTTCCCTTGCACAGTGCTATCATCGCACATATTTATAATAGCACTTTAGTGGTCTTTCCGAACGTGTCTGCATTGGACCATTAGGACCACCTCATCCATTTCATATAGATTGCCCTTATAAGGGACTGCGCCATTGGGATCTCCTTTCGTCTGTTCAATAAATAATTTTGGTCTGATAATGTGGGAGGCTGTTGATACATGGAAGTATTTCATTGTGGAGTCTCCAGATCGGTCAGTTAGAGCTGTTCTTGGAGAAAGTGAATTGCATTGCTAAACCATGGCAAGCGGGTAGCCAAACTGTGTGAGCTGTCAACTTGTTAACCGAAATCACCAATTATGATATGTTATGGTAAGGAAAAGAGACATGTTGTTTATACGAAAGGGGCTGTATTTGTACATTTTGGTGTGTAAACATAAATAGGAGACATCTCAGTTAAGAAGGGTGGCATCAAGGATGATGTATCTGTTCGTATCCATTATTAGAGTAAATCCAGGACCTGCACTTTACTTACAGTACCACAACACAAAAAGAAAGTGGCTCGCTCCTCATTTTCCTACAGAGCATCGCACTTCTGGAATAACCTCCCAGATCCCATCAAATCTTCCCCTAGTCTTTAGTCTTAAATCTCTCGCAGGGGAGGGGGGATTATAAGTAAAGTAAGCGCTTCCTTCTGGTTATTTCTTCATTAGATGGAAAACAATTTGATAGGCCTTCAGCGTTGGTCTGATCTGTAAGTATCGTACAAAGCATAGAGCAGTAAAGCTTAACATGCATGTATATGATGGAAATTAAAGAATGATTCAGTGTCCTCAGACACTCGATATGCAGGCCGCTGGCAGCTTGGGTAGGGAATGCCAGATTTTCCTTCTTTGTTGGTGGAAATGCAGGGCTTTGCAGAATCCTGTAGTATAAGGGATCCCAGTGCCTGTTCCCTGCAAAGTTTGAGCAGGCTGGTGCTCTGGAAATATAACCTCAGTAGCAAAGGAAAAACAGAGAAAACGCTCACAGATGTAATAAAACCTTTCATTCCTAAATGAATCAAATAAAATCAATCATAACAGCAAAGTACACCGAAACGCGTTTCACAGTGTTGTACCGCTTCCTCAGTCAGTGTAATGCTGTGAAAGTTCATCATGCAGCTATAACTAACTTTACAGGGATTGTTTATGACATTTATTGTTTTTCCATTGCTATATATTGCACTTTATGCAACTTCGTTTGCTGCTTGATACTGCTGTGTTTTATCACTGCTGCCAGAAATAGCATTGCCTCTCATAAAGAGCCACCAGGTGGAGCCATAAGTATAGATTTTCCCTTAGAAAATAAATGGAGCACAGTCTGTGTAACTGATCTGTAGATAGTCTTTATCAGATGGCTGAAATTAGTCCAAAATAAAGAAGGTAGATTTAAATACCGTGTCTCTTTATTTCGGTATTTAAATCTACCTTTATTTTGGACTATCTACAGATCAGTTACAGACTGTGCTCTTATTTATTACTCCATTTGAAGTTTGGGCGCGCCCTCCTCAAACTCCATTTATTTTCTATATTTGTTCTTTTTTTGGGCAGTTGGACAGACTACCTGGAGGAGTTTATTGGCAGCACCCATCCAAAAATATTTTTTTCTTCTCTCTTCAACGCCAACCATCACACACACCTTACTGTTTATAGATTTTCCCTTACTTTTTTCAGTCTCTCAAGAGCTCCCTGTTAACATACCTCAATACAGAATGCACCTGTAAACATGTAACATAGTGACTATATTTCCCACATTTATTTTCTGTGTTAATCTGTATATCTGTATATTTGTGTTTTTGTTGTTAATATCTTGCATTTATTATTTTGTATTTCTATAACGACTAACTTTTCAATGTTCTTGAACCAGTACATAAACGAGAAATCTCAATGTATCCTTCCTGGTAAAATACTTTAAAAATAAATAAATAAATGATGGGAGAATGTCATAAATACAGGAGTATGGCAACTGTTTTTGGGGTGGACCTGATTTATAATATGATAGTAATTTATCTTTTACACACAAAAAATAGACAGATTCCGTGGCTTGCAAGCACACGGTCCACTAGTGTGACCAGTATTATGAGATGAGAGCCATGAATACCAGTATACATGCTTCTCAGCTCATGTGCATGCAAGCCCCAGAGTCTGTCTTTTTTTTGTTGTTTTGCTCGGTACTTCATAATTATTTAGGCTCCTGGAGAGGTGGTCAGGAGGTAATACATCTCTGTGCAGCTGCAGTTTCTCTGTTAAAAAACTCATTTTTGGATGCTTCAGATATCTGAACCCTGGGGTTTACAGATAATTTTTTTTATCTTTTAGGATGGATGTTGTAGTTTCCATTTGGATTTCCTGGAGGAATGCAATTTGGTATTTGAAATATCGATGGAGTGTTTTATATCAATTTATGGTTAACCCACAGGTTTAATCCTGCCATGTTCCATGACAAAGTATTCAAAGACTTGTAGGATGTTCAGGAAGGGTGGTGTTCAAGAGAGCCTGCCATTTATGGGAATTAGACATGAATGTGATTCCCGAATACTAAAGATATCACCACTTGGTCCCTCCATGTCCCAATAAATGTAGGCCTCTAACAAGTGCAGATAACTAACACTGTAAAGCTCAAACTAGTGCCCCTCCAATAATGAATGGGTTAATAAATTATGGGCGGGCTACAGAGAGGTTTGTGAGGGTCTTGAACGAGCAACAGCACTAGTGGCCTGCTCTAAGGTGGGTGCACGCTCAGGTCTCACAAGCATAGGCATCTCTACAGAGGGGCAAGGGGGGCAATTGCCCCTCTTATGTTATTCCTTGCCCCCCACCAGAAATCCGCATCAAGCTTCCCACACTTTTTTGGACCACTGTATCTCCATCCCTGTGCATCTTATATTTACGATCTAGGCGTCATTGGAAAGGGCAGATTCTGGCATGACCATATTCAGTGTGAAGTAAAAGTCATAAAATATTAAATAAAAACGTGCACTTAAACAATTTCACAGGGTTGAAATGACTCAGCAGTGAAGTGGTTAATGTTCAGAGTATAAATTACATTTTGTATTACGTTCGTTTTTACCTTGGTTTAGTTGTATATTAAGGGTTAATGGCTTAGGCTTCATGCTTCACAATATACATTTTATTTTTTCCTTGATTAATGGCATTTTAGGGGTTAATGGGTAGGCTACTTGCCTCAGTGTATTCATTTCATGATTTCCCTTGCTTAATGGCATTTTAGGGGTTAAGGGGTAGGCTACATGCCACATTGTTTATCTTTTATTGTATTTCCCTGGGTTTATGGAATTTTAGGGGTTATTATGGAAGGTAAGAATCTAAAGGGTCCAATCATCTTTAGATCCTCTGTCGTCACATTTTGGGGAATTAACTTCACCAAAAATATGGTGAATTCCCTATTTAGCGAATGGTCACTTTAATTTGCTAAAATTGGAGTCGCGGAAGCAGCTGTCAGACATTAAGCGAAATCTGACGAATTGCGGCAAATAAAATTATTGAATTTAAGTATCAGGTTAGTACAACAAAAAGGCATCCTTGCACCAAATTACTGTGGGGTTTTGGAATCTTATTTATATATACTTATTTATTGCACTATCACCTGGTGTGAGCTAACCCTATTGTTGGCATGGTTTTGTGTTTAGTGCCAGGTTAATTGAGTGTAGCGCCTGACCAACAGATCGTTTGCCTCCCGCTACAAATGGAAAAAAATCACTTAGCGCATGTAACAGATCTCTGTGCCCGGACAGGGTCACATCTGCCAAATGCCGCTTCCTCGCTGCACACCCAGTTCCTCCTCCTGACTCTCACACCTTTCTCTAGTACCCCAGCCGCAGCTCAAGGCCCGGTGCATGTAGAGAGCCTGGCTAGCACCTCCAGAAATAAGCCGAAGCTGTAGACCTGGAGCCTTTCCTTGGCACAGCGGGCAGAAGATTCCTTGTACTCCAAATCATGAGTCGTGACTTCAAGCTTGGTCAGAATAGAACTGACTCCTCTATTCACAGAGAGGACAGAGTCAAGGACCAGCACATTTGCATACAAACAGACATCACAGATCAGATAGTTACACAGGACCTTCAAACAATGGAGAATGGGGGAAGGAGAAAGCCAGGGTAAACAAAAGGAATTTCTTACAGAGAGAATTTACGCAATAGCAGGTACTAATACAGAGGTCTACACTATACAGGGAATAACACACAGACATCAGAAATCTTTAGTTAACTGGCAGATATATAAAATAGTGAAAACCAAATATATTTAAAAGGTTCACCAGTTCCCCCAATAGTCTCTTTCACAAGCCATAGTCTCTGGGCAGGAGGCTAGCGCACAGCCCCCTCCAAATCGCACCGTGACATTGTGTTCTGTCACATATCTCCCCCTTCCAAAACAGACTAACCAGGTCCTCGACCTCCCACAGGTCAAGACCCTGCGTTAGTCGCAAACTCCCACCCCAGAAAAACATCCTGCCGGAAAGTTTGATTCGGGTGCTGGGGACCAAAACGGCTTCTGCAGTCTCCCCTAGATTGTGCTGTCCACTCAGGAGAAATGACAGCTGTCCCTTCTCCTGGTATTACAATCAGCTGCTGGAGAGAATGGGGGGTGGCTGGTGTCTCATCAGGAGATGGCTGGTGATCTGCGCCAACTGCCCAGCACTCAGAGGGAACACACTTGGAAACCATAGTCTCATCTATAATCCCACAGTAAATGTCTCCCACATCCTGGGGAAGAGGGTCAGCAGCACACTGTGACTGGAAAAAGGGGGCACCCCCATACTCACGCTGGGGCTCAATCTTCTGAGGAGTGAGACCAGCTATCTCCCCTCCTGGGATTATTACCTGCAGTTGGAGAGGTACGAACAGCTCTCTCCCAGAGATGCCCTCTGTTGCGATGCCAGCTTTTACGCTGGGTTGGGGAACCGCTCCCCATACATAAATTATAATCTGTGGAGCGCCTGCCGATACAAACGTTGAATCTGGGCCAACTGCCCCACATCTTCCGGGCTCCATGGGAAGGACCACAGCCTCTTCCTCTGCAGGCCATGTAATGTCCGCTGTCCTCCGCTCTTCCTCCAGGGAAATCTGATGCTCTAGGGGCATAAACTCTGAGCCCAGTTGCTGACCATAATCTAGCATTGCTTGGCAGTCCCCCTGTAGCTGTTCCTCGACTGAAATGTCGATAAGATCCTTATGCTCTGTGTCCACCATCTGGGGCATCTCTGACCTTCTTCCTCCTCTTGACGCTCCAACATTACCGCACTTGCTGGGCAGAAACTACTGGCGTTCTGCCCCCTGGCCTGTGTGTCTGGTGGTCTTTCTAGGTCGACCCGCCAAAGGGAGCCAAGCCTAGCTGTTGATTGGACGCGAACAACTTCTTGTAGGCTATTTCCAGCTCCCATTCCTGAACACCAAGGAATTCCACATCCTCCTGGAACAAAACGTCGCCAGAGAGCTCCATCTCGCTCTCTCGGCACTCCAAGATATCCTCCAGATGGCACTCTGATTCATTCCCAAAATCTGGATCCTCCACTAGCTTCTCCTGTAACAGTTCAAGACAGCTGTAGCCATAGCCTTCCGTCAGGCTGTCATCCGCTAGCTAGGGGTACACTTTTGCCGCATACCAACGGAGGGCTCTGTATCTTTCCTCTAGTGCCATTTCCTTCAGAATCAGTCTGCGGAGCTCCTGCACATCCTCTTCTGGTGGCTGTTCTCCCAGGCCCACCATACGACTCTCCAATATTATCTCGTACCTCACGTAGCCCAAGGGGATCATTTTGCCATTGTACATGCGCTCGGCATGAAGAGCTTCCCACCACATCATCAGACGGATCTTCGCACTCTCTTCCAGCAGGACCTGTTCCGTCATCGGTCCACTATGCTGGTTCTGCCATTCTCGTAACCTACGTCTGAAGTCTGTCTCTGTCTGTGGCCATCTTCTGCCACACTGTCGGGATATCGAATCCCGGTGATGGTTTGGATGTCCTTAGACTGTAGGAAGCCTCCCACACACTGCCACCACTATAACAGATCTCTGTGCCCGGACAGGGTCACATCTGCCAAATGCCGCTTCCTCACTGGACACCCAGTTTCTCCTCGTGACTCTCTCACCTTTCTCTAGTACCCCAGCCGCAGCTCAAGGCCTGGTGCATGTAGAGAGCCTGGCTAGCACCCCCAGAAATAAGCTGAAGCTGTAGACCTTGAGCCTTTCCTTGGCACAGCGGGCAGAAGATTCCTGGTACTCCAAATCATGAGTCGTGACTTCAAGCTTGGTCAGAATAGAACTGACTGTTTATTCACAGAGAGGACAGAGTCAAGGACCAGCACATTTACATACAGACAACCTCACAGATCAGATAGCTACACAGGAGAATGGGGGAAGGAGACAGCAAGGGGAAACAAAAAGAATTTCTTACAGAGAACTTACACAATAGCAGGTACTAATACAGAGATCTACAATATACAGGGAATAACGCACAGACATCAGAAATCTTCAGTTAACTGGCAGATATATAAAATAGTGAAAACCAAATATATTTAAAAGGTTCACCAGTTCCCCCAATAGTCTCTTTCACGAGCCATAGTCTCTGGGCAGGAGGATAGCGCACAGCCCCCTCCAAATTGTACCGTGACATTGTGTTCTGTCACAGCGCGTCGCTATTAACAATTTGTATCGCAAGCTTTCTGTACTTTCCGCGTCCTTTACTTAACACAGGGAGCGCTAGAGATCTCGAGTGCTTTTGTAACCAACAGATCACTAGGTGCCAGCGCTAATTTTTTGAGGGAAGCTAATCGCAACATTTTACCTACTTCTCAACTCTGGTGCTAACTCCAAAAAATCATAAAAAGATCCTCGCCCAAAATTAATAGGCAATTGAAAGGAATGCAGCACAGGTGTTTTCTTGGCCCCATACACCATAGTATTGGGTCTGGTCAGCAATGTCGCTGCTGTTGCAGTAGGCTCTATTAGGATATATTTGGATAAAGGATACATATATATCATAATTCCAATATATTGCCTAATTTTAAACATTTTATGCTGGGGGTTTTTCATAGTATGTAAGCGGTTGATTATTAGGGTGACCGTGTGGACCATGTTTAAAGGGACACGTGAATAAGTCTTGCCCTGAAACATGTATTATCTATATGCTGCAGCAGGGAAATTTTTGTCGCTCATCTGGCCTTCCTTTTGGATCTATTAAATGCATTGTAATGAATCTACATGCTGTTGGGTGGCATTTATCATGCAATGCCCATCAGCCTTAATTAATATATATGTGCATATAAACATGGATGATACGGCCAGCTTGAAGGATTTTAATAATGCAGGGGTGTGAGGTTATTCACTGGATGTGTTCATATTCAAGCTTGTGAGGGCAGGGGATAGGTATGGCCCGACACTCTGCACTGGAAGAAAAGAGTTCTATCCTGTACACAACCGCATTAGCGCTGGGTCTCAGCCCGGGTCTTAGTGTTTCCCTAGCGTGCGCCGAATGACCTTGTACACGGACTACCGCGGATAAGACAATCTGTTAGTAGGTCGTCAGGCACTAAGTTTTAGCAACTCGCGCTAAATTTTTCCTTTAGTGATGGTGTTTTAGCTCTCACCAGGTGATAAGGCCCTTAGTTTTATTCAGTGGTATGATTTAGTGGTGAAACGTATTAGTGCCCTCCCAGTTTTGACTGCGGTATCTTATGTGTCCCCCCAAATATTGTTCCTAGAGTTGCCACTGCTCACAAGGTTTTAGCTCAATTGTGCCAGTACAGGAACAACTGCTCCGTATGCAAATCAGACTGCAATCACCCAGGAAGAGTGGCCAGTACTGAAATGCCAAGGATGTCATCCCTCCACGAGAGATGCAGCAACCCCTGATGATCGTTTCGGCCTTGTTAGGCCTTGTCAGAAGGGTATAACTGACCCCTTCTAGGCACATCGAGCAAGGGGTCCACATCTCCCCTGGGTTACAGCTGACCTCACGCATATGTACCAGTTTAGAGACTCCCTGTGGTCAAAGTTCAAGAGTACTGGATCCATGAACGATCACTGTGAATACCGAAAATGCCGGAATGAATGCACAAAAGAAACAAAAATGGCTAAAGCCCAATACTTCAATGAAAATTTAAACAATAACATATCAAACCCCAGAAATTTTTGAAAAATCATAAGTAACATACAAGCACCCCCCAGCCACTCCCAACCAGCTGCTTTAAAAGTAAACAACCAAACTGTACAACACCCCCTAGATGTAGCAAATGCTTTTAATAATTATTTTGTTGGATGCGCCACCACCCTCATTGCTAAGCTAGGAAATGAAACGCAATCAGAAAGGCCGCACAAAGGTCAGGACCCACCAACAGTGCAAAAACCCATAACCCAGACCTATTCAGTTTTAGGCCTGTGCCTGTCAGTGCCATCACTAAACTTCTCCGTAACCAAAAAATGAAATACCAGTCTGGACCTGATCAAATCCCAGCAATGCTGCTGAAAATCAGTGCACCAGCAATTGCTAAACCTGTCGCAACCCTGATTAATGAATCACTGGCGACTGGATACATACCCATACTCTGGAAGACTGCAAGGGTGGTACCTATCCATAAGAGTGGAGACAATACTTTGGTATCCAACTACCGCCCAATATCACTGCTCCCTGTAATGTCAAAAATTCTGGAAAAATGTGTCTACACTCAATTACGTGATTATTATCAGTATCAGAACTATTTAACCCCAGATCAATCAGGCTTTCGTCCAAACCATTCAACTACAACTGCCCTTTTAAAAGTTTGTAATGATATCCAAGCAGGCATGGAACAAGGAAATCTAACTGGAGCCATCTTCCTTGACTTTGCCAAGGCTTTTGACACAGTAGACCATGGCATCCTATTACAAAAACGTAAAAACTCTGGTATTGGTGATAGTACGTTAACCTGGTTCCAATCATATGTGTCTGACAGGTCTCAATTTGTGTCCATTTCTGACAGCACTTCCCTTCCCCTCCCAGTCACGTGCGGTGTACCCCAAGGCTCGATACTTGGCCCCTGCTATTCACAATATTCATAAACGATCTGCCCAATGTCTGCAAAGCTTCAACTGTACACATGTACGCAGACGACACGGTAATCTATACCAGCAAACCAAATCTCCCGCAGCTGGAGGCCGTGCTGCAAGAAGAATTCACAGGGGTAGAAAAGTGGATAGCAAATAACAAACTTTTTCTAAATACTGACAAAACGGTTACAATGCTCTTTGGAACAAAACCTAAACTACACAAATTGCAAACACCCCATCTATGTGTTGGGACAAAATCAAACGGCACACTGACCACAGTCACCTCTCTCAAATACCTAGGTATGTGGTTAGACCCTAATCTATCTTTTGGCCCCCACATCGAAAAACTCTCATCTAAACTTTACCCCAAACTAGGTGCCCTGTACAGAAACAAATCCTGCCTGAGCCCCGCGGTAAGAAAGCAGATTGTACAACAAATGCTTATGCCAGCCATTGAATACGGAGATGTAGTGTATGCAGCCGCCCCGCAAACACACCTCCAGAAACTTACTACATTGTATAACTCATTCTGTCGCTTTGTGCTACAATGTAACTACATGACCCACCATTGTGACATGTTAAAAGAACTAAACTGGCCATCCCTGGACTCTAGACGCACCCTTCACCTTTCCAACCTGGTGTTTAAGAGCTTTTCTGGGAAGCTACCACCCTACCTGAATATGCTGCTTCCCCGGCAGTTCCCTCATCCTATAACCTCAGATCCAGGACCAGCACCTTACTTGCAATACCGCAATACAAAAAGAAAATGGCTCGATCCGCATTTTCCTACAGAGCACCGCAAATATGGAATAACCTCCCAGACGCCGTCAAATCTTCCCCCAGTCTAAAGTCCCTTAAGAGCTCTCTATTAGCATACCTCAATACAGAATGCACCTGTAAACATGTAACATAATGACTACATTTCCTCCATATTTATTTTTCTGTTAATCTGTATATTTGGTCCTGTGTTAATATCTTGCATTTTACTATTTTGTATTTCTGTAACCACTCAATGTTCTCGAACCCAGGACATACTTGAAAACGAGAGAAATCTCAATGTATCCTTCCTGGTAAAATCCTTTATAAATAAATAAATAAAATAAATACATCTGAATTATCCTGCAGACTTAAAGTGAGATATACAGGGTTATTCAAAGAGATCCGAATTGCTTGAGAAAGGTAACTGAACGCTGAAAATCAGCGTTCGGTTACCTTTCCTGGCCATTCAGCTATCCAGAGAGCAGGCAATTCGCCAAATCCTGGCGAATTACCTGAACATACGGTGCCTGTTCGAGGGCAGTGAAATCCCCATGAAAAAGCACTGCTTCGGCTATTCAAAGAACCCAAACCAGCAGTGAAAGGTTCCCGAAATGCCCTACCATTCGGTGGCTTAATTCGGCAAGTTTATTCAGGAGAATCCCATAGACTTCAATGTTAAAAATATTTCCGTTTTAATTCAATATCTAATAAACCGTTCATTATAAAATTCTGCAGTGAAGAGTCTCTTTATTTATAGATTTCTTTTTTATTTTTTTTAGGATACTTTAAGCATTTTTCTTTTTTTAGTTTACTTATTTTTTCTGTACCAGCCCTCTTTATTATCATTCCCTGGACCTCATATGTAAATTTCAGACATTTTCGCTCAGTAGTTTCTTTGCAAACAGCGTTTCATTTTCACAGATTCACACAAACTATTTTGCTAATTTATTCACCTCCCTCGTCTGCGGTCTCGGCTGTGTTCGGCTCCAGCTCGGGCTTGGTTTTCGGCAGGTTAATCCAGATGTTTTTGTGACTTTTCTGCGTGCATTCGGTGGGTTTTGCGGTTAGTTTTCGTCAGGTTTGTGGCAGCTTTTCCCTGCAATTCGGGGACCCTGTGGTGTTTGCTGAATACACCGCAGGGTCACCGAAATGGGATCGGCAAAAGGAACCGAATTGAAGAGAACGAAAAGACACCAAACGTGCGGTGACTTTTCGAATCTTTGAATAACCCTGATAGAGAGGTTTGTGAGGGTCCTGAGAACGAGCAATGGCACTATTGGCCTGCTCTACGTTGGGTGCCCACTCAGGTCTCACAAGGTTTTAGCTCAATTGTGCCATTACAGGGGCAACTAATAAATTATGGGCCTCTAATCCAGCGTGTGATAAGTGTACCACCAAGATTATATAAATGATTCATATACAGTATATCCAAATAAGAACTTAATAGTATATCGGAATATTGTAAAGTGTATAGCTTTGTACAACCACATGGAAATATCATGAAATCAATGGATCCTGAAAAAAAATCACAAAAAATGGTTGCTGTAATTCACGTGATATTTCCATATGTTTGTACAAAACTATACACTTTACAATATTCCACTATACTATTAAGTTCTTATTTGGATATTATTATTATTCTTTATAAAGCGCCAGCATATTCCACAGCGCTGTACAATAAGCACAGTACAGACAGGGTTACAAAACATTGAGCAACATTTGACAAACAGTACAGGAGGAGATGAGGGCCCTATTCCCGTAGGAACTCACAATCTGGGAGGGTTGGGGTTGGACATTTAGCTAATTGAGCTGGATATATATAATAACTGATATATTCTTGTTGAAACACTTATCACACTCTGGATTAGAGGCCCATAGTTTATCATATAAATCCATTATTGGAGGGACACTAGTTTGCATTTTATTGTTTTGGTTATCTACAAATACTTTCTACATTTGGAATTTGGGAGGATTTCCATCCACTATCACCACTATTGAAGCAGCATCCTATACCCATTAGCCGTTTTATCTTTCACATCTACAATTACCAGTATTAAGGTCAACCAACTGAGCGCTGTCTCCTACATTTTTCCGACATATCTTGTAAATGTAGGCCTCTACCTGGGATAGGTGAAAATGTATAGCGAGACTACCAAAGTTATTCATGCCAACATAAACAATAACTAAAATTCAACCTCAGATTGATATTTAATTAATGGCAAGAATTGGTCAGACAGGACCTGAATCTCATATAATGTAATGTAGTTCAAAGTATAAAAGGTGGTGAGCTCATTAATGGGGGATTTAAGCAGACTGCAAGTTCTAACAGTCGTTTTTTAGTCTTGTAGAGCACCCAAAGGTAAGTTTGTTATGGGGAATACACTATCTAGCAGAATATAACTTTTCTATGGAGAGATTTCAGTTTGAGAAATACTGTCCCCTTTGATGTGACAGATGCCAAGTAGTCCTGAAACATTCCTGAAAGAGAAGGGCGAGTAACAAGTTGATGCTGACATTGGAGGTTGCAGTTTAGCATTATGCTTGAAGTATCTTGACTTTGTCTGCCATGTAGCATTCTCTAGACTATCAGGAGTGGAGGCTCTGCATCAAAAGGCCAGCATTGGAAGACTGCCAAAGGCTGATTTGATTGATTTGGGAAGTTCAGTAAACCTTAGGTTGTTCCTACAACTGATTCTCAGTAGTAATTTTTTTCTTGAAGCAAGAGCATAATTGTGGATTGAATTTGCATGTGATATGGCAAGAGTGTGAAGGAAATGGGGGAGGTTTGGATCCAGAAGCGTTTGTCATTGTGGTAGGTAAGAGGTGCAAGTCAGATCCCACAGACAGATTGATTTGGAGTGGGTTATGTATGTTTCGGTCATGACCTTGAAAATTGTTGTTTGCCCTTGATAAGGTCACTGTATAAAGCAGTAAAATATTGTGAGCGAGAATCTGAGGCATCCCAGTGGTAGAGGTTTAGGTCGTCTGGTTAATGGGAGACGTCTGCTTGACCGTAAGTGACGGCTTTAACATCATGCCGGAAATCCGGCAATGTATGCGCCCATTGAACGCACCTGTGAGCTTTCTTCTGGTGAGACTATTTAAACAGGGACCACACACTCTGTAGGATTACTCCTGATGAAGTCGTCCTGAGTGACGACGAAACACGTTGGGTGTTTCTTTACCTTTTAAACTGCTTTGTCCATATGTCCTGGCCTCTGGCAATTAAGTGATGGGACCTGTATTTGGTCATACATATTTGGTTTGGTCTTGATGGGCCGATTTGGTGCCCTATTACTCTTCTTTGAATCTGCCTAAATCTCCTATTGAGTGAGTGTGCTTGCTTAAACTAAAGGCTATTGTACTAAATTTCTGTGCCCATATGGTCTCTCTTTGCGTTATAGAATAACCTTGAAGGAGAGGGGGTGAATCTGTTTAAAACTGACTAAAGAACCTCCTTAACCTCATATGGTGTCAATCTAATGTGCGTACTGGATTTAAACCTTGAAGCAGACACCTGTGAAGTTTATTGAGGTAGTTATATGTGGATGGTTGAGTCTCTATATCATAATGTGGACCTTTAAATGATTAAACAAGAGTTCCTTCTAAAATGATTTAAATACCCATCCATTGCCAGAAAATTTGAATTTTCACTTCATTGGTTTTAAACGAATTGTCTGTTTATTGTGTGTTTAATTTTGAATAAAATGTACTCATAACTCATATTCTGTATTATTAGGGTTATCCACTTTCTTGTTTTTTCAATTTTTTTTTTTTAATGGGAGACTTACAGGGTTATTCACAAAGAGCCGCTCTGGCTCTGAAATGGCACTGAACAGGGAATTTCCCCCACGGTGTCATTTCGGGGCCATTCGGCTATTCAGAGAGCAGGCAGTTCAAATTTTTGGAAAACTGCTGGCAAGTATGGTGCCTGTTAGATGGCAGTGAAATCCCCCATAGAGAAGCAATGGTTAAGCTATTCACAGAACACAGAACAGCAGAGAAATGTTCTGATGTTCGGTGGTTTCATTCATCAGGTTTAATGAGGCAAAATCTCATAGGCTTCAATGTTAAAAATATTCCAGTTTTAATTCAATATCTAATAAACCGTTTATTATTTTAATCTGCAGTAAAAAGTCTCTTTTATTGATTTTTTTTTTTTTAAGGATCTTTTAGGCATTTTTCTGGATTTTTTTCCAGCAATTTCTTTTTCCTTTTATTGTAGCGGTTTTCTTTTCTGCAACAGACCTTTTTATTATCATTCATTGGATCTTATGTTAATTCCAGACATTTTCGTTCAGTAGGTTTTTTTGCAAACAGTGTTTCAATTTTGACAGTTTCAATTGTATTGTTTTTTTTTTTTTTTTTTTTTTTTTTTACCTGTCCAGTGGTTTGTTGGCTTTTTTTTGCAGCTAGTCGGTGCTTTGTGTGGCGGCTTGTCGGCTGCGTTTGGAGGCTGTCCGGTGTGTTTCTGGCAACTATTCGGCAGGTTGAAGGCAAGTTTGTGGTGCGTTAGTGGTGGCATTCGGCAGCCGATTCCCTGCACTTCGGAGACCCTGCGGTGAATAGTGAATTCACGGCAGGGTGGGGAAATTTGATTCCCTGAAGAGCGGGGAACAACAGAGAAACTAAATTTCATGACATTTCAGTGCTCTGTGAATAACCCCTATAGTTCATTATTTAAATGTATTCACAGGGGAAGGAGAAATATATTAAAATGTCTGAGTTTGACGTAAAGGTGCTTGCTTTTGTGTTTCAAGGCAGGTGTATGAATTCAGTTCCTCCATCAGGAATGTCAAAGATAAAATGGCGCAATGGTGAGATAGCAGCTTTTATTCTTATGTATGTGTAGCGCTGTGTTAAAAATCTTGCTGTGGCAGTACCTATTTTTGGCCACAAGATGGAGACTATCGCGATCAGAGACACTGGACATTGGGACTACAATGCCCGGCATGCTTTGCAAGAGGACAGGAAGTGGGTGGGGACTGGACACTCACATCCTCTGCCTCGTGGAGAAAGTTCCAGGGAACGGGAGAGAGCAGACGCAGTGCCAGACTTTGTGAGAGAACCTAGGGCGGAGAGCAAGTGAGACCTGTTAGTTCTGTCATCGGGTGTTTCAGTCACAAGAGAAGGAGCCCTCCAAGTTCCAGAGTTGCTGCGAGAAGGGAACCAACCGAAGACCTCGAGTAAAGAGTCACCGCAAGCGGATCGGGGACAGAGAGCAGACGGTGAGCTGAGAGAAAGTCGTGGACAAGCTACGGGAAGTCAGACAACGGATCCGGCCGCTAGTATCCCCAGTCAAAATCCAGCGGAGAGACGTCCTGGGTCAGCGGAGCCTAAAGCAACCGGCGGATGGGTGAGAGGCCTCCAAGGCCGTTTATAATACAAAGCGCACGCTGCTGTTTTCTCTTTAAAGTCCACAGGGCCCCAACTTGACTAGTCGAAGACCTTTCTTAAGTAATTTCACTGGCCAGTTGAACAGTACCCGGGTACCTTACACACATACACACCTTTTACATTCCGGGACTTAACCTGTGCAGGACTCATTTTGTTACGAATCGGAACAGGGGTTAAAGATACGTTCCGAATATATTTTTCTCTTTTCCGCTGCGCGTTTACCGTGATACGAAGTGATTGTATATTCTGGGGTTCCGCTACGTGTCCCTTTTCTGAATATTCGTGCAATTGCATTTGCTTTTATGTTCGGTTCCGAATAGTTTATTTTCCGAAATACGAAGCCTCGTGTTTCGTTTCTTTTCCACTACGCGTTTTATCGCAATACGACAGTACTGTAATAATATCTGTGAATACCGTATCTTAATATCTGCCAAACATTTTAGTAAACTATTTAAATGATATACTCCAACACAGTTGTGGGTTTTTATTTATTCCCTAGTGCGGGGAGACTGACCCGTGGTTCATTTTCAGCGGCTCCTCCGGGAGTGAGCGCTACATATGTAAAGTTGCACAGCTGTGATTGCAGTTTTGATTGTGTTCATATGGTGCTGATAGAGTTTGACAGCTGTGTGGTTGTAATTTAGATGTGTTATATGTTGACGGTGGAGTTGCACCGTTGTCTGGCTGCAGCTTTGCTTGTATGATATGATGAAGGTAGAATTGCACAGCTATGTAGTTGCAGCTTTTGGATCTAGTTGAAGTTGAAGATAAAGCTATACAAAATAAAATAAATTAGGGTAAGGGATCAAGTAGAAATAATCTAAGGAAGCCATGTATCTTTCAGGTAAGAAGGAGGCAATTAATGCTTAATGTGCCTGTCTGTTGGTATAGGAGGGTATGAGATGCCTATGGGGAGACGATTTGGGTCTAGGAGTCCACCAGAAAGTTTTCGGCTGGTTCAAGAAGCCTAAATCATAGGCGCGGAGTTTAGACAAGGTTGTGGATCTGGTAAGCAGCTAGGTTGAAACCACAAAATAAAAGGCTAAACAGGTGTAGGATGTTGTGGGGACCCCACACTGGTGGCAAACATGGGTGAATTGTGGAGATTATGGGTCGGACTTTATTTCAAATTTGCAGACTTGCAGCTTGAGCCTCAGTGTAGGAAAGGTTGTGGCTTCAGTTATAACCATTAATCACAATGGAGCTCAAAACTGCGAGCCTGGACAGGTGTAGGATACTGTACAGAGTGATATACCTTTAAATAGTGTCACTGTGGTGCCAAAAGGTTATGTATTCAAGTTATAATGCAGGTATTCTGGAACACTTGTGCTGAAGAGCTTAATAAATGCACAACCTGCGTGTTGAATGTCCATTTAACTGTCTCCTGTTTTCAATTTTACTAATTCAGTGATTTAATTTTGTAAACGTAAAAAAAAGACGTTAAAAGTGTTACTGTGACACACATTTCAAAACTACAATAACCGCTACCTCTACACAAGCACGTTTTCTGTTTCCCTATGAAACAGAATGCTTATCTCTCCACTGATTGCCTGACGCTAAGGAGTCCTTACATTCTCTCTGTGACATCAGCCTGTTGCTGTGGGAATCGCTGGCATTTCATATTATAATGGATAATCTACTAGAGCACGGACAGAAAAGCACCGAAAAAAAGCAATGAAACTCAGCAAGTAGCCGGAACAGAGATACCGAGGCACATATTAGATTAGAATTGCATCATGGAATGATAACTAGACCTGTGTTATTGGTATGTATATTTTGTATCCTCTACATTCCCAACCGCAACTGCAGGCTCTTTTTTCTGAGCATACTATTTAATATGTAGCAATTACATGTTATGTTTACTTATTCATATTTTTCTTGTCTTGTTCTGCATTTTGGGAGAATTTTTCCAGATACCTCTTTTGGATGCCTGTTGAAAATAAAGACTCTTTACTGAAGAATATAATATTAAATGGTTTATTTAGATATTGAATTAAAACGGGAATATTTTTAACATTGAAGCCTCTGGGACATAAACATTTCCCACTCATTGTTGCTCAAACATTTCCCACTCCTTGTTGCTCAAACATTTCCCATGGCTTCAAATTGCGTTTAAACATGAGCAAAAGTGGTAAAAATTAGCTCAGCGCACAGCGGTGAAATGGCTCAGCACTCAGCAGTGAAAGGGTTAAAGTTTTTTCTTCTTTTCATTGTTTCCTGTCCCCCAGGGCAGTACACGGACCCCCCCATACACCTTTTATGCCCAATATCTTGCATATATGCCCTCTTGGAGGGGACCTTAAAGTTCAAGCCCCACTGACTTGCATTACGTTCGAATTGTGTTTGCGTTCCCAGTTGAACTTTTTCAGGTGTTCGAGTTCGAATGCGAACCGAACACGGTGTTCAGCCAGGGACAGATCAGGGGGAGCAACGGGCAATTGCCCCCCCAAATATCACATTCTCCCCCCCGAATATCACTCCGCCAGCGTTCTTCTCCCTACGAGGCGAGCGGCTGCTGGCATGCAGCTTGGCTGCTCGCCTGGGATGGGAACCACCTGACCAGTGCGCGATCTTGCTAGAACGTGGCTGCACTGGTCAGGTGGTTCCCGGCGAGAGGCCAAGCTGCATGCCAGCGGCCACTTGCCTCATAGGGAGAAGAATGCCCGCGGATACACAAAGCCTGGGGCCTGGCAGTGGCAGCAGAGGAGGTGAGAGCTGTGGGCAAATATATCCATGTGAGATGGGAGGCAAATATACCCATGTGAGCTGCCTGGGACAATATATATATCCATGTGAGCTGGGGGCAAATATATCTATGTGCGCTGCCTGGGGCAATATATATATATATATCCATGTGTGCTGGGGTCAAATATCTGTGTGAGCTGGGGGCAAGTATACCAATGTGAGCTGCCTGGGGCAATATATATCCATGTGAGCTGGGGCAATATATATATCCATGTGAGCTGGGGGGAGAATAAATATATCCATGTGAGCTGGGGCAATATATATCTGAGCTGCGGGCAAGTATACCAATGTGAGCTACCTGGGGGCAATATATATATCCATGTGAGCTGGGGCTACATATATATATATATTGCCCCAGCTCACATGGATATATATATTGCCCCCAGGCAGCTCACATTGGTATACTTGCCCGCAGCTCAGATATATATTGCCCCAGCTCACATGGATATATTTATTCTCCCCCAGCTCACATGGATATATATATTTGTCCCAGGCAGCTCACATTGGTATATTTGCCCCAGCTCACAGAGATATATATATTGCCCCAGCTCACATGGATATATGATATATATATATATATATATATATATAATATATATATCCATGTGAGCTGGGGCAAATATATATATCTCTGTGAGCTGGGGCAAATATACCAATGTGAGCTGCCTGGGGCAAATATATATATCCATGTGAGCTGGGGCAATATAGATCAATGTGAGCTGGGGGTCAAATATCTGTGAGCTGCGGGCAAGTATACCAATGTGAGCTGCCTGGGGCAATATATATATCCATGTGAGCTGGGGCAATATATATATGTAGCCCCAGCTCACATGGATATATATATTGCCCCAGCTCACATGGATATATATATTGCCCCCAGGCAGCTCACATTGGTATACTTGCCCGCAGCTCACAGATATTTGACCCCCAGCTCACATGGATATATATATTGCCCCCAGGCAGCTCACATAGATATCCATGTGAGCTGGTGGCAAATATATATATCCATGTGAGCTGGGGTCAAATATCTCTGAGTTGGGGGCAAGTATACCAATGTGAGCTGCCTGGGGCAATATATATATCCATGTGAGCTGGGGCAATATATATATATATGTAGCCCCAGCTCATGGATATATATATTGCCCCCAGGTAGCTCACATTGGTATACTTGCCGCAGCTCAGATATATATTGCCCCAGCTCACATGGATATATTTATTCTCCCCCAGCTCACATGGATATATATATTGCCCCAGCTCACATGGATATATATTGCCCCAGGCAGCTCACATTGGTATACTTGCCCGCAGCTCACAGATATTTGACCCCCAGCTCACATGGATATATATATTGCCCCCAGGCAGCTCACATAGATATCCATGTGAGCTGGGGTCAAATATCTCTGAGTTGGGGGCAAGTATACCAATGTGAGCTGCCTGGGACTAATATATATATATATATTAGTCCCAGGCAGCTCACATTGGTATACTTGCCCCCAACTCAGAGATATTTGACCCCAGCTCACATGGATATCTATGTGAGCTGCCTGGGGGCAATATATATATCCATGTGAGCTGGGGGTCAAATATCTGTGAGCTGCGGGCAAGTATACCAATGTGAGCTGCCTGGGGCAATATATATCCATGTGAGCTGGGGCAATATATATATCCATGTGAGCTGGGGGGAGAATAAATATATCCATGTGAGCTGGGGCAATATATATCTGAGCTGCGGGCAAGTATACCAATGTGAGCTACCTGGGGGCAATATATATATCCATGTGAGCTGGGGCTACATATATATATATATTGCCCCAGCTCACATGGATATATATATTGCCCCCAGGCAGCTCACATTGGTATACTTGCCCCCAACTCAGAGATATTTGACCCCAGCTCACATGGATATATATATTTGCCACCAGCTCACATGGATATCTATGTGAGCTGCCTGGGGGCAATATATATATCCATGTGAGCTGGGGGCAAATATATCCGACTGTCACTGCGAACCCAACACCAGCTCTTGGCCAAAACTGTTATGATGCCCCCGAAACCTGTGTCTGGATCCGCCTGTGTGCAGCCCATCACTAATCTGGAAAACCTGGTGTGTTAGCAGGTCTTGGACAGGTTTGGGAAACACTGATTTAGAGATTTAATGCAATGTCAATGCGAGAACCCACTTTCTCCTTTATGGTACCAGGAACAAATTTGGAGGAGAGGACACAGTCAGGGTTATTCAGACAGGTGAAAACCAGGAGAATGGTTGGAGAAGTGAATATTCTAGGTCAAAATAGCTCATTTGGAAAGTGGGATAAATGGGAGAATTGATTCTGGTTTGGCTATTTTGACCTAGGATTTTAACTTCTCCAGTCATTCTCCTGGCTTTCACCTCTCCCTGAATAACCCTGCGTGTTATTACGCACTGTGCTATTTAATACATAAGCCACTGCACCAACAACTACAAGGAGAGATAGATGTCCTTTAGACTCCTGTATCTCCATTGTATACAACACAAAGTCAAGTGAGGTGTCATTGAGTGGGTCGGAGTCTGGCCTTTCCAATGATACATAAATGACTGTGTAATGTGAAAATAATATTAAATAAAATTATTTTTTCCTATGCCAGTGTGTAATGCCTAACTAGATCCAGCAAAGTCTCAAAGGAGCAGGAATGCGAGCCTTCCTGGGTCAGCGGCAATAGTTAATTGCAGCGACAAAAAGACTAGCTAGATTTTTCTTTTGTCTGTCAGTAACCGGAATTTCAATCTACAGAATGCCCCAACATAACCCATTTAATGCAAAACGAATGCACGAGTAAGGCTGAGAGCACAAATATGAGCTTACCCTGCAGGACTTGCAACACCATAGTGTGACTAAAAATGGAAATAAAAAAAGCATCACTCTTCATTTTCCCATAGCAGTGGCATTCTCCACTTTTCACATAAAGTGAGCAATGCAGCTTCCAATACTCAATCCATGGGCCCCATTCTGGTTGGACAGGTGATATTTGAGTTATCGTGCAGAAATTGACATTATTGATTGATTCCTACTGCTTTTGGATTTCCAATACTTTGCTTATGTTGTACAAAAGTACAGAGACTGGCAGGACGAGATGACCAATAACAGAAGGCACTGGCTGGTTTAGAATAGCATCAGGGCTATTATTGTTTGTGAGTGAGTTAACAGCTCATTTGCAAAAGTAGTGATTAGTTTTATACATCTACACTTTTTATATGCGATAAAATAGTATCTGAAATATTTCAGGCTTTGTAAAATGACACAAACAAGCATGATCATATATCTAGACCACCTTGATAAACATACATCATTATATTTAAGCCTCAATTTTAACACATTTTTTTTCACCTTTTTAAGGGTTATTCAGAGAGGCAAAAAGCAGGAGAATGGCTGGAGAATGGAAAATCCTAGGTCAAAAATAGCCAATTTGGAAAGTGAGATAAATGGGAGAATTTTTCTGGTTTGGCTATTTTGACCTAGAATTTTCGCTTCTCCAGCCATTCTCCTGCTTTTCACCTCTCTCTGTATGTATTTATTTATTTATAGAGTTATTCAGAGTATTTTACCAGGAAGGAAACATTGAGATTTCTCTCGTTCTCAGTTTTAAGTGTTAGTGGCACATTCCAAACTTTGTTACACTAGCTTCTAACAGTACGTTAAAAGTACTCGAGACAATTAACATTGGCCATACAGCTGGTTTAGGATAAAAATTTGCTCGGTAAACCTACCATAGACGTAGTGCCATCTGCCTTTCATTAATTCAAGGTCAGATAAAAGTAGATACAATCACAAAAAGGGTAAATCGGTAACTAAACTTGTGGTCTTGTTGTAATTTATTATGTGTTACTGCCTTTTTAATTAGAGTTAGGGTTATAAAATATGTTTTGACAGAATTGCTTCTGAAAATGTCAACTAAAATTTACACTTAGCAATGCGGCCTCATCGCAGACCATGATGTAGAAATCCGAGTAAGAATTAATTAAAACCCCATCATTGGTACAAAGAAATCACTGAACTCTATTCGTCTTCCAGTAGCAACGACAAAATGTGTCTGTAAACAACATTTGAGCAACCTGTAGTTTATATATTTTACCTGATAGTAATAACTATGACATTGGTATTCATAAGCCACTATCCAAAATCAGATCCATTAGTCAATTTGCGCTACACGTCTAATAATAAAATGTTACTCATTGCTCTTTGTATCCACTGCTCATAATATTGCTGGTCAGGTTTCCTGGCAACTGTTTGGAGATGGCAGTTTTGGTAGTTTAGTAATTAGCACTTTATTTTTCCGTAGCGGAACACGGAGATAATATGTCGTCCTTGGTCTATTTAATGAATTTGGTTCCTTTTAATCTAAAAGCAAGCAATGGAGCTGCAAATAAGACATAAAACTATTATGATCGTCTTAAACGAGAGAAATCTCAATGTATCCTTCCTGGTAAAATCCTTTATAAATAAATGTTAGGATGAAGATTTTTGTTACGAGGGAATGTTGGCGAAAATACTTTTAGGTTATGATTTGTTTTTGCTAAAGAGAACATGGACTGAAATAAATATGAGTAGTTGAGTATTTACTGAGATGAAACAAAATAGAAGTCCAGAACAAAAGACTATAACGCAAAAGGTATCCTTGGCAAGTATAAAGTCCAGAACAGGGAATTGCGAGCAAGGATCTTCGGATTTAGATGGGGCACAATGTGAGTCCAGAACTAAGGATTGTAGAAGAGGGTAACGTGAGCTGTGGTCTTTGAGACAAACCGGGGTTGAGGAGTTGGACTTGGTATCGTGGTCTTGGAAGCAATTCTGGAGAGAGGATCTGGAGCTGGTACCGTGGACATGGAAGCAAGCCTGGAGATGCAGCTGGTACCGTGGATGTGGAAGCAAGCCTGGACATGGAGCTGGTACCGTGGACGTAGAAGCAAGCCTGAAAATGGAGCTGGTACCGTGGACGTGGAAGCAAGCCTGGAGATGGAGCTGGTACCGTGGATGTGGAAGCCATCTGGGGTAGAAGGATCTGGAACTCAGGATTCACTTGGAACAGGAACGAAGAGGGAACCCTGGATAACTGAAGCGGTGAACCATAGTATAACCTGGTTAATGAACTGCGAAAGGCGGCAGGTTTAAATAGGGTTCAGAGGATCATAAGAACACCGTTCATCTGGGACTCGTAGGTGGAGCTGGGATACCTGAGTACTTGATAGGTTAATTGGTGGCATACGAGGATCTCCAGTGCAGGTGTAATGCAGTACCTTTAATTGACCAGCGGAGGGCGGCGGAGTCCCAAGTTCTTTGTGCCTTAAGGAGATAGGCAATCGCGCATGCGCGCTTTGTCTCTCCTCAGTTGGATCCCGAAGGCGGTGTGGGACACACCCTGAGTCTCCTCCTCCGAGCTGTGGACCGGAAGCAGGGAGCGACGCGCCACGAGGGATCTCGGGTGAGTATGCTGAGTGTCCCAACATGGCGGCCGCGATCGGGCCGCGGCGCGGGGCATGACACTAGCTTATCGAATCCGTTTGTATACTTGTTACTTACCCTGCTTGTTCTGAAGACCAGATCTGTTGCCGGCATTGCCTGCCATTTGACTATTCTCTCTGTGTACTCCCTGCCTGTTCTGTTTGCCTCCTGTTGCTACTGGTGTGCGCAAATTCTCCCCATATACAGTAGCGCAGTACAAGTGCCTAAATGTTGCTGACCCAGTTTTGTTATAACTACTCTCGCTCTGTGCCCCTGTCTGGTGTATTCCGCTGCTTGTTACTGCTGGTGCGCTTCCATCCTGTCATATACTATAGCGCAGTACAAACATATATTGATCTCAGTCTGTGGTGTACAGTTGTGTTCAAATTATTCAACCCCCAATGCTGTAAAGGGTTTTAGGGAATTTAGTGTACATTTGTAATTGTATTCAGAATGAAATCCTACAAGGACTTTTTAAAGAACATATGCAACTAAAATGACATCAATTGGTTTTGTAATACAGTAGTAAATGTTTCTTTTGTGAATTCTTCATTGACACAATTATTCAACCCCTTAAAGACTACCACTCTGAAAACACTTGAATGAACCTCTGTTCTTCAATCAGGTATTGAAAACACCTGTGGATGTCACGGAGCAGCAATAAAGCATAATAAGCACCAATTAGGCAGCTTTAAAATTACTGTGATACTCAGCTCCTTCTAGACATTTACTGGTGTGGTTACAAACATGGTGAAGTCAAGAGAATGGTCCAGGAAGACAAGAGAAGAGGTGATTACTCTTCACAGGAAGGGCAATGGCTATAAGAAGATTGCAAAGATGTTAAACATACCAAGAGAGACCATAGGAAGCATCATTCGCAAATTCAAGGCAAAGGGCACTGTTGAAACGTTACCTGGTCGTGGCAGAAAGAAGATGCTGACTTCGACTGCTGTGCGCTACCTGAAGCGTAGAGTGGAGAAAAGTCCCCGTGTGACTGGTGAGGAACTGAGAAAAGATCTGTCAGATGTGGGTACTGAAGTTTCAGCTCAGACAATACGGCGCACACTGCGTAATGAAGGCCTCCATGCCAGAACTCCCAGGCGCACCCCCTTGCTGTCTCCAAAGAATAAGAAGAGTCGACTGCAGTATGCCAAAAGTCATGTGGACAAACCACAGAAGTTTTGGGATAGTGTTCTGTGGACTGATGAAACAAAATTAGAACTGTTTGGGCCCATGGATCAACGCTATGTTTGGAGGAGGAAGAACAAGGCCTATGAAGAAAAGAACACCTTGCCTACTGTGAAGCATGGCGGGGGGTCAATCATGCTTTGGGGCTGGTTTGCTTCTGCAGGTACAGGGAAGCTTCAGCGTGTGCAAGGTACCATGAATTCTCTTCAGTACCAGGAGATATTGGATGACAAAGTGATGCAGTCCGTCACAAACCTGAGGCTTGGGAGACGTTGGACCTTTCAACAGGACAATGATCCCAAGCATACCTCCAAGTCCACTAGAGCATGGTTGCAGATTAAAGGCTGGAACATTTTGGAGTGACCATTGCAGTCACCTGACTTAAATCCGATTGAGAACCTCTGGTGGGACTTAAAGAAAGCAGTTGCAGTGCGCAAGCCTAAGAATGTGACTGAACTGGAGGCTTTTGCCCATGACGAATGGGCGAAGATACCCGTAGATCACTGCAAGACACTTGTGTCAAGCTATGCTTCACGTTTAAAAGCTGTTATAACTGTAAAAGGATGTTGTACTAAGATTGAATGTCACTTGGGGGTTGAATAAAACTGATAATGATGTGAGCACAGAAAAGACATTTGTGGTTATTTCATTATAAATATTATGTTATATTTGTCTGACCTACATGTGCCTCTTTGATTTAATTGTAAGCAAGATGACTGAATGATCAAAATCAATGTCAAACTGGCCAAAACACTCAATTTCAGTGGGGGTTGAATAATTTTGAACACAACTGTATATTGTTGGTGCTGTCTCCCTGGCCTCTGTGGCTGCTAGAGGTTAGGTTCAGTGGTCCCGAGTCCCGACCATCCTAAGGATCGGAGGGTTAGAGGTCTGTTACCAGGGATCCTACCAGGTCTGTCCTGGGGAATCGCTACAAACATGCGGTGAATGCCGCATCAAATGTTAATGCTCATGCAAGTGAGTGTTAACGTTTATGTTAAGATCGTAATTTTTCCCACTCGTTGTTGCTCAAAAATTTCCCATTGCTTCAAATCACGTTTAAACATGAGCAAAAGTGGTAAAAATTAGCTCAACGCACAGCGGTGAAATGGCTCAAAAAAAGGTTTTTTGGATCAAGCATGGGAAAAACATCAGATGCTTGGGTACCACGTGCTTGACGCGACCTATGACCAACTTCCAAGCATCCCGTTGGCACAACACTTTGCATAGGTCCTCCTCCTCATCTGTCTCTACCCCCACCTATATGTCCTGCCATGTCATTGCCTACAACCTCCACTGACAGGGATGATGCTACAGTAATGGGTGTAACAGTTCCTTCCTCAGACTGTGACCGCATCCCATCAGCTACAGATTTGCGCAGTCAGATTTTGTTGCCCCAGCTGTTGCAGCATAAGAAAAAATATAGTCCCAACACTAGCACCGCATCTAAATGCCATCTTGGCAAAATTACTCGCATTACAGCTGCTGCCTTTCCAGCTGGTGAACTCTGCTTCCTTCCGTGAATTTGCCGAATGTGCTGTACCACGGTGGCAGGGTCCAAAACGCCAGTTCTTTTCACGGCAGGCCATTCCAGCACTATACCAGCACGTGGAAGACAATGTTATGGAATCATTGGGAAAGGTAGTCAGCAGCAAGGTGCACATTACTTTAGACACGTGGTCCAGCAAGCATGGACCGGGCCATTACATTTTCCTTCACGGCACACTGGGTAACTCTGCTTTCAGCTGGGAGGGATTCAGGACAGGGCTCTGTGCTGGAGCTTGTTCATCAACCACGCCTCCAGAAAGCTGCTTATATGAGGTCTGTCTGCTCCACCTCTTCCTCTTCCTCCTCCTTCTTTGGCAAAGTGGCAGTTAAACCGACGCATGGCAGGGGCTACGCAATGGCTCAAGCTCAAAGATGCCATACTGTGCTTGAGCTGGTTTGTTTACGGGACAGGAGCCACACCGGGCCAGAAATTCTGTCAGCTCTACAGGGGCAGGCGCAGAGTTGGTTAACACCACGCCAGCTTGAGCTGGAAATGGTCGTCTGTGATAATGGCAGCAACCTTCTCTCCGCCCTACGCCTAGGTAAGTTGATGCATGTACCATGCCTAGCACACGTCCTAAATCTGGTGGTACAGCGTTTCATAACCAGGTACCCAGGGCTGGCAGAGCTTCTCAGCCAGACCAGAAAAGTCTGCAGCCACTTCAGATGGTCATTCCCAGCAAGTGTTCGCCTGGCAGAAATTCAAAGAGAATTCCACCTTCCCACAGACCATCTGATCTGTGACATGCCCACCAGGTGGAACTCGACATTGACAATGCTGCAGCATTTGCACAAGCAGCAGAGGGCCATCAATGAGTACCTGTGTGAGTATGGCACAAGGACAGGTTCAGGTCAACTTGTTCCCCCCCCCACAAAGTGGCTGATCAAGGATGCATGCACTGTACTGTCACCATGTAAGGAGGCAACGAGGATGGTGAGCAGAGACCGTGCATGCATCAGTGACACAATTCCTTTAGTGTTCCTGCTGGAGCGCACTCTGTGGGGAATTCTAGATGTGGCACTAGAGGCAGAGCAGCGGGAGGAAGAGGAGGCCTTCCCTAGCTCTCAAGGCCCCAGTCTTTACATAGACAGCATTCCTGCGGGTCCTCAGATCAGACAGGAGGAAGAGGAGGAGGAATATTTAAGTTGTGGGGGCATTGAAGGTGGGGATTCCTCAAGGGAGGGTTTTGTGTCCCCAGAAACCCAAGGACTAGTACGTGGCTGGGAGGAGGTAGTGCACGATACGGTCATCCTCAGCGACCAGGAACACTCGGAAGCTAATGCCACCTCCAACCTACGTTGCATGGGCTCCCTTATCCTGCAAAGCCTGCTAAAGGACCCCAGGATTCGTGCTATCAAGGAGAGGGATCATTACTGGTTGGCAACTCTTCTTGATCCACGATACAAGGATAAGGTTGCAGAGCTCATCCTGCCCTCAGAGGGCGGACAAGATGAAACAACTTGAGGACGCTCTAAAGCGACACTTGTGTAACACCTTTCCAGGCACTGGTAGGTTACCAAGTGATGACACAGGTGCTTTTGAGGCTGCGGATGATCAGAGGAAGAGCGGTGTAGGGGGCCGGTTGACTGATGCCTTTTGCAATTTTTTTTAGTCCAAGACACCCAGGGACGTCAAATGTAGGCACCCATTGCCAGCGTCTTCACCATATGGTGCAGGACTACCTAGGGGCAAGGGCAGACCTGGATACCTTTACAGCAGATGATCCACTGGCTTACTGGGTGTTGAGATTGGATCACTGGCCAGAACTTAGCCAATATACTATGCAGCTACTAGGTTGCCCTTTATCCAGCGTGCTTTCTGAAAGGACGTTCAGTGCCGCTGGAGGTTTTGTCACAGAAAAAAGAGTGCGTCTGTCCACCGACTCTGTAGACCGGCTGACATTTATAAAAATGAATCAGTCCTGGATCAGCAGCCATCACTCCCCTGATGCTGATGTACCTGAATAGATTGGGATCTCTTCTGCATTCCCAAAACCTCCACCGCTGCACTCTTCCACAATACCTCAGAGGGGTTACGTTGTGAAGGCACTAGCTGGCACCAAAGGTCCAATTTTAATGCACCTGTTGTTACTTTTATCCAAAGCCTGCATAAGGTTCACCATAATTTAGCCAAAAAATCACTAAACTTGTTCTGCATGCCTTAAAACATCTCCTCTTTTCATACAGGCTGCCGCCCCATGCAGTTGTTTATGAATAGATTAAAGGAAAACCATTTACCGTCATTTGAAATTTCATTTTTTTCTTTTTAAATGTTTCTATACATCCTGAAAATCTGCCACTTCACGGGCAGGTTATGGGGACCTCCTAGGCAAGATATTTGAAGAAATTTTTAATTTTTATTTTTTGCCTTTATGTCATGGAAAAATCATTGTTCCTTTTAAAAACTTTTTTTTTAACCTTTTTGTCCTTGTTTCCTGTCCCCCAGGGCACTACCCGGACCTCCTATACACCTTTTATGGCCAATATATTGCATATATGCCCTCTTGGAGGGCACTCTAAAATTCGAACATTCGAGTCCCATTGACTTGCATTGAGTTCGAATTGTGTTCGCGTTCGAATTCGAGCTTTTTCAAATGTTCGAATGTGAACTGAACACGGGGGTGTTCGGCCCATCACTATTTATAACTTAATTTTTCACTGGATATAATACACACTTACACTACGTCATTTTTTA
Organism: Leptobrachium leishanense; assembly: GCA_009667805.1. Taxonomy (NCBI): domain Eukaryota; kingdom Metazoa; phylum Chordata; class Amphibia; order Anura; family Megophryidae; genus Leptobrachium; species Leptobrachium leishanense. The sequence continues at coordinate 301,190,368 of CM019066.1, read as the reverse complement.
TTATTTTCTAGTGACTTCTTAAGCTTTTTTCTGTGTCTAGATTTTGGGAGACCGGAAGGAGAGTCACCCTGGAGGATATCTATGGTACTATAACTATTTTCTGTGAGTTCAATGTTCACTTTATTTGCCTGATTGTGTTTCACTGTATTTAGTTCACTGTATCCCTTTTCTCTTTTTTTTTTAATTCTAATTCATCCTTACTCTAAATATTAGGCTACATGCAAAAAATTTAATAGACTGCTCTATTTTCATCATATAGGGTGATTTCATATAGTTTTTGTTACAGATCTTAAACGAATAAAAGGGAATTAGGGTTTCAGGAATTGTACATCTCATGTGGAGCACATCCTATCACAGCCCATGCTGGCATTGGTTACAATGGCGGCAGCACAGCCACAACAACAGCAGAGCTGAGCTTAGCACTGCAAGGGTACAAAATGGCTTACTTTGTGGACGAGCAAAGGGAGACTTCCAGCAAGCTGGCGTGACCATGGCCAGGTTTACATCTCAGCAGCCTGCAGGCACAGAAATGTGGAGCACCCCCGTTTCAAAATTTTGTCCCGAGAATAGAAATACCCAATTTTTACATGTTTTTGTTTTTAACCCCTTCACTGCTGAGCCAGTTCACCTATGTGCGCTCAGCTCATTCTGATCATTTTATGCTAATTATTTTTAGATGTCAGCCTAGGTACTATTTAACTAAACCGCCCCCAGAATTTTTTTTATTTATTTTTACACCAAATCTGGTCATGTTTGGTATCATTGGAAAGGCCATGATCAGGCCTTTCCAATGATGTCAAATATGACCCTCTAGCTCCAAAGGATCCCCACATGGCAGCTAGGGGGTTAACTGGCCCACTTACATCCTCACCATATGTGTGAGTATGTCAGTGGGTGGGGGGTGACCTGGAGGCTTGGCTGACATCCAAGATGTCAGCCCCCTTTAGGTTTGAATCGCGATTTGCTGCAAATATATGCAGAATCGCGATCCAGCAGCGGGATTGTTAATGCTGTACACCACTGAAAAAGGGAGACTCTCCCCTTTCCACCGGTGCAATTTGCATCGCTCTAGCTTAAACAGTTGGAGATAGATGGCTCCAAATGAGCCCTCCCTCCCCTTCCTGAATTTTGCCCACTGGCGCCGGCCGATGACATCATCACGCAGCGTGATGAAACATCGGATCGCCCGGCCCCCAGGAAACAGCAAGGCAAGCTTGCCATAGACATCGTGGGAGCCGGCGAGGAGGTAAGTTTCGTCGGGAGGGAGGTTAGGAACCTGCTGACATAATATGTACGTCCACGGGTCTATGGGAGACCCATGGGCAGGACGTACATGGTACGTCAGTGGTTGGGAAGGGGTTAAACATTTATTAGGAATTAAGTACAGAACACTAAATCACATATCACATATACATACATGTAAGTTGTTCAATGCTGACAATATTAATAACAAATATGCCTAGAGGGCCTGTATCCCTCAGTGTATACTTATCAAAACATGGTCAGGAGAACAAGGAAGACTGTCCAGTCAGCAGGACATCAGGAAAAAAGGGAGAGAGTGAACTGCAGAGAATTCCACTTGGATAATGGAGTAGGTGTGTCTTTCCAAAGGAAGGGCATATTGTAATTAAAACCAAAGAGTCTAGTGAGCAAAGAGAACTAGGTAATTCAACATACAGGAGAATGATATGTACACTGTTACCACATGAACCACCCTGTATTTTAATATGTTGTAGGTGGCACTATGCAATCAGACAGATGGCAAATATTTGCTAAATTATGAAAAATATTTTGTTACTACTTATATCTAAATATTACTAAATAGTCTTTATTTTTATTAAGAGACTTATAGTGTTATTCAAAGAGCAATGAAATTCCACTGGGATTTCGGTGCTCTTTCGTTCCCCGCACTTTGGAAAATCAAATTCCCCGACCCTGCGGTGAATTCAACATTTCCCACAGGGTCCCTGAAGTGCAAGGAAAATCCGCCGAGCGCATCCAAAAAAACGCTGCAAAACTGCCGCACCGAACAGAAAAACCACTGAAGAAAAACTTCAGATCGATCCAATAAGCCGCCGACAAAACGGCGAATGCACCCGACGATCCACTGGACTCAACCGAAAAAAAAATTACGATTCACCGAACAGAGCGCCGACCAGCTGCCGGAAAAAGCTGACAAGCCGACGAAAGGAGTAAAAAAAAAACAGGACTGCAACTTTTAAACGCTGTTTGCAAAAAAAACCTACTGGGTGAAAATACCTTAAAATACATCTAAGGTCCTATGAATAACAAAAAGGTCTGTTACAGGGAAAAAAAATAAAAATCTTTGTCCAAAAAATCCCAAGAAATATCCTAATAGACTTTTTGATGCCGAAAAGAATAAATGTTTAATAAATGTTTAATTAAACTGCAAAAAAAATATTTTTTATTGACACCTATGGGATTTGCCTGATTAAACCTTCATAATGAAAGCACCAAAAATCAAGGCATTTCACTGACATTTCGGTGCTGTTCATGGTCTCTGAATAGATTAAACCGTTACTTCACTATGGGGAGTACACTGCTGTCAAAGATCACCGTATTTCGCTGGCAATTTGCCAATATTTGGCGAACTGCCAGCTTTTTGAATAGACTAATGGCCCCGAAATTGGAAATTCCTTGCTCGATTCATTTTTGGAGCCAATTCGGCTTTCATTGAATATCCCCCTTAAATCTTGTTGTTGCATCTCTAAGTCAACATCTTACCGCAGTTCCGAGGAGAAAACCAAAATGCATTAATATTATGTTAGGAAATTGAGACCCATAAGTCCAATGATCCCCTTATGTATTTTCTATTTGTCAGACACATCTTTGGTGTCTGCCTGAACTATACGTAAGTACAGGTTACAGATAATTCTTAGTCAGGAAGCAAAATTATTTGGAAAGTGGATTTGCATTTGTTAAATGTCAAGGAAACCGAACGAGAAAATAGGGACTTGGAAAGCAACAGATGTGAAAGAAACTTGATTCCCTGTCACTGTTACCTTTTTTTTTAATGTAGAATAATAAATATCCAAGAAAAATCCACTGCTGCATCCAAAGCTATTTTCTAATTTGATATGAAATCCAGAAATGAAGAATACAGACTATTTAATAATATGTAACAGCTGACATTTTTTTTAATGCAAATGGCATTTATACAAATTAGTCTATTGTTTTGTCCCCCCTCCCTTATTATATCTTAATATCTTTTCCTGTTGCTGTGCCACTATTCGTGGCCTCTTTTCATGCTGTATGTATTTCCTTATTGCTACTGTATATAATAAAAATTTTGAATATGGAAAATAAATAAATTATAGGATTTAAACAGAATTCAGTCCCTAAACGTTGTCATTAAATTCTCCTTGATTGTAACAGTACAAATGTGGTCTAAGAAACACAGAGCCCTACTGCAGCTGCAAACTCCTCTTGCGGCTTGAGTGTGGCAGCTCTCTATTGTACATGAATGCTTTCTGTACTTTGCGTAGGAAGCACTAATGTGTGAGCAGGCAGAGAATAATTAATTTCCAAGGTCACTCTTTATTCTTGCTTGTAGCTGATAATGAAAATAATTCTGGCTGCTAGGAACTAGTTTTAATTAATATATCGCTCAATACGAAACACAAAAATACGTGAAAAAAATACTCCCCTCTGGTCCCCCATTGCAAAAACTGTTATCTGCTGCCTCATCTCACCACAAGAAAAAGGACACTGAGAACAAATAGTTCTCTGACCCTGTGAGACCTGCTTATGTGAGCTTGTGCAGGACATGCAAAATTCTTCGGAGTTCTGTGGACTCCAGTAGCTCTATTCCATCCCAGGTGTAAATGTGACCAGAGCATATGTAAATTTTCCAGAGCCATTACATTCTACGGAGTTGCTAAGTTTACAACAGATCTGGTTACGTTTACACCACGGTTGGAAATGAATAGAGCACCAGGAAATTTTACCAGTGGAGGTATGTGGTGCCATTCCCCGTATCCGTTAGCAGCTCCCAATTATAGTTGAGTTGAGCTGATAACATATAGGCTCACATGTAATACAGCTGGTAATAGGTAGCATCTAATGGTTAGCGGCTTGCCATAACGTATTCCATTAGATGCACCCTATTACCAGCTCGCCAGAAACTTTCTGGATAAATAAGTACAAAATTGCTCTTCCTGGTAAAAGCTTGAGTATAAAAATTTTGAATGGAATAAATCCAAGATCATGAAATAAAGTAATAGACCTCAAGAAACAACCCCATGGTCAACCAAAATACATCATTGCTTAAGGGGTTATTCAAAGAGTGTCAAATTTGCCACCGAATTTCACTATACAGTGCAATGTCAAGGCAATTTGGCTATTCAGAAAACTGCCAATTCACCAAATATTGGCAGATTGCCAACGAAATACGGTGCAATTCGGTTACCTTCAGCAGCAGTGAAATTCCTCATAGAGAAGTAATGGTTAATCTATTCAGAAAACGCTGAACAGCACCAAAAAGTTAGCAAAATGCTCAGATTTTGGGAGCTTTCGTTTAACAGGTTTAAACAAGTGAATCCCATAGGTTTCCATTTAAAATAAAAATCTTGGTTTTGTTAATTTTTATTCATCCGTTCATTTTTTTCATTTGCAGCAAAAAGTTGTTTTTTATTTATTTTTTTACAGTCTTTTTAGGCAATTTTCTGGATTTTTTTTTCAGCGACATTTTTGATTATTTTTTTTTTTTTTTAAATTGCGTTTTTTTATTATACTGTAACAGACCTTTTCATTGTTATTGATAGTATATATTATTTCCATGCATTATTTTTGTTTAAATGCCTTTTAAAAATTGTGTTTTTTTTTTTTTTTTGGTACAATATACAGCGCCTCTGAAGAAATAAAAACTTTTTAAAACAAATATGAATAAATAGATAATGTGGTAGTGCTGCCTAAAAATGGGATTGGGGTGGTGGGTCCTAAAGCACCACCTAAAAATTTCCCAGAAAAAAGGGAAATATACAGACAGACTTAAAATGTAACAATCCCTGGCGCAAAGAACAGATGTAAATAAAGTGATACACATGTATATCTGATTTATGTTAAACGAAAAAACTTGTACTAGTAATACACAGGGGGCACTATCATCTGCCCTGAGATAAACGGGGACGCTAAGGGGAAAAATTAGCATTCGCTAAGTTCCCCCTAGCGTCCCGGTTTCCTCAGCAGATCGCGGGGCAGGAGTCGAGTCCGGCAGCCTGCCCCTTAGTGATTGCTATGCTCATGGATGCTGGGGCCAGAGCTACAGCACTGTCCCCAGCATCCCCTCCATGATGTCCATAGGACTCATGGAGGATCGTTCTACCGGGTCACATGACCGGCAGGATCTTGTCTCTCACTGGTTGGAGTGATCACGGAGGGAGACAGGGGACTTTCTTCCCCCAGTCTCCCTCTGCTCCCGGCGGCCAAAAGCAGCGGATCGGGCCGCCGTTCTTGCCGTGGGATGAGAGGTGAGTATTTGTTTTTTGGGGAGTTTCGAGCTGCAGGTAACGGATTCTGTAGCAGCGCAATCCATACACCTCTGAGCCGGTGGTAACTTTTTCGTTAGCACCAGCTCTTAGTAACTAGCGTTAGGACCAAGTGATCCAAACTCTAGTTACTCTGTGCTTGCACTTTGCGCTCACCATGTTAGGTATAGGGAGCGCAAAGTACAGTAAGCTCGCTTTACGAATCGCAAATTAACGAGCACTATCGGGATTCGAAGGTGATGTGGCTGCAGCACTATGACCTCCTTTAAGCAAGCGCTAACGTTGATGCTAGTGTTAGCTTGAAGGAGGTGATAGAGCCCAGGATGTGTCTATATGTACACTGAGTGGTCAGATTATTATGACCACCCCATCAGTACTTCGTTGGGCCACCTTTTGCCTTCAATACTGCGGCAATTCTTCTTGGCATTGACTCCACGAGATGTTGAAAGGTGATGCGAGGAATCTGACACCATGCCTGATGAATAGCACTGTCCAGTTCTGTGAGATTTGATGGTTGTGGAACCAGCTGCCTAATGGCTCTTTCAACTTTGTCCTACAAATGCTCAATTGGATTGAGATCTGGTGATTGTGGGGGCCACCTAAGCAAGGTAAATTCTCCCTCATGTTCTTGAAACCACTCCTGCACAATACGAGCACCGTGGCATGGCGCATTGTCTTGTTGGAAGAAGCCATCTCCATTGGGATACGCCATCAATATGATAGGATTTTCTGCTGACAGTCCAGTCTTTAAACACTTTAACAACAGCTGCTCTTGAACATTTAACGAATTCTGCTGTTTTGCTGATACTCGCTCTATGGCTCAGAGCGTCAACAATCATCCCACATTCAAAGGCTGTTAAATTGCGTTGTTTACCCATATCTTCAGAAATATATAAAATCACTTCTACTGTCGTGGTAAACAACCTTTATCCCTATTTATAATGGTCAGGTGATCACAATAATCTGGCCACTCAGTGTATATCTCATTTCTGAAGCATGGGAATATATTTCAAATTATTGATGCTCAAGGTGTGAAGCACGCTGAGTGCCTCATGCCATGTTTAGGATCTTTATATGTACAGTAGCATGGTTAGAGCCCTGTAATTATCTGGCCTGTGTAAAACCCTAGGTAATAGTTTCACTGTGAGACATAATACATATACAAATCTCCATTCTTAGGCTTTGTGTGGATATGAAACTGGCACTGATGGTCTCCCAAGTGTAGGGTGTTTAGGTAAGGGATATTCAGCATTGGTGTTCATAGTGAAGATGGTGTTTGCTTTTTCAAATCCATGCGTGTGTAGAGTGAGTTGTACTGATGTAATCTGCATGCAAGTGTGGTTTTTGTTAGAATGACGCTTGGCCTGCACCTAATGAAGCCTATGAGTGTGTGCAATCTTGTGTGTAGAGAACATGATGTTTAGTTGTATGGGTTACGATAAGGCATAACTCTTGGATGTGTAGCTGGATATTGCTGGGTCTGTTTAGTGTCTGTGTTATGTCTGTGTTTTTGAAGAGTGATAGTTGGCTTGAGTCAGTTTTGTGTTGGAAGATCATGTAACAAGTGAAACAGTCAGTAGCCAATAGGCATATGTTCTTTTTGGTATTTGAACTCTCCACCATCATTCCCTTACTATACGCTTAAACTGTTTTCAGTCCAGGACCCTTTCCATGCTAGAAGAACTCTCAGGAATAAAGTATCAAAAATACTGCAGAATCTTCTGATATACTATATATCCGGTGTCAGCAACCTTGCCCCCCCAACTATTTTGGGACTACATCTCCGATGATGCTCAGCTACTCTTTAGGTTGGCAACACCTCATGGGTAATGTAGATCCAAAACCTATGGGGAGGCCAAGGTTGCCAACCCCTGCTGTATATGATCGCCACTTACATCTGGTAACAGCATAGCCGAGCTTTCCAGAGGATCTCAAGAGACGCCTCAAATGCTCCTTATACAAGCATTAGAAGGCATTATTATTGTGTCGCAACACATCCACACAATTTCTATTGCTCGTTTTTGGACATCAGTTACATCGGCTTGAATAAGTGCTGATCATTACATATACATGTCAATAGTCTCTAATATGTAAGATTGTTCAATATGTTGCTATGACTACTGAAATGCAGGTGAACAATAGGTTGGGATAGAACAATGGGAGTGTTCTATGCATAGAGGTCCTATGAAAAGGCATAAACTCAATGGCTTGAGTTTTGGGATTTTCACAGGACCCTTATACTTAATTTAACCCTTTCGCTGCTGAGGCTTTTCCCGCCCCTGTGCTGAGGTCATTTTTACCGGTTTTGCTCATCATGTTTAAACGTGTTTTGAAGGCTTATTTTAGTATATGACCCAGACATATTATATATCGTTCTTTCCGTCAGACTCGGTAGATTCATAATATGTCATTATTATATGTATACGTTATGTCATGTCTGTATATTATAACAAAAAATGCAATAAAATATGTATTTTCAATAATTTACAATGTGTAAAGTGTTTTTTTTTCACATTTTAACATGCGAGCAATTGCGGTTATATTTTGTATGGGGTGCGCTTGTTAAAAAAATTAGAGATGGGGTCTCGTTACATTTTTTTTTGGGGAAAATTACACTATTTTTAACAAACGCACCGCATACAAAAATCGTTAACGCAGCATCATTGTTCACATTATAATTGAAATGGGAACAATATTGCTGCATTAACAAACCAAAAAAAAGAAAAAAAAAGTGTTTATTTTTTTTTATAATTTTTTATTTTATTTTTAGTTTTCATTTTTTTTTTTTTTTTTTACAACATTTTTCACAGTAGTGTTTGGTATCGTTGGAACGGCCATGCTCTGGCCGATCCAACCATACCAAAATTTAACCCCTAGCTGCCACGGATCGGGTGATAGGGAGTTCCAATGAACTCCCTATCTCCACCGTTGGTGGCAGTTAGGGGTTAAGTCCAGGACTGGCGTCATCGTGCTACGCACGATGATGCCAGTCCTCAGGGGGAGTTCCCGGAGGCTTGGCTGACATCCAAGATGTCGGCCAGCTCCGGGAAAGGATCGCGAACCGGCGCTTTTCAGCACCGATTCGCGATCCAGCTCCCCAGAGGTTAATGCCAGGCACCATTTGGAAGGGCAGGCTGTGCCCTTCCAAATGATGCCTGGGATAACCCCCGCAGAGCCGCCGATCGGGAGGGAGAGAGGTCCGAAGGACCTCCCCCCCCCTCCCTTTCAGGCGCCTCCTCCGCACATGCGGGGGGGGCGCCTGAATTAGATGTCATCGCGCTGCCGCGATGACACCTAATTCCGGCGGCTGCGGTTCCGGATGCGCGGCTGACATCCAGGATGTCAGCCCGCACCGGAGGGGCCAGCGATCGGCCGGAACTCGGCCGAACGCTGACCCCAATGGGAGGACGCGCTGAGCGCGTCCTCCGCATACCAGCGGTAATGCGGAGGACGCGCTCAGCGCGTCCTCCGCATTGAAGTGGTTAACCACACGAAGTCCTCAATAAAATGTGTTTTGATGTATTTATTCTTGAAATTGTGGATCAGTTACACATTTTAAAATATCTTGTTTTCCCTTTGGAATGAAAAATATACTTAATAGTAAAAAGATTTATAAAAAGGATGTATTTTTAGCATCTAGAATATTGTTAGTAAATTGGATCTCTCTCGCTGTGTCACTGTGCTGTGGATGTATGTGACTTGCTTTGTTTTTCAAAGATTAAAAAAACACACGAAGAAATAAAGCAGAAGAAAAAATCAAATGAATATAAATAATCAATAAATATACTTTCCATTGCAGAGAAAGGACTTGGTAAACTTCCTTCCCATGACAGATGTGGCCCATACTCTTTACTCGCTGCAAAAGCCCCCTTTTTTTTTTTATTTATATTCCTGTCCTGGTTATGGAAAATGATATGAAATATGATCTGGATAATAGAGTAAAGGAAAAGGAGCAGAGGTACAGTTGTGTTCAAAATTATTCAACCCCCAATGCTGTAAAGGGTTTTAGGGAATTTAGTGTACATTTGTAATTGTATTCAGAATGAAATCCTACAAGGACTTTTTAAAGAACCATATGCAACTAAAATGACATCAATTGGTTTTGTAATACAGTAGTAAATGTTTCTTTTGTGAATTCTTCATTGACACAATTATTCAACCCCTTAAAGACTACCACTCTGAAAACACTTGAATGAACCTCTGTTCTTCAATCAGGTATTGAAAACACCTGTGGATGTCACGGAGCAGCAATAAAGCATAATAAGCACCAATTAGGCAGCTTTAAAATGATTGTGATACTCAGCTCCTTCTAGACATTTACTGGTGTGGTTACAAACATGAAGTCAAGAGAATGGTCCAGGAAGACAAGAGAAGAGGTGATTACTCTTCACAGGAAGGGCAATGGCTATAAGAAGATTGCAAAGATGTTAAACCTACCAAGAGAGACCATAGGAAGCATCATTCGCAAATTCAAGGCAAAGGGCACTGTTGAAACGCTACCTGGTCGTGGCAGAAAGAAGATGCTGACTTCGACTGCTGTGCGCTACCTGAAGCGTAGAGTGGAGAAAAGTCCCCGTGTGACTGCTGAGGAACTGAGAAAAGATTTGTCAGATGTGGGTACTGAAGTTTCAGCTCAGACAATACGGCGCACACTGCATAATGAAGGCCTCCATGCCAGAACTCCCAGGCGCACCCCCTTGCTGTCTCCAAAGAATAAGAAGAGTCGACTGCAGTATGCCAAAAGTCATGTGGACAAACCACAGAAGTTTTGGGATAGTGTTCTGTGGACTGATGAAACAAAATTAGAACTGTTTGGGCCCATGGATCAACTCTATGTTTGGAGGAGGAAGAACAAGGCCTATGAAGAAAAGAACACCTTGCCTACTGTGAAGCATGGCAGGGGGTCAATCATGCTTTGGGGCTGTTTTGCTTCTGCAGGTACAGGGAAGCTTCAGCGTGTGCAAGGTACCATGAATTCTCTTCAGTACCGGGAGATATTGGATGACAATGTGATGCAGTAGACATGTGCATTCGTTTTAGTACTAAAACGATTTAGTCAGAATTTTGGGATAATTTAGTTTTAGTATGACTCCAGAGAAACGAAACTGCTCAGTACAAAAAACGAAAGCAACTAAAATAAAATGCACTACATTTTAGTTTCAGTCCTTTTTGTGATATTACATTGATGAGTGAAGGAGACCAGCAATGAAGAGCGCAACATCCGAAGATCTGCACCCTCCACATGCCAATGCAGTAGGATGTTCTATACAGAGAGGGGCATTAATTAATGCAGGAGGATGTTCTATACATTATACAGAGAGGGGTATTAATGCAGGAGGATGTTATATACATTATACAGACAAAGGTATAAATTGAGGAGGATGTTCTATACAGAGAGGGGCATTAATTAATTCAGGAGGATGTTCTATATATTATACAGAGAGGGGTATTAATTAATGCAGGAGGATGTTCTAAACATTATACAGAGAGGATCCTTTTTTTTCAGCCCTTTAAATCCAGTGGCTGTGAGCGCTGAGATCGGCTGCTTGTTACATTATCTCTCAGTACAATGTATCAGGCTCAGTTGTTACAGTAACTGACTGTAACAGCGCTCAGAGTTTCAGTAAAACAAGGAAATAATATTGTTATAACCTCTTATATATAAAAATATTATTTACTAGTTTTACTGAAACTCTGAGCGCTGTGATGAGCAGCAGTCAGTTACTGTAACAGCTTTGCCTGACACGGGGCAGTATTACAATGTTGGTGCTAACTTAACCAGAGCTGTTGTAAACTGAAAACCTCCATAGGCTATAATGGCTCTGGGAAGTTTACAACAGCTCTGGTTATGTTGGCACCAACTATGTAATATGGCCCACATTGTGCTGAGAGTGAGAGATAAAGTAACAAGCACCGATCTCAGCCCTCTGAGGAGCCACTACAATAGTAATTGTATCCATTGGTTTTCGGATGAATGAAATTAGTTTTCATACTAAAGAACTGAAAACGAATTTCTTTAGTAACTAAATAAATTGCATTTTAGGACTAATCCATTAGTTCAAAACGAAATTTTGTGCTGTGCACATGTCTATGATGCAGTCCGTCACAAACCTGAGGCTTGGGAGACGTTGGACCTTTCAACAGGACAATGATCCCAAGCATACCTCCAAGTCCACTAGAGCATGTTTGCAGATTAAAGGCTGGAACATTTTGGAGTGGCCATTGTAGTCACCTGACTTAAATCCGATTGAGAACCTCTGGTGGGACTTAAAGAAAGCAGTTGCAGTGCGCAAGCCTAAGAATGTGACTGAACTGGAGGCTTTTGCCCATGACGAATGGGCGAAGATACCCGTAGATCGCTGCAAGACACTTGTGTCAAGCTATGCTTCACGTTTAAAAGCTGTTAGTACTTAGTACAACATCCTTTTACAGTTATAAGATTGAATGTCACTTGGGGGTTGAATAAAACTGATAATGATGTGAGCACAGAAAAGACATTTGTGGTTATTTCATTATAAATGTTATGTTATATTTGTCTGACCTACACGTGCCTCTTTGATTTAATTGTAAGCAAGATGACTGATCAAAATCAATGTCAAACTGGCCAAAACACTCAATTTCAGTGGGGGTTGAATAATTTTGAACACAACTGTATGACTGTTAGAGGTTGGAATGGAGCAAAGAGAAATGCTTTGTGTAATTGTGGTAGGGCATGGTGTGAACGAGGCGTTGAGATATGGTCACATCTTATGACTGATTGTGAAGAACTGGGCATTTACAGTATTAGCACTCACTGGTCAGAGGGGTATAAACAAAACAATGTATTGTAACCCTGTCTATGATGTGCCCACTGTACAGCACTGTGGAATATGCTGGTGCTTTATAAATGAAGAATAATAATATGGGACCCTATTCCAAGGCTGGCAATAGGTTAACTTCTCGGTGTTATACATAACGTCTCAAGAAGTTATCTCATTGCCTGGAAATGCTATTCCACTCTTGGCATAAGTTGAGCTTAAACCTTGAGTGTTGCACCTCCTTGTACTTGATTACTGCAAATTAATGTCTCCTGTATTTATTATAGGAGATGTTAAGATGCACCTCTGAGTGGAAGCGCAGTCTATTCCAAGGTAGATTGGGCTTCCGCATGGGAAACGGTATTTCTCAGTGAAATACCATCTCATAAAAGCTGGTGTTAAGTGATTCTGCAATAGCAAAATCACATAACTAACTTACCTAAGCCCCCTAAAAACTCGATACTTACCTCTCAGCCTGTGGTAGAGAGGGCTGCGTGATCCGCCACTTCCTTTCACCGGGAGCAGAGTGAGACTAGGAACAAATAATTCCTACAGGTCTATTGAAAGAAAGGTGAAACTCAGGAGAATGATTAGAGAAGTGAAAATTCTAGGTCAAAATAGCCAAACCAGAAAAATTCAACAATTTATCTCACTTTCCAAATTGGCTATTGGGTCTAGATTGTTCTCTTCTCCTGCCAATTCTCCTGGTTTTCAACTTTCTCTGAATAACCCTGCTAGTCTCTCTTTCCGATTCCTCTATTGACTCCAGGAGCCAGTACACGTGACAGCGCAAAGCAGGCACAGATTTTTTTTTACTTACCTTCTCTTTTTTTGCGTTTAAAATTGGAATAGGGCCCTTGCTTTTTTTGGATTTGTATCATTAGTTTCAGCATATAGATATGATATAGATGTTGGAGGGCAAATGTAATAGCTGGATATTGGAGACGCAGGTAAATAGAGACATACAGGGTTATTCAGAGAGCTTATCTGGTCCCGAAATGGCACCGAACAGTGAATTTCCCCCGTACGTTCCCATTTTGTGGCCATTTGGCTATTCAGAAAGCAGGCAGTTCGCCAAATTTTGGAAAATTGCCAGCAAGAACGGTGGCTGTTCGAAGGCAGTGAAATCCTCCTCAGAGAAGCAATGGTTAATCTATTCAGAGACACCGAACAGCAGTGAAAGGTCAGAGCAATTCCCTGCTGTTCAGTGGTTTCATTCGTCAGGTTTATTCAGGCGAATCCCATAGGCTTCAATGCTAATAATAATCCCATTTTTATTCAATATCTAATAAACCGTTTATTCTTTTATTTTGCAGTAAAAAGTCTCTTGATTTATAGATTTTTTTACGATTTCTTTTGATTTTTTTCGGGATTTTTTTCAACAAACTACTTTTCCTTTGTTTTTTAAATAGCTTTTTTTTCTGTAACAGACCTTTTTATTAACATTCATATGACCTTATATGTTAATTCCAGACATTTTAGTTCAGTAGTTTTTTTTTGCAAACAGCGTTTCAATTTTGACACTTTCAATAATTTGTTTTATCCCTCTTTGTCAGCTTGTCAGCTTTTTCTTGGCGCTGGTTGTCGCTGTGCTCGGTGGATTTTTCCAGACGGGTTTGCAGGGGATTATTGGTTTGGATCGGATCTGGTAATTTATCAGATCCGTTATTTTCTGTATGGTTTTAAAAGAAAAAAGCCGCAAAACTGCTGAAATTATCAGATCCGTATGTAATATGGGGGCATGCTTTAAAGAATCTGCAAAAGCGCAATGATTTAGCACCGTCTTTTAGGACCTGGTAAAAGAAATGTTACTCGTCGGTGTGTTAATTAGTACTAGGACTTTATAATTCTTTATTTATCTCATCTATCTAAACCAGCATTTGTGGCATCAATAACAGCCATAAGGCATGATAAAATAGCCACTTCTATGTTTTTTTGTTTGATACTTATTTTAAAGCTAATTACTGTTTGCACACCCTATGCTTAACTTGGGAAAGCGCAAAGTACAGTAAGCTTGTGCAAACGGATTTTTGCCGTGTTTAGAGTTAAGGATGTAGGGATGTTAGGGGGCATGCTTTAAAGTCACTTATCCTGAAGTTATCGCTTACATAGCCGAATGCTACAGTTACAGTTCGGTATGTAATCTAGCGTAGTATTTTTGCATCACTTCAAAATATGGCTTTGGCCACAGAATGGAGTCAACGGCTGATTTAAATCTCATTGTGTTGTGTGGCATGTATTCAAAGGATATCACCAGGAGGTAGATTAGAAGTTTTTTAAGCTCCCTGGTTTATCTCATTCAGCTGCCATCCCTTGTCTCAAGTATTTTAGAGAACAATAGAACTCTGAAGCCTTAACAGTTAAATACTGTAAATTTACAACCGCTCTGGTTAAGTTAGCACTAGCTTTGTAATATTGCACTGCGACTTTTCCATAGTAAATATAGATATTGTTCAATAAAGTAGAATCCATAGTTAGCAGAGTAATTATGTATTATGTTTACTAAAAGATGTATATCAGGATTCAAATCATTGTAGGATATTCAAATTCTGTGAATTAAACCATCAATTAACCCTTTCACTGCGGAGGATGCGCTCAGCGCGTCCACCTGCAGTGCTGTTCCATGCAGAGGACGCGCTGAGCGCGTCCTCCCTTTGCGGCCAGCGATCGGTCGGATTCCGACCGATCGCTGTGCCCCCCGGTGTGGGCTGACATCCTCGATGTCAGCCCGGCACTCGGGGACCCCGGCGGGGCCATTAGATGTCATTGCGGCGGCACGATGACATCTAATTCAGGTGCCCCCCCGCGTGTGCGGAGGAGGCGCCTGAAAGGGAGGGGGGAGGTCCTTCGGACCACTCTCCCTCCCGATCACCGGGGTGCACAGGGTTAATCCAGGCACCATTTGGAAGGGCACAGCCTGCCCTTCTTCTAAACGGTGGCTTTCATTAACCCCTGGGGAGCCGGATCACGATTCGGCGCCGGATCGTGATCCTCTCCCGGAGCTGGCCGACATCCAAGATGTCGGCCAAGCCTCCGGGAACTCCCCCTGAGGACTGGCATCATCGTGCATAGCACGATACATAGCATGATGACGCCAGTCCTGGAGTTAACTCCTAGCTGCCAGCAATGGTGGAGATAGGGGGTTCCAATGAACCCCCTAACTCCCGATCCATGGCAGATAGGGTTTAATGTTTGATATTGTTGGATCGGCCAGAGCATGGCCTTTCCAACGATACCAAACATGACCATGAAATTATTATTTTTTTTTAAATAAAAATTTTAAATAAAAATAAAAATATTTAAAACAAATTCAAAAAAAAATAAACAACTTTTTTTTTTTTTTTTGTTAATGCAGCAATATTGTTCCCATTTCGATTATAATGTGAACAATAATGCTGCACTAACGATTTTTTTATGGGGTGCGTTTGTTAAAAATAGTGAAATTTTCCCCAAAATAAAATGTAACGAGTCCCTATTTCTAATTTTTTTAATAGGTGCACCCCATAGAAAATATAACCGCAAATGCTCGCATGTTAAAATGTGAAAAAAAACCACTTTACACAAAATAAATTATTGAAAATTCTAATTTTATTAAATTTTTTGTTATAATATACAGACAGGACATGACGTATACATATAATAATGACATATTTTGAATCTGCCAAGTCTGCCGGAAAGAACGATATATAATATGTCTGGGTCATATATCAAAATATGGCTTCAAAACGCGGTTAAACATGATGAGCGAAAGCGGTAAAAATGACCTCAGCACAGAGGTGTGAAAAGCCTCAGCAGCGAAAAGGTTAATCATATTCTACAGGGAAGAGTTAAACAGATGAGATAAACAGCTCTTCCTAGTTCTTTGTGCTACAGCTCCACCTACTGTACAGTTTTGCAAACTCATTCATTTTATCTGACGGATGATGTTGGAAGGCCAACATGTAATCTCAAAAGCATGGCTGTCATTACGTAAGAATGTGAATAGAGAAGCAATAAAGCAGGTCAAGTCTCCAACCAGTATTATTCCTAGAAAGTATGCAGTTTATACATGTAAAATAAGACTGCAGGTGTCTATCGTGATAAAGCCACTGGACACAGGGATCAGTGCTTGACCCTTTTCTTTATTATGCAGCCACGGTACTTGCAGGGTACATCATATAACAGGAAAATTGAAACAAATGTAAATCAAACGCCTACTCCTTACGCAGAGTCTAAACATTCAGTAGTCCTGGCTATAGTCTTGGGCGGCTAAGCTGCTTACCAATAAGCAAAATCAAAATGAACTTTTCTTCGACTTCAGTATTTAGCTTCCTTCCCTGCTGCACCCAGACAGTCCTCTCAGAGGGAATTGCATCTCCTATAAGGGCAGTCCTATTAAGTCATCAGCTGTGAGTTAACCCTATAGGGGGGGAGGAAAGGCATTCTCCATTTGCCTGCTAATAAACCTGTGGTCTGCCACCCTGCCCCTGATCACACTGTCACTTTATCTAGAAATCTAGAATTCTCATCATTGTACATTGTCCATTCATCTAATTCATTAAAATGTAATTGCAAGTTCAGTGGAGTTTTTTTGTGTTGAAAGCATTTGAATCACTGTGTTTTCTCCCATTAAGTATCTTTACGACAGTATTTTTTTGTGCCTAGTCTAGTTTTACATAAACATGTCCTAGAATGCCTAAAAACATTGTCAAGGCCAGGAGGATATTGAAAATACTCTGTATATGTATTTCTTACATACCCTGTCTATTTGCCTTGTCATATCTTAGCTGCAACAATCAATTCAAGGTCAGTGAAACCACAAACATACAGTTTTCATAAGTTAAACTAAACATAATAAAGCGAGACGGAAAAGGGTAAAAGTTGCCATCCAGGGGCGAGAAAACATGTGTCGGTATGATGTATCAAACGTCACCCTAAATACCTTATTTATAGTAGGCAATAGAAATAAAATCTAACCAGCATATGGCAGGTAAGAAATTGGCAACAGGTCAATGGATAAATTATTATTTTTATCTTTTATGGTGAATAACCTGTTGAGTTCCAGAGAAATGTATTGCTTGTCGTGCTGTTCTTAATGAATTAAACAATGATGCTGAGATAATGATATTTCTCAACCTCTGTCAATTAACCACAGCTCCTGGTATCCTGCCAACACAATTGTGAAGTGAATTAGTTCAAATGAGAAATGCATAAAGTTAAAGAGAGAATGAGAAAGAGAGACAGTCAGAGCGAGGGAATCAGTGACGAAGAGGCAGACAGTTTTTTTTTTACTTGTATTTTCTGTTCTCACTTGTTGCCTCCTCCTCTTTTGGAGCTTGCTGAATACCTGTGTGCTGCTGATCAGCAACATGCTTTCTGCTCATAACAGGTTGGACTCCCTTCTCAGGTGGTCATCTAGGAGCTGACTACTTAACCTATCAGGAGGGTGGACAACCATGCCCCATTCCCCCTGCTGATCTTTTTTTTGCTTTTTTTCGTGACCATGCCCTTACATAGCAAAACGCAAGGAGTCACTTTGCTGCAACAGATTCAAGCTTCAGAATTGGAGAATTTAGCCAGACCGGCGGTGAAAATACCCCTTGAAAGACCACTCACCGACATGTATGTGGAGAACAACAGGACGGGGATTTTTAACTACCCCGAAGGCACAACATATGATTTTACCGGTGGTCCAGTCTATAGCTCTGCCAGCTTAACTTATGCAACCAGTTCGGAAACATTTGGGTCCAGCAGCCTGGCTGGGCTTCATTCTCTGAACAACGTACCTCAGAGCCCAGTCGTGTTCCTACAAACAGGACCTCAGCTGTCACCTTTTCTACACCACCATGGTCAACAGGTACCCTACTATATGGAAGGTGAGCAAGGCACATTTGGAATACGAGAAGCACCGTCCTCTTTCTACAGGTAATTATAATTTTTTTTATTGAATCTTTAAGTGATACACCGTTCCCTCTGCAGGATAAACCTCAACCAGACACCACTACGGTCTAGAAGTTATAATATGCACACAAATATGGATAGACCATTATTTAATTGTAGAATCTTTCCGATACAGTTACTTCTATTATGTTGATTTATAAGTTAAACCTTGAATTGAAACCAGAATTTACTAAGTATAGACACAACAACTAAAAAAGCATTGACTCTGCTACATTACCAAGGGGATGCACAATCACAAAACGTGGGTTTTAGATCACACCAATGTATTAAATAAACTAATTAGATATCTTACTATTGGCATTTTGTGGTGTCTATATTTTGCTTTAATGCAAAAACAACAGGATAATTTAGCTCTGGTGACAACCTTCTCTCTATCTGCACCCAATATGACATTTCACCTTGAATGATCTATGCCAGCAGCATCAGACAAAGACTGGAACATTTTATACTGTATAATATAATTTTTATTGAATTCTTTTACGAGACTTTGAAACCACCTCACCGTTCCTGAGATTTAAGAATTCAACGTCTCATTCAGTAATACTTCACAGGTGGTAAGAGCAGTAGCAAAATACATTTGTTTCCAGACGATGCCTGCATCTTGTGTAAAAGTGTGGATCCCCACTTGTTGCTCAAGTGCTCTAATCACTCTCGAACATAGACCTCTTTTTTAATTTTCCTCCTGGATCAAAAATAGATGCACTAGAAAAAAAAATAGTATATATATATATATGTGTGTGTGTGTGTGTGTATATATATATATATATATATATGTGTGTATGTATATATGTATATATATATATTTTGAAAAATAAACACTATTTGTTTAAACACACTAAAAATTTTAATCTCCATAATAAAATATTTAACCCTTCCATGAGGATATTTAATCCCCAAAAATATGAATAAAAAAATGTGTTTTTATAACCTTAGATTATTAGAGCTATATTGATTAAAAAAAAATCTGTTATTCAAATGTCTTTTTTTAAATATGACTAAAATTTTCGTGGCCAGAACATTTATTCATATGAATTTTAAAGTTGTATTGAGTTCTGTTTTTTTTTTTTTTAACAGACGGATGTTACCATTGAGAAATAACTTCAAATTCTAAGTGGTTTAGAAACAGCTATTATAAATTCTGAAACATGGTAATTGGCTCTCTAAACGACTTGGGTGCAATAAAGGCACACGATTACAATAAGTGCATTTATTTTTGGTTTAGCGCAAAGCAAAACCATCTATGTGAATTAATGCACTGACCTGCTAAGCAAAAAAAATAATAAATCCTCCAGACGTAAAAAGCCATGTAAAAAGTGCACTGTTTTACCCATATATACACTACTATATGGAAAATTACATATATAATACAAATATTTGGCTCCTAGTATTTTCTACTTGTCAGTCATCACATCAATATATTTATTGATTTATCACAGATTTTATATTATATATATATATACACAAATATATATAGATGTGTGTGTGATACAGTGTGTATATGTGTGTGTGTGTATATATATATATATATATTTGTAGAAGAACAAGAGGTTTAGATATATGTGTAAATGCAAAATCATCTAGCTCGAACTCGTCACCTTTTGTATAATTTATATTATTTTTTCCCTACTAAACCATGATAATACAGGATTACAGAGTTTGGGTCAAATATATTTTGAGATTTTTTTTTCCAGACGGTTATTGAGGCCTTGGTTTCTTTTTTTTAAGCTGGTTGAAAACACGCCAAGGCCATTCTTCAATAAACTCATAAATAACATAATGAAAAATAAATGTACATTTGGGGAACTCATTATGTTGCATAATTATAGCCTAGGAGGCTGAAGGAGAAGGAAACTTGCAAAGACTGACTTATTTATCTTCTTCTCCTTCATATAACTACTGGTAACTTTTTTGGCTACACTAATAGATTTTATTACTTTGTCCCTTTTATTTTTTTTGTTAAATTACATTATTGCCACGGAAAAAAACCATTTTCTTTTAATTATATGTTCTGCACAGAATTCTATTTGAACTGTGCGGGGAGCAAGGGAAAATTATAATTGCATCCATAACTAAGTACACGAGTTTAAATATGCCAGCCACATTGTGTTCACTAGGAGTGAATAATCATTTTCCCTTCTCAGACTTTACCCTTTGATTGCCAGAGGAAAATGGAACACCCAAATATTCCCAAAAACGACATTGTTTAATTGATGTTTTTTTTAATATATATATTGAACCAAAACCAGAAATTGTTGATAATAGAACATTTAAAGCCGTTTGGTTAAAATGCTGCGTAGAAATGCTATAAATTGTTAATACCCATAATGTGTAAAGGTAGCAGATGGCAACGGGTCATTGTGACAAAGTGAGTCTTGTTTTTCATTTGAAATTAACCCTTTAACTGCTCTCATAGATTTTGTATCAACGGGGTCATGCGTGCGCTGTACTGTCAGAAAAGAGCTTGCTTGAACGCAGTCACAATGCCATTTCTGGTAATTTATTGGTTTATATGATCCCATTAACAAAGCTTCACTTAAAAAATCTTCTTGTGCTATTGTGTGTGTTATTTGTACATCATAAACTGTTTTACTTTGAATATGATAATCTCTTAAGAGGACCTGGCATCATGGAACTTACGAAGGTTGGGGTTTTGTTTGTACCAGTGAACAGTACAAAGTACAGTATGTTCTTCCTATGTGAGTGTGCTATAATATGCGAGGGAGGCAGTATAAAACACACCTACCTGGAAAACCGTTGACTAATGGCACTGGAATCATTGAGTACAAAGGGATTTACACTGTATAATGTATGACACGGTGAGGTGTTGTAGGCTCAAATAAATAAACAAACTCATGAGAAGTTAAAATGCTGCTATATTTAAATATAGTTTAAATAGATAAAAGTAAAAACCTGCAATATTAATGAATATATTCTATTAACATCCAGGTGTCAAGTATAATTTGATCAATGACGCGCATTTGACCATTGTCGGGGGTAACTATTGATTCAGGACTGCAACATGTTGACATATATTCATTGATATAGTGATAAGAATTTGATTTACTACTTCATACAATTCTAGAAGTCTTCTTGCATAAAAAGACACTCTATTTACCCAGACCACCCACACAGTTGTCACTCAGCAGAGAGCATTTCAGGGCCCTCGCCGGCGGCGCAGATAATAAAATGGCACTGTGACGTTCAGCACACTGCTGGGCAGCACCTTCAGGTACTACCCCAGTATTAACTGTTCTCTCATCCAGCTCTGCACTGACTGTCAGGTGCTCTAATCAGTCAGCCTGACTGCCTCTATATAACGGAACCACACCTTTACCTAGATGCTTCAGCATCAACTTCCACTTCAGAGTGGAACTCGTGCAGCCAGGAGCCTGTTCCTCTGATAGACCTGTGTTCAGGACTTACCTGTGTATCTGACCACTTGCTTGCCTACTGGACAACCGCCTTCCATACGCCTGGACCTGTTGGGCTTCATCCAAGTGAACCCCCTGCTTCATCCAAGTGAACACCCTGCTTCATCCAAGTGAACCCCCTGCTTTATCCAAGTGAACCCCCTGCGTCATCAATAATCCCTGCTCTCAGCCCTCTTCCTGTGTCGTCCCTCTGTATGTAAGTTCACCTCTTCCCTCTCTTGTCCTGTCTGTGTATTCCTGTGTATCTATTGCCAGCCCTCTCCATTTTGCTCATTCTTTTAGTTATCTTTTTCTCTGCCTGAAACCTGTATGCTATAACATTAACCCCTTCCTGCCCACTCTCAGACTCCCCTCTATGTCCACTGTCAGCCCTGTTCCAGCTCAGCTCTTTCTATATTAATTATTCTTTCTGTCCTGAACCTGTATATTCAATAGCATATGGTTAACCCCTTTGTGTCCACTCTGTTTTCTCTTGTTCATATGTTAGGCATCCCTTTTCCTATGTTATCCCTCATCCATGTTCTGTGATCCATCTCAATAAAACCCTTTATTCATTGAAATACAGTATATTGCCTCTGGTGTGTCACTGCACCTCTGGGCTCGCACCCTCACCCACCTGGCCTGGCTGAACGTAACACAGGATTTTGAATATACCACCTGCCAGGGACAACTCGAGGACCAATGATGTCAGCACTCAGTGCTGACATCATCTTATCTCCAAACGCTCGCAGCAGACAACAATCCAACATTTTGCGCAGGAGCTGCAAGCGAAAGTACGCAATTGACGCAATTTGCATAGAGTGCGTTATGAAGATTGTATATGCTATGCAAATTGTGTTAAAAGGTCAAGGAACCTCTAGATTTCGGAATCCCTGAGCCAAAGAAGCGTAGCAATGCACAACGAGGAAGAAAAGGTAGGTATTTACACTTTAACTAGAAAAAAAAAATCTAAAAATAAAATAATTTGGCAGATGCTTAATTTATATAAGGGGCAAATGGAGGAGTAAAAGTGAGTGACCCTTTATTTGAGGAATCATACAGCAAACCCTGCAATCACATAATTTTGATGAATTAATTTCACATGATAGCATGGAAAAGAAAAATATTTATATAATATGAACAACAGCATATTTAGATAAGACCCGTGCTATATAGAAATATATATCACTTATATTCTTTGTGTGACTGTTTGTTGCCTTGTAAGTAGATCCATATAAAATAATAAGATAAAGTTACAGCCTTCTTTTTTTTAATGTGATTATAAATTCTTCTTGCATTTGCATATTGTCAGTATATTGCGTGAAACAGCTGAATATCATCGCCTTATATAAGTATACTCACTACAAGCATGGCAAAACAACCTAAAAGAGTTTGCAATAAATAACAGAATATCTTCCTGTAAACAGATTAGAAACTGTTTCCACCATCACTTTTTGGAATAAACTCTGCTTGTCATTTGTCAATTCACATAAACTCACTCATTAATGAATACACCACTATATCATAATCAATGGCTAGAGTTTTGAGTAAAGTTTTTTTCCTGATGCAGGTAGATGTTTTGTAAAGCTTATGTAAAGGAAAATATTTTTGTGTGCCACATTTATTCTATGAAATCCATTACCTTGCTCTTCTTTTTGTAGGAATGCTTTAGGCTAATGTCAGACGAACGCATTCTGAGCTCACTGTGCGTCCGTGCACAACTGACGTACTTTCTGACTGATGATACTGTAGACACCACACAGTCCATTTTTTTTTTTTGACTGACCGTAGATGGGAAATAAAATTTAATATGTAAAATGAAAAAAGTGATACATGATATGAAAAACCATTTTGTCTGTCAAAAATGCTGGACGTCAAAAATGCAGTCCGTCTGACTACGTTCCATCACTCACACACACAAAGCTACGCGGACGTGGCGCACTCTGTGCGTCCGTCCTAGCAGTTTGACGTTCTTGCCTAAATTGCATCCGGTGCTACGACGAACGTTAAAATGTGCCGCAACACGGACGTGATCACTGCGCTCGTCTGTCACGGACCTTACTCCACCCCCTTTCCTTTTACTCGTCTTTCTAATGAATCTTCTGACATCTTTAACTTGCAATATTTTCAGGCAGGAGGTAAAATATAAGTTTTCAGTGAGAATAACTAAAATATATATAAATAAACCAATTTTAATGCATAATAGTAATTGTATGAAACATCATGGCATTTTGAGGAATGCAGCTTCCTAAAAGTGCTATCAGAATGTAAAAAATACACAAACTACAAGTAGGCTAAGTCTACCACAAAGCTTACATATAAAACATATCATTGAATGGCAGCACAGCTTGGTATCGCGGCCTGCAAAGACATTCAACAAATGTATCTACAATACTACATGACAGGTGACATTTACCTGTGATGTGATGTGCGGTGAGGTGGGACATAGTTTTTCCTGTCACCACTGATGTGCTGGCTATAGATCATCATCACATTCAGCCTCTCCTCTGCATGGCCTGTCAGAAACTGTATGTACCTCCTGTGCGGGAACTTGCAGTCAGTATGGGCAGAGGAGGCAGTGCCTCACCTGTCAAAAAACTGATATGCTGCTTATCCTAGCATGAAATGGATTGAGGGGGCATAAAATGAAGGGAAGGGGGGGGGTGGTTCTTCGACTATCTGCCCAAAAATCATTGCTCTGCTCCAGTCCCCATCAGAAGTCAATGCCTCCACAGCCTTTGAGCTCCCAGGACGTCTTTGACATTTACAGCGACATTGCATTGGGTTGAGAGAAACCTGGAAAAGGTTACATAATGTGTGAATATACTGCAATTTATAGTTTACCTGGTCGTTTAAACTTAAAGCACACTGCAGATCCAGTTAGACATATTCTCACTCCTCATAACTCCCACTAAAGGAGATTTAAGGCAGATCTCCAGTATTTACCTAAGGACAGAAAAACTACAGTACACATATTGCTTAGAAAAGATACCCCATAAAAGTCACACCTGTCATAAATTTAATAATTGGCGGCATCAACAGAAGAGTATATATAGCATCCTATTTAATGTTCACTGTTTCCAAAACTGTATTACTCTTGAAATAAATTCCCTGACACACTGCTTAAACACACAAATAACCCAACAAGTAATACATAAAATACATTTAGTTTGCTGATCAAGCTGCATATGGAAATGTTCGTTAAAAGCATTCCCCAAACCGTGACTTCTAGCAAATAATTTTCCTGAAAAGCTATGGCATAGCAACTTTTCTTAATTGCTACATAGTTTATTATTTCTAGGATGTTTCGAAAATAAATCCAAGCAAAGCATGAAGAGTCTAAAGTGTCCCTGTATTTATCTACTTATGCCGCCAGGTGTAACATTGTGTCCTTGTCTGACCTCATTAATGCAATATATTTACTTTTTATCCAATCTGTGCATGACCTTGCTGAATGCACCTTTACTTTGCGACATTTAGGGCACAGATGATGAAAAAGAGCAAACACAAACGATCATTTTCATAAAACACAAATCTCTTATTACTTGGACCTTGACATTTTCCGTGTTTAGAATAACAGAGGCATATGCAGTGAAACAAGATGTGAGCGTCAAGCTCTGCGTGTGAGAGCACGACTCGTTCTGTTTACATGGCATTACAGGCAGCTACTTAACATCTCTGCAAATAACATTTTAGTTCTTTCAGGTTGTTTCTTGCTATTTCTTTGGCATTCCCGCTATGCAAAGAGTGCAGCTCTCCCAAAAATTTTGGAGGGAGTTTTAATATTTTTCTGATTAAGGAAAAAGGGCTTTAAGAGCCTTCCTTTATTTCCCCTTCATCGGTGTTGTTCTGCAGGCTGTTATAACGTCACATAAATATGGAAATGATAAGCTTTTCAGTTTGAGGTTTTCATTGCCATGACATACATCTCCTTGGTTCTCTATGGTATTGTGAAAGAGCTTGTTAAAATTCTCATTCTCAAATCAATGAATTGCAAATCAAGCACGGTTAGTCCAGTCCAAGCCTTTGCAAATGCTGCTGATAAATGATGGCATGCCTGAGGGAAATGAGGGTTGTACAAGACAGGGGCACATTTACCAAGATCATCACCTGATGCAGAGTTAGAATTCCCAAATCAATTCTGTTTAACTGGACACATATTTCTCTGAGTGTGCTGCATTGCTTATACTAGACTTGTGCAGTTCGGCTTGGGCCCGATATAAATTTGGTTGAATATCAGTCAATTAGGTGATTCAGAAGCATCTGATTTCCGAATCGGTGCGCCAACGAATAATTCCGAGATACACTTCTCAAATTCATCAAGAAACAAATCAAATATAATCAGATTGGGTGGAGTAGAGGTAACATCACTGCTCTATAACTGTGGAGAGAGACTGTGGAGACACAGGTTCGATCTCGGCAAGAGCACCTCTCCAGTAAGTGTCCTTGGGCAAGTCACCTAACGGTACATACTTGCCACCCAGGACATACTTGAAAATGAGAGAAATCTCAATGTATCCTTTCTCAAAAAATAAAAATAGATTTTGCATGACTGAAAAAAATTGCATGATACAATGCATATTCCCCAATCTTAATTGTAAAACAGCAGAAATAGAAACCCTAACCCTAAAAGTAACCCTATTCCTATCCCTTTAACTAGCCTTAATTATAAAACTTGTAGAACTAATAACCCTATATTTTATCCTAAACCTAAAAGTAACCCTAATCTTAAAACAAGCAGAAATGGTAACCGTAACCCTAATCCTAAAACAAGTAGATATAGTAACCTTAAAAGTAACTCTAATTGTAATCCTAAAAGAAAACCTATCCATTACCTAAAAGTATCCCTAGATTTAGAAGTAACTCTTACCCTAATCATAAAACTTTTAGATCTAGTAAACCTAAACTTAGCCCTAACCCTAATCCTAAAACAAGTATAGTAACCCTAAAAGTAAGGCTAATTGCAATCCTAAAAGCAAAACTAACCCTAATCCTAACCATAACCTAATATTATCCATAACACTTAAAGTAACTCTTACCCTAATCATAAAGCTTTTAGATCTAGTAAACCTAAAAGTAGTCCTAATGTTAGCCATAACTCTAATCCTAAAATAAGTAGATATAGTAATCCTCTAACAAGTAGATATAGTAACTATAATTATAATACTAAAAGTAAACCTAACCCTAATCCAGAGGCGAACTGACCCATCAGGCACTTTGGCGCCGCACGAGGGCTCGGATGGGGGGCCCAGATTGACTTGCTGCCCCTGCAGTCCAGGACATTCGTGGAGCATCAGGGGGATTCCCTCCCCAGCGCACAGGCTGCTCCAAGCCCATCCTGCTGAGCCCTTGCTCAGTGCCGGTCTGGTACTGAGCTGGGGCTTCAACCACAGCGGGCTGACATTAGCCCTTGCTGTGGGATGGACCACCAGGCCACGGGAGTCATTGAGAGTGTGCGTGTTGACGTCACCCTCTAGGATTCCCCCTGCCCAGTAGTACAAGAGATACTTGATCGTTTAGACCCCTGTATCTCCGGATCCGTAAGAACTGCAAGCACAGTTGAGGTATCATTGGAAATGTCATGCGGGCCGCCAACTTTGGCCATCGTGGTTGCTGAAAACAAGGAGGACTGTAGCCTTTGAGGCAGGTTAGCTGCTGGCTTGATACAAGACAGATACACTAGACTGACACACGAGAGACAGGAGGGCATGGAAGAAAGCTAAAGAATGACAGAGCCAGGGGAGCAAGAAGGGCAAGGGTTAATAGGAAATCCTATACTGGAGAGGTCCTTATAACTGGCCTCTAAGCAAACTAGATACAGACAAACCAAACACATAAAACAAGAAACATATAAGAGTGGTCAAGACTAGCAGAGGTTGGCAACAGAACAGGCATACAGGTTACAGGGCGTAAAAAGAACAGGTGGTCGAGAAAGTCGAGGTCAATACCAGAGATCAATAAGAATGCTATTCAGAAACACAGGAACCAGGACTTCACAAAACCTGAACTCACAGGAATGGAATATACAGAGTAGAGGGAACAGAAAATAGTCAAGCTAGCCGAGGTCAAAACAAGATAAACAGACCTGAAATGCTAAGCAGCAATGCAGGAAACAGGAACCAGGACCAGGATAAGAACACACAGGAATGTAGCCACCAAGAGAACTCATAACAGGTCAATGAACCTCTGTGCTGCTGGCAGTTTTATAGGGAGTAGGTCTGTGTGATTGGACCATGTGACCCCCAGACCAGAAAAGCACTGCAGAACCCTGGAGCAGCCCAAGACACATAGCCAAACACAGAGAAGGGAAGAACTGATATGAATGCCTCTCACCACCAGGGGGCGCGTCCGAAACCAGGGAAAATGTGACAGGAAAGGCCAGAATCTGGCCGTTTCAATGATCTCAAAACCAATACGTTGCCTACTGATGACCGGCCATACGCAAGGAGACAAGAAAAAAACACCACACAAAGAGACACGAATACTTAAACTGTGGAATAATATATATTGATTTATATATAGGCCACAGCTAAAACCCCACCAAATATAAAATAACAATAACAAATGGATAGTGTCACGACCACTATGCGCGCTGCTGCGAAAGACACCGGGTTAAGCCACCCACTATCTGTCTCTGCACACTTCTCTCTCGCAACAGGTACGTAGAGCCGATACAATGATCCCAGGATTGCAACGCAGTACAAGTCTTCTCTTGAAGCGGGTAATGACTACGTCTCCCACAATCCCTGGTCTCAGTTTCCTATTCTATTAGTTACGCTGCTACCAGTCCTCATGGACACTACACGCGTCGCAGCGAGAGACGCAGGGCTAAGCAACCGCACTGTCTGCCTCCCCTAGACCCGGACAGTGACTGCATAGACCACAATCCCTGCTGTCCCCAGCGACCACAACTCACAATTTCGTATCTACCCGAGCTTAAAACAATCAGCAATACTCCAATCTCTTAGTTAGCGTGGATCTCATCAGCCAGAAG
Organism: Leptobrachium leishanense; assembly: GCA_009667805.1. Lineage (NCBI taxonomy): Eukaryota > Metazoa > Chordata > Amphibia > Anura > Megophryidae > Leptobrachium > Leptobrachium leishanense. Next base: position 301,161,720 of record CM019066.1, on the reverse strand, counting down.
CAGAACTTAAATAGGTTATATTTATTTATGATATAGAAACAAAGATATATATATACAGTTATGTTCAAAATTATTCAACCCCCACTGAAATTGAGTGTTTTGGTCAGTTTGACATTGATTTTGATCATTCAGTCATCTTGCTTACAATTAAATAAAAGCGGCACATGTAGGTCAGACAAATATAACATAACATTTATAATGAAATACCCACAAATGTCTTTTCTGTGCTCACATCATTATCAGTTTTATTCAACCCCCAAGTGACATTCAATCTTAGTACTTAGTACAACATCCTTTTACAGTTATAACAGCTTTTAAACGTGAAGCATAGCTTGACACAAGTGTCTTGCAGCGATCTACGGGTATCTTCGCCCATTCGTCATGGGCAAAAGCCTCCAGTTCAGTCACATTCTTAGGCTTGCGCACTGCAACTGCTTTCTTTAAGTCCCACCAGAGGTTCTCAATCGGATTTAAGTCAGGTGACTGCGATGGCCACTCCAAAATGTTCCAGCCTTTAATCTGCAACCATGCTCTAGTGGACTTGGAGGTATGCTTGGGATCATTGTCCTGTTGAAAGGTCCAACGTCTCCCAAGCCTCAGGTTTGTGACGGACTGCATCACATTGTCATCCAATATCTCCTGGTACTGAAGAGAATTCATGGTACCTTGCACACGCTGAAGCTTCCCTGTACCTGCAGAAGCAAAACAGCCCCAAAGCATGATTGACCCCCCGCCATGCTTCACAGTAGGCAAGGTGTTCTTTTCTTCATAGGCCTTGTTCTTCCTCCTCCAAACATAGCGTTGATCCATGGGCCCAAACAGTTCTAATTTTGTTTCATCAGTCCACAGAACACTATCCCAAAACTTCTGTGGTTTGTCCACATGATTTTTGGCATACTGCAGTCGACTCTTCTTATTCTTTGGAGACAGCAAGGGGGTGCGCCTGGGAGTTCTGGCATGAAGGCCTTCATTACGCAGTGTGCGCTGTATTGTCTGAGCTGACACTTCAGTACCCACATCTGACAAATCTTTTGTCCGTTCCTCAGCAGTCACACGGGGACTTTTCTCCACTCTACGCTTCAGGTAGCGCACAGCAGTCGAAAGTCAGCATCTTCTTTCTGCCACAAACAGGTAGCGTTTCAACAGTGCCCTTTGCCTTGAATTTGCGAATGATGCTTCCTATGGTCTCTCTTGGTATGTTTAACATCTTTGCAATCTTCTTATAGCCATTGCCCTTCCTGTGAAGAGTAATCACCTCTTCTCTTGTCTTCCTGGACCATTCTCTTGACTTCACCATGTTTGTAACCACACCAGTAAATGTCTAGAAGGAGCGGAGTATCAGTCATTTTAAAGCTGCCTAATTGGTGCTTATTATGCTTTATTGCTGCTCCGTGACATCCACAGGTGTTTTCAATACCTGATTGAAAACACTTGAATGAACCTCTGTTCTTCAGAGTGGTAGTCGTTAAGGGGTTGAATAATTGTGTCAATGAAGAATTACTTACGAACCATAAGCTAGCGTCAGCGATAGGGAGGCTCTATTAAGAGCTGGCAATATTCCCTCAATCCTCGATTGACCTCCAAGGAAATGGCCCCGAGCCATGCTTGATTCAGAATATATATAGGGCTGCCTTTTTTCTAAGTCCAGCCTCCTAGCTGGCAGAGCCTTTGCCTACAATCCCCAGAATTCTCCTCTCCTGAGCATGCTCCGTACGCTTCGTCGTTAATCTTTAATTGCCCAAAGGTGTCCATCTTCCCCCCAGACCCCCCTTAGGGATCAAGGGATGTGCTTCCTTTCTTTGAAGATAGGGCCTAAATCTTGGTGCCGGGCTGGCTCCCAAGGTGCGACTAACAGGCTACACGACATGTCAGTTCACAAAAGACATTCCATTTTACAGCCACGTGTTATATCCTCCCCCCCCCAAGGGAGAAAGCTAACCATTTTAATTACATTTTAGCACTCACTCCCAACAGCTGTGGACACAGAGACACGCTCCCCAAATGGTCAGACACAAATATGAATATGACTCTATATGGAGGAGATATGTATAAACAGGCACATAGACACAAATCCACAGGCAGACCCTTATATAGATGGGGCAGATTAGATCTGTATTCCTATCTCCCATCTCTAACCTGCTACAGACAGTGCTGACAGGGAACTCCACACAACCACCATACCTGTCAGGGATCTGTACCTGTATGTGCGCAAGAACCTGCCCTGCATGTACGCATACAGGAAAAGTGCTGTTTCAGTCCTGTCCAGCACCTATATGGGTTAATTCCAAGTGAAACGTAAAAGCACAAACACACACCACACCCCCCTATCTAATAAAAGAGAAACTCCCACTCCTGCAACTTGACTTCTCATTGCAAGTCAAAACCTTGTGCTATAGAGACCTGTTGTATGTTCCAGTTGATAATTGTGTACCAGACCCTGATTTACCCTCGACCTTGCATCCTTGCTGCCCTATTCGACCCTCGGACCGTCCAGACCATTCTACCTCGTAATCCCATTTGTACCGCGCTATGGACTGCTACCAACCAGCCTATTCTAAGGTACAGTCTGTACATTCCTGCCTAAAGGGCTCAAATCCCCAGCAATTGGGTCCCAGCACGGCGTATGCCAGGTGCCACCCTGACAATACCTCAAAAAATAAAACTCCGCCCCATCTCCCATACATCTGATCTACCAAATACCACCTAAATCAAGGAACCCCTACCCTAACACTGCCTACAAGCCCCCGCTGTGACCAAGGGGAAGTAACCAAAACCTAAAAACCAAACCCCAAAAACCACCCCCTATAACAAAATAAAAAGGGGAGGGAGGGTGGGGATTTCTTCACCAGTCTAACTCAGGAGAAAAAGGCGTGCAGAGACACAGAGCACCCATTATAAATACCATCCTGAAACCCCGCCCTTCCAAGTTCCCACTCTAACTCCTCACGCGCTAAACCCCTGTGAATAAAATAATCCTCCTTGCGTCCTGGCCTCAGAGGCAGTTTACGGGCCCTACGCCTGCGTTGCTTCAGGCCTTCATATGTAAAGTTGTAACCGAGTGGACCTTGTCACGTGAACACCACAGCAGGGTAAGTGTTTCTCAAACAGTCTTTATTCCATACAGCATAGGTGGTTACAAGCACAGCTGTTTAGTTTAAACAAAAGAAGAAAACCTTTCTCTACTATCCAGCAGTCAACATAATGATACCAAATGATTATATCTAGACATGTGCATTCGTTTTAGTACTAAAACGATTTAGTCAGAATTTTGGGATAATTTAGTTTTAGTATGAGTCAAGAGAAACGAAACTGCTCAGTACAAAAAACGAAAGAAACTAAAATAAAATGCACTACATTTTAGTTTCAGTCCTTTTTGTGATATTACATTGAGTGAAAGAGACCAGCAATGAAGAGTGCGACATCGCAACATCTGAAGTTCTGCACCCTCCACATGCCAATGCAGTAGGATGTTCTATACAGAGAGGGGCATTAATTAATGCAGGAGGATGTTCTATACATTATACAGAGAAAGGTATAAATTGAGGAGGATGTTCTATACAGAGAGGGACATTAATTAATTCAGGAGGATGTTCTATATATTATACAGAGAGGGGTATTAATTAATGCAGGAGGATGTTCTAAACATTATACAGCCCTTTAAAACCAGTGGCTGCGAGCGCTGAGATCGGCTGCTTGTTACATTATCTCTCAGTACAATGTATCAGGCTCAGTTGTTACAGTAACTGACTATAACAGCGCTCAGAGTTTCAGTAAAACAAGGAAATAATATTGTTCTAACCTCTCTGAGCGCTGTGATGAGCAGCAATCAGTTACTGTAACAGCTTTGCCTGACACGGGGCACTATTACAATGTTGGTGCTAACTTAACCAGAGCTGTTGTAAACTGAAAACCTCCATAGGCTATAATGGCTCTGGTTAAGTTAGCACCAACTATGTAATATGGCCCACATTGTGCTGAGAGTGAGAGATACTGTAACAAGCAGCGATCTCAGCCCTCTGAGGAGCCACTACAATAGTAATTGTATCCATTGGTTTTCGGATGGATGAAATTAGTTTTCATACTAAAGAACTGAAAACGAATTTCTTTAGTAACTAAATAAATTGCATTTTAGGACTAATCCATTAGTTCAAAACGAAATTTTGTGCTGTGCACATGTCTAATTATATCCTCAATCACAGTCCTTTTTGAGCTGTGTCTGTCTGAGGGGGATCCACCAAAATGAACCTCCTGTGCCTGTATAGGTGTGTCCCTTTTAAAGCCCCAGCAACCACAACATCAAGCTCTCCTTTAAGTTGGTGGGCTGACCAACCCTGCTAAGTTAACCCTTTCCTCAGGGAATCGTATATATACACCCCATCACAAATGTGTAAACACAAAAACAAAAAAAATAATACAATTTAAATACAGTTAAAAAAATATCTTTTTAGTGTTCTAAAATTCACAATTCCGCTGCAGTAACTCAATGTTTCATGTGTATTTTAATATATTGATGGCTGTTGCAGCAGAGCGGTGGCCATCTGTAAGTCTGGAAAAGGCACAACGGATTCCCCAATTCGCTGCTGGGTCTGTTGGGTTCTTAACTCCGTAAAATCATTATTTTGAAAACTGTGTGAATAAATTAATTCTTTAACACAACAATGTACATGTTGATTATGCGTGGGTTTCTTTGGGTTTGACCTTCTGTGGGCATCATGGTACAAGGGGCCCCACGATCTCCTATTGCCCAGAGGCCCCATTAGTTGTCAGTCTACCCCTACCCTAATCATAACCATACCTTTAAAAGTAGTCCAAACCATAGAACTAATCCTATCCCTAACCCTAAAAGTAACTGTCCCCTAATCATAAAACTTGTAGAACCAGTAACTCTAAAAGTAGACCTAATCTTAGCCCTAACCCTAAAAGTAATCCTAATGCTAAACCTAAAAATAACCCTAACCCTAACTAACTCGTGGCATGCGGTACAGAGGAGGTTATAGGGGGTGCAGAGAGGAGGGTGTACTGGTAGTGAATAGGGGGAATAGAGGGAAGTATAGAGATGAATTTTCTGAATATCTCTGATATTTTCAGATTGGTAAGAATGGGAAGTTTCTGAATCCAAAATATTTGGATCCAGAAATTTCTGCATTAATGTTATCAGCAATGTAGGCCGAAACAATGCATATTAAAGATCAGTTTAATGGATTTAACAGACTGCTAACGCAAGCCATTAATCTGGTTTTGTGTTGGAGATGTGCACAAGGTTCCTTTATCTTCTAGACTTTAAGGCTAACTGTGAATTTGCAGGTGGGAGATGCATCCTGTTACAGATGAGCCTTAACATGTCTTACTCTGTGAAGTTTCATCAATTCTCTCTTGATTTTTGCTTGTTATTTGCATTTAAGTTATGAAGATTTGTAGTATTCTCTCTATTAATCTTATGATATCACCTGACTTCAAAGATCCTTTTTTTTTCTATCCTCATTTAAAGGGACACTATCACTTTCATAAACTGTACCTAGATTACTTGTGCATTACAAATAAAAGCACCTTATAAAACACATGCTGCTTTTTTTTCTCCTTTGAAATAATTGCATGTGTAGCGCTGCTTTAAAACTGTATTCTGGTGCATTGAACTATTGCTGCCACCAGAGGGAGACATTGTGGACAATGCTGGACAAAACGGACTCATCTCCCATCACCCTTTGCGTGAGGACAGGAAGTGGGTGGGACAGGAGGAGGATAGACTGGGGAGCCTCGTGTTTTGGCGCGCGGAGAGTGAGCGGAGCAGTGAAAGTGCAGGCGGCGGATCGTTTGTTCCAGTTGCGGAGATTTGGCAAGCAGTGAGCAGATTCAGTGGCAGGGAGTCCCAGTACACAGCAGAGAAGATCTTTTGGTCGAGGCATCGAGTGCTGGACAGTTTTGTTCATCGGATGGGTGAGAGGCCTCCAGGCCACAGTTCCAAAACAGAAACGCACGCTGCAATATTGTTTAAATTCACAGGGCCCCAACGGTGACTAGTCAAAGATTGTTTTTGTTTCATTCACTGGCCACTTGAACACAGTACCCGGGTACCCTAGACAACACACATATATATTTTTGAGCTATTTTTCACGGGACTTACACCCCAGAACTGAGAGGGTTAACCGGTTTCTTTTACCGCCGCGTGTTTTTCCCGCGTTACGAATTCTTGTTACTCAAATACCGTATATGCGTATTATATGCTGCTTTATTGGGAACAGTAAAGAATATAATATAGAAAAATCCACAACAGTGCTGGTGTATAGTTATTTCCTAGTGCGGTGAGACTATCCAGAGGTTTGTTCAGCGGCTCCTTTGGGGGTGAGCACTACACATGTAAAAAGGAAAAATAAAGTTAGTTTTTTTTTCTCCTGTTTTCATTCTGTGGATTTTGCTGTTGATGTAACATTCAGGCTGGGGTCAGACAAGCGCACAATGTGCGCCCATACTCAGTGGCGTAGCGTGAGGGGGCAGGGGGGGCCGTGGCCCCGGGCGCAGTTTTCTTAGGGGCGCATAATTTCAAAAGAAATTTGCGCCCCTAAAACTTGTGGCCCGGACTGACCCGCCGGGCCCTCCGGTGCCGCCCAAGGGCCCGCGGGTTGAGGGGGCCCAGATGCCGGGCAGCGGGAGTGCCTGCCCGGTCCTAAACAGTGAGTCCGTTCTGTTGAAGGGGAGGCGGCTGCGTGCAGGCACAGGTCACGTGGTCCATCTAATCAGGTGGTACTGAGTCTCTGTACCACCTGACTGGCCGGACCGCGTGACCTGCGCACGCACGCAGCCGCCTCCCCTTCAACAGGACGGACTCGCACGCTGTTCAGGACCGGGCAGCAGCACTCCCGCTGCCCGGCATCTGGGCCCCCTCAACCCCTGCTGGATCCGGAGCTGGGGCAATATCCAGGTGAGAGCTGGGGCAAATCCATGAGGTGGGGCAAATCCATGTGCTGGGGCAAATCCATGTGCTGGGGCATATCCATGAGCTGGGGCATATCCATGAGCTGCTGGGGCAAATCCATGAGCTGGGGCATATCCATGTGCTGGGGCAAATCCATGAGCTGGGGCAAATCCATGTGCTGGGGCATATCCATGAGCTGGGGCATATCCATGAGCTGCTGGGGCAAATCCATGAGCTGCTGGGGCATATCCATGTGCTGGGGCAAAACCATGAGTTGGGGCAAATCCATATGCTGGGGCATATCCATGAGCTGGGGCAAATCCATGTGCTGGGGCAAATCCATGTGCTGGTGCATATCCATGAGCTGGGGCAAATCCATGAGCTGGGGCAAATCCATGTGCTGGGGCATATCCATGAGCTGGGGCATATCCATTAGCTGGGGCATATCCATGAGCTGGGGCAAATCCATGAGCTGGGGCAAATCCATGAGCTGGGGCAATATCCATGTGAGAGCTGGGGCAATATTCATGTGAGAGCTGGGGCAATATCAATAACGTGTCCACAGGTTGGGGGGGCGCACAATTCTTGGCTGGCCCCGGGCGCTGACAACCCACGCTACGCCACTGCCCGTACTGACGTGCCTTCTGGCATCACAATCTGTGATCTTTGCGGCATGCTAATAGGTTAAAAAAATCGGTATTAGTACAGTAAGTGGGCGCTAAAAAGTGCTATGTGCTTCTTATCCTTAACATGGGGAGCACAAAGCCCTTGCAATCAGTACTTAGCATTAGGAAAGCAAATTCCTAGCACTAATTACTCACACCTGTTGCTAACTAAAAAGGTTGCTACAGAAAAAAGGTTGCTTAGAACTGCAGAATCCGTTAGCTGCAGCTGTAAACCCCCTAAAAAAAAAAAAATTGAATACTCGCCTCTCATCCCGCGTGAGAATGTCGGCCTGATCTGCCACTTCTGGCCACCGGGAGCAGAGTGAGACTGGGGAAAAAAAGCCACTGTCTTCCTCCGTGATCACTCCACCAACCTGCAGGATCTCGCCAGAGGCAAGATCCTGCCGCTCATGTGACCCGACTGCAGAAGCCTGCATGGAGTCCATAGGTATGCTCAGGGCGGCACTTTATCACTGTCCCGAGCATCCAGGAGGCTAGCAGCCGCTACAGGGCAGACTGCTGGATTCAGCGCCTGCCCTGTAATCCACTGGGAAAACGGGGGGCGCTACAGGGGAGATTAGCAAATGCAAATTTTTCCCCATAACGTCCATGTTTTAGCTGTACGCATGGATAGTGCCCTAAATATATTAATCCCAGCTGCATTATGCTGATGCACTACATTTGTTTTAAAAGTGCATTTTAGATATTTTCAAAAAAATCAAAATCAGCATTTTAAGATATTTAGAAAACAGGATCTGCCATTATAACAAAGCTGGAGTATGCTGTTTTGTGCATTAGTGCCATTGCGTGGAAGTACTTAGCATTGACTCAGCTCACTTTTTACTTACAATGGATCTCAAGAGTTGTTATAAGTGGAGATAGTGGAGCGTTTGACTTTTTACTTACATGGAGACGAGTGGCACCATTCTGCAAATGTTTTACGGGCTTTAAACCCTGCCTGGGGACGCTAGGGGGAAACCTGCAGGAGTCTTCTATCAATAGATTAAGCACATGTTCTCTTTATTTATGTGAAACAAACATATTCTGTGTACCACCAGTTTCCTATGTAATTTCCACCCCTATAGTAAGTGCTGTTTTAACATTGCCTTACATTTTTGCACTATTATTATTGTCATCATTTATATAGCTCCAACAGTTTCCGCAGCGCTTTACAATAAAAGGAACGAGATAAATGGACATATGATGGAAACAAGAGGTGTAGTGGGCCCTGCTCATAGGAGTTTACAATCTATTGAAGATTATAGCATCATATGTAGTACTTTCATCAATTTACTGTTAGGCTATTGGCTAATTCTTTTTTTGCAATCCATGCAAAGAAAAATGTGAGGATGTTAAATTTTATATAAAATTTCTATGCATAACCCTGTTAAGATAAACATACAGGGGGAAATCTATTTAAATCATTCCCGATTCAATCATTTTACACGCTTTAGTTCTGTAGAATTATTTTCAGAAGAATTTTTAGGTTTGGTCATTTCAGTTTGAGAGTGCCAGAAATCCCAATGTTTCAAGAAGTGTCTTTACAGTGTTGACTTTTGATTTGATTTGATTCGATTTGGTGTTTTTTTGGTGGTTTTTCAGATCGCTGAAGCGTTTTGCAATGGTTTTTTGGATGCGTTTGGCGGCTTGTTCGCTGCACTTCAGTGAATGCTAAATTCACTGCAGGGTCGGCGAATTGGACTAGCTGAACTGCAGGGAATGGGAGAGCCCCGAAAAGACATGAAGAATCCTGAAAGTGTTTAGCGTTAGGAATGTAATATGGAGGGCATGCGATAAAGTCACGTGTCCTATCGTTATCAGTTACGTATCCGTATGCTACCATTAGCGTTCAGTATATAATCTAGCTCTTTATTGGGAAATAATCATATGAATAGCGTACGGTTAGCATTGGGTTTACCATTCTGACTGTCAGTACCAAAATCGTTCCCATTTTTTTAAAAATGCGCTTGAATCAAACATAATCAACTTGAATTTCTTAAATCAAAGTAAGATACATCCTAAAAAGTAGGAGAGGGTATTATGTCTTCTAGTTGCTATTAAGTGCTAATAAATCTTTTGAGGAGATTGTCTCAGTTCCCATTGATATGTCTTTTTGTTGCCTGTAACTCCACCTCATTGGGAACATCCTCCTCTTTAATTTATCAAACAACTCTCATTAGGTACCAGATCAGAAACTGGAAACCTTGTTGGATTTTGGTCTCTTTGTTGTGGATCAAGAGTTTGTATGTAAGGGTCACAATATTTAAAAATTTACAAAATATAGAAAATTCAGAGCACACCACTGCAATATACATAAAATATGTTAAAAACACTTAATTTGGTGTTAAATTATGAAGATATAGCTACAAGATGTGATCACATATAGCATAAGCCTGCCATAGCTCCAATGTACCCCATCATCAGGCCCTACTGTATGCAAATCTAATATCTGCTCTATTGTGGTATACCCACTTACTTGGTACATACATCCCAATGGGACAAAGCATCAATACATGCCAGCAGTGGGGTTCCCCATTCAGAACAGTGGAGTAGTGTGCATGTTAAGTTCAAGAGTAAATTAATGTTCTTTCTGGGTCATGCAGAAGGAAGAGTGCTCGGCAATGCCCCATATACCTATAGGGAGCATCACGTAACATCATTTCCATCTCGGTTTCAACCAATATCCTCCAATCCTTGTATGCATTCCTTGACTCTACCTTAGACAAGTGCACCGACCGGTAGTATAGAAGTGAGCCTAACAACTCCAAAGTGAATATTTGTATTTTTTTAAGTCATAAATAGCATTGATATATTCCCTTATGATAAAGAAGACCTTGCTGTAAGTCTCAAACCATTTTTGTCCTTTAGCTGAACAGCAGCGGTGAAGTTCTTTTAGCATTTGGTAATGGAATTATAAATCTACTCTCAAATCAAAGTCCTACATTTCACAATTTATACAGGGAACAAGCAATTTGCTCTTTCAGCACTTGCTTAACTCAAAACCAACAGACACAACATCATAATGACGGACCCTTGCCAGGAAATAACTGCTTCACTCCTTGACATACCTCCCAGTGCTGTCCATATTTCAATTCCATATACAATTTATAGTGTTAGATTTTGGGTCTTCCCATCAGAAAATAAACATTGTGTAGGTCAAATGAAATGATGAGTTTGGAACATATCAGGACCACCCGTTGAAAATAAACTTGAGGAAGATATAGAAAATACAGATTACACTCTGTCTTTCTAGTTGTTTCCTATTTCAGTTGCGTTCTTTTTTTGTCAATACGGGAACAGCATCTGCACAATTATTTTCCAATAGATCTTTCAGTTGGGTTTAAAAATACCTGCTTTCCAGAGGTGCTTGCCTCCGCCCCCTCTTCCATTCCAGGGCTTGCACAACTATATATGTAAATTGCGTAGCTTGTACCTTACAAAACTTTAGCATGCACTTCATTCACGAGCAGCACCAATCCCTGGTGGATCATTGCTCCATGCACCTCATATAGGGATCTGTTTACTTTGAAACCTGTTGAAGGCACTTAGAGACATACACCACATGTTGACAATAGGTTTATCAATGTATTTTGTACCAGTGTGTGCCATGAGAAATCAAGTAAAATCTCAATTTCTTGTGGTACACACTACTATGCTATACAAATGCTCCTGATGATGCTGACTAAAAGCGAAACACATCTGACCGACATTACGAATAAAAAAGGTTTGTTTTAAATCCTAAAAAAAAAAGCGAAACGCGTTGCACTTGTAGCTATGACTCAATTTATTCTACCTAATTTTTTCGCAGCAGGCTACCCTCCAATTACTGTAAGGATAAGCCTTTTTCTTTTGTGACTTTTATCTGAACTGCAATGAGCTTATTGACTATGCGCTTTGTATAGCCTCATCTCTAGACACAGTCATAGGCATCTGTATCTAGACAGAATAGACTCTACTGGGCAAATGTTCCATTTCTTCCCACCTCTTTACTATACGTACAGACCCTAGAAGGCTTGTTTGTATCCTATCTCTTTAGCGGGCACACTGCAACTAGGCATTGAATGCCAGCTCTGTCAAGCACCTATAGACATTACATCTAGACCTAGCAGTAGCGACCTGGAAACTGATCTGTTTTTTGCTTGTCCTGTTCTGGTCTCCATAGTATTTGTATTGACTCCCAATGGCCTCTTCCTGATTATATCCATCAGTATACTGTATTGTTATACTGTAAACCAATAGTGCTTTGTAATGTACAACGTACAGCAGTGTTTGTACTCCGTATGGTACAGTTAACAGCATGGTACAGTTAACACAATACTCTATACAAAACCGGCATCTCTTGGCTTCTACAGGCACACATATGCAGTGACAAATGGTTGCGTACGTAACTCTGTGTGTCCTAGGATTGGTATCTACTACTGCATGGTAGTCCTGTTGCCTTTATTTGTTTTTCATTTGTAGTTTTGTCTTGCACCTATGTGTTGGTTATGTTATTCTTTCCTTGTGAAATAGTGACATTTTTGGCCTTTTTATTTTCCTTCTTGTTTGCACTTCTACTTTTGAGGTGTCTAAACTCCACTCCTTTTTAGACTCTTGAATAAAGGTTATGTTTTACACCTGTGATACTCTGAGAAGTGCAGTCTCTAGATTTCATTAATATATTTTTGGGTCACCTCCAGCATGCGCCATTACCAAGGGACCGCACTCCATTTTCACCTCCTTTCAAGGTTGCGATACACAATTTATATATAGATAATAAACCTCTATGCAGGACCTCACCATGAGCCAGGCAGCTCAGTGACAAATTTCTGATCACTGCAGTGCTGGTTAAGGAAAGGTCCACTTTAAACAGCAGTAAGCAGACAGGGCTTCATATTCTGCTCTTTACCTGCCGTTTACTGTCATCTTCTCTCTCTGCACACAAATCACCCCCCTCCCCTCGAGCTGCTGCGGGGCAGGGGAGGAGCTATGGAGGGTGGAGAGGGGGATTTTTATTCTCCTAATGCAAACGCCCTTCTCCACTGCATGTTGTTTGAGAACACAGCTCAAAGCTGAAACACAGTCACAGTGGCACCTCCTAGTACCCCGCAATGACACCCCATTAATCACTGGTACCTGGAGCGGCCCACCCCTGCCCCTCCTATAAGTACACCACTGCTCTGTGATATGCTCACACACAAATTTTGGCGAACTGCCAGCAAGTACAGTGCTTTTCGAAGGCAGTGCAAAGCCCTATAGAGAAGTAATGGTTAATCTATTCGGAGAACACCGAACAGAAGACAAATGTCAGTGAAATGTCCTGATGTTTGGTGGTTTCATTCAGCAGGTTTATTCAGGCGAACTCCATAGGTTTCAATGTTAAAAATATTCCCGTTTTTATGCAATATCTAATAAACCATTTATTATTTTAATCTGCTGTAAAAAGTCTCTTTATTTATTGATTTTTTTTGTTGTACCTTTTAGTAATTTTCAGAATTTTTTCGGGAAAATTTCCCCCCCTTTTTTTAATAGCGTTTTTTTCTTTTTTCTGTAACAGACCTTTTTATTATCAATCATAGGACCTTATATGCTGCCCCCTGGAAAGTGCCAGCCTAGGCCTTGCCTACCCAGGACATACTTGAAAATTAGGGAGATCTCCATGTATCCTTCCTGGTAAAATACTTTGTAAAAGTAAAAAAAAAAAAAAAAAATTTGTTTTAGGGTGTCACCCTAGGGGGTGGTGCCACCCGGTGCAGGACGCCCCCTACCCCCCCAGGTATGCCGCTGATCTGCCGCGTCTCCTGAAAAAATGGATATATAATTTGTCGTAAAATAAAACGTGACTAAAAACCGCATTTAAACATGATGAGCAAAAACGGTCGACATGAGATCAGCATGAGTGCTGAAATTGTAAAATTGCCCCTGTCCTTAAGGGGTTAAACAGTCAACACAACGAAACAGAAATATTTATGCCTGTCTACTACCTGCAGCTTACTCTAAGCAAAGTCATTACGAACCTGCATACAAGCGTCGGAAGTAGTTCATCAGGTGCACATAAAATGTTAAAATTGAGGCAACTGAGTTCAATGGATAAAATGGAAAAAAATTCTACAATAAACTTTTGATTATACCTTATGCTGAATATTCCAATAAAGAAAAAACAAACTGATTGTTCATGTTTCCTAATGCATATCATTTATTAATTCTCAGAAATAATGAATGTCCTAGAACGTTTCCTCTCGAACAGCTACTGGGAGCCTGGGACTTAACTATGACTCAAAAAGTGATCATACGGACATTTCTATAATTCCCTGTCCTTGTCAGCCACAGGGAGGACCAACCACTGCTCTATATTAAAAACCGTGAATTAGTAAGGCAAACTTAAAAAACAAAACCAATAGAAAGATTAGAAAGCTGTGGAATTGCGAAAATAAAAAAATTTATACAGAAAATTTAACCAGTAATGAATCATGGAAATAAAGCATTTTTTAAATAAATTGAAAAAAAATTATAAATACATATTTAGAAAATGAAGTATTAATAGGAATAAGTAGGGGAATAAGTTGGGATTTTTTTCCATGTGGTTCCTAGCAGTGGTTGAGATTTACCTGCTTATCACATCCCATTTTATTTGGGTTGACTATGCATCATTCATAGGGATCAGCAGCAGTTGTAAATAGTTCCATTGATATAAGACCTTGAATGAACTTGAAAGAACTCAGCAAGTTAACAGAAGATTTTTTTCCCTTGTCCATAGCTACTGGTAGTCATGGAGGAAAACCGTGCTGAGGCTGTTGATTGTCCTCGTTTTACCATAAGCACTGGTAATAATGACAGCGTGAAGATGCCTTTAACTACTAAGACGAGCAGATCCGCTCACTGTTTTTAAGTTTGTTAATCAAGGCCGTTCTGGATGAAATATTTCTGTAGGAATCAGAAATATTTCATCTTGGAATGGCCTTGACTTAACAAATTCAAAAACAATGATCGCTCTGGCCCGCTGCTTAGTAATCACTGTGTGGTCTCTTTCCACATCCAGTGATAATCAAGCTTTATCAACTAATTTAGCTGACTTGAATTTTTTGTTTGCTTTTGGGATTTTCAAGCAGATTTTGTGCCACGAAAAATGTGCCAAAGCTGACTGCAACGAGATTCAAAGTCCGCTTTCGCATGAAATACAATCACAGAATGGGCAAAAATCCTCTTGGCAATCTCTGCTGCTCTGTTTCTATTATTGTACGCCGACCTTGTCCTTTGCCTTTCCCCTATGTTTTCCAACTCATGTTCTGTTAACCTTCTTCTGTTCTTTGCATTATCACCCCAGCTGCTAATGCTCTTTACAAGAACTAAAGACAGTGTTCAAAGGTCGGCAAATAACTGACTGGTACAAATAAACTTTAATAAATTGAACAATAATTATTATTTTTCTTTTTAGCACTAGTAGATATGTATTATTCAAACATAGCGTTGTTAGCACATTGTATTATTAAGCAAATGTAGTCATACCACACATGATAAACGAATAGAAGTTTTTACACTTGATGCTTAAGTATAAACAAATAAAATAAGTCATGCTGTAATTATAGAGCCAACCTCCACACCACAGCTTAATACAGCTTCATATATAAATGACTAATTTAAGTATCTCATTATTTTTTAACATCAATTTATTGCGGGTCCTATGAGTTATTTGGTGTTTACCCATTACCAGGGTATAAATCCTGTGTATATCATTACGTGTCAGATGCTCAAAATCGTATGACTTGCGCCTCTATTTATTTTGGCCAAAATCGGGAACTTTTTCAGCCATATTACAACCATATTTCAGTTCTGGAGATTCAAGTGAGCGTTTAATGCTCTTCAATTCCTGAAAATTTGGCTCAAATAATCGGCTCTTGCAGCTATAGGTTTTAATGGAAATATTGGCTTTAGCGATTCAATTCGAATTTATTAGTGTGCCGTTTTCTGAAAAAACTACAAATGTGGAACGTTGTTGACGTTGAGGGAATCAGATTGAAGTAAAAGCGTAAACACCAGCACAACCTACTGCCTGGAAAGCATCATTTTTGTTCATATGAGATGTTACAGCAACAGCTTGATAAAAGCTCTATAGGACAACCTTTGCTGTAACATCTGACATCAACAATAAAGACGCTTTCCAGGCAGCAAATTGTACTAGTGTTCCCTGTTTTGTTTGAATGTGCTGAGCATGAGCCATCCTGTTACCCTTCACTGTGTTTTTGTATGCCTCTATGCTTTAAGTGACTGCCATTTTTCTCTTGAATCCACATTGAAATTGCTCTGTGTTTGAGGTAGAACACTGGAGAACTAATTGTTCTCTGTGTTCTTCAAAGTATGGCGGGACAGCAGATCATGCTCTCCTCTTCGTTGAGGATTTCCAAGTTAGAAATGAAATCGAACTCCAAGAAGAATATAAATGCAACACCCAGGCCCTAATATATGCTTAAAAAATGTTAAAATAAAGTCTGGAGTCATTATGCATAACAGCTCCAGCAGTTAACTTAGTGAATAGAGTTCCTATTCCTACCTTGTTGCCAGCTTCACTTGTGGCTCGGTCATTGCGACTAATTACTGTAAATCAATGGCCACTATACTTTATATAGGAGCTATTAGTTTGCGCCATCTGGAGAAGTCATTCCAATGTAGCTTGTTCTTTTCCTCTGGTTTAAGTGGTTTTGCGTTTAAAAAAATCACTTACAATAAAATACCCACCTCCCCCTGAAAAATCACATACTTAACCCTAATCTCATGTTGAAGAGCTCAACATGATCCGCTGGTGCCTTTCATAGTATGCAAAGGAACACTGTAAACAAATAGATGCCCAGTGTCCCTCTGCGATTCCCGAAAGCTCCTGTGCGGTCCTTCTAGCAGAGCTTGTGGCAGGGTCGCACTAGGCTCCATAGAGTCAATACCAGTTGCGGCTGTGGATCTGTGGATCCCTATTCTTCCGATTCGAGATGCTGGGTAGGAATAGGTACGTTAGAGGTGAGCTGGAAAGGGAAATCAGCTTGCAACGATTTTTAAACCCCTTGGTGGCAAAAATGGAATAGTTCCCCAGCAATTTAGTGAGGGGGAGTAATTTATTCCATGATATAAAAAAACAACAGATGTATACAGTATATAGAAGTGCTGACTTGAAAAAATTAGCAACTTCAGATGCTTCTTTAGCAGCAGTGGCCCTAGGACTACCATATAATCTCAAGCAGTGGACACTTATACAACAAAAGTGCAAATGGTTCAATGTTGCTTCTATAATTATGTATGTGATCCACTGTATTTGATTAAGAGCTTCATTGACCTAGAGCTAAAGATCTTAATGTGCTTCTGCTGCCGCCCTCTCAAATATATCTTGCTTCTGGTCCATTCTTCTCACCTTCCACTACTCCTCTGTCCCATTTTATTCACTTCTTATTTCTCTAGGGATATTTAGGGTCATGGGCCTACAGTTCCAATTGCACCTATGTAAATCTAGCACTGGTAATCCATCAGAAAAATTCATTACAAAATATTGAAGATAGGGATGTGCATGGCTGAACAATTTGTTTCGTTTAGTTTCATTACATTTTTAAATAATTTCGTTTTCGGAATTTCATAACTAATTTGTTTCATATTTTGTTTCGCTTTGGATCGATTCAAAATTACGAATCGATTTGAAATTTTGAATCGATTCGAATTTCATATATCAATTCGATAGTTGATATCAATTCGAATTTTGGATCACTAAATCCCCAATTAATCAAATTTTGCTGTTAAAAGAAAAGCTAGGGTTAAATTTTAAGCTGTGTCACAGATTTAGTATTTGAGTAAAATTAAACAGTGATTTGCTGACTATTACTTGTATTGTAAGTTAAGATCAATTCGATAGTTGATATAAATTTGATAGTTCATTTCAAATTCAGTAGTGGATATCAATTATTGAAATGTTTCTTTTATGTTGATGACACAGTGTAAAACAAAATAAATTTGTTATATACCAATTCGTTCCGTTTCAAATTCGTATCGTATTGATTCGTTATCCGGAAGTACTTCCGATCTACAAATTATCAAATTTCGTTCCAAATTCTGAATTTTTCCAAAATGAATGTAAATCTCTAATTGAAGAACCTCTTATCCATTTGTGAAATATTGTACTAGGATGCCGTAAGCAATAAAATAGCTCAACTAATGTAATTATGTCCATTTTATGGTACATACAATCAAAAGGACCTTGGTGTTGGCAATGCTCATTGGTTATGAGTCCAAGATCCCTATGC
Organism: Leptobrachium leishanense; assembly: GCA_009667805.1. Lineage (NCBI taxonomy): Eukaryota > Metazoa > Chordata > Amphibia > Anura > Megophryidae > Leptobrachium > Leptobrachium leishanense. The sequence goes on along the minus strand of CM019066.1, from coordinate 301,143,892 downwards.
AATCCTGGGAAAAACAGTATAGCAAAGTTCCAGAACTGCCCCCTATAGCACAAGAGAATATTGAAAAGTTATTCTTTAAAACAAAGCCAGAGAAGACTGTATTCTGTTTTGAACTTTGTAGACTGTTCAGCAGTTCCCAGTGAAAATGCAGACAAGATAAGAGCTGATGTTTACTACTTGTTTTATAAAACATAGTCTTACTCAAGGAATGCATACACAAGGCTTATTTAGTTTACTTTTCACAAAGCTTTGTTACACTGTATAAATGTAGTTTTGAGTTGAAGACAATATAATTTGCAGACAGCCTTTATCATTGAAGGTAACAGAACATATGAGTATGTTTTGTATAACCAACTAGTGCTGTTAAAGATATATACTAGACATGTGCATTCGTTTTAGTACTAAAACGATTTAGTCCGAATTTTGGGATAATTTAGTTTTCGTATCACTCAAGAGATACGAAACTGCTCAGTACAAAAAACAAAAGAAACTAAAATAAAATGCACTACATTTTAGTTTCAGTCCTTTTTGTAATATTACATTGATGAGCAATGAAGAGCGCAACATCGCAAAGCTACAGAAAAGGTTTGTATGCGTAATCCTTCCCGACCCCCTACCCGAAAATCTGACAGTGATAGAGCTCCAGAATACTCACTCACAGCACAGACAGCCAGCACAGTACAGGAAACCTTTACTTAACCCTTGCATGTCTATGAGGCAGACAAGATGATAAAAGCAGCTGGAGAAGGAAAACATTCAAATAAATCACACTGAAAGCTAATGACAGAGGAGGTCTGGATAGTAAAAACGACTTTATAACAAGCAGCGCTGGGAGAAGAGAGGGACTTTATAAAACGTGTGTTATCTCCCCTCCCGCTCTGCATAATAGGGGCTTAGTTTTGGTATATTTTATATTATCCAGGAGCACTCTCCCCCTTTCCTCATCTATAATACACGTTTTATATAAAGTCCCTCTCCTCTCCCAGTGCTGCTTGTTATAAAGTTTTTTTTATGACTGATACATTTAGTATCCAGCTCTCACAGTTACGCTGTCATTATGAGCCTTCAGTGTGATTTATTTGAATGTTTACCCTGGATTTAAAGTGCTTTTATTTTATTATAAAAATAAATTCGCACCCGTCATCTCTTCTCTGAGCTTTCAGACCGATTTACTTTAATATTTTCCTTCTCCTCTGCTTTTATATTGCTGTGTCTCCCCCACAGAGATACAAAGTTTAAGTAAAGGTTCCCTCTCCTGTGCTGGATAAGCATTGCATTCCGAAATTCTGCACCCTCCACATGCCAATGCAGTAGGATGTTGTATACAGTGAGGGGCATTAATTAATGCAGGAGGATGTTCTATACATTATATATAGAGGGGTATTCATGCAGGAGGATGTTATATACATTATACAGAGAAAGGTATAAATTGAGGAGGATGTTCTATACAGAGAGGGACCACTACAATAGTAATTGTATCCACTGGTTTTCGGATGAATGAAATTGGTTTTCATACTAGAGAACTGAAAACGAATTTCTTTAGCAACTAAATAAATTGCATTTTAGGACTAATCCATTAGTTCAAAATGAAATTTTGTGCTGTGCACATGTCTAATATATACCTCCTATTAACCCCTTCACTACAAATTGATTTACCAAAGATAAAACCAAACAGGAAAAAAGAACCAGTGGCTTTCTGGAAAAGTCATTTTCAATTAATTTATGGTAAAAAATATTTGGGAATATCTCAATGTATCTCTTACTGTACTAACCTATGTGGCAGGCAAATGCCGCCATCTGCTGTCCAAAAGCAGTTATATACAGTTCAGGACCCCACGCGTTATCAATTAGGGACAAGTTTATAAGACACATTACCCAGCTGATTAAAAAATGTGTTAGAACCTCAGGCATCATGCACATGGATAAAAAACTTTAGGGGCACCTTCTGGAGCCCAAATACAATTAAATAAATTTTCAGCAAATAAATTTCATTTGTTTTTGTTCTGCTCAGCAGCAGATCAAGATAACCTAATGGTGCCTTTTGAAGACCTGAGTTATCTCAATTTCAGGATTGAAGGGGTTAATTATGATGAAAGTATTTTTAAAAAATATATTTTTGGCTAAGTGAGTCATTATGATTAATGAGTGAGCCATTAAGGTTAATGGTCGTGTTCTATTCCAGCCAAGCCAGAAATGTCACTGATGGCTCGGCTATTGTGCTGTCTTTCCATAAATAACCACTTCTTATACCTTACTCTGGGCAGCCAGAGAATAACAAACAATTCCAAGGTAGCTCACTATTTAAAAAAATAAATACCAATTTCAAAACCTGGCATTAAGTGATTTTGCAGTTACAGGTAGTGGCCAAGCTCGGTGTCCATAGTAAAGGGCCAATGGATGTAAAGTGGTTGGCCTAGGGTAAGAGATGCCACTGCTCAAAGCCATGACCACAGTATTTAATGCATATGATGAGATATATTTGTGCAGACATCTCCATTTAGCTACTGCAAAGGGCAGAACTATGAAAGATTTTGATGAAAACTACAAAATTTATAAAATGTATAAATTAAAATAATATACTGAGCAGTTTTAAAATCATCTTTTTTTGGCACTTAAAGAAAAAGATGGGACTTATCCTTAAAAATTCCAGATTGAGCTTTGCTTTGATTTGGAATTTCCCAAGGTCACAAGCCTTGCCAAATACCACAAATGTTGAGCATAACTACTAATCAGAGTTTCGCACAAGGATGACATCTTACACTAACTTTTCCTTTCGGGTTTTTCAAGTTTTGTAGAATTTTTTTGGTAGTTGCATTTTAGTGTCTTAATTGTTGTTGTATGTAATAATTGAATGTATCAAACTGGCTACAGCTTTCATTTGAGTGGAAGCAAAACTGAAGCTTAGTATCTATACAGTCTATGTTTTCAGACAATATGACAGTCCTCAGTGCCAATCATAATAAATAGTAAAATGTGTCATATGCAAATGTACCGTAATTTTTTTTTTACTTTGATGTGGTTTTGCATTATAGTAAAATAAATATAGTGTCTTGTTAGTATAAATGTTTTTTGTTAATGAGAAATGATATTGGAGTGAGAGAGATGGCACAAAGGTACAATAGGGTTAGAGGGTAAAGCAATGGTATAGTGTTGCTGAGTAAGACAATGACACAATGGAGGCAGAACAATGGGGCAAAGTTTACTAAAATCTTTAGCCCCGGGCCCATCATTCCCTAATCCACTGCTGAGGGCATACCCAAAAACCTTGAGTCAACTTGATCATGCACTAAATGCAATCTATATTTGTCAGGGATCATGCCGCCGGCGCCGTGGAAAGGTAAAAGGCAATATGAACCCTGTCTGAACTCTTATATGACTATATCTGTAGATCCGTTCCAGGTTTTGGGGCAACCTGGTATATCCGTTCCAGCCCTGAGTACACCAGTCCTGTTTTCCCTGCCTCAGGTCACATAGCTATTAGTACTGGTTGAACCTAATAAAAGGTCACACCTACTTTCAACCAGTGCTTGAACATTGCCAATCTTCAAACCAGATAGAGAAGATCTATATGTTGTGGCTCTCCTGCCTTACCTTGAACCTCAGCCTTACCGTGTTTCCATAACCCTCTGAATCCAGCGTGTCTCAAGGTTCCCATGGTCCGGTCAGTTAACTGCATCCTCCATTGTCAGCCCTCTACGTGTCCTGCCCCTCTGCTCCAACCTGTTTATTCCCCTGCTTCCTGCAACTCACCACTATCCACACATCCCTGGACTTGTGCACTACCGACTCCTGGGTTCAGATCCCTGCCGAACTGCTACCCATCCGGTACCTACACCTGACAATATGAAAGTTACACTATTAAACCCTAAAATCATCCCTATTTTAAATTTCAGGGCAAAAACTGACATACGGTGGCATTTACTAGTTGGCAGGTTTTCAGAAAATGCAAGTTTACAAAACCTCGGGGGTTACGTAGTTTGCAAGACAAGGCAACGTCACTAACTTTCAACACTTGGTGCAAGGCTATGCAAAATCACTAACATTTAATCCTGCCCAGTGGACAGGTGAAATATCACCAATTATAAATATAAGAGCTTAAGGATGCCGACTATTCTAGCTGACCTATGAGCTGACCAAGATGGAAACAGGGGGAACCAAAATTGGTGCTAAGGCTTGATCGGGGCGTGGCCGAGCGTTGCAGCGCGCGGTCGCATGTAGGAGAAACTCCTGTGACCGGCGCTGTTTATCTCAATCCTGTGGCAGTTTAGAGTGTCCCCGGGGCACCCCGACACCAGCATTCGGTGAGGGAAACTCACCTGACCTCTGATGGCTCCCCCGAAGGCACAACAAGCGCTGGAGCCACTAAAATCAGCGAAGAAAGATCACGGCCGCGACACGCAAGATGGCGGCTGTCCTACATCCTCCTCTTCCACAGTGGATGCTGCTGAGCTGGGCCCACTCCACCTGTCAGATACCTCCCCTGCGTTGGAAAGCAGAATACATGTTATGCTCCAAGAACTCCGATCGACTATTCAAGCTGACATTAAAGAGGCACTGCAGGAGCTGCGGCATGATGTTCAAGACTTGGGTAAGAGAACTGACTCTTTGGAAAATAAAATGGATGATTTATGCCTAGCCCATAATGACCTGGTAGATAGGGATCTAGCTCTTAAAACGGCCCACGAATCCTTACTATTGAAAGTGGCTGATATGTAAGACCGCACGAGACGAAATAATATTCGGATATGTGGCATTCCGGAGGGGGTTGTTTTGGCTGATCTTCAGCCTTATATTATGGAATTGTTCCAAATCTTACTGCCCAGTGCGACACCGCAGGATCTCCTAATGGGTCGAGCACATAGATTACCTTGTGCGAGGAATTTACCCTCCTCTGTGGCTCGAGATACGATTGTCCGAGTACATTTCTTTCATATTAAAGAGGCTTTGATGACGGCGTCGCGTAAAACTACACCTTTGCCTTCTCTATATGCTGAGATCTCGTTCTACGCAGACCTGTCGGCGGCGACTATAGAAACCTAGAAACATAGAAGAATGTCGGCAGATAAGAACCTTTCGGCCCATCTAGTCTGCCCAATTACATGGATACTTTACCTGGATTTATCTTTTGTTTAGGATAGCCTTATGCCTATCCCATGCCTGCTTAAATTCAATTACTGTTTTGGCCTCTACCACTATGTCCAAAAGGAGAGAATTTTCATCATTCACCAAGCTGCTACGGGATCATAAAATGGCTTACCAGTGGGGATTTCCTACGAAAATCTTGCTCTGGCGCAAGGGAGTCTTGCATGTTATCCCGACACCTCCACTGGTATGCGCCTGCTGAAGGAATGGAATGTCGTGGCCGACTGCACCCCAACTCGAGAGGTTGATCCGTTTCCACTTAAAGTGGCACCGAATCCGACCGAAATGAGAGGTTGCGGCCTCCATGCCACCCTGCTCTTTTGCCTTGCTGCCTTTGCTCTTGGCTACCTCATCGTCTTGTTGAAACCCCTGTCACAATTCCTATTAAATTTTTTCGTGGATTTGGCCTGGAGAAAAGGAGTTGCCACCTAGGCCTCTTGCACCTTGATTTGGGGTTTGTTATTTCTCATTACCCCGGGGTCGCTTCGGGACTGTAATTGCGCTTTCACTCTTCCCTCTGGATTTGTGACTGTTTACTTGCCACCCCCTTGGAGTTTTTCTGTACTGGTGTTGTTTTTCACTATTATTTGCCTCGTGTGGATTGACTCCGTCCTGCTGTATTTCCGTTATGCAGCGCAGTTTTTATCTTTTTTTTATTTTTTCTTACTATCTATTCTTATTTTCACTTATGTTTTTTGTTCATTTGGTATGCAATATGGTAGATTGTTGGAAGCTCTCTTTTATTGATGAGAATCCTTCCCTCTTGTCTCATTATGTCTCTCTATATGGCCGTTGTGGTACACCTATGTTGAATATGCTTAATGATGAGTAAACCCCAATTTCTGATTTTCTCCATGAATGTCGGAGGTTTGAACGCTCCACACAAACGCCATGCCCTATTTCGAGATCTCCATAAATTTAAGCCCGCTATTGCCTGCTTACAGGAGATACATTTCTGTGCTCGGAAAACGCCACATCTGAAGTCATATATGTATATTTCTTCCTATCATTCTCCTGCCCAGACGAAATCCAAAGGCGTCTCTGTCCTTTTCCATAGGGATTGGACCTTTGTTTCTTCGGCTCAGTACGCTGATCCGTTGGGTCGTCTTATAATTCTTGTGGACACTCTGAATGAATTACCAATCACAATCCCTAACCTACAGTATATCTCCCTAATGACAATCCGATTCGGTTCCTCAGGAAAGCATACAACCGGGTGAAAACTATGGCTCGGGCACTCTCTTCTTATGTGAAGATTTTAATTGTGTCCCTGATCCCGCGGTGGCTGCCCAATCGAGCCGCCCTCCCCACCGCCCCCTCCAACCTCCAGTAAACATTTCCGAGATTAAATAAAGTTTTCTGAATTGTACGATACTTGGAGACTGATTAATCCTACGGTTTGAGATTATACTTATTTCTCTCCTGTCCACGCCTCGTATAGCAGAATTGACCTTTGCTTGATCCATGGTTCTACTATCCCCCAAAAGTGGTGCTAAAGCTTTGGGAACACCTTCTGGAGCCCAGATTCAAACAAAATTCATTAGCAACAAACACATCTCATTTGTAATGATACAGCACAGCCCCAGGTCGTTTTACACAATCTCGGCCTGCTGTGGCCACTGCTGCTGACCGTGTAAATACTATGGTCGCGGTAGTGAAGGGGTTAACCCCTCTGGTTTTTCAATTTTGTGCACTTTTTAAAAATAAATTTCGAATTCCATATTCAGTGCTTTATACATTGTACATTTATACGCAAACGCAATGTGTCAAAACAAAAGCGAAATATTGATTTTGTTCAAATCTTGCTTAAAATTGCTTCAACATATCTATTTCGGATTTGTTTTAATGAGTACTCCATAGAATATCTAACAACAAATATTTGGGTGATAAAATAAGGGGGGAATCACACTCTGAATTATTGAAATCCAAATAAAAATTTAGGGCCATATTACAAAGCTGGTGCTAATGTAACAAGAGCTGTTGTAAACTTAACAACTCCGTAGTCTATAATGGCTCTGGTAAGTTTACAACAGCTCTGGTTAAGTTAGCACCAACTATGTAATATAGCCCTTACACTTTAGTCGTGTGAGCATGACATATGCACATAGTAATGATATATTATTAATCTGAAGCTTAAAAAAACCACATACAATTTGTGTGGGTTCTGGTGTGGAAAATGAGTTCAAACAATGTTTAAATGATGCGCAAAAACAGTTAAAGTCTGTTCAGACAGCAGTGAAATGGCTCAGCAGTGAAGGGGTTAATGACAATTTATTGAGATTCCGATCCATTTAACTAAATACCCATACTATATACAGCCAAATTAACATTATAAAGGTGGTCGGGTACCAAAAGCACAACATGTTTCTTTCTAGTTATTAAACAATTACAGGAGGATGAAGAAAACAAAAGTGTCTCTCTTAAATACATTAATATTCAACATCATGTTTTAGATTATTTTTTTATGGCACTTCCTCCATGTCAGGAAACCACTAGAGTTCAAAGAAATATGTCTTAGAAAATTGATACAGCATTATTAAGTGTATCGTATTCCATTATCTTAACTATCTAGTAACACAGAGAAACTAGAAAAAAGTCTTTTGCTTGGCTGTAGCTATTGTTCCAATTATTCTTTTATCTATAAAGACACAAAGTACTGTGTGATCATTAATTTACATAACCCCTAATCTGTTCAGTGAATCAATTTGATACAACGACTTTACATTGTCAAGTCATTGAATGAGGTCAGTGGAAAAGGAGTAGGTCCTAGTGGCGCAATCTCTTTTGAGGATGGTTAATATACAGTCTTAAATACAACAATTAAAATATACCTAAAAGGTAGAAGGGTACAGCGTTGCCACTATTCCAAAAAAAGTGCACGGTCGAAACGACCGCTGAAGTGCTGCCGTAGATTGGTCTATGTGCACTGGTGCCACTGTGCAATAGAGCAAGAAGTGCAAGTGAATGAACAATAGAAGTACTGATATAGTCAGAAAGGACCACATAAAGTGCAAATGCATATAAGTGCATATAAGTGCAGTTGATAGTCCTTATATGGACTGTTACGTTCAAGTCCTATTTTCCAAATCACTGGTGAAAACAGATTCATACAAAGGTCCAACCGGCCATGCGTTCTATGTTGGAGATACGGTAGTCTGATTGGGTCTCCACATGGGCAGTTCAGAGATGTGCATATGAGTCCTGATGCAATGTCCTCACCTAAATCCTATATAGACTCCCGATTCCCAATAAATGGGAGAGAGAAGGGGAAGAGGGGAGAGAGGAAAAAAATAGTGCAATATGGTCTGGTATGGAGTCAAGTGCCCATAGACAAGGGAACACTTACACTTTTAAGAGCCTCGTTGACCGGCTCTGGTGTGGAGTGCCTTGGGCCTAATTGAGGGTAGCCTCTGCCCTTCTTTAAGGTTTTCTTAGGGGTAGCCTCTGCCGACCTTAAAGTTGATCGTCTCAGGTACAGAAATAGAGAGAGATCCTCATAGCATAGCTTATAGCCAAAAAGTGAGGTAGGTAAAAGTTAAACAAACTCACCGATGATGGAGCCTTGGGTTCCAAGCTCAACTTGTAAGCGTGTGGTACTCCTTGTTCGGTGGGTACCTTCACCTCTTTCCTCTGCAGGCAGTTCTCCTATCTTATATATATGGTATAAGAGAAAGGAGCATATAGGGCATATAATGCTTAAAGACGAGTCTTTAAACAGAGGTAAATAAAAAGACGTTTAATCATATAAGAACATGGTAAAATAAAGTAGGAGGGATAATTACAAAATAGGGGATACGCGTTTCGGCAATAGACAATGCCTTCTTCAGTCCCTGTGCAGGTTAAAAACGAAAAAAATGGGGGATCTGAGGCACTCCACATGTCTCTGTTTATATAGTGGTTGTTAGGTGTTCATTTTCCAGAGCCACTTCCGGGTTCGCGGGTGTTGCGGTCACGTGGTGCGTGCCGCGTCATCGCGTTGCGTCGCGGCCATCTTGGACGTGCGTTCCATTGGGGTCTGTTTGCGTTGCACCATACTGCGTGTTGTGATCTCGGCGGCATTGTGGCCGATGAGCGGGGGGTTCCTTATTCTTAAAAGAAGAGGGGGACGAGTGGTCCTAATATACATGGGATATTACACAGATGGTGGTTTAAAACGTTCAATGAGATGTTAAAAAGACAAGGCCAAAATGCGGCAGATTTCTATTTCTTAGTAAAAAGGGGGCTGTCCTGATACACATGAGATGGCTCACAGATAGTATTTAAGACGCTTGGGAACATGTACACATAATAAACGCTGTATGGCGCCATAAATTAGCAAGGGAGAAAGGAAGGGATTGAACAGATGTTAAAAACAGTGTAACTTTATATAAGACTGGTAAAAGACATAACGTAAACTCAATGACATCTGATTAGAAGTGTGGTGGCAATGTCACCCATGGGGTATGATAATTACGTAAAAAAGGGGTAAGGACATATGTTAAGTTCATTCTTGACATGAGTCAGTGGTGAATAGGACTGGGATATATTGTAGGGTATGTCTCAACTTCAGTTAACGTGGGTGCTATCAGTAAGACATGATGGTCTCATGTTGCTGAAAAGGGAGTACATACACTGAGGTCTAGTAATAAACGTGTGATATCTTATCATTTTATGTAGGAGTGTCGGAAGAATATAGAAGACTTATGGTGTTAATAACTAAACGGGTCATGGGAGCATGAAATAAAACCGTGGTTTAAATTTGACTTGGACGGAGTGACATCATGTAATCAGAATTAGATGGTATATATAATGTCCTAGTGTTTGTGTATAGGTCGCCCGACTGTTGATTTATGTCAGGGGACTGGAAGGGGAAGTTTACTTAACGCCGATTTTGAGCTATGCCACTTCCTTAATTGAACAATATTGGTCCACTGAACATCCATGATGACTTCTTTAAGATTTCCACACTCGCACAAACTGTGTAAACCTACTGAACCTCTAGCCAGTCGAGTAAACTTCCTCTTCCAGTCCCCTGACATAAATCAACAGTCGGGCCACCTATACACAGTGTAAGATAGGAGAACTGCCTGCAGACGAAAGAGGTGAAGGTACCCACCGAACAAGGAGTACCACACGCTTACAAGTTGAGCTTGGAACCCAAGGCTCCATCATCGGTGAGTTTGTTTAACTTTTACCTACCTCACTTTTTGGCTACAAGCTACGCTATGAGGATCTCTCTCTATTTCTGTACCCGAGACGATCAACTTTAAGGTCGGCAGAGGCTACCCCTAAGAAAACCTTAAAGAAGGGCAGAGGCTACCCTCAATTAGGCCCAAGGCACTCCACACCAGAGCCGGTCAACGAGGCTCTTAAAAGTGTAAGTGTTCCCTTGTCTATGGGCACTTGACTCCATACCAGACCATATTGCACTATTTTTTTATTTTTTTTCCTCTCTCCCCTCCTCTCTCCCATTTATTGGGAATCGGGAGTCTATATAGGATTTAGGTGAGGACATCGCATCAGGACTCATATGCACATCTCTGAAATGCCCATGTGGAGACCCAATCAGACTACCGTATCTCCAACATAGAACGCATGGCCGGTTGGACTTTTGTATGAATCTGTTTTCACCAGTGATTTGGAAAATAGGACTTGAACGTAACAGTCCATATAAGGACTATCAACTGCACTTATATGCACTTATATGCATTTGCACTTTATGTGATTTTGATTGTATCTGCACTTTATGTGGTCCTTTCTGACTATATCAGTACTTCTATTGTTCATTCACTTGCACTTATTGCTCTATTGCACAGTGGCACCAGTGCACATAGACAATCCACGGCAGCACTTTAGTGGTTGTTTCGACCGTGCACTTTTTTTGGAATAGTGGCAACGCTGTACCCTTCTACCTTTTAGGTATATTTTAATTGTTGTATCTAAGACTGTATATTAACCATCCTCAAAAGAGATTGCGCCACTAGGACCTACTCCTTTTCCACTGTACCTTTCACACATTTCTGTCAAGGTTTTGTGTTTACATCCCAGTTGGCTGCATAACACTAATACTTCCACCCAATAATACTAGCGCCTCCACTGTAACTCCCTCCTCATCTGTTGTATGAGGTCAGTCTGAGAACACAAACCGGGTTATTCAAAGAGGTCCGAATTGTGGCCGAAAGGTAACCGAACAGTGAAATTCAGTGTACAGTTACCTTTCCTGGCCATTCGGCTATTCAGAGAACAGGCAGGCGAATTGCCTGCACATATGGTGCCTGTTCGAGGGCAGTGATACCCCCATAGTGAAGCAATGCTTTGTCTATTAAGAGAACAAAAACCAGCAGTGAAAAGTTGTCGAATTGCCCTGCTGTTCGGTGGTTTCATGCGGCAGATTTATTCAGGTGAATCCCATAGGCTTCAATGTTAAAAATATTCCCGTTTTTATACAATATGTAATAAACAGTTATTCATAACATTCTGCAGTAAAAAGTCTCTTTATTAATAGATTTTTTTTAGGATCTTTTAGGCATTTTTCGGGATTTTTTTGAGAAATTCTGTTTTCCGTTTATTTTTTTAAATCGTTTTTTCTTTTTTCTGTAACAGCCCTTTTTATTATCATTCATTGGATCTTATATGTAAATTTCAGACATTTTATTTCTGTTGTTTCTTTGCAAATAGTGTTTCACTTTTCAAACATTCAAGTGTACTGTTTTTTTTTTTTTTCCATCCATTCCTCTGCGGTGTCGGGTTTTTCTGGTGGCTGCTCTGCGCTGTGATCGGCGGCTGCTCGGATTTCTCCGGTGTGTTCAGTGAGGTTAATCTAGATGTTTTCGCGGGTTTTGGTGTGCCTTCATCGGGTTCTGCGGTGAGTGTTCGTCGGGTTTGTGGCGGCTTTTCCCTGCACTACGACGTCCCTGTGGTGCTTGCTGAATACACCGCAGGGTCGCCAAAATGGGATTGCTAAATCGCACCGAATTGAAGAGAATGAAAAGTTACCGAACGTGCGGTGACTTTTCGATTCTCTTTCAATAACCCTGTTAGACTTGTTGACTTCATACTCTTCGACCAGGGATCTCATACTCTGCCCCCCCCATGTTGCTAAACTACAACTCACATGATTCTTTGGCCATTTGTTGCATTCAAAGAATTCTGGGAATTGTGGGCCATCAATATCTGCGTGGCTGGGTTTGAGTTCCTTGACTTAGACCCTACATAACTATTAATATTTAAGTATAAGATAAGTCGCCTACTGATGACCGAGACGTACGCAGGGAGACAATAAATACACAACACATAACTGTGGAATAATATATATATTTATTATATATACAGGCCACAGCTAAAACTCCACACAATATACCCACCACCACGACATAAAAATTTCCATAACAAAATTATACAATAACCCAGTGCTGAAAGAGGACTCCACACAACCACCACACACCTCCAAACCAACCAACCACAAAAACCTCCCAACTCCCAACCATCTGACCAAAATTAGCCTAAATAAAAGGAACCCCATGCCAGCACTGCCTACAAGCCCCCGCCAAGAGCTCCTCACATAACCCCCTTATGGGAGAGCTCCCCCAACAAGGAAAAACAGGGCTTGTTCAATCCCCTCCTTGAGTCCCAGGATGAACAGATCCTTGCCCACATCATTCAGATGAACGCCATCCTCCATAAAATAACACACCGCATCCCACTCTTCAAAGGGTAGATGCCGCACCACCACGCCATCCATCCGCCTCACAAACCTTCCCATACAGCGATTCACCTTGATCCGGCAAAGCCGCACCGCCTCCTTATTCTCCACCTGCCTCCACACCATCCTTGGCAACATCTCTGACCACACCACCACCATCCATGGCGACCACTCCCTCAGCTGCCCCAGATCCGCTCTCATCTGCTCCAGCAGATTTCCATGAGGGACCACTCCCAAATCCCTCAGCTGCCGCAGATCCGCCTTCATCTGCTCCAGCAACTTTCCATGAGGGACCACTCTCAAATCCCTCAGCTGCCACAGATCCACTCTCATCTGCACCAGCAGCTTTCCATGAAGGACCACTCCCAAATCCCTCAACTGCCACAGATCAGCCTGCATCTGCTCCAGCAGCACACTAAGAGGGACCACACCCAAATCGTTCCCTCCCATGTGTACCACCAGCACATGGGGAACTTCACCGTGCCTAAGAGCACCCAAAACCATTGTCTTAAACTCCTCCCATAGGAGTCCACGGATTCCGAACCACCGTACCCGTGTTGCCGACTTATGCAAACCCATCTGTACTCCAGATGTTCGCGCCAATGCCCTTCTCCTCGCCCACAAAAAACAATGAGTCTCCAACGATCCATACAACTCTCGACGGATCTGCAAAAAACAAAAAACAATTACCAACATCTCCACCACACAAAATACTCAGAAAAAAGAAAAAACTCCCCGCCAAACCACCACACACCCCACCAAATAAACGATGTCCATACCTGCAAAGAAAACATAACATAAACAATGACCATACTCCTCGTCTCCAAATCCTCCAGCCCCCACACTCCACAAACAACAAACAAATATACAAATATAAAATAGAATAAATAAATATATATTCCATATAAAAGGTATAAATTCATATTCCATGTATAAGTTAAATTTTCCTTTTTTTTTTAAAAGTGAAAAACATAACAGAACAGATCATACAGCAAACTTTTCTCCACATAACCTCCCAGCATTAACAAGTGTTTCCAAAATTCATACCACCGAACCTGGCCGCACGTAGGACTGACAAGCACTCGAGTTCCATCTTCCCAATTCTTAAATTTCCACTGCCGACAAACCCAACCTCGAAGCTTCTGTTGCTGCCCCAATACGAAAGGAGTGAGAACCAAATTCCTCCGTATTTCTCCCTAAACTCAACAAACCCTTCTTAAAAATGGAAACAAACTGATACCTCGATAAACCCGATCCATCCGCGTGACATAAAAAGGCCACTCCAGACTCCACCCGTACCTCCAAAAATTCCTTAACCCTTTCCATGTGGCGGACGCGCTCAGCGTGTCCTGCCGCATGGCCACTTCGCTGTGGAGGACGCGTTGAGCGCGTCCTCCCTTAGCAGCGGCGATCGGCCAGGATTCTGGCCGATCGCGGTGGCCCCCCAGTGCGGGCTGACATCCTCGATGTCAGCCCAGCCTCCGGGACCCAGGCGTGCACAATAGATGTCATCGAGCCTGCGCGATGTCGTCTATTTCAGGCACCCCCCACCATTGCGGGGAAGGTGCCTGAAGGGGAGGGGGGAGGTCCTTCGGACCTCTCCCCCTCCCCATCCGTGTGGGCCAGTGAGTAAAGGCAGGCACCGCTTGGAAGGGCATAGCCTGCCCTTCCAAGCGGCGGCTGTCTTTAACCCGTAGGGGGCTGGATCGCGATATGGCACTAAAATGCGCCATATAGCGGTCCCCTCCCGGAGCTGGCCGACATCTTGGATGTCGGCAAAGCTTCCAGGATATCCCCCTAATGACTGGAGTCATCGTGCATAGCGTGATGGCGCCAGTTCCGCAATTAACCCCTTGCTGCCACCTATGGTGGAGATAGGGGGTTCCAATGAACCCCCTATCTCCCGATCTGTGACAGCTAGGGGTTAATGTTATATATCATTGGAACGGCCAGAGAATGGCCTTTCCAATGATATCACACATGACCATGTGCAGTGTAAGAAAAAATAATAAAAATAAAATTAAAAAAATTTAAAAATTAAAAAAAAAAAATTTTTTTTGTTTTGTTTTATTAATGCAGCAATATTGTTCCCGTTTCAATTATAATGTGAACAATGATGCTGCACTAACGATTTTTTCTATGGGGGGTGTTTGCGAAAAAACACGTAATTTTCCCCAAAAAAAGTAACGATTCCCCGTTTCTAATTTTTTAACCCATAGAAAATATAACCGCAAACGCTTGCATGTTAAAATGTGAAATAAAACCCTTTACACGTTGTAAATTATTGAAAATTCAAATTTTATTGCATTTGATGTTAAACTATACAGACAGGACATAACGTATACATATAATAATGATATATTATGAATCCGCCGAGTCTCCCGGAAAGAACGATATATAATATGTCTGGGTCATATAATAAAATGTGACTTCAAATCGCATTTAAACATGATGAGCGAAACCTTTAAAAATGAGCTCAGCACAGAGGTGTGAAAAGGCTCAGCAGCGAAAGGGTTAACGTTCTTCACCGGATAAACCACGCAGTTATCCACACTGGATAATCCAACTCTACGCCCCCTACCCAACTGATCAGTCTTGGAGTTAGCAACCCAAATAACAATTTCCTCAACTCCCAACCAAACCGTATCAGCTCCCAAACCACCACCTCCTCTCTTAGAATTGCACACCAGCTCACCCACTCGAAATGCCCCAAAAAGCCCCAAACAAAAAGCCGCCCTCCTAAGCCGAACCTAATAAGGTGAGGAACAAAAAGTCACGACAAAATCCCATAGACCCTTCAATAACTGCTTTGAAACTGGACGCCGAGCGTCTACCCTGCACCTCCCCCTCACATAACCCCGAACTGCACACCTGATAACAAAATCCTTGGTGACATCTCTTTTCCCCGATACCTGGAAAAAGGAAAGCCAAGGCAGCCAACGACTGCCGTACCACCCCAGGAGATGCCCCTGATTCGAATAACCGAATGAGGTTTGCCATAAGCAAGCTCTCCTCATCCAATCACTCAATGACACGTACCTGAACCGTTCAGCCAATGCGTTCCAATCCCTCTAAACTCGCGAGTAGGCCTTCCAAGTGGACTCAGACAAAGAACCTCTCACCCATGTTCCAAAAATTCCGAGCCTAGCTGCCAAAGGCCCTCCGGACAACGGGTGCTCACCTCCTCCGCCAACGGAGCCAGGGAACGAAACCTGCCCCACTGTAAATGAGACAAAGCATCCGCCACTGAGTTAAGGCGACCCAGAACATGCCTCGCCCTGCATAAAACATTAAATTTAAGACAAAGCAACGCAAACCTCTTCAGCAATCTAATGACTGGCAATGATGAAGCTGACAAAGAATTAACCGCCGACACCACCGCCATGTTGTCAGAATGGAACAGAATCCTTCTCCCCTCCAGAACACCTCCCCAGAAAAAATGCCAAATTCCACACCAATGCAGATGCTAACCAACGATCAGGCCAACGAGAAGTACACCAACGCCCCCCAAAGTACACCCCAAAACCAACACCTCTCGAGGCGTCCGTGAAAAAATTCCAGTTCCTTCGCCAAAACTTCTTTCGAAGGGAAAATGGCCACCCCATAAAACAAAACCAAAAAGGATCTCCACACTTCCAAATCTTCCTTCATGGCACCAGATATTCTAACAAAATGATGACCTTCCCGAACACCCCGTGTCGCCAAAGCCAAACCTCGCAAAAAGACTCTTCCAACCGGAATGACCCTGCACGCAACATTCAAACGACCAATAAGTGATTGCAGCTCTCTCAACTGCAATTTCCTAACTAACAGGGCCCCTTCCACTTGCCTCAAAGCTTCCACCACTTTCCCCAAAGGTAGACTACACTCACCCTTAACCAAATCAATCTCAATCCCCAAGAAAGTGATGACTGACGCCGGACCTTCTGTTTTATCAGAAGCCAAAGGAACACCAAATCGGTGTGCCACCCACTGAAAAGACTGAAGAATGTGCAGACACTCTCCTGTCCCTTCCCTACCCACGCACAGAAAATCATCCAAATAATGTGTCAAATTAGCCGACCCTGCCACTTCACGACCCACCCATTCCAAAAATGTACTAAAACACTCAAAAAAGGAACAGGAAATGGAACAACCCATAGGCAAACATAGATCTACATAAAACTCGCCTTCAAACCAAAACCCCAGAGGATGATGACACGAAGGATGAATAGGTAAGAGCCGAAATAAACACCTTCTATCGAAATTCCTCCGCATAAACTCTAGCCGACTTTAAATTCCTAAACTTGCCACCCCCTGGCCTTACCACAAAAGGAATCCGAAAACCATCACCAAAACCGTCCTGCAGAAACTCTGCATCCCTACGTCTTCCATAAAGCCTTAGCCACGGTAACATCCAGTCGCGTTTCACTGGGAAAGCCCCCATCTCCAGACCCTCCAAAAGGCAGACCTCCCTGTCTCGCCCTCTTAAAACATCTGAACAATGAATGAAATCCTCCACAATTTGAACATTCGTGCTTGAACCTGCACCCATTACCAAACTTGCACTGACCCTCATTAAACTGCCAGCAAGATCCCTTTTTAACACCTGCCGGTGGAGAACTGACCCCTCCCCCACCGGCACCCCCTGGAAAAGGCAAAGCCTTCTGAGCCCCCATCAGACGCAACCACAGCGTAATGTCCATCTGATCCCACCCCATCCCTGGGTGAGCCGCCAAACGTTGCCTAAACTGCTCATCGTATTTCCACCACGCCCAACCACCATAAATCCGATAAGCCTCCCAAATCCCATCCACATAACAAAAAAGAGCCGAACAGTGCTGTGGGTTCTTCTCCCCGACCACACTTGCCAAAATACAAAAAGCCCGGAGCCAATTCCCAAACGACTTAGGAATCCTCCGATACCTCTTTTTCCTTTCCTCTTCCTCCTTTAAAACTTCCTTAGACGAATCATCCTTAACCGCTGCCACCTCATCCAAAGGAAGCAGGGAAAAAAGCTCCACATACTCACCCCGCCAGATACCTTCTTTAACCTCCTGTTTCAAATGAAACCCCAAAGACCAAAAAATGATGCATATGCATTCCTCCTGGCCACATCCACCACCCCTGAGGACTCACCGAGTGAACCCGACACACCACTCGGTCCTATTGAAGCCAGTGCTTCCCCACCAAGAGCTCCACCAACTCTCCCAACTGGCCCACCTGCACCCTTCCATGCTTGAGCCAAATCAACTCCCTGGCTCACACCTTTTGAACCCGACCAAGCTTCAAAGGCCCCCTGAAAAAAAAAAAAAAAGACATGAAAGAATTCATATCACCTCCACTTCCATTACCTGTCGCCACACTAGGTCCAGCCGAACTTCCTGGAGCCTCCTACGCCACACTCAACGTACCCCTCACTCCAACTCCACCGACTCCACCAGCCTGGAAACCACCAACCGGCTGCGGACTCCGCTCCCGAACCATCGGAACTGTGGACGAAAAACATTTGTGCGATGAGCCTCAGAACCCAAAGTACCATAACAATTATCCCGCTCCACCACACCAAAATCTGGAGCCACTTCACCTTCACCATCTGAACACCAATTTACTTCGAGCTCCCGAGTGACCTCATCCCGCACGACACCACCTTGTGCCACACCACCGTCCACACCCCCATCCACCAACTGCCTTACCGCCGAAACATCCGTCCCCAAGACAGACCTCGCTCTACCTCTCGGACCCCTGGCGGACAACCAAACTCTTCTTCTACCCGAGGATCTCCTCGACCTCCGCATTCCTTCTCTCCTGGTAGAGCTCACCACACCACCCCTCCGACCAGAAAGATCCTTAGCCCCCGATACCGGCCTCGAGCTCCTACCTTCCACACTTCTGGAAACGCTCACGCCAGCCTCAGTCCCAACTGCGTCACCTCCAGCAACATCTGCCGTACCAACCGTCCTCGGCCTCGACTGCCTCCAACCTCAACCTCTCAGACGCTGATCCACCGCTGGATTCTCCTCCCGGACTGAACCGCTCGGGAGGCCTAGAAACCCTGACAGGCCGAGCTCCCACTTCCGACTCTGCCGCCAGCATATAAAAAAAAAAAGATAAGAACCTTTCGGCCCATCTAGTCTGCCCAATTACTAGCATCTCCAACAAACTTCTTCTTGCCCACTCCACACCACGATGCCGAGCCGCCTCCCGCACTTCCTCCAACAGCGACTCCAGCTCACCGCCTTCTGCCATACTTAAAGACCATTTTAAAGCAGAAAAGCAGAAAACACCGCTCTCTGACGCAGCTCAAGATTTTTTCAGCTCTACCTCAGGAGAAAAAGGCGCGCAGAGCCTCTCCACACGCGCCTTAAGTACCCTCCTGGGGACTCCTCCCACACCTCTCCCACTCAAAACTCCACACGCGCTGTAACACTTCTAGAAAGATCCTCCCTGCGTCCTGGCATCAGAGGCAACTACGGGCCCTACGCCTTAGGTGCTTCAGGCCTTCATTAACTGTAATCATAAACACAGGTCACCCCACTCTCTCTCTTGCATCTTCCTATTTCCATCCAGATCACTTCTGATATACTGTAGTTTGGGGGATTCATTTCTTGCAGTCACTTAATAAATATAGATATTTCCTTTGAGGGTCTTTGATTAGAAAAAAAAACGGCACTTCTGTTAGCTAAAATTTAGCGAAATATGTTTCATTGTGATGTGCAAACGGAACTTGTTGGCGCTTTATAAGTACTTGTAAATGTATGAAAAGGAGTATGTTGTGTCTATCACAGTTGACAGGATGGGGTGGGCAACATCATTTTTCAGTACGTGGTCAGGATGGCATATTAGTATATTACAATTAGATGTATTCATCAGTGATACTGTACATATCGATTAAAAAAAAGGATTTAGCACACTATTCCCATATTAGCTCTAAAATGGGGATGTTAATGGGGAAAATCTGCTCCTGCAGGTTTCCCCAGAGTGTCCCCATTTTACCGTGATATTCCAGGGCAGGCACTGTCTCATCACCTGGCCTCAGAACGCAGCGCTAACTGCTGGGATACTCACGCTTCCACACCACCCTGAGTATCACATCCTAGACTCCATGGAGGGAGTGATCGCAGAGGGAGACTGGGAACTCTTTGTTCCCAGTCTCATCCTGCTCCCGTGGACAAGAAGCTGGACCACCATTCTCGCCGCAGGATGAAAGGTGAGTGTCAGATATATTGGGGGAGGGGGTTTGCATATGCAGAATTATTTAGCATCAGCTTTTAGGTGTAGCTAAATTTTGACTTGCGCGTGGCTGCGGTAATTAGCGCTAGGACTTTGTAATACTTTACTTATCCTAATGCTAATTAATGATTACAAATCCTATACTTAGCATGTGGAGTGCAAAGTACAGTAAGGCTGCCGAAGCTAGCGCAATCACTGATGCGCTCATGGATTTTTTACGGGTTTCGTGTCAGGAAGGTAATATGGGGGCATGCATTAAAGTCACTTATGCTAGCGTTAACATTTACACATCGTAATGCTAATGTTCACTAGTGAATAGTGTCTTTAGAGCATTAAACTCTGATATCATCAGTCAAAAAGTATGTTTCTTTTTGTGAACATTAATGACAGGGCTCAAAATTTCAAGTCACAAGTTACTAGCCATACCTTAAGAGATACTCCACCAGTTGCCCCACATACCCTGTCCTGAACGCTGCCCCTATACACACCCTCTTAAAATATCTTATTAAATTACACTGTTAAAGCTTTTATTCAGAATAAAGTTACAAAAATAAATAACATTAAAATACAGACATCAGACCCCATTTACATGTATACGCAGGCATCAGACCCATGATATATGTATACCCAGGCATTTGTCCCCAGATACATGTATACCCTGTGCAGTATAGCAACAGCTCGGGATCCTTGGTTCCAGCCAAACAACACTGTCCTCTAGGGAAGAAACAGCTGCAGACTTGAAACTTGTGCAAATTGCAGGTCTTTTATTTCAGCATATACTGTAGCAGCAAACAGCAGACAAGGCTTTGGAATCACTATTGCTGGTGATTCAGAAAAAAAAAACGAACTCAAATGAGAGTTCTTACTAAACATCCAGCACTCCTAACTATCACAAAACCATAATCTCAAACAAAATAAAAAATCACAGCATCTCTTTAGAAGTGCTACTGCTCCACACGCTGCTCTGAGCAGTCTGATTAACCCCTTAGTGACCGGGCGGTTTTACACAAATCCGTCTTTTAGTGACCGCTGCTGTTTTTACGTTTCTGCGCTGTTAGTGTTTAGGTCAAATTTTCCTCTTACTCGTTTATTCAACCCACACATGTTATACACCCTTTTTCCCGCCATTAAATGGACTTTCTAGAAATACCATTATTTCCATCATATCGAATAATTTACTATAAAAAAATATGAAATCTGATGAAAAAATGGTAAAAACACACTTTTTCGTAATTTAATCCCCAAAATCTACAACCACCCAAAAAGACCTCAGCTAAATAGGTTCAAAATTTTGTCCCGAGACTAGAAATACCCAATATTTACATGCGTTTGCTTTTTAACCCCTTCACTGCTGAGACAGTTCACCTATGTGCGCTGCGCTCATTCTGACCATTTTGTGCTAATTATTTTTAGATGACAGCCTAGGTCCTATTTAATTAAACTCCCCCCAGACAAAAAAACTTTTTTAAAAAAAACATTTTTTTATTTTATTTAATTTTTTTATTATTTTTTTAAAATTTATTTTATTTATTTTAATTTTTGTTTAAAACCAAACCTGGTCATGTTTGGTATAATTGGAAAGGCCATAATCCGGCCTTTCAAATGATGTCAAATATGACCATCTATCTGCCATGGACCGGGAGATATGGGGATCCTTAGGATCCCCTTAACTGGCCCACTGACATCCTCACACATACGGTGAGGTTGTCAGTGGGTGGGGGGGGGACCTGGAGGCTTGGCTGACATCCAAGATGTCAGCCCCCTCCAGGTTCGAATCGCGTTTTGGCGCCAATTGGTGCCGAAACGTGATCCGGCGGCGAAACTGTTAATGCTATACACCGCCGAAAAGGGGAGACTCTCCCCTTTTCAGCGGTGCAAACAGCATCTCCCTAGCTTTAATGGTTGGGGAGATAGAGGGCTCCGAAGGAGCCCCCCCTCCCCTCCATTGAATTGCATGGGGACGCCTGCTGATGACGTCACCACGCAGCGTGGCGACGTCATCAGCCTCGCCTGCCCATGTAAATCACATGGGCAGGCTTCCTCCCTGCCAGATCACCGGTGAGTATCGGGCGGGAGGGGGATTAGGCACCGCTGACGTACCCTGTACGTCCGCG
Organism: Leptobrachium leishanense; assembly: GCA_009667805.1. NCBI lineage: Eukaryota > Metazoa > Chordata > Amphibia > Anura > Megophryidae > Leptobrachium > Leptobrachium leishanense. Next base: position 301,121,743 of record CM019066.1, on the reverse strand, counting down.
GGTCTAAGGGAGACCTGTGGACAGGATTTACAGGGTACGTCAGGGGTCCTTAAGGGGTTAAACACACTTATATCAAGCAGTCAGCAGCCTGGGACTATACCTTGATTAATTGGAAACACATGTGTGAGATGGTAGAGGCTGTGCAGGAATCTGGGTCCTATATACCTTCCATCGATTACTCTCCCAGACAGCCTGTTACCCAACCCCAGCACACCGTCACACCAGGCTGGAATTATTCACAAAGCGCCAGTGTTTTTCAGTTTTGGAAAGACTGTCAAAACTCGCGGTAGAGCAGCACGAAAAAACACTGGGTTTTCACAAAACTACAATCCGAAGAGCAACAGGAGAAGCTGCATTGTAAGGCTTCCCCTATCACACTTTGGATTTTTGTGTAATGCCGTCATTTTCAGGCGCTGCAATAGTGGCGATTTTCTACAGTGTTACTGAGACCGGAAAACACCAGTGCTTTGTGAATAACACTGAATTTATTCCAATGAATTAAGAGTATGATTTGATCTAGAGGGGTATTAATTCTACATACCTTATAACTTGGGTTTTGATTAATTATTATGTTTATCCACTTTTGTGAAATGCATCCAAGGTTATGGGTGATGAAACTGTGCGTCAAGAATTACGCCTTTCCAAAATGTTGTTTCATTGAAGCCTGTGTCTTGACTTTGGGTTCCACAAGTCACGTGATGTATCAGAGTATCAGCAAACTGCTATATGATATATAATGAGCAAATTAACTTTACATGTCAGCTATAGAAAATGTAAATCTTGGCACGGTGTGACTACTTTAGGTATAACTACATGGAAGAGTATATTGTATAATATATATTCAAGATCCACTGGATTATGTGCTAAAAAGATGAGTTATTTGACTTAACTACTGTGTGTGTGGGAGTGATACATTCCTTAAAATATTGCATATTCATTTTATCTGGTTTTCAAGCTCAGTCCTAAGAGGAAGAGACACGGCAGTGATAACATTTTCTGTCAGTAATATACCTCACACATCATTAACATTACTCACTCAGAAGAATTTATATGAAGTTTGCTTTCACCTTCCTGGAAAATCCTTCCATGCTATGGTCACTGTTCCCTTGTTTGTGCTAAAATGGGGATGCTAACTGGGAAAATTTGCACCTGAGAGCCTGATCACGCAGTGCCGCGCAGTGATCATGGAGGGAGACTGGAAACTAGCTGTTCCCAGTCTCACTCTGTTCCTGGCTACAAGAAGTGGCTCGATGCATTAGAACTGTTTTGGCAACGTGAGGGAGACCGTGTACACTGAATGATTGATGAATTATGAACTTTGATGAATATGTAAATAATGAAATTTACAGGGGTAATTTGATAGAATGATCTTACAACCCGAACTGACAATGACAAAGATTTTACTCAGCTACAGTATTCTAGTTGTCAATTGTAGAACGAGGTATAGGGGTATGAAGAATATTTGAAATTCTTTGCTTGTATGGGAGGTATAGAGGATATAAAGGGGTTAGAGAGGAGGGGAAGAGTACCGAAGAAAGTACAGAGATAAGTTTTAGAGTTATAGAGGAAAAAATATGTACTCCTCCAAATTTTCCACATCAGTTCAATATTGGACTGGTCAGATATATTCAGATCGATCCAAAAAGGAAATTTCCTGCTTCTGAATCCAAACTGTATTGAACTTTTTGGGTGTGTATTAGTGGTTAACATCTGCTATAGTGATTATAGTTCTTTAGTATATTCATTTAGTAGCTTTGTTTTGTAATGAGCAGAACCTTCCACCTTGCTGCCCTAAAGGAACTGGAGACCATTCTTTCTGAATCTCTGCTTTTTGCCAAGGTGTGATCATCCAGAGAGCCCTTGTGGCTGAATTATGAATGGAGACAACAACTTTATTGATTTTAGGCCATTGTATCAGCAACTAATTTTAGAAAAGTCAGTTTTGATAAACAAATTTTATTTCTCTTACCATTGTTTAAAAATGAAAACTAAAAAAAATTATAATCTTCTGCCATTGTGGTCTCCAGGTCAGGTTCAGAAAACAGACGACAAAATGGAAGGGATCGAATGTCCACAGTTAATGACAAGGGCCCACCAGCTATCGAGTCTGGCAAGGAAACTCGGTACTGTGCTGTCTGCAGTGACTACGCATCGGGTTATCACTATGGAGTATGGTCATGTGAGGGTTGCAAGGCCTTCTTTAAAAGAAGTATACAAGGTACGATATATTATCATAATAGTTATTTATTGTGAATTAAGATGTTTTAGTTTTATTGTTTGTTTTATTCTAGCATTTACATGTATAAATGGGTACGAAAACATGTTTTCTCTTTGCGGAATTGCCCCCTTAATATTAAAAAAGAGAACATTTGAAATTTGGAAGCACAATATTAAAACAGGATCTCTTAGTCTATAAAATTAATGGAGGAAGTTTTCCTACAAGTGGCTGGAATAAATGAAAAATTCTTATCCATTTGGTACTGAATATCAGAGTAATGCAATCATGTAGTTATGAATCATGAATGGAGAGAAATGTAACATCATCAACCTAGGTCAATGACTAACAATATCGCTTGAAATTAAGGTTTCTCTAAAATATACCATTCAGATATCCCTTAACCGGAATTCAAAAGTCTAGAAGACTCTGAAAACTGGAACTTGGTTCTCGAGCACTGCATCAGTCTGTGGCACGTTCTGGGAGCCTCTGGGCAGCCCAAGCGTGTGACATGCTGCTCGGCGTCACAATGAGTCTGGGAAGCATGTCTGTGAAGAACACGCTGGGAACGGCAGCAGAAAAGGGGATTGTGGCTCTCCTGCCACAATCTCCTTCCTCTGAAACATCAAAATCTCCCGGATTCTGAAATCTGGAAGAATCTGAAATCTGGAATACTAAGGGTCCCGTTCATTCTGGATAACATGTGCTCAACTTGTAACTTGTTTTTGTTAGTGCTTTTCATTCAAATGACACACAAATAATCACAAGAAACATTTGTGTAACCTGTAACTCTTTCCGTTCCACTTTTCCAGTTTGACATATTTTTTAATCCTGAAATTTGGGTGATATTATTGTGAAAATGAAATGTCTTATAAAGTTGATGAGGGCTTATCCAAGGATTTCATATTGCACAAAATTGACGCCATATTTTGCAGCTAGTGCAGGTTTTTCCGGTTAGTGTCCCCATTTCAGCACCATATTTGTAATAGGGCCCGTCTTGTGTAGGATCCTGCTGGTGAACCAAACCACCTCACATTGGATGGTGTATGGTGATGTATATTGACCTGAAAATTACGTTTTCATTATACAGTATAAACAAATGAAAAGAAATTAATGAGAGTTTCAGGAAACATACCACCTCTTATACTGAACACATCCCATACCAGCACGTGCTGGAAGCAGCCACACAGCCATAACAGCAGCACAGCCAAGAAAATAGCATTTCCATGATGGGAAAGAACAAAACGGCTTCCTCTTTTAGAACCACGTGTGTTTATTTTACAAGTTTTATGGATTATATGCCACACATCCCATGAGACAATGATGACAATCCAGATCTTTTTGATGATCATGTTGCTTCCAAGAATATATGGCCAACCCGGTCTCTGGATCTTACCAGTCAAAATTTTGAAGGATGAGTCTACCGAAACAAGCTCCATATGATTGACACCTTAGTGGATAATGTCAGGAGAGATCCGAAACATTGATGATGCATTATCAAGACAACTTAGCAACACCATTCAGTGCTGCATCGATGTGTGTCTAGCAGAAAATGGTAGCCACTTCCAGAATGATTTGATGGGATGTGCTCAACATAAGATGAGGTAAAATTCCTGAAACTCTCATTCATTAGTTTAAGATCTATAACAAAAACAATGGATTCAGGTCCATTTAAATCACCCTGTATAAGATGTTTATAGACATATATGTTCCTTACATAGCAAAAAAATGTAATGCCATTTAAGAATCCAGGCAATGCATTTCATTTAGCCGTTTGTAACTCGCACGTGGCACTTTACTAGCACGTGGCAATTTTAATAAAGTTTATTAATAGGTTTTCATTAGAACAAACTTAGAAACAGTCATAAATACTTCTTTCTTTGTATTCTCTTAATCCAGAAACAGACTGTAAAATGGCCTTTTAAAACTGTGTTTCATCTGGTTTTGCATTCAAGATACAAGTAACAAGATGTACTGATTGCATAATTATAACAGAACATGTTAATGTCTAAATAAAATATCTGTATTAGTGTAGTTAATGCAATTTGTTAAAGCTTAGTAACTGATTAGGAGATAGCCACAGTGTATACTATTCTCAGGACTACAAGGGAGCCACACATGGACCACCATGAACACAGAAAATAATTAATCATGTTAATTAATCTATTATAATTGTTCTTTTTATGTTGAGGATTCCATGGCTGGTTGTCTGCCATGTTATATAATTGAAGCCTTAACAGTGTGTACATTGCTTAATCATTCCCTATAAGAGAGTCATATTTCTTCAGTTCATGCGTCCACCACCTGCATATAACAATCAACATTACACAGTACCAGTACTAACAGCAGCTAGTCTGCAACTTCCATAGTCCCAAAACCTAAGCAGTAATCGAGAAGATCAAGTTATGGAAGACTGTCAGGGATCACACCGTGGTCTGCATACAGCCAGACATAGCTGCCCCTTAGGTATACCAGCCAGGATTTGAACACACGACCACTGGTATACTACTATGGTTTGTTATCCAGGCTGCCACTGGACTTCTGTGAGCACTGCAGGTCTCTGTAGCTATTCTGGGATTACCCCTTCTGGACCTACACCTGCAGTGAGTGGGCAATTAGCACACTCTCCTGATGACACTTTACAGCCTTTATAACCCAGCTTCTCTCAAACCTCAGTGCTCTGTTATCTTGCTTTCACTTAAGGGGTTATTCAGAAAGTGCCGATATGGCCCCGACATTGCAGCGAACAGTGAGTTTCCCTGTACGGTGCAATTTCGTGGCCATTCTGCTATTCACAGAGCAGGCAATTTGCAAAATATTGGTGAATCGCCAGCGAAATACAGTGCAGTTTGGTGGCAGTGAAATCCCCCATAGAGAAGCAATGGTTAATATATTCAGAGAACATCGAACAGCAGAGAAATGTCAGTGAAATGCTCTGCTGTTTGGTGGTTTCATTCAGCAGGTTTAATCCGATGAATCCCATAGGTTTCAATGTTAAAAATATTCCCATTTGTAACCAATATCTATTAAACCGTCTATTTATTTATCTATTTTTTTAGGATTTTATTAGGCATTTATCGGGATTTTTACGACAAAATTCTTTTCCGATTTGTTTTTTAAAATTTTTTTTTTTAAATAGCAGTTTTTCTTTTTTTCGGTAACAGACCTTTTTACTATTTTTCTTAGGACCTTATATGTTAATTCCAGACATTTTCGTCCAGCGTTTCACATTTGACACTTAATTATTTATTTATTTTTGCCCGTCCAGCGTCTTGTCGGCTTTTTTTGTGCTGCTGGTCGGCAATGTGTTCAGTGGCTCGTTGGCTGCTTCTGCGTGCGTTTAGCGGACGTCCGGCGGGTTTGCGGTGGCTGTCCGGTGTGATAATGGCGGCGGCGGCCGGCAGGTTTGTGGAGGCTGTGCAGTGGGTTGGCGTAGGCGTTCAGCGGCAGAGTCACCGCACGTTCGAGACCCTGCGGTGAATGCTGAATTCACCACAGGAAGAACGAATCAGACTCACCAAAGTACAGCGAATCAGAGAGCACCAAAATGTCGGTGACATTTCAGTGCTCTCTGAATAACTCTGCTAGCGTGTAGATACTTACTTGCCTGCTTCCTGGATATACCGCTCTGGACTTTAGCTTGGCCTGTTCAATTGCTCAAGATCCTGGGTCACCACCCCGCTACATTGGCTCTGTCTGACCACGTTTCTGGATATTCCCTTGTCTGTACTGCGCACCTGGACCTGCCCCTGTGCCAACTACCAATACACTAGGCCCAGAACCCTCCTGGTAACTTTGTGTAGTGAGGTTCTGTAAGGCTGGGATCACACCTGAGCGTATCTCAGATGCGTGTTTTTGCGCGTTTTTTTTGTCGGGCGTTTTATGAGCGTTTTTGACAATTAGAAACGCGCCTCGTACGCGCGTTTTTTGAAGTCTATGGCTGCAAACGCGCTGTAGTACGCCCCAAAGAAGCTCCTGTACTTCTTTGGGCGTAAGGCGTTTTACAGCACGTTCCTACACGCTGTAAAACGCCCAGGTGTGATCCATACCCATAGGAAATAATGGGATTTCAGTGTTTGAGCGTTTTACAGTGCGTAGGAACGCGCTGTAAAACGCCCAGGTGTGAACCAGGCCTAAGGGTGTGCCTTCATCTGAATCCTGGGCTTCAACTCCTGGTAAATTCCTGACAAAGACAATGAGATGACAAGGGACCTTATTCACTTAATTTTAGTTTAATTTAGCTCGTATTTGTCATAGAGGTTTTTTTTCAGGTGTTTGGAGCAATGCAATAGAATCTTTATACTGACTTTAAAATTCCATTCCAACAATAAAGGGACAGATATACATATAAGTCTTAAGTCTCTCATCTATAGTTCATAAGCATTATGTTAGATGGGGCATAGATTCAATCTTATGTTCAATAAAGGGATAGACCTTTGAGAAGAGATGACATTAACACCTTCATTGCCATGTGATTTTCCATGAAGCGATTGGGAAGACCAAGTGGTTTTATGGAAAATCCCTTTCCTTTACTCATGCAGAATAAACATACAGAAATGTGTTTATTGTATATGTTCACTGTAGGTAAGCCCTATTGAGAGGTAGAGGGTTCCCTGTCCTGGCAAACAAGTGCTACTACACGTACATTTCAGATTGGGCTGCGTATTATCTTTAGGGGAAAACAATCTTCCATAAGCAAACAAATTTAATTTGCAATAAACAAAATTCTCTTTGACTTGATCCAAATTAGACCAGATCAAGTACAGGTAGAGCACCTCTTCTCTAGAATTCCAAAATCCATAAGAATTCAAAAAATAGAATTATTGGCACCGACCGGATTTTACTAATTCTGGAGCAGGGGCACTCCAGATGGATGCTGCTGCTTGGGAACAAGGCTCTTGAGCTCTGTAGCAGATCTTGGCAAACACTGGGAGCTTCTGGACAACCTAGGACCACTGGGAGCCTCTGGGCAGGATGCCTGGAGTCAGCGTGTGTACACACTGGGAGATGCAGCAGGAAGATTAGAGTTCTCCCGCTGTGATCTCCTTTCTCCGAAACATCAGATTCTCCCAGACTTTGAGATATGGAAAATATCTAAATCCAGAATGCTTGGAGTCCTAAATGATGCTCAACCTGTATCCTCAATAACGGGGACATGTAGGTGCTTTCAAAGATCGAGTGTACTCGATCATGGTAGTGAAGGAGTTTAGTCATCCCACTAAACCAGGCATTCAAATAGAGAAGGTAATTAAAAGATCAAATGGTGAACTTTTTGTGCTTCTGTCCCTATAAATCAGAATGGGTTTTGAAATACTCTACAAAAAAAACAACACCGTGAATATACAGTAGGTTATGGTATAATGATTTTTTTAGATCTCTTTGTACGAGCATGTTCTTGGACTCAGCACAAGAACAGCATTAATATCTGCATCCTTTACTCCACAAGATACATTATTGGTTGACATTTGTAAAGGAACACAAAAAAATTAATTAAAATGTCCAGACACTTTGAAAGAAAATTTTAAAATGCTAAAAATAATTCAAGCAGGTAGTGCATAACACACTTATGGAAATCATCAAAAAATAGTTTTCTTGCATAATACACTGCAATATCTTTTTAGATCCTTTACGTCACAGTTTCGCTGGTTTTGACGCGTTTCGCCAGTTACACGCCCGGCTTCATCAGGACAAATCCTCTGGTAGGGGTGAGACAAGGAATGGTTGCCATTCCTTGTCTCATCCCTACCAGAGGGTTTGTCCTGATGAAGCCGGGCGTGTAACCGGCGAAACGCGTCGATGTTATACTCTTTAAATACATCTTGACACCATACCGCTCTTTGAAACATGTAATATTTTGGGGACAATCTAATTGGCTTTTTCCCCTGTTGTGTTGTCATGAGGTGATTTGCGCAACCCTCACTCTACTTCTTGTTTTTCTGGATCTAACCCTGGCATTGTATATCTGCGTAGCTTTTCCTTAAGGCTCTCTCTCCTTTCCTATTTATGCAGTCCCAAGAAGGATTGATAAGGAGTTAACTTATAGGGCTTTTTTCAGTACTCCCTTGTGCTACTAACACAGCATACCAGACAGTATCCGACTATCCACTCCAGGGAACTAGCTTTTTAATTCTTTGTATTGTTTATTTTTCTTTACACTGGTACTGTGCTAATTGTTGCACTAATACACTCTCTCTTTTCTTTTCATTTTGGTGTTGCACCACTGTGGTTGTTTGTGTGAACAATATTATTGGCATTTGCCATCTAATTTTTTCTGCTCTATTTATTGCGGTTTTTTATTTTATACTGATAAAGTTTAAGTTGTATCTCTACTTTGCTCATATTGAGGCTCATTGTCGTTATTTATATAGTAAGGGTTACCCCTATACCTATGCCCAAGGTAACCACTGTTCCCTCCCCCTTTGAGGGTATTCAGTCTATTTGTACAATTTGTCTCTTATTTCAAAAAATATATCAGCTGGTTTCAGCCGATATTTTTTTGAACCATTGGGTAATTGATTTGAATGGATTTGGCCACTGCTGAAATATGAAAAATATCTCTGTTTTGGAAAAAAAAATCAAGTCCGCAAAATCACATCTTAGTTCAGAAATTGTAGTTAATAAAAATATCAATGTATTTATTGTACTTGTCAATCTTAGCTTGGGTTTACCACTTCTCTGCAAAACGGGGAGATTCATTTGAATGTCCAGCCGTCCATGGCAGGGATCAACATTTCTACTTTCTTGTGTATGACCTTCAGTTTTGTTGTCTCTGAATCCTGGACGTGAGAATAAGAACATTACCATAGATACTCGAGTATAGCATGACCCGAATATAATGCGATGGATAGAGATTTATTATGGAAATGAGAGAATACTCAAGACTCGAATATAACGCGAGGAACAAAATTGTACCTTACCGTTAAATAATTAAAATCCTTCCAGGTTCTCTTAACACAGGCTACCCTTCAGGCCAGGGTGTTCTGCTCTAGAATGATTGCAGTTGTTACTAAGTATGAAGCCGCCGGCCATCCGTCTTCTTTAATAGCGATTAGACGGCCTGCGGAGGCAAGCAAGGTTAATGATTGGCTTAAACTGAGCGTGCCCTCTGGCCGTGATGGATCCCACCTCTCACAAATCTGGGAGTTCCTGAAGTGTTTGCAAACTTCAGGGAGCCCGCATTCACGTCAGCAAGACTACCGAAAATACCGGGAGACTTTGGATCCAGAGCAAGGCAAGTTTTTTTCTTTTACACGCGATGCAGATGTCTCGAATATAGCGCAACCCCTCCAATTTTAAGGTAAATTTTTGTCACCAAAATCTAGCGGTATACTCGAGTATCTATAGTACATGAAAATACCATAACAACTGAAAACATAAGGGTTTCTTTCCCCGCACTTCGAGGAATCAAATTCCCCAACCCTGCGCTGAATTTAGCATTCACTGCAGGGTCGCCCAAGTGCAGGGAAAAGCCGCAGAACAGATATGAAAAGTCACCAAAAATCCGCCGATAACCCGCCGATATGATCCGTAAAAAAATCTGATCAATTCGAACTGCCTCTGTTCGGTGTTCTCTGAATAGATTAACCATTTCATCACTATGGGGATTTCACTGCTGCCAAACATCACTCATACTTCACTGGCAATTTGCCAATATTTGGCAAATTGCCAGGTTTGGGTAGCCAAATGTCCCTGAAATTGAACCGTACAGGGAAATTCCATTTTTGAGGGCCAGTTCGGAACTCTCTGAATAACCCTGTATGACATTTCCTAAGTTTAGAGTGAAGTTGTTTTTATCTGTAGTTTTGATGTGATCAACAATCAGTACATATTATCCCAGACCTTGTGCACATACACCCACTACTTGCAGTTCACTGAGAGGTAAGCCATTAAAGCCAGTTATCAAAAACCTCATATCCACAAGAGATGGCTTTTTGCTTCCAAAAAATGATTATACTGCCAATGGGTGAAATAATATATTTAGATGTTTTTTTTTTTTTTGCAAAGGAACTGGAAAATAACCTGTGTACATTTTTGTGCTTGTTTTGATTGCACTCCGAATATGCCATTTCGCCATTAATTGGTTTCGTAGAAAATTATATTTTTAGGGCAAACTATTATATTGTTTAATGTCTTTGCAGTGCCATATAAAATTTTTGTGGCAACATTTTTGAAGTGACCTGGAGCTTTTGATGTAAGTTAGTGATACTGAATTGAATTGCGGAAAATATCCAGCTATATTAATTTATTATACAATCAATCTTGCAACACACATGGAAGTAAATCCTTGATGTAGTCAATATATTAGGGACCAGTATGTGCATAGAGGTAAGATCGTCTTTAATTAACATACTGTAGGGGTTATTCGGAGAGAGCTGATCTGGCCCCAAATAGCACCGGACAGTGAATTTCCACGTACGGTACCATTTCCTGACCATTCTGCAATTCACCAGGCCGGCAGTTTACCAAATTTTGGTGAATTACCAGCAAAATACAGTGCCTGTTCAACAGCAGTGAAATTCCCCATAGAAAAGCAATGGTTAATCTATTCAGAGAACACCCAACAGCAGTGAAATGTTAGAGAAATGCTTGATGTTCTGTGGTTTCATTCGTCAGGTTTATTCAAGAGAATCCCATAGTTTTTATTGTTAAAAATATTCCCGTTTTCATCCAATATCTATTAAACGTTTATTCTTTTAATCTGCAGCAAAAAGCCTCTTAATTAATTTTTTTAAAGTTATTTCAAGCAGTTTTCAGGATTTTTTCACCAATTTCTTTTAAATAGCGTTAATGCTTTCTTCCTGTAACAGACCTTTTTATTATCATTCATAGGACCTTATATGTTAATTCCAGACATTTTCGGCCAGTAGATTTTTTTTTGCAAACAGCGTTTCAATTTTGGCTATACTCCGTGGCGCTAGATATACACTTTTAAGGATTCGCTATATTCCCACACTGTGGTGCTCCCGTCACCAAAACAAATTGCAAAATGTGAAGTAAGGAAATGGGGACAGCACTTCAACTTAAAAGGATGCAGTGTATAAGTGAAGTGGTAAATATGGAATAATGCTCACAAGCAATGGTAGGTCCCTTGAGGATTAGGCGTGGACTAAATCAATCAAAGTCTTCAAAATAGGAGGACCTCAAAAAAAAAAAAAATACAGATAATGGTACAGTATTGCACAGAATATACTGCTATAGTAAGGTTGTATATTCACTACTCACACTTTACGAGAGCTGCTAGCTCTCATATGTAGGCCTCACAGGTGTTCAGGGCCAACCTGTTCGCCTCATACTCCCGTACTCGGACCTCCAAAAAAGCACAGGAACATGGATTGCATATAATCCAACAGGATTGTAAAGGGTAAGCAAATATCCACTCACCAAATAGAATTGAATCTCCAGCAGAAATATTCCAGGGTAGCCGCGTGTGTAGACCTCAGTATAAAAACAAAGGTAACATAAAGGCCAGATATGCTGGAAAAATATTTATTAAAAAAATATATAAAATATATAAGCGGACAGCCAAACGCGTTTCTCGCCTCAGGGGCGCTTCATCAGTGGCAAGGGACAAAAAGCATATTTACTAAGCCCAAACGTCTGGTCTTTTTCATGTAATCCTTACGATATTCTTCTGGCCACCAGTTTCACCTTCCCTCTGCTCCCATTTGTTTCAGTTACTCCAGTCCCTTTAGAGTGTAAGCTCAGTATTTCCTCTTGTATCATGTAAGTCTGCTGTTTGTGCTTCCCCATTGTAAAGCGATATGGAATCTGTTGGCGCTGTATAAGTACTTCTAACTGTAACTTTGATTTGTTACAGTTGTTACAGAAATACAATGTTCTTGAACCCAGGACATACTTGAAAATGAGAGAAATCTCAATGTATCCTTCCTGGTAAAATACTTTATAACTAAATAAAAGAGCCATAATCACACTGCTGGACCAAGAAGGAAGATGGCCAGTGTTAGATTTCTATAAAATCCTAGCAGCACCTTACATTTGCTATTGTTCACAATCGGCCAGATCAGTCCAGATGTAATGGCAGGTTAAATTAACAGCACCTATACTTTGAATGGAACTATAGAAGCCATTAATTGTGTCTAAATGCAGAAGAACATGCTATTCCAACATACATACTGTAGCTCCATCTACTCCCTTGGATACGCCACTTTCTCTTACTAGAAGCATCAGAAGACCACAAACAAATAGTTGGTAGTGTTCTTCTGTGTCTTCTTCCACAGTCCTTGCACAATTGAGTTCATGAAGCGATGCACAGGGAAGGGCCCCATGGAGTCCTATGAACTCCAGACGCTCGTTCAGTTCCTCAGCAGCTGCTGAATTGCTACATTGCAGAAGTTCAGTTTGCTGCAGCCGTCTCACTGAACGGCTTTGGCTGTGAATATTGCAGCAAAAGGGTGCAGGATTGCTTAATGAAAGGTGCCGTTTCTGCAATATTTTATTTATTTATTTATAAAGGATTTTACCAGGAAGGATACATTGAGATTTCTCTCGTTTTCAAGTATGTCCTGGGTTCAAGAACACTGAGTGGTTACAGAAATACAAAATAGTAAAATGCAAGATATTAGCACAAAAACAAATATACTGATTAACAGAAAAATAAATATGTAGGAAATAAAGTCATTATGTTACATGTTTACAGGTGTCCACTGTTGTCCATTTTATTACCACTTTAGTATTAATATTTACCATGTTCCAATAAATATTTGGTGTTTTGATCCACCAAAACGTCAAACTGAAACATTTCCTTATTGGATTATTTGCTCCATGGAGGCAGCCATCTTTCCTACGTCACACTAAGCTAACCCACAGCACCTCTCGACTTGGCTGCAAGTGCTATGTTAGCAGTGCTGAGCACTGAGCTGCAGCACAGCGTTCAGTGTCAAGTTACTAATTTAGCACTTGCAGCGGCTGAGGAACTGAATACGCCTCAGGAGCTGATGGTGCGCAGCAACGCTGCTTGTATCTTCCTGCAGCTCAGAATTATTCCAAGCCGAGTCACACATACAGCTGCTGGGTTGGAATAAGATCAGTAACAGAGAGATGGTAAGGGAAATCTGTTCGCACAGAGTTCTCGCTTGCCATGTCCCTGTTTTCACCTCGGTTGGAATTGGGCACTAATATTTTTTAATAACATTTGGTGCATTATGACAGAAAATTGTTAAACACACATAAAAATCAGCCAACACTCTATTGCCCAGTGTAAATGGATGGTGGAAGCGTTCACTGACAGTATTCAGTCCTAATTCATAAATAAAACATACCAGAAAATTGCCACAGGTGTTTTGAATCTCATATTTCCACGCTAAACAAACCAGATGTTTTTAGTTTACTTGAAGGGTCATAAAAGTCTTAAGTTCACCTGTCAACTAGGCTTGTGCACCGATTTTTTTTTTTCGGTTCGATTCGGTTCGGCTCGTTTGGATGTTTAAACTTTTCAATTTGGCTCGTTTCAACCGATTTCTGTTTCGATTCGGTCCGACTCGTTTTTCGTGTACATTTTTTTTTCGGAATATCGACCATTTTTCGTATTTTCGGGTCACTTAGCTCATTTTTTGTATCGACTTTTCGAGATTTCGGAAATTTTCGTATTTTTCGGAACCTCTGTTCTCCTCGTTTCAAAGTTTGGTAGTCCCTGAACCAAAGAGGAGGAGCTGCTCGCGTGTAAATTCACATATATATAGCAGAGGCTGTCAGCAGGATCTGCCCAATTATTTAGAGGAAAAAAATGTGAACTGTTTTTTACAGTTTCTGTTATATGGTTAGGGTAGGATCTTGGGTTCCTGCAGAGGTTTGGCCAGGACAGGTGTTAACCTCTTAATTAACCTCAACCAAGAGATGTCCTTTTGGTTTAAGTCTTGGACATAGAGTATTGAAGATCACTTCTGAATTTCCCAACAACTTTGAAGTGGACAGTCATCATCGAATTTCAGAATAAAACAGCTGGAACCGAAATCACGAATGGAACCGAAATCATGAATAGAGTGAAAATAAATTTTGATTTGACACATTTCAAGTCCATTCGAAAATTCCAAAAATATTTCGTTTCGGCTCGGAAAACTTTTCGGATCTGCCATTTTCGGATCTAAAAATTTTCAGAAAATCGGCCGCATCCAAAAACACGAATCGGGAAATTTCGTGAAAATTCCGAAACCCGAAACGCACATCCCTACTGTCAACGTCAAGGCAAACCTCTCAAGGTGGATCCTGAGCTAGTGCTAATACACAGAGACCTGCCTTTCTTGCAACTCAGAGACAGAAGCTTAGAAAATGTTCTAAGGCATTATGCATGGCTTTCTCCTTCAGTTATTTTTTTCAGCTATAATAGAAATATACATTCTCTGAGTAGTTTTATGGGATACGATGCAGCTGCAATCAAAACAAAATGGATTAAAGTAGTACAAAGTTTGTTTTGCCAAACCAATTAAACTTTGTCTGTGGCGCAACCAACAATCAAATCCATTTGGAATCTATGAGAAAAAAAACTCCACAGCATTTGTGACCGGATGATACAATTAACCTAGTACAAGTTGTTCACTGTAATGAGTTGGCATAACTTGTGAGTTTTTCATCATTTATCTGGTTTGCTCTTACAGAAAAGGCTTTAATCCTTTCTGGGGGAGACTCTGCAAACAAAGACAGTTGAGAGGGGTTTTTATGTACATCTGCGGTACAAACAAGACCTCCTCCGCTACCTTAATCTTCCAACGCTGCGTCTTACAGAGATGGCAGACTCGCATAGAGACGTTGTTACGATTCATAATAGTAATCTCCTTACCTCAAGTGGAGAACACCAAAAGAAACAGAAGGTTAACTAACACTTTACGAAAATACTCGTTCCAACAGGTGCTTAGAAGAGGAAAATTGGATTTTGCATTGCTGTCTGCCAATGTCAATAATACCAGACATCTAGTTACTGGAAAAGGGGATAAAAAGTGGCACTTAATAAGTTCTCTCTAAAACCTCTTATCCAACCGTTACTTATTTGCTAATTAAGTATTGTTATTAGAGAATTATTTCCACTGTTTTTACGCACAATGACAAATCAAATTCATTGGCGTATTCAACGTCATCATATATGGAATTTTCTTCACGGTGCATCTCGCGCAATTCTTCTCCAGGATGATTTTAGTTAAGTTTCTGCTTCATGCAGATGTTGTATTGATCTGATGCCAGCCTCTTAAAAGTATTGTGATTTATTTAAAAAATAAAATAATAATCAGATAAAGAAAGAAGAGAAATATCCCTATACTTTGCCAAGCATTAAAACAGATTGTGATCAGCCATGTGGCTGTGGGTGGATATTTTTATTAAATGTTATTTATTGATATTTATTTAAATACATGAGCTAGGTAAAGAAGAGCATATATGTTATTATGATCTCTGGAGATATGCCTGACATGCTGTAAATAAATATTTATATTTATTTATTTTCCTCGATAAGTGAGCACATTTTACATGCTTTTATAGATAGGGGCAGAGGGCAGGAGATAATTGGCAGAATTACAGTTCCTTTTATTTTAAATCACTTCTGTACTTTTATGCTTTTTATGTCTTAATATCAGTGTATGCATGCTCAGCAAAACAACTTCAATAAGTAACATAAATTCTGTTTGCCTGTTCATGTGTCCAACCATCAACTAGTCTGTCATTCTATCTATCTAGCTCTTTCAACACATATATGACAGCGTATACTCTTACACCGAAGCAGTGAGTAAGACTGTAACAAATTTTCTTATAGACAAGTGCCTTTAGTTTCGAATTCCAAATCACCGTTTTTTTTTCGTTCCCCAAAAAAACTAAATATTGGCCGCCCATTAATACGAATCGGTCGAAAATATGAATCACGGTAGCAAAACTAAATGGTACAAAAATTACCCTAAAAGAAAAAAAACGGAACGAAAATTACTCAAAATGGGAAAAAAAATTAATCAAAATGATTTCAAACTAACACAGGGTTATTCAAAGGGATCCGAATGGCTGCCGAAAGGGAACCGAACGCTGAAAATCAGGGTTCGGTTACCTTTGTTGGCCATTCAGCTATCCAGAGAGCAGGCAATTCGCCAAAGTTTGGCGAATTGCCTGCACATACGGTGTCTGTTCGAGGGCAGTGAAATCCCCATAGAGAAGCAATGCTTCGGCTATTCAGAGAACAAAGACCAGCAGTGAAAGGTTCCCGAAATGCCCTGTCATTCGGTGGTTTAATTCGGCAGGTTTATTCAGGCGAATCCCATAGGCTTCAATGTTAAAAATATTCCTGTTTTAATTCAATATCTAATAAACCATTGATTATAATATTCTGCAGTAAAGAGTCTCTTTATTTATAGATTTTTTAGGATATTTCAAGCATTTTTCGTGATTTTTTAAAAAAAAGAAATTCCGATTTTTGTTTTAACTTTACTTATTTTTTCTGTAACAGCCCTTCTTAGTATCATTCATTGGACCTCATATGTAAATTTCAGACATTTTTGCTCAGTAGTTTCTTTTCAAACAGCGTTTCACTTTTCAAACATTCAGGCTAATTGTTTTTTTAATTTATTCACTGCATTCGTCTGCGGTGTCGGCTTTTTCCGGTGGCTGCACTGGGTGTGATCGGCTCCTGCTCAGTCATCAGGGACCAGGGCTCGGAAGGCAGACCCTCCAGAATAAAGGATCCAGCCACCCCATGTCAGGGTATAATGGAGAAGCATGTCATTCATGGAATAATAAAGGTGTTCTACAGCATGGAGGTCCTCCATTCTGGAGAGCCAAAGCCGCATAGGAGGGCTCGTCACACATTTCCAAAACACAGAGATCAAACCTTTGGCAACATTAAGAATATGTAGACTAATAGATTTCTTATATGCAGACACTACATAAGGTACTTGGTGCAGCAACATAGGAGCGGGTAGGAAGCCAGGTGGGGATGTTGACAAACAGCTGTAGAATCTTGTGTATGTGCTCACAGCAAGGCTGAATGACCAGGCAGGCCCATCATATGTGGAGGGTGGACTGCATCACAATTCCAGCAAGCACCTTGAAGCATCCGGGTACATGTGGCACAAAAATTCAGGGGTCCAGTACCACAGGGACAACAACTTTTATGCTGTCTCCTGCATCCTAGTAGAGACTGAGCAGTGGTGGGTCAGGTCACAGATCCTCTGCCACTGCGCGTCAGTGAGGGTAATCCGCAATGCCAGCTTCCACTGGCCCATGAACCGGGGCGGCGGGACCCTGGTGGAGCATTGGAGGAGGCAAATACAACACCCTGTGGGGTGGGGGGCAGGTCTCAGGCAATGGGCTTTGTATTCCATCAAGGGGTGGGTCAAAAGAGGCTGTTGGGAAATTGATCGCACAAAACTCAGGATCTGTCTGTACTGTGAATAGCGGGGGTACGTCAGTTTTCTTTGCCCCGGTATATCTCCCAGGGATGCTAGGAGTCCGTGTCGAAATACGTCATGGTTGCTGGGAGAAAGTGTCTGTAAGAGATCCGTTAAAAGCAGACGAGGTTTGACCCGGGGGAAAGGAAGTCTGATACAGTAAGGGGGAAGGAGGGGAGGGGTTTGAGGAGAGGTCCAGAGGATGCATGATGCGGTGCCAGAGTCGCAGGGTGGCGGTGGTGTAAATCAAGGGGCACAACAATCGCAACCCCTGCAATTTAGGCCACCAGGGAAGGATGGGGATTTGGACACCCACCTTGTCCTGTTCCACCTCCCCCCAAGCCTTGCTCACTCGGGACTTCGCCCACTCCAGTACCGGCAGCAGGTGACACTCTGTGTTGTATAAAGTGAAGTCAGGAACTGCCAGTCCTCCATGCGTCTTGGGTAGGGTCAAGTTCAAGAACTTCTGTCTAGGTCGTTTACGCTGCCATATGTAGTCAGTGACAAGAGCTATCCCTTTAGTGTTTCAATTTTAGAGGCCAATTTTTTGGAAACGGTATTGACTTTAGGGCATTATTTAAGCAGTTTGAACATGTTTGTGCATACAGAGTAGAGGGTTTGAATGTTTGCAAGCTGTAAATTTTAGTACAGTACTTTTCTTCCAAATATCTACCAGCACTAAACCAAATGCATGTTAAAATGATTATTTTTGAGCTTAAATATCTCCAAGTATCAGACACAAACTAAATTTAAAATATAGGCTCTTTCCATTAAAATGTGAGTGCTCTTAGTAAGTCTGAATACTTTTACGAGACTTTTTAGATTAATATGCAGACATACAACAAGATTAACTCTCTTTACTAACAAGTGTTTTTCCAAAAATCCACTGCCAGGAACTAGTGGATTTTTTGAAAATCATTTTTAGTTCATTATACTGAAAGAAATATTTGAAAATAATTCCAATGTATTTCTTACTGTAATAACCTATTTGGCAAGCAGATGTCGTCATCTACTGGTCACACAGCATTGCTGCTGATAGAACTGGTGTCTTTGTGTCCCCAGGTGTCTCTGTGTCACCTGGGGAAAGCCTGACATGTCAGATGATATTTTCAAACTGACTTTAAACAGTTTTAGCACCTTGGGCATTCTGCTCACAGGGCTTAAACTTTGGGGACACGTTCTGGAGACTAAGTGAAAACGGAATTAGTTTGGAACAAACAAATTTTATTTGCAATTATACAACATAGCCCCAGATTGTGTTAACATGATCTTGAGCTGCGGTGTTTGCTACCGCTGATTGTATAGATTATCCTGATAATGAAGGGTTAAACATAGACAGATTTATAGAAAGATAGATGGTAGACAGCTTAGATAGATGATAGCTAGATCGATAAATGATAGACTTGATAAAGACTCATTTTAGAGGCAAAACGTTGTCCTGCTGCTGGATGCAAGTCCAATAAAGTGGTCCTGATTTCAAAGCCCTGAGTGCCCGTATCGTCTTCTTGGTTTAATGCAGCTGGATAGATACAGACAGATAGATAAGTGGATAGATAAATACAGAGAAATAGATGGGTAGACAGAGAGGCATATAGAAAGATAGATAGATAGATAGGTTTATGACAGGAATGATAGGTACACATTAATAAATATACTAGAGATGTGCATTTTGTTTATTTCCGATTAGAAATTCTGATGAAATTTACTGATTCATATTTCGGAAGCACAAATTGATTCAGTTTTAACTAATCGATTCATTGTACTGTTTCACCTAGATTCAGCACCGTGTCCCTGTCCATTGGTTGTGGTGCTGAGTCTGTTGTATTCAGCACCACAGGCCATGGACTGTGCCATGGTGATTTTCAGTGGCAGTGAAATTCCCCATTGACAAGTAATGGTTAATATATTCAGAGAATGCTGAAAACCACCGAAATGTCAATGAAATGCCCTGATTTTCGGGTGGGTCGTTCGACCGGTTTAAACAGGCGAATTCCATAGGTTTCAATTTAAAAAATATTCCTGTTTTTATTAGATATTTAATCAACCATTTATTCTTTTCACTTGCAGCAAAAGCTCTTTATTTATTTTTTTGGATTTTTAGGCATTTTTCAGGATTTGTTTGGTGAAATTTTTGGATTTCTAATTATTTTAAAACAACAGGGCTTTTTTCCGTTGCTGAACGCAGGATTTTTTTTGTTTCCCTTAGTCTGGCTGCATTCAGCGGGTGCTGTTCGTGGTGCTGAAACCTATCCAGCACCAAGTACAGCAGCCCCGCGGGGCTCCAGAGCACCGTGAAGCTGCTGTCCTTGGTGCTGAAAAGGTTTCAGCACCAAGGACAGGGGGATTACATATCTTTTTTTTACCCTAATCTATGTAACTAATTCATCTGTTTCATATTCCAAAATAACTAATAAAAAAAATAACTAATAAAAGTGAAATAATGAATCGATCTGAAATGCGAAATAACTAATAAAAACGAAATACGAATTGATCTGAAATACGAATTACTAATAAAAACAAAATAACAGATTGATCTAAAGTATGAATTACTGATCTTCCGAAATAATCAATCTGAACTACGAATCATGAGATAATGTGATAACAATAATAAGATAACGAACGCACCAAAACGAACTGAATAATGTAACAAACCAGTCTGACTTTTTCATTTTGCACATGTCTAAAATATAATTTAAAAATGTTTGAGGCAACATATTTTATTTGAAGGTATTAAATGCCTTTTTGGGGAATTATATTCATCCTTATAAGAAAATTCAGAGGTCTCACTTTTTGTTATCTTGTAACATGTTTTAGTTTTATGACATTGCTCAGAATGAAAGCTTTTTAAGTTCTTCTGAACCCACCTTCAATTTCATTGAATTTTCAAGAACCTTTTTATTTCTTACCAGGGCATAATGACTATATGTGTCCCGCGACCAATCAGTGCACTATTGACAAGAACAGGAGAAAAAGCTGCCAAGCCTGTCGCCTGCGCAAATGCTATGAAGTGGGGATGATGAAAGGGGGTATGTATCAAGTGCTCTGATAGATGCTATCACAGAACGTAAAAACATGTGTTTCACTTTGCTGCAAAGAAACTTACACACTAAATGAAAATTTAAAAAACCTCAATTATCTAGGAGTAGTGCTATTCAGCCGTAAAGAGCAACTCTACCCACAAATACATGTGGATGGCAATAAGGGCAACCTCATGTAGGTAAAGCAGTATAATCTATAATTGAAAAATCATCCAAATAGCTATATATTAGAAGATACAGCTGTCTGAAGATTCTTTATGCTTCGTCCTACCCTTGGGGATAATATGAATGGACACATGTCCACTTTCACCAAATGATGCATTTTGCTTTGTAAAGGTGACACTTTCGTGCAGGGAAGTTCGACAACTCTCCATCTAAGGTTGGTGGATGTAATGTATAATAAATTGCAAATTGCAGCAAACTATAGAACAAACAATTGCTAGGACATGGAAATAGGATTAATCTGAAAGAATCTGTTTGTTTAATGTCTCCAACGTAGGCAGCGTGTCCACGGCGTCTTTTAACGTTTTATTTAACAGATGGATATTTTTTATTATAATTAGTTGTTTCATTGCCAAACAGGGTTTCATCTTCCTTTCTTTTTTTTACTAGATCAATGATGTACATACAGGGGTGAATTCTTGCAAATTACTACTAGGCATCCCCTAGGGAAAAAGAAAGAATGGGGAATTTTCAATTCTTTTAGAGGTCCAGTATATGAGTGGCGTGCTGTTATTTATCAGAACTGAAATCCAACATAAGTCTCATCAATGAGTCTCTAAACTATAATAAATGATGACTGATATCACTTGGTGTAAATAAGATACTTCGGGCCCTATTCCTTAATTGGCGCTAAAACGGGGATGCTAATGGGAAACCATTAGCACCATATTCCAGGGCAGGCGCTAATTCAGTAGCCTGCCCAGGAATGCATCATCCCCACCCCATCTCGATGGAGGGTTGCGCTACTGGGCCGCAAACCCTGTGAGAGCTTGCAGAATGATCGCGGAGGGAGACTGGGGACTTTTTGTTCCCAGTCTCACTCTGCTCCGGGGGCCAGAAGCAGCGGATGGGGCCACCATTCTCACCGCAGTATAGGAGGTGAGTATCAGATTTATTGGGGGGTTAAGCTTGGGTTAGCTGAATCTGCAAAAGTGGAATCAGTTAGCTCCAGCTTTTAGGTGTAGCTAAATTTTAGGTTTGCGCAATGGTGGGGTAATTAACGTTAGGACTTTGTAATACCTTACTTATCCTAATGCTAATTACTCATTGTGCTACCTATGATAAGTATAGAGTGCGCAAAGTACAGTAAGCTCTTGCAATCACAGATGTGAAAGCTGATTTCTCACAGGTGTAGCGTTAAGAAGGCAATATGGGGGGCTGAGTAAACACTTATCCTAACGGTTAATCAACTGAACGCTACAGTTAGTTTTTGTTTTGAATCTATTAACACAAATGGCTACAACAGGTTGTGAATATGTGTCTTACTTTCATGTCTGAGATGGTTAGATTGAGGGTGTGTTGAACCTGGTCCTGACGTAATTTGTGTCATGCCGCTAAAAGGTTGTATCATCCCAGCTTGCATGCAAGCCAGGATGACTGGCTGCTTGGCCCCACAGCCAATCAGGATACACTGGCGCCCATGGTGCTTTTCCCCTCAAGCCTCTCGAAAACCGATTGACCTTGTAGAGTTGCTGTTTGATTGGGAAGACTGGAGGGAAATCATGTGTCACACGGATCTGTGTTTATGTACATGTTCATATTTGTTAGATATCTGTTGAGGTGGCAGGAGAAATTAAAGAACCTAGAGCAACATCAAGCAAAATAAACCACTGTGCGTGTATCATGGAACGTAATGGACAGTAGTCGAGTATGAAGCATCAGAAGCCATGTAAAACTGATGAACCTTCTCATAATCATTTTTGCCACGGACTGATAGTGCTAGATGAAAAATTGGTTCCCTGATGTTGCAAGGCTCATCTGCTGATTTGATCAGTGCTGGGGAACAAAGAGCTGTGCAAAATATGTGACAAGAAGACAGTCATATCAAAATGAAAACACATCTGTATTTTGGTTTTCTATGTATGTTTCCACTGGAATAATCAGTGTTGCAGAGCAGAGTAGTTATATCAACCTAAACTTGAGTTTATGGGGATCTAATGGTATATTGTTTAGGTCCTATCATGAGCGTATTGACCTAATAATGTTGGTGATTTCCATATTCAAAGTTAGTGAAGATATTTTCTCTATACTCAACCCATGTATATCTTGTAGTGAGCAAAAACAAGATTTATGAGAATACTGAGAATGGACAACAACACTAGCAGCCTGTCCTACAATTGGTCCCGCTCGGGTCTCATAAGGTTTTTGCTCAATCATGTTATTACAGAGAGGACAATTCAATATGCAATTCGGTCTGCTATTGTCCAAAAAGGGTGACCTCCCAAAATGCCAAGGAAGTCCTTGCTGCAGGAGAGATACAGCAAATCCAAATTCCACCTAGCTATGCCTCGTCAGGAGGGTATAGCTGATACCTCGAGGCACGGACAGCCCTCTAGGCACCTCGAACTAAGGGTTGACGTCTGAATTACCCTGTACTTTTATAGCTACCAAAACAAGATTTATGAGAGTAGTATTGATAGTATGGTGATGCTGCTGGTGATTTCCATTCTCAAACTTAACAAAGATAGTTTCTCTATAATCGACACCTTGGGTTGGTTTTTGATATTTTAAAGTATGTCTTGTAGTCTTATTATTAACATACCAATGCCTTTCATTGCTAGCATATGGTATATTCATGGAACTAAATGATGTGGTTCCTTTAGTCCAGTAAAAGAAGGGTCAAACAAAACATTGGAATGGAAAGAATTCAATCCAATAAGAAAAGGATGTAATTTACGACAGTTTGCTATACTTTTTTTTTTTTTTGGCTTTTGATAAGAGTTTATTTCAAGTTTTGTTTGCAAATTAAAACATGGTTTATATAGTTTCAGAATTAGAAAAAAATCCAATTATTAAAGGTTTAAGACAAATATTGAAAGTCTGCCAGATTGCCTTGTTTGCAAAAGGGTGAAGGTCGTAGCACATCGAGCCAGGCTGCAGTTTTAGCGAGCAAATCAGATGATTAAGTAGGAAAAAGCATTCCAGGCATGCATTAGCTAAATATGTATACTTTCACGTCCAGTACATGTAACATACTCTCCAGAGAACTTTCCCTTTGAATTTTTTTTTGGTGTAGCTTCCCCCCATGGGAATGTGCAGGAAGTTTCCAATATAATTCAAATGTTGAGAAACATCAACTTGTTCTTATTACATGAAACAAGCTAAAACCTATTTCAACATGAATCCGCTGACATATGCTGTCTTCGACTTTCAACGGCCATGTTCATGATGACATTCCCACCATGCCTGACACAGAGCTTTTTTTCATTTGATAAATGCACAAATGTAGACCAGTGGCTCATCCCTTTGGCCCGAGGTTTCTTCACCACTGCCAGCAATGTGTCTTCTACAAAAGCCAACCAAAATATTGCTAACATCTAAGTTATGAGATGATATTTTTTTCATCCATCTTATAATAAAATATGATAGATCACATGTAATCCCACATCACCACTTCACTCTGGGAGTGAGCGAGTGGAACCGGTTCAACATGCCAATCCGTGGCAGGGAGTTAACATTTGGCACTAACCTATTCTTATCTAAATTTGCCTAAACTGCTTTGTGTTCTGGCATATCTCTTTGAAGTAAAGAGAGTGTTTTAGCTCAGAGGGTAAGACGTATGTACATGGAAGCCAGCACGGAAAGCACTTATCAAATGCTTTCTGCGAAGGGCTATTATTTATACTTAACTACTGCATAGATATTTGTTATGAAGAACACTGTTTAGAAAACATCAAATGGTCAACAGTGGATTGCCCACCCAAGAATTCGAACATACTTGGTTGAATAAATGTGAAAAATGGAATTCTTTAACTTAAACTCATTTGTTTATTACATTATTATTTAATATATGCTTCCTTATGCTCCCATTTGTCATTGTAAATCAATTCTCACCTTTTAGCCAAAAATATGTGACTGTAGTTATGTGTCGGTCACTGAAAAATGAGTTAGGTTGTTGTATCTTTTCATTTCTCTCCCTCGCAAACATAAAACTGCACTAATGACATAAATGTTCTAAGCCTTTTGTATTATTCTGCAGGAAGAGTAATTAATATGTGCTAAATTATGCATCACAAGCACCGCACAATCCCCTTTGAATAGTTTGGTTTGACACCCTTGCAGTTAAAGGGCCAAACGTGGAAGGAGCACATCTTAATTTATATATATAATTTTTGTCTTTTGTGGGACAGTTCACTAGCTCATATGTTAAATAATCCCCACATACCATACAAAAAGTAAACAACTTGGCTTACTTCACATGTTGTATGCTGATTCCTTATTTGTGACCACTTAATGACTAATGTAAGCCAAACATTGTAGTGAAGTATTTTCTCCTGCATGTTTCACATACACGCTGCATTCTACAGTGTATGTGGATATGGTGCGCCCAAAGTTTATCAGTGAAGGAAAATACACATATTCATTTTCTTCTTAATTCTCTGCGTTTGCAGTCTGCGCAACTTCACCGATGCCCCATAAAAACAGGCTTTTAATATATGTGGGGCACACAGAGAGTTTGGGTGGGGTTTAAGGGTAGTTTAGAGCTATGAAAAAGGACAGGACTTGGTTTACCTATGGGACCTAGGGCTATGGTTATCTGCAAAACTAAGGCCTCAATTTAATTCCTCTTCATAAGCATTTTTAAATAATTACAACCTATTAGAAATATTTGAATGTATTTATTGGTGACTCCTGTAGATAAATCACTTGATTTATTTAACTGAAGCGTAACTTAGATTTACTGTCAATGTTTTCTGTATTTTGTTTAAATTTATATTCAAATAAAAAAATAAAAGTACTGCAAACGATTAACATTCATAACCATAATCCCATCCCCTGATTCTAACCCCTAATCTGAACCTCTATCTTAATCTTGACTCATATCTCTAATTCTACTCCCAACCCCCGTCCAAAGTACATTCCTAATCCTAACGCCTACCCTTAATCTAGCCCCTACCCTTAATCTAGCCCCTACCCTTAATCTAGCCCCTACCCTTAAATTTAACTCAGAATAGCAATCCTAACCTTTAATCCTATTTAATCCCTAAACCATAGTTGCACACCTGCCCATACTGATGGTGTGAGATAGTGTAAATTGGGTTTATATGGCATAGAAAGAGCCCTACCTGTGTTCTGATATAAATAAGTGAAGCCTTTGCTCCAGGGGATAACGGCTGGTTCAACCCCCCCCCCCCATCATGTCTCTGTTTCAATTGTTTCCCCCGCCCACACACTCTTCTTCAGGCAGCCAGGAATTTCATTTTCCTGGCTGCTGAAAACCAGATTGGCCACTGGTGATGTCAGGATGCTCACTGCATGGTGTCATCTCCCTCTTTCAGAACGCTCACAAAACTGAGTGTCAGGAGAGAGGAGCCGATGGATCAGCTCTGATCCAATCGTCGTTCTTCACAGGCTCTTTGAAACTTGTGTACAGAAAGAATGCAAGTTCCAATTGATGCGCAGATTGCTTACACTATGCATTGCATTTTGCATAGGTACACAAATTGTGTATAAAAAAAAGCTACAGGGTTATTCGGATTTGAGAAGCCCTGAGGTATCAGGGATGAGTAGGGCGCGCCAAGGGAGAAAAGGTGAATATTTACAGCTAAAATAAAATAATTGAGCAGATGCTGTCTGCATCGTCTACCCCATTATTTAAGGACCAAAAAAGGGGGAGGGGGTTGTTAATGGTTCCAGCTTATCCAGTAGTAATGGCTACATTGTCCCTTGAATTACATACAAAATATATATGCTGCAAATAGATGAATAAAATATTTCAATGCTCTTGAACCCAGGACATACTTGAAAACGAGAGAAATCTCAATGTATCCTTCCTGGTAAAATCCTTTATAAATAAATAAATAAATGTGGCATTATTGGCATCATTGCCTGTAACAGTTGCTATGGCACTCACCCTGGATAAGCGTTGTTAGGATCTTAATGGACAGATTTCTCTCATACAAAATTTCAAAGCAACGAGGACTATAATACCTAGTATCCCAAGCCAGGGAGGTAATACATGATCCTGAATATCACTTAAGCCCAATTGGTTTAGAGACCAAGAGACTGCTTAGTGAAAACACATAGACTCTATTCACATAGATACATAGCCTGGAGACATAAGCATGACTTGGTATGATAGAAGAGTAATCAATTGTAGATTTATTTCCAAGCAAGTAGTATGCGCGTTGGTTAATTGAGCAGCCTGCAGGGCAGTCACCAAATCAGCGAACCTGTGGTTAATGCTGCAACCAGAAGGGACATACAATAGACAACTGGAGCAATGATTAGGTCTCACGACCTGGCGGTTAGACACACAATCGGACGCCTTGCGATTAGGACTCAAACCTGATTGTTTAGTTAACAGAGACCTTGGGTGAGCAATTAGTTTACCAAACAGGCGGGCAGACCTCCAAACAGCAAACATGCGGTTAAGCAAAAACATGAAGTCTGAACTACACAGACAAAACACAAAGGTAGTTTGCAATTGAATGATCAAAGGGAATAGCCGGGTCAGAACGTATACAGGGTCCTCGTACAAGCAAGTGGGCAACTGGGTAATCAAGCAGCAATGATATTAGACAGCAGGCGATGCGGGAACTTTACTCCACGTCAGGGCGACGAGCAATCTCTTGCGCCCTGCTTTAAAACCGGCGGTTCCTCATGACCACGCCAGGCCCCCCCTCAGACGCCGATCGGCCATTACCAACTGCTGGCACTTGACCAGCCAGCGACAACGCCAGACCCCCAGGCAGCACTGCGGGGGCCGAGGATGTAACATTGCCACTGCCCTTTTTATTTGAGTAACCGTGTGCCACCTGAGTGACCTTGTAAGAAGGAAGAGAATGAATGAGGATGAAGTCAAATTGCTTTCGGTGGAAAAATACTTATCTTAAAAAAGGGAAAATGATGATTACTGAACCGGTGTCCCTTCGTTAAAACGTAAAGCCCCCCCTAAAGTCAACATTGTGCTATACAGATATCCAATTTTTTTTTCATTGAAATACCTATCAATATAAGGTAAATTTCCCCAAATAGCATTCCCTGAACTAAAACTGCTATGAGGCTTTTACTTACAGCCCTCTTTCTAAAGAAAGAAAAATTCATTTATTCGAGATTGAAAAGAGAGTAGTGACTTATAACCTTCATTTCTACCAGTGGCCTTTTTTTCTCGCATATTAGGGTCTTGCTACAACCTTATTATAAAGTATAATCGAAGACAGACCATGCTCCTCTATAAAGTTAAGCTTGAGGTAAGAACATGTCGTCTCAGCACTTGACTCTTGCCATGTTATTATGGTTATTATATAATACAAGAGTGACCATCGTGCATATAATTTCTCCTTCCACTATTCGAGGAGCACAATGAAGAGCTGTTTTTGCAGTTCGTGAATTCTAACCATTACAAGTGCCGAGAACTGGAGGATAATGCATTTCACATTTCAAAATGATTCAATTTTAGAACTTTTGATAACTGAGCAATTTTTAAGAAATAGGCCAATCATCCCTTATCTTTATCTAATCTTCACAGGCTTAGTTACTTCATCTTAAATTGGCTCTGAAAAAAAAATATATAAAAGATATATTTACTTTTATATATTTTATATATATAATTTTGTGTATTCATATATAGAAAGCATTTACATACATTCAGAATATAGACCTATTAACCGGATTAATGTTGTTTCAATAGCACCTCCATGATCATTCTAACGCTCCTCTCTCATCGGTGCTCTTATAAATGTCATTGTCAAGAAAGCAGTCATTAAAATGATAGGAGTAGCTTTCAACGGACTATAAACCATTTGCATCTGCAAAATGTAATGCCGAATATATGTTAATGTAAAAATCTGAATAAAAAATACATTGAAGCGTAAAACAAGGATAAATACCCATGCATGTGACTGTACTGTTCAACTGATTTCAGTACCGGCTGGATGGAGTTGAGATCATTACACTATAACTGTGGAGACACAGGTTTGAATCGCAGTCAGAGCACCTATCCAGTAAGTGTCCTTGGGCAAGACATACTTGCCTACCCAGGACATACCCGTAGATACTCGAGTATAGCGCGACCCGAATATAATGCAATGAATAGAGATTTATTATGGAAATGAGAGAATACTCAAGACTCGAATATAACGCGAGGAGCAAATTTATACTGTACCGGTAAACAATTAGAATCCTTCCAGTGTCTCTCAACACAGTCAGGCTACCCCTCAGGCCAGGGTGCTCTGCTCTAGAATGATTGCAGTTGTTACTAAGTATGAAGCCGCTGGCCGCCCATCTTCTACTAGTGATTAGATGGCCAGCGGAGGCGAGCGAGGTGAATGATTGGCTTAAACCGAGCTTGCCCTCTGGCCATGATGGATCCCACCTCACCTGAATCCACCAGGAGTTCCTGAAGTGTTTGCCAGCATCAGGGAACCCGCATTCACTTCAGCGAGACTACCTAGAATTCCGGGAGACTTGGGATCCAGAGCAAGGCAATTTTTTTAATTTTTTTTTTACATGCGATGCAGATGTCTCGAATATAACGCGACCCCTCCAATTTTAAAGTAAATTTTTGTCACCAAAATCTAGCGGTATACTCGAGTATCTATAGTACTTGAAAACAAGAGAAGTCTTAATGTATCCTTCCTGGTAAAATACTTTCTAAAAAAAATTAGAATGCAATTAGGCCCCTTTAATTCATCAGGTCCAGGTCCCACAGGGTCCTGATTGAGCTCTGGGTTATTCACAAGAAAATACTCAGCCAGCATTTTCTTGAGTATTTAACAGATGTGAAATCAAGTTGTTACATCATCTTTCCATTTTTATATTTGACATGAAACAATTTGTAACAAAAAAGGTTGAAAAAGCATATCGCACAAACTCATTTATGTTTGTTTTACTACCTTTTCAGAAAAATGGAAACAAGGCATTCAACATGTAAATCAATATGACGTTTATTAGGAGATACAGATATTACGTTGCATAAGTGATGTAAATAGGCAATAAAATAGTTTTAAGTAACATGATACAAATCCTCCTATGTAATAGTTGCCACTCAACAGGAAAGTCTTAGGGAAATGTTTACTTTATCATGATCATTTCATGCTACCATCACAAATAATTATTTATTCACATTGATTATCTACCTAGTGGTGATAAAATAGAAGTGTTAAATAATTTTTGGATGAACTGAGGTTTGTCTTTCTAAGCTTTGGTCAGTTTGTAAACTTGGACTGTCATAATTCAGATGGCAGGGTTGCGGGTTGAGCCCACTATGCAATGAAATAAGCAAGTATGGAAGTATGAAATAAACAAAAAGGATATTTAATCAACACAATAATACTAAGAATGAAGCAAATGAGATCACAAGGAGAACAATGAATAATTAATAAATAAGGTATAGCTGAGGAGACTGAGGAATAAATGGAAATTGAACAGATACTGAATAACAGAATCACAGGACCAGGGAATCCGATAAGAAAACAACAATACAAAAGATATACTGTAGGAAATAGATTAAACAGAAGTGAAAAAGGTAAAAAGTCTTTTAAATAAACGCAGTGGTTTCCACAGCAGAATTACAGAAGGAGCAGGCAAAAACGTAGTCAGTTATGTAAGCAGAAGGTTCAGCAACAGATTGTTCAGATATAGAGTTTGGCAAAAGAGTAGTCTAATACAAAGCAGGGGTTCGGCAACAGAATATCAACAGAGGGGTTCAGAAACAGATAGGAAAACAGAGGAGGCTATTGCAGGTTTAGGGGACAGATTAGCAAGCAATACTAAAGCAAAGGTTTTATCGAGAAGTTCAGGCTTGGTGATTAGCAGCACCTGCACCTCTTGCAGACTGGAGACGAAACTGAACGTTCTGAAGGGATGAATTCATGGAGACCAGAATGAACCAGCGCTGGGTTTGTTCCTCCTGCGGCGCCGGCGCCCGGATATGTGACATGGACAGCACTAGTCGACAAAGGGACACCTTAAAAAATGATGAGAAAAACCAAGGGCTAAATTCCATACTTACTGCTAAAATGGGGACCCTAACAGGAAAATCTGAGCCTGTAGGTTTCCCTGCAACGTGCCCATTTTAGTGTTAGATTCCGAGGCAGGCGATACCTCGGCACTTTGCCCCGGAGCGAAGTGATACTCACGGTAGCACTTCCACTTCTGAACCTTTATTACTTTCATAATGTAACTAGTCACAGACAGTTTTCTAGTTCTATTCCCGAACTAAATGTGAAAAAGCTCAAAAGGTGTAGCTGAGGACCCTAATGATGGACAGGTAAGACCCTTTCCTCCAACTACACACACCTAAGGCTGGGGTCAGACCAGCGCACTTTTAACTTCTGGCGCACTTAATTACGACCGCAGTAGCAGCAAATGATGGGCAATGACGGCCAATATACGAAGTACGGCCGCACAAAAGTCCGGCCGCGCAACGCAAGTGGAAATTGAACGCATTATTTCGGGAACGCAGAACCGCTAGTACTGACGTACAGAGTGTGCTGTGTCCGCTAGCGGCGTGTGTGCGTGATTAGGAGACGTCAGACACTGCTCATGTCCGTCCAACATAACGTCCAGACACCCAAAGTTTCCTGATTTGGATCCGTAAAAAATCCCGCACAAAAATTGCGCATCGTATGACCGTTTTCGCGCATTCCGTGAAAAAATACGTCAATGAATTTGGACGCACTTTTTGACGTTCGCGTGTAAAAATGCTTTTGTTTGACCCTAGCCTTAAGGCTGGGGTCAGACCAGCGCATTTTTAACGTGCGTTCTGGCGCACATAATTACGGCCGCAGTAGCAGCAGATGACGGGCAATGACGGCCAATATACGATGTACGGTCGCACAAAAGTCCGGCCGTGCAACGCAAGTGGAATTTGAACGCATTTTTTTGAGAACGCTGAACCGCTAGTACTGACGTACAGAGTGCGCAGCTGCGGCATACCGGCGTGTTTGCGAGATTAGGAGATGTCAGACGCTGCTAATGTCCAGCCTACATAACGTCCAGACGCAAAAAGAGAGTTTTATTGACGATCCGTACAAAATCACGCCCGAAAATGCGCCTTGTCTGACTGTTTTTGCGCATTCCGTGAAAAAATACGTCAATGCGTTCGGACGCACTTTTTCACGTTCGCGGGGAAAAATGCTTTCGTTTGACCCTAGCCTAAATGTAGGGTTGAATTTGCTGGATCATCAATCTTAGTTTCTCTCCTTGATGCAAGGATTCGATGAGTAACAAGCTCTTACTTTGTAATTACTATACACATAATGGCCAGCTGTCAGGCTTTCCAGACACACTTGATTGCTGCCATGCTAAGTACTGGCATATGTTGCAGTGGGTGACCATGCGTTCTATAGGATGCATAGCAAAGTTTAAAAAAATCATCCATAATAAATAAATGGAAATTAATTTCCATGTCAGAGCAGCTTAACCTTTAGTAGACAGACCCTGATTCATTTTGGCAATGCACAATATTACACCCCTTACGGATGGCTATCAGAGATTATATTAAAAAAAAGAAGAAAATAAAGAGATAGTGGTTCCAAAAATTAAATATATCTCTCTATGGCCAAAGCTCACTTTAGTGGAATATTAATATCCCCTTAAATTGGACATAAAACTCCTGATTTAAACATTTTTTAAAATTTTTATGATGGGAGTACTTTATAAAAGGACAAATATATTTCTTTGTAACCCATAAAATACATAAAAATGATTTTAATTGCTTGTTCTATGTTTGTAATAATCTTGGAAGTGTGGCGCCACATTTACAATAAGTGTTTCTTGCTTGGCAGGGACATTTATAATACAAACTTATCATCGCTTGAAATGTTACATATTGGATCACAAAATTTAAGCCATGGTGGGGCAAAGTTCCAAAAGGCTTTCATAGTAAAATCTAGAATATTTATTCTACATACTCATTGTTTAATGTGTAACAAGTGAATAATAATGATGAAAATTATGTGGAAAAAATCTAAAAGTGCCCTTTAAATATTCAGCAAGCAAAAAAAAAATACAAACCTTAAAATACTCACTATTCCATCACAGTATTTAGTGAAATTTTCCATGCACTTAATAATTAGACAAAAAAAATGTAACCATCAGAAATATTACACTGGACAAGAAAACTCATTAAGCGATACTATAGGGTTAAAACGGGATGGGGAAGGGGGTGCAAAAATGGAGGAATTTAAAATTAACCCCTTCTGATCCCCTCTGCACTACCTCTCACCTTTAACCCATTAGCTTTTTATAAACACTTACCTCAATCCAATTTGGTCTCTCTGATCCCAACAGGAAGTAACGTGCTGCTGCCAATCACAGAACAACTGAATCAAGCCACCTAAGGCTAGGGTCAGAGTGGGGCAGTCGGAACGCGCGTGCAGGCGCACTAAATCACGGCGGCAGTAGCAGCACATAACGGCCAATGACGGCCAATATACGCAGTACGTGCGTACAAAAGTGCGCCGACACCACGCAACCGGCAAATGAACGCATTTTTCTCAGAACGTGAAACCGCTGCTACAGACGTACAGAGTGCGCGGCGGCCGCATGGCAGCGTGTGTGCGTGATTAGGAGACGTCAGACGCTGCTAGTGTGCGGCCAACATAACGTTCAAACAGCCGGATTTCCCTAGAATTGCGTTGGTGAGTACCTGCGACTGTGCGACTGTGGTCGTCTGACCACTAAGCGTATTCCGTGAAAAAATGCGTGCGCACGCATCGACGTACATTTTGACGGTGGCCGCAGAAAATGCGCTCATCTGTCCCTAGCCTAAACTCCTGTCAGAGCAGGGAGGGTACAGTAGACATGTGCATTTCGTTTCGTTCCGAATACAAATTCGGATGAAAATCACAGATTTCGTTATTTTTTTTGTTTCCGAAAAAAAATGAAAAATTTTGGCCATCCCAATTAAGGAATCAGACAAAAATACGAATCGCGGTATCATAACGAAAACAGCGAAATGAAATATCGAAATGAAAAATGATCCGAAAAAGAAATGATCAAGGAAAAAAAAGGGACAAGAATCAGTTGAAACGGAGAACAAAAACGGAACGAAAATTACTCAAAACGAAAAAAAAATGGAACGAAATGATTCGATACGAATAATAACGAGGATTATTTTACATTGAAACCTATAGGATAGGTTAGAAATTAGGGTTAGATGCTAGGGGTAGAAACTGTAACCCTAAATTCTAACCCTAATTTCTGAAACTAATTTTTGGTGGTTTGTGCGACAAGTTTAATCAGGTGAATCCTATAGGTTTCAATGGAAAAAAAATCCCCGTTTTTATTAAATATTTATTCAACCATTACATTATTCTTTTCATTTGCAGCAAAAAGTCTCTTTATTCATTAGTATTTTTTAAGCGTTTTTCAGGATGCAAGTTAGCCAAGAACGTAAAATCACTAGAACGGACGCACAGAGTGCGCCACGTCCGCAACAACCGCATAGCTTTGTGTGTGAGTGATGGAACGTAGTTAGACAGACTGCATTTTTGACATCCAGCATTTTTGACGGACAAAATGTTTTTTCACATTTTATTTCCCATCTACAGCAGTCAAAAAAAACATCAGTCACAAAAACGGACTGTGTGGCCACTACCTTGTCGTCAGTCAGAAAGTACGTCTGTTGTGCACGGACGCACAGTCCACACAGAATACGCTAGTCTGACCCTAGCCTTAATGGATAAATAGTAGTTAGATGCTTCAAGGAAGCCCACAGGTAGAGAGAGACTATCAAGGTTATTCAGAGAGAGGTGAAAACCAGGAGAATGACTGGAGAAGTGAATATTCTAGGTCAAAATAGCCAATATGGAAAGTGAGATAAATGGGAGAATTTTTCTGCTTTGTCTATTTTGACCTAGAATTTTCACTTCTCCAGTCATTCTCCTGGTTTTCACTTTTCTCTGAATAACCCTGTATGTAACCAGATAATAGGGATAACCTTTGTATCTACTATGAGAGTTCAAGGGGGGGTGGCAGTGACAAACCCATGGCCAATAGGAAGGGGCCAGCTCGTTTGTGGGCAGGGTTCGCCCATTCTAGGAGCATCCCACTATCTCCATAGCGGCATTCACTGAACCTGTGCGTGTAGACGGCTAAATAGGAGCTCTCTCAGCTACTCAGTACTCTTTTTGATTTGTGGTCACTATATCTCTGTGCAGTCTCTCTATTGCCTTCCAAACAATGGCTGGCTTTAACCCCTTGGGGGCTGGATCGTGATTCGGCGCCGAAAGGCGCAAAATCACGATCCTCTCCCGGAGCTAGCCGACATCTTGGATGTCGGTCAAGCTTCCAGGATCTCCCCCGATGACTGGCGTCATCGTGCATAGCGCGATGACATCAGTTCTGGAGTAAACCCCTAGCTGCCACCAATGATGGAGATAGGGGTTCCAATAAACCCCCTATCTCCCGATCCGTGGCAGATAGGGGTTAATGTTTGGTATCGTTGGATCCGCCAGAGCATGGCCTTTCCAAGTATACCAAACATGACCATGTTGAAAGTTATGGGGGAAAATAAAATAAAATAAAAAATATAAAAAAATAATAATAAAAAAAATAAACAGTGTTTTTTTGTTTTGTTTTGTTAATGCAGCAATATTGTTCTCAATTCAATTATAATGTGAACAATGATGCTGCACTAACAATTTTTGTATGGGGTGCGTTTGTTAAAAATCGTGTAATTTCCCCCCCAAAAAATGTAACGAGACCCTATTTCTAATTTTTTTAACAAGCGCAACTTATAGAAAATATAACCGCAAACGCTCGCATGTTAAAATGTGAAAAAAAACACTTTACACGTTGTAAATAATTGAAAATTCTAATTTTATTGCATTTTTTGTTATAATATTTAGGCAGGACATGACGTATACATATAATAATGATATATTATGAGTCTGCAGAGTCTGCCGGAAAGAAAGATATATAATATGTATGGGTCATATAATAAAATAAGGCTTCAAAATGCGTTTACACATGATGAGCGAAAATGGTAAAAATGAGCTCAGCACAGAGGCGTGAAACGGCTCAGCAGCGAAAGGGTTATACCTTCTACAATAAACGCTAAGTTTTATTATTCTTTCAAACTTCAGCTGGAACTTGTATCCTCTGTCACATTTCTGTATTATAAAAGGTGCCTTCAAATTGCGTTTACTCATGGTGAGCAAAGACTGTAAAAATGAAATTAGCACACATAAGCTTGAAATTGCTCAGCAGTGAAGGGGATAAATAGGAACTACAATTTGACAGGTGTGACCAGAAAGGGTGCAAACAGAGGGATGGTTAGGCCTCAAGAACTAATGAATGAAACCAGTATGACTTCACTAAGTTACCTGGACATGCATTTCTTGCTCTGAGAGACCAATGAGTTGCTTTTGAGGTGTATTAGAAAGATTAGAAGAGATTGTTCAACCTTTTCAGCCATTTTGAAATATTCCTTGACCTCTTTGAATAATTTATGATGTCTATCAGCTGTGATTTGTGTCCAGATTAGTATTATATAGGCTTGTGCACCGATTTTTTTTTCGGTTCGATTCGGTTCGATTTTTCGGATTTTTAAACTTTTCGACTCGGCTCGTTTCGACCGATTTCGGTTTCGATTCGATTCGGTTCGGGTCGTTTTTCGGGTACATTTTTTTTCGGAATATCGACCATTTTTCCTATTTTCGTGTCACTGTGCTCGGTTTTTGTATCGCCTTTTCGTGATTTCGGAAATTTTCGTTTTTCCGAATTGTACATTTTTCGGAATATCGACCATTTTTCGTATTTTTCGTGTCACTTTTGTCACAAAATTTTCGTTTTTTCGGAACGTCTGTTCTCCTCGTTTGATACATTTCAAGTCCATTCGAAAAATCCGAAAATACTTCGTTTCGGCTCGGAAAACATTTCGGATCTGATATTTTCGGATCTAAAAATTTTCGGAAATTCGGCCGCATCCGAAAACACGAATCGGGAAATTCCGTGAAAATTCCGAAATTCCGAAACCCGAAATGCACATCCCTAGTATTATATACCTTACTTATAATCTGTCTCAACGCTAAAGGACTTTCCAAGTTTCTGAATGGTTTTACAGCGCTAATTAGCTGTGATTTGTGGTACATTGTGCACATTTTTAGCGCTCTCCCTCTGCCTTCCATCCTTATACTAACATGGTTACACTATTGTAGCCAATTATAACAAGCGCGTGTGCCTAGTCCTTTTGCACTTGGTTGAATGAATCAAACATTTCTTAAATCTTTTTTTATTCTTTAGAACAGGGATCTCTAACTCTGCCCCCCCCCCACCACCAGAGTTTCTGAACTACACTTCCCATGATTCTCTGTCCATTTATTGCATTCATAGAATTCTGGGAATGGTATGCAATTGAGATCACTGCTTTAGAAAGTTTCTACATATTTTAACTCCTTACATTTCACCTGACCGGGTTAACGTCTTGATATGTAAAAAATACCTCTAAAAATACCAACCTTTGATGATAAATTACTATTTTGTTTGTGAGCAGTTATAGAAGAAATTATTCCTAACTCGTGGAATACGTTATTGAGGTGAATGTTGTAAGCATTCCTGAGAGAGAATTTGGTGAAGATAACATGAGCAGGGAAGGAGAGATAGTGAGAAGTAATGTATCTGTGTTCCTGTAAATAAGATGTTTGGTAAGAAGATTTGAGCTCTGGAGAGTGTTAAGTTCAGTGATTAAAATATTAGTAGGAGATAGCATCTACACTCATAAATCACAGATGACTTTCCAAAACAACCATGGAGAGTACAAATCCAATTAATATTACTTTGCCCATTTTGTTAACTATAGGGGTTATCTAGAGAGGCGATCTGGCCCCAAAATGTCACCGAACAGGGAAATTGCACGTACGGTGACATTTGGGGCCATTCGGCTATACAGAGAGCAGGCAGTCGCCAAATTTTGGCAAACTGCCAGCAAGTACGGTGTCTGTTCGAAGGCAGTGAAATCCCCCATAGAGAAGCAAATCAATGGTTAATCTATTCAGAGAACACCGAACAGCAGTGAAAAGTTGCCAAAATGCCCTGCCTTACGGTGGTTTCATTCGGCAGGTTTATTCAGGTGAACCCCATAGGCTTCAATGTTAAAAATACTACCGTTTTTATGCAATATCTAATAAACCGTTAATTGTTTTAATCTGCAGTAAAAAGTCTCTTTATTATTGATTTTTTTTTTAGTACCTTTTAGTAGTTTTTCAGCAAAATTTTTTCCCCCTTTTTTTTAATAACGGTTTTTCATTTTTCTGTAACAGACCTTTTTATTATCATTCATAGGACCTTATATGTTAATTCCAGGCATTTTCGTTCAGTGTTTTTTTTTGCAAAAAGCGTTTCAATTTTGACACTTTCAATCGTATATTTTGTTAGTTTTTTTACCTGTCTGGTGGCTTGTCGGCTTTCTCCTGCGACTGGTCAGCGCCGTTCTCTTTGGCTTGTTGGCTGCATTTGGCGGCTGTCCGGCGTGTTTGCGGCGAATGTTCGGTGGGTTGGCCATGGCGGGTGACGGATTTGTGGCGGGTTGTGGTGGGTTGGCAGTGTTGGCGGTGGCATTCGGCAGCCGATTCCCTGCACTTTCGGGATCCTCCGGTGAATGCTGAATTCCCGGCAGGGTGGGGAAGCAGTAGTTAAAAGGTGTTTTTTTTGCAAACAGTGTTTCAACGATTAATCGTATTATATTTTTTTTTGTTTACCTGTCGGGTGGCTTGTCGGCTTTTTTCTGCAGCTGTGCTCGGCCTCTGCTTTTGGTGCCCCACCGGCAGGTTGTGGCGGTGCCGGATTTGCGGTGGGTTGGCGGCCACATTCGGCGGCCGATTCCCTGCACTCCGGGAACCCTGTGGTGAATGCTGAATTCAACACAGGGTGGAGAAATTTGATTCCCTGAAGTGCAGGGAATGACAGAGCACTGAATGTGGGCGAATAACCCCCATAGTTTGCCTTGTGGCCTTTGTGCCAAGTTTCACTGTGGTTCTGAGTGCCAAGTTTCACCATGGTCCTTCTGTGCTAAGCCTCACCTTGGCCCTGTTTGTCAAGCTTCACTGGGTTTCTGAGTCCCACTGTTTTCCTGTCTGTCGTTCCTTGTGTCCATATTCACATACCAACCTGTTCCGGTGTTGTCCTTTGTTTCCTGTCTTGACCAGCCTATTCCTGAGCTCTGTAAAATAAATTATCTGTAATGCCACTTTTATCCACCCTGCTAACTCTATGGGGGTTATTCAGAGAGATCCGAAATGTGGCCGAAATGTAAACGGACACTGTATTTCAGCGAACGGAGACATTTCAAGGCCAGTCGGCTATTCAGAGAGCAGGCAGTTCGCCAAATTTTGGCAAATTGACTGCACGTATGGTGCCTGTTCGAGGGCAGTGAAACCCCCATAGAGGAGCAAT
Source organism: Leptobrachium leishanense (assembly GCA_009667805.1). Lineage (NCBI taxonomy): Eukaryota > Metazoa > Chordata > Amphibia > Anura > Megophryidae > Leptobrachium > Leptobrachium leishanense. The sequence continues at coordinate 301,082,552 of CM019066.1, read as the reverse complement.
GGTTCGTCTATTCAAAGAAAACCAAACAGCAGTGAAAAGTTGCCGAAATGCCCTGCTGCATAGACTGCAATGTTAAAAATATTTCCATTTTAATCCAATATCTGATAAACCGTTTATTATTTTATTCTGCTGTAAAAGGTATTTTTATTTATTGATTTTTTTGCAACTTTTAGGCATTTTTCAGGATTTTTTTGGCAAATTTTTTTTAAAATAATGTTTTCTGTAACAGACCTTTTTATTATCATTCATTGGATCTTATATGTAAATTCCAGACATTTCCGTTCAGTAGTTTTTTTGCAAACAGTGTTTCAAATTTCAATCTTTCACGCAAACTGTTTTGTTTTTTTTTCACCACGTTCGTCTGCCTGTCGGGTTTTTCCGGCAACTGCTCTGCGCTATGGTCGGCGGCTAGTCGGGTTTTTCCAGCGTGTTTGGTGGGGTTTTTTGCGGCGGTTTCTGCGGGTTTCTGGTGAGTGTTCGCGAGTGCTCTCCGGGTTTGCGGAGAGTTTACCCTGCACTATGGGGGCCCTGCAGTCAGAGCCGGCCCGACCATGGAGCAGTTCGGAGCAACCGCACCAGGCGGCAGATTTTGGGGGAGTGGCATATTCTGCCGCCGAGCCCCTGCACTGTTTTTTAAACAGCGCCGCTGCAACGGCATCTCATGGAGGCCGGTGCAGTGGCCGTTCTGTGTTGAGCTTCCGGACTAACTCGCTGCCTGGGTGCCACCTGCTGGCATCACTGGACCATTGCATGCTTGGGAGATGTAGTTCTAGCCTGATTTAGTGCATATTGCAGAGAACCAAATTAGAACTACATCTCCAGGCCTGCAATGCTCCAGTGATGCCACCAGGCGGTGCCCAGACAGGGAGTTAACCCAGAAGTTCAGCGCCGAATTTCACAGATGGGGGGGAACAGCGCTGTGAAGGGAGAGAAGCAGGTGCTGGGCAGCATATGGAGGCAGGAGTCGTACTTACCAGCAGGCTCTGTCTGCAGTCTAAGTCTCTCTCTCCCCCAGCCATTCCTTTCATGACCAGTTCCCCCTCTCTCTCTCTCTTTACTCTCCTTCCTACACTCCCGTCTCTCCCCCTTCCCTCCTGCACTCCAGTGGCGTAGCGTGGGGGGGGGCTGGGGGGGCCGTGGCCCTGGGCGCAAATTTTCTTAGGGGCGCATAATTTCAAAAGAAAATTTGCGCCCCTAAAAGTTCCCAACAAGCAGGGCCCATGTTTCCCTGACTCCAGGCGGCATGTTGATTTGGGGTGGTGTTTTGCCGCTCCTCTCTGAGGCCTCAGCAACTCCCCAAGGGTGCCAAAGATTGTAACCCTTTACTCTATCGGGTTTGTGGCAGGGGAGCAGAGAGGCTGCTGCACGCGAAGCTGCTCCGCCCCCTGTCACTCTGTGCCGGTGTTCTGAGAACAGGAAGTGAGAGCTGCCCATGTGAGTGAGCTCCCGCGCTTTGCCTGCCTGGGAGCTGCGTGTCTGCAAGCAACATGTCCAGTAAGGAGCCCTACCTCTGTATCCTAAGGAGCAGAGTAAGTTTTTTTAAAGATTTGCCTCAAGCTATTTTATAATTGCAGGTGCGGGCTGGGAGTCTTTAATGCACAGCTCTGCACCTTCTGATGGGATGGGAGCAGGGGCTTAATGGAGGCTGGGGGGAGCACTCGTTTATGACACCTGGAGCAACAGCAGGAGAAACTTACACATCTCATCATTAATCATCAGTGCATATCAATCAACATGCCTGGCATAAAACAGGAGTTCCAGGCTTGTCCAAACAACTAATAAGCTAAACATGCATAATGCAGGCTAAGTTTGTTTTGTAAAATAAGACCAGAAAAATATTATGCTAAAAAATATATAAAATCAGCTTTGCTTGAATAAGAGGTATCCGCACATACACACACAACTTGTTTGTTGATTTTTCATTGTTTTTAAATCTAGTAATTATTTGCACCTTCTAATGGGGGAGCACTCATGTTTAGTATGACACCCAGAGCAACAGCAGGAGAAACACTTTAATAAAATTATTTGGTGGTAGCTGGCCAATTGCCAACGAATTGCACCAAATGGTGTGTAGCGCTGTGTTTAAAACCTTACTGTGGCAGTACCTATTTTTGGCCACCGAAGGGAGAGAAAGCGCGATAAGAGACACTGGACATTGGGACTACATTTCCCGGCATGCTCTAGGAACGGACACAGGAAGTGGGTGGGATACGCCGAGTGACATCCTGAGCCTCGTGGAGAGCGCGGCAGAGCGCGCCAGGGAGTGAAGCAGACAAGACACAGTGCTGCTGAGCGGAACACTAGCTAGGCCGGAGCGCAGGTGGGGCCTACCAGGATTCCAATCCAGATTATCCAGCTTTACCAGACGGAGCCCTAGTTATCCGCAGACATTACCCAAGCTGCTAGCGAGGCAAGCAGAGGACCCCGAGTAAGGAGTACCGCAAGTCCATTGGATGGGAGAGCAGGCGGTAGCTGGACAAGTCCGGGCCGGAGCAAAGAAAGCCTGACCACAGATCCAGTAGCGGGTATCCCAGCAAGGTATCAAGCGGAGAGACGTCCTGGGTCAGCGGAGCCTTGGTGATCGAGCGGATGGGTGAGAGGCCTCCAAGGCCGGTTGATAAAGTCAATAAAGCACGCTACTGTTGTCTTCAAAACCCACAGGGCCCCAACTTGACTAGTCGAAGACATCGCTATAAGTAATTCACTGGCCAGTTGAATAGTACCCGGGTACCATAACACACACATACACTTACAGTCCGGGACTTCACCTGTGCGGGACTCACTCCCTAATATCCCAAAAAGGGGTAAAGGTTCGCATCTTATTTTGTTTCCGCTGCGCGTTTCTCGAATTACCAAATATTGCATTCTCTTTTCCGCTACGCGTTTCTCGAAATTACGAAGCATTGTATTTTTTTCTGTTCAGCTGCGTTTTCCCGAAATACGAAGCCTCGTATTTCTTTTCCGCTGCGCGTTTACCGCGGTACGAAATACTGTAAATAGATCTACGAACACCGTGTCTGATTATATGCTTTTTACTCTAGTAAACTATATAAATTATAAAATCCACAACTGTGCTGGAGTATATTTATTCCCTAGTGCGGGGAGACTGACCCGTGGTTCATTTTCAGCGGCTCCTCCAGGAGTGAGCGCTACAGGTGAATTTCACCATATTGTGCAATTTCGTGGCAATTTGTCTATTCACAACACTAAGGGGGGGCGCAATTCTTGCCTTGCCCTGGGCGCTGACAACCCACGCTACGCCACTGCTGCACTCACATCCATTTGTGTGTGTGTTTGACTGTGTGTGTGACTGTGTGAGACTGTGTGTGTGACTGTGTGTGTGTGTGCCTGTGCGTGTGTGCGCATGGATGGATGTGTGTAGCTATGTGATACACTCATACACACTGCACATTACTGTGAGTTTTATTGCTGTGGAGATATGTGATACGCTCATACACACCGCACATTGCTGTGAGTTTTATTGCTGTGGAGCTATGTGATATGCTCATACACACCGCACATTACTGTGAGTTTTATTGCTGTGGAGCTATGTGATACGCTTATACACACCGCACATTGATGTGAGTTTTATTGCTGTGGAACTATGTGATACGCTCATACACACCGCACATTACTGTGAGTTTTATTGCTGTGGAGATATGTGATACACTCATACACACCGCACATTACTGTGAGTTTTATTGCTGTGGAGCTAAGTGATACGCTCAAACACACTGCACATTACTGTGAGTTTTATTGCTGTGGAGCTCTGATACAGTAATGTGCAGTATGTATAAGCATATCACAGAGCTCCACAGCAATAATACTCATGCTGATACACACTGTACATTACTGTGAGTTTTATTTGCTGTGGAGCTCTGCCTCTGTGATACACTCATCCACACCACACATTACTTTATCACAGAGCTCCACAGCATTAAAACTCACAGTAATGTGCGTATGAGTGTATTACAGAGCTCCACAGCAATAATACTCACGCTGATACACACCACACATTACTGTGAGTTGTAATGCTGTGGACCTCTGGATACACTTTTACATGACGAGTGTTTTTTTTCTATTTTGGGGAGGGGCAGCATTTCATCTGTAGCTCCAGGCAGCACAGTGGCTTGGGCCAGCCCTGCCTGCGGTGCTTGCTGAATACACCGCTGGGTCGGCGAACTAGAATCGCTGTATCACCCCAAAGTGCGGGGAACGAAAGGTCACCAAATGTGCGGTGACTTTTCGGATCTCTCTAAATAACCCTGTATATCTACCTCATTGTAGCTGCTGGCTGTCGACCCATCTGAGAACCATGACAAAAAATTAAAACAAGGCTTCAACCATTATACGTGGTTATTCATGTACATCTATAAAACGACTACTCCATAGTTAATTTTATAGCTATATTGAATAGATAACGTGCTATATCCCAAATTTAAGTAACTCGTTCTACCCATATTAACCAAGGAAGATGAGTTATAAAATTTGAGAACAGGTAACTATCAGTGAGTTTTATAATCCCTATACTATGTGGGGGATTGAGACGAATAATGAAAATCAGAGAACAAGTCAAAGTGCTGTTTGTTTGACGCAAAGCAGATAAGGAGAGCATCCAGAGGGCTGGAGAACATCTAGCATTGTATAACGTTACCAAATGTAACTGAATGAAAGAACATGATTTGAATGGCTCAGGGAACATATGGTTCTGGCTTTCAATATACCACAGATATTCAATGTAAAGTACAAAAATATGTTGTCCCTGAAGCAAACATTGAGTACTACATTGCCTTCTATAAAAATGAAAATCAACGGTGTTGTGGAAAACTGTTTTTAAAAGGTATACCAGCCGATAGCGTGGGACATAGTAGCGAGTGACGACACACAAACACACACACACATATATAAAAGAATATACTTAAAAAAAGGAAATAAAATAAAAGTTTAACAGAAAGATAAAAATACTAGACTTGTGCACCGATTTTTTTTTCGGTTCGATTCGATTTGATTTTTCGGATTTTTTAACTTTTCGATTCGGCTCGCTTCGAACGATTTCTGTTTCGATTCGGTTCGGCTCGACTCGTTTTTCGTGTACATTTTTTTTCTCGGACTTTCGACCATTTTTCGTATTTTCGTGTCACTTAGCTCGGTTTTTGTATCGACTTTTCGTATTTTCGGAAATTTTCGTTATTCGGAATTGTAAATGGTTTCGGAATATCGACCATTTTTCGTATTTTCGTGTCACTTAGCTCGTTTTTTGTATCGACTTTTCGTATTTTCGGAAATTTTCGTTTTTTCGGAACGTCTGTTCTCCTCGTTTCAAAACAATAAATTTCGATTTGACACATTTCAAGTACATTCGAAAATTCCGAAAATATTTCGTTTCGGCTCGGAAAACTTTTCGGATCTGCCATTTTCGGATCTAAAAATTTTCGGAAAATCGGCCGCATCCAAAAACACGAATCGGGAAATTTCGTGAAAATTCCAAAATTCCGAAACCCGAAACGCACATCCCTAAAAAATACATTGTTAAACTAAATCCTGGACACTTCAAGAATAACGATGACTCAGTTTACGTGATTGAATTGCAAAAGGGATTAAGGAGCAGCAGTCATTTACCCATCCAGATAGAAAAAACACTTGGGGCTCTATCACCTCCTTAACACTTGCGCTAGCGTTCACATAAATGAGCGCTAGCGTTCACATAAATGAGCGCTAGCGCTCACATAAATGAGCGTTAGCGCTAGGTTACTTGAGGTGATAGTGTTATCCCTGTATCACCTCCCAATCACTAACGGGTTAAAAAACTCGCTAGCGAATCGGTATTAGCACTTTTTAGTGGCAGCTTACTGTACTCGCTCCCTATACTTAACATGGGAAGCGCAAAGTGTAAGCAGAGAAGTAACTAGCGTTAGGATCACAAGGTCCCAACACTAGTTACTAAGAGCTGCTGCTAACTGAAAATGTTAACACCAGCTCTGAGCTGCTGCTAACTGATTCCGCTGCTGCAGACTCAGCTAGCAGCAGCTGAAAAGCTCCACAAAAATCAAATGCTCACCTCTCCTGCCGTGGTAAGAACGGCGGCCTGATCCACTGCCGGGAGCAGAGTGAGACAGGGGGAAAAAAGTCCCCAGTCTCCCTCTGCGATGTCTTCACCGACCTGCAGGATCTCGTGAGAGGCGAGATCCTGCCACAGTCATGTGACCCAGCAGCAGAAGCCTCCGTGGAGCCTCCATGCATCTAAAAGAAGGTTGGACTAGAGTCATGTCTCCACCCACCAGAGTGGTCCTAGTAGCTAATTGAATGGAAAGTGACCTTTCTGGGAGGGGTAGCTGGCTTATGACACATTCTGGCCAAAGCACATGGTGAGCCGTCGCCATTTTGACTCTTTTGATAGACAAAAGAGTATTTTGCTCTTTAGTGACACCTATTGGTGGCCACAACCATTACATGGATATTTGGAGGAATATTCACTTAAACTTTGTCCACTGAAGTATATCACTTCATAGAAATTCATATCCATAACTAGTGGATTGACCAAGTGATGGTCAATCATTGCTGTTATCTGCCAAATATTATTGAGATGTCATGTGTATCATTACTTTTCTTGTAATTGTTTTTCTCCTAATATTTAAATGAGGTATTTACCAATGTATTATGCCAAAGGCATGTCAGCTCATAAAAGATAAATGTGGTGGATGGGCTTTGTTTACCTAGAAAAACAAGACCTTTGACCTTTTGTTCTTGAACAGTGAACATTATATTCTACCTTCCCATTTAGGGTATTGCCAATGATTCAGTAGCAGAAAACAATAAGTATGATCAGCTGTGACTTTATATAAAATAATTATAATCCCTTACAGGATTTTTCTAAAAGAAATATTCAGATTCATTTTGGCTATTTGAGATGTTACGTTATGTTAGATAATTTATTTCTTTTGAATAAAGATTGTTACAAATGTTTTGTTTTTTTATAATGTTAGCTGGTGCAAATTACTTTGTACCTAAATACTTAAGAGTAGGTAATCTCGTGAGAGCACGCAGCTCTGCAGAGGAATCACGGAGGGGGACTGCGACCTATTTGTCCTCAGTATCTCTCTGCTCCCGGCGCGGGGAAGCGGCGGACCCCGCCACCCTCTCCACCTCAGGATGACAGGTAAGAGATTTTTAGTGGGGTTAGCTCAGTGTGTTATGTGATTTTTGGCAAAGCAAAATCACTTAACACCACCTTTCATGAGTCGGTATGTCTCTGAGAAATACCATCTCACGAATGAAAGCACAAGCACCTTGGAATAGCTTGTGCTCTGAGGCACAAATTGATGCTGTCTATACAACGTATATGAGGTGGTGTTAATTAACAGGAAGGAAGGGCTGTACTTGAGGCGCAAGCCCAACTTGCGCTAAGAGTGGCGTAGCAATTCCAGGTGATGAGAAAGCATCACGAGCATAGGCGACTCTACAGGGGGGCAATTGCCCCCCTAGGTTATTCCTTGCCCCCCATGTGCCCCCCCACCAAAAATCAGCATCCAGCTTACCACACTTATTCGGACCTCTGTATCTCCGTCCCTGTGCATCGTATATGGATGATATAGGTGTCATTGGAAAGGGCAGATTCTGGCCTTTCCAATGATACCCAACATGACCATATTCAATTTGAAATAAAAGTCATAAAACATTAAATAATAACAGGGAATTAAACTTAAGCATTTTCACAGGGTTGAAATGTCTCAGCAGTGAAGTGGTTAATGTTCAGACTATACATTACATTGTGCATTACGTTAGTTTTTGCCTTGGTTTAGTTGTATATTAAGGGTTAATGGGTAGGTTTCATCGCTCACGGTATACATTTTTCCCCCCTTGATTAATGGCATTGTAGGGGTTAATCGGTAGCTACATGCCTCACAGTGTATTCATTTCATGTTTTACCTTGATTAATGGCATTTTACGGGTTAAGGGGTAGCTAAATGCCACATTGTTTATTATTTTTATTGTAGTTCTCTGAGTTTATGGCATTTTAGGGGTTATTATGGAAGTTAGAATCTAAAGCGTCTAATCATCTTTAGATCCTTTGCTTTTCGTCACATTTCGGGGAATTCATTTCGGAGAAAATATAGTGAATTCCTATTTAGCGAATGGTCACTGTAATTTGCTAAAAGTGGAGTCGCTGAAGCAGCTATCAGACATTCAGCGAAAACTGCCAAATAAAGTATCAGGTTAGTACAATAAAAAGGCATCATTGCATCACATTACTCATTGCATCACATTACTCATTGCATCACATTACTCATTGCATCACATTACTCTGGGGTTTTGGAATCTTATTTATATATACACTTATTTAGGGCACTATTACCTGGTGTGAGTTAACCCTTGCGTTCACATGGTTTTGCGTTAGCGCCAGGTTAATGGAGTCTAGCGCCGGACCAACAGATTGTTTGCCTCCTGCTACAAATGGGAAAAATCACTTAGTGCGTTGCTATTAGCGATTTGTACCGCAAGCGTACTGTACTTTCCGCGTCCTATACTTAACACGGGGAGTGCTAGAGATCTCTAGTGCTTTTGCAGCTAACAGATCACTTGGTGCCAGCGCTAATTTTTTGAGGGGCGCTAATTGCAAAATTTTACCTACTGCTCAACCCTGGTGCTAACTCTGAAAAAACAGAAAACCCAGATCTCGCCCAAAATTAACAGACAATTGAAAGGAATGCAGCACAGGTGTTCTCTTGACCCCATACAACATAGCAATGGATCTGGTCCGCATTGTCGTTGCTGTTGCAGTCGGCTCTATTATAAATGTATCCTTTATCCACATATATCCTAATTCTAATATTTTGCCTAATTTTAAACATTTTATGCTGGGGGTTATTCATAGTATGGAAGTGGTTGATTATTAGGGTGACCGTGTGGACCATGTTTAAAGGGACACGTGAATAAGTCTTGCCCTGAAACATGTATTATTTATATGCTGCAGCAGGGAAATTTGTGTCGCTCACCTGGCCTTCCTTTTTTGGATCTATTAAATGCAGTTTAATGATTCTACATGCTGCTGGGTGGCATTTATCATGCAATGTCCATCAGCGTTAATATATGTGTGCATCAAAACATGGATGATACAGCCACCGTGGAGGATTTTAATAATGCAGGGGTGTGAGGTTATTCACTGGATGTGTTCATATTCAAGCTTGTGAGGGCGGGGGATAGGTATGGCCTGGCACTCTGCACTGGAAAAAAACCAGTTCTATCCTGTACACAACCGCATTAGCGTTGGGTCTCAGCTCGGGTCTTAGAGTTTTCATAGCGTGCGCCAAACGACCTTGTTCATGGACTACTGCAGACAAGGTGATCTGTTAGTAGGTCGTCAGGCACTAAGTTTTAGCGACTCGCGGTAATTTTTCCTTTAGTGATGGTGTTTTAGTTCACACCAGGTGAAAGGGCCCTTTTTTCTTATTTATTTATTCTTATCTTATTTTTTTATTCAGTGGTATGATTTAGTGGTGAAAATTATTAGTGCCCCCCCCCCAGTTTTGACTGCGGTATCTTCTGTGCCCCCCCTAAATATTGTTCCTAGAGTCGCCACTGATCACGAGACAATATGAATAATGTGTTTAGATGTTATCTTATCACTAACATTGAAATAGGACCTCTAGGCTGTTGATAACGCAGCAATTATATAGGTTTTAATGAATCTGGTACGTTTAGGCTAGGGTCAGACTGAGGCAGTGCGAACGCGCGTTCTGGCGCACATAATCACGGCCGCACTAGCAGCAGATGCCAGGCAATGACGGCCAATATACGAAGTACGGTCGCACAAAAGTCCGGCCGCGCAACGCAAGTGGAAAATGAACGCATTTTTTCGAGAACGTTAAACCGCTGGTACTGACGTACAGAGTGCGCTGCGGCCGCATAGCAGCGTGTGTGCGTGATTAGGAGATGTCAGACGCTGCTAGTGTGCGGCCAACATAACGTTCAAACAGCCGGATTTCCCTAGACTTCTTTTCACCCCATCGTCATGAAATACGTCCAGAATTGCGCATCGTCTGACCACTTAAGCGTATTCCGTGAAAAAATGCGTGCGCACGCATCGACGTACATTTTGACGGTGGCCGCAGAAAATGCGCTCATCTGTCCCTAGCCTTAGCAGAGTGCTTGTAACTTTAAACAGTTTAGTATTATCATGCCATGTAGAAGCCACAGGAAATGACACGGTGAAAAAGTTGACAATAGCAAAAAAAGTTTCTTCCAGTCAGACGCTCGGTAAATAAATATGTATTTCACATGAAAAAATTGCACCTATGTGTTGTGTTTTCAGTGCAACATACTGGTGTCATTTTACTGAGGCGAGTGCAGTGCAAAATTGGTGTAAATGTCAGTTTTGGTTGTTTCTTAGGTTAAGATTAACCCTAACCCTATCCAACATGGTTTTTTTAGTACTTGTTTTTTAAGAAACAGATTCTTCTCCACCATTCAGGTCAAGAGCAGAATCTGTTGCTTAAAAATGAAGAGAACATGGAGCAGAATCTGTTGCTTAAAAATGAAGAGAAAATGGAGCAGAATCTGTTGGTTAAGGTTAACTCTAACCCTATAAGCAACCCTAGCCATAAAACAAGCACAAATAGTATCCCTAACCTTATTTAATAGCCCCAAATATAGCCCTAACAGTAGTGTTGATTTCGCAACGTACTTGTTTCAGTATGTCTGAAGGATATAGACATCTTAGAGAGAGTTCAGAGAAGGGCTACTAAAATGGTGTACGGCTTGAAGGAGAAAAGTTACCAGGAAAGGCTTAATGATCTTAACATGTACAGCTTGGAAAAAAGACGAGACAGAGGAGATATGATAGAAACATTTAAATATGTAAAGGGAATCCACAAGGTAGAGGAAGGGAGTATATTTAAAAGGAAACAAAGTAGCAAAACAAGAGGACATAGTCTTAGATTAGAGGGGCAAAGGTTTAAAAGTAACATCAGGAAGCATTATTTTACTGAGAGGGTGGTGGATACATGGAACAGCCTTCCAGTAGAAGTGGTAGAGGCCAAAAAAGTAATTGAATTTAAGCAAGCATGGGATAGGCATAAGGCTATCCTAAACAAAAGATAAATCCAGGTAAAGTATCCATGTAATTGGGCAGACTAGATGGGCCGAAAGGTTCTTATCTGCCGACATTTTTTCTATGTTTCTATGTTTCTATGTGGTGACTTTCACACAGGTTTCCAGTTTGCGCTAGACCTTGAATCTAGTCCTTATTCTTCAATCATTCCAAAAAAAACAATAAACACAATCAGGGCAGCACAAATAATTGTTGGCTGGAGTGCTTTCCTTCTGGTGAGCTGTTTTTTTTGTCTTGTGAAACATCCGCCCTCTGTGCCTTGTAAAGGATGAGTGCTACTCTTCTGGTGTATTCTGTATGATAGGGGCTGACAACCATTGGCACAGCTGCTTCACCTTCAGGCTCTACTTAACCTTGAATCACAGGGAGCTCCAGAAAGGATTCTATCCTCACAAGTGAGTTAATCCCATAATAGAGGCCATTTAGGTAGTGTACAGTAAGACCCGACAAAGCTGAGATACATTGACGGTGTTTACAGGCTTAAGCGATTTATGTCCCTATATTGTGAACTAAATTCTCATCATTTTTTAACAGAGCCTAGCTTTAAAACCTTGAAAAAAACCTTAAATGGGTTGAGAACTGTTGAAATGCTGAAAGGGTTAAGAGTTGTTAGAATCTGTAAGAGGCAAAATTTTGGTAAAATATTTGTTTGGATATATAGGCTGCTGTTGATTTCTTTGAATTTGTTGGCTAGAGTGCTCTCCTCCTGGTGAGCTGTATTAATAAACAATAACTTTAAGCAATAAGAAGGGGTGTGCACTGCTGAAAATTGTGTTTCGTTTTGTTTTGTTTCGTGTAGTATAATTTTTTTGGCTGAAACTGAATTCGTTAGATTGCCGATTCGTTTTCGTTATTTCAGATCAATTTGTTATTTAATTTTGTTATATCGGATTGATTCGTATCACTAAAAAAAAACAATAAATTAGCTCAATTACTGTTAGATTAGGGTTAAAAATTAGGGGTTTTTTTTCGGTGCTGCTCATCAATTTTTGCATTGTCTATGGGACAATTCGTCAAACTGCACTAAATATGTTTCTGTGCTGCGGAATATGTTGGCGCTATATTAAGTATAATAATAAAAATACATAATAACTTCAATGTATTGTTCCCTGTTAGTCAGCCTCCTGCGGTGCTGCTGAATCGATTTCAACACCACAGGAGACATATTGACATGGAGTATATTTCAGTTACTATTTATTTTATTATTATACTTTATACTGTATAGCGCCAACATATTCCACAGCACTGAAACATATTTTGTGCAGTTCGACAATTTGTTCCTTAGAGGAATCATTCAATGGATCTTCATGGGCCAATTTTGCTGCTGTTGATGATCGCCGAACAGCACCATATTTTGCTGTCTATTGGCCTGTGCTGCCAATTGACAGGGACGCGGTGCTGTGTGAAACATTATAACAAATTAATTTGTTTCAATCAATCGATTCATTATGCACAAATTTTCTTCGATTTAGTTTCTACCACGATTTGCATGAAATCATTTCCAATTTCAGGAAGTATTTCCGAAATATGAATTAACGGAATTTCAGCCGAATTGCGATTTGTCACAAAACGAAACACCCACCTCTAGCAATAAGACACCATCACACTTTTATATAGAAGTGATCCTTACATATAGGGTTTCACAGTTAACCCCTTAATGAACCCTGACGTACCCTGTACGTCCTGTCCTCGGGTCTCCCTTAGACCCGCGGACGTACAGGGTACGTCAGCGGCGCCAAATCCTCCTCCCGCCCGATACTCACCTCCCTCGTCGGATCCCACGGCGATCTGGCAGGGAGGAAGCCTGCACATGTGATTTACATGGGCAGGCGAGGCTGATGACGTCGCCACGCTGCGTGGTGACGTCATCAGAAGGTGCCCCCATGTGTTTCAATGGAGGGGAGGGGGGGTCTCCTTCGGAGCCCTCTATCTCCCCAACCATTGAAGCTAGGGAGATGCCGTTTCCACCGCTGGAGAGGGGAGAGCCTCCCCTTTCCAGCGGTGTATGGCATTAACAGTTTCGCCGCCGGATCGCTTTTCGGCACCAATTGGCGCCAAAATGCGATTCAAACCTGGAGGGGGGCTGACATCTTGGATGTCAGCCAAGCCTCCAGGTCCCCCCCCACCCACTGACAACCTCACCATATGTGTGAGGATGTCAGTGGGCCAGTTAACCCTCTAGCTGCCATGTAGAGATAAGGGGATCCTAAGGATGGCAGCTGGATGGTCATATTTGCCATCATTTAAAAGGCCTGATTATGGCCTTTCAAATGATACCAAACATGACCAGGTTTGGTTTTAAAAAAAAATTAAAAAAAAAAATTAAAAAAAATTAAAAAAAAAAAAAAAAATAATAAAAAAATTAAATAAAATAAAGGTTTTTTTTTTAAAGTTTTTTTGGTCTGGGGGAGTTTAATTAAATAGGACCTAGGCTGTCATCTAAAAATAATTAGCACAAAATGGTCAGAATGAGCGCAGCGCACATAGGTGAACTGTCTCAGCAGTGAAGGGGTTAAAAAGCAAACGCATGTTAAAATTGGGTATTTCTAGTCTCGGGACAAAATTTTGAACCTATTTAGCTGGGGTCTTTTTGGGTGGTTGTAGATTTTGGGGATTAAATTACGAAAAAGTATGTTTTTACCATTTTTTTCCTCATATTTCATATTTTTTTTTATAGTAAATTATTCGATATGATGGAAATAATGGTATTTCTAGAAAGTCCATTTAATGGCGGGAAAAAGGGTGTATAATATGTGTGGGTCGAATAAACGAGTAAGAGGAAAAATTGTCCTAAACACTAACAGCGCAGAAACGTAAAAACAGCAGCGGTCACTAAAAGACGGATTTGTGTAAAACCGCCCGGTCACTAAGGGGTTAAATACAAATTTGTGAAAAATTGCAAATTTTAAACAAAGTTTGTCAATTCTGTAAAATAAATGTCCGCATTATACTTCTCTTTTTGGGGCCTAAGATCAGCGATTCCCCAAATATTTGCAAAATTACGCCATTTAATGAAAAACGTTAATTTTGTGGCTAGGTTTTTGAATTTGTTGTTGCTGCTATGTCCATATACCCGTAAATCATTCTTTTCTCAATTTTATAGGAATCAGAAAGGATCGCAGGGGGGGACGTTTGATGAAGAACAAACGGCAAAAAGAAGAACAAGAGCAGAAAACCGAAGTGGACACAACAGAGATTAGGACAACTTCTATTTGGGTGAACCCTACTGTTAAAAGCATGAAGCTGAGCTCTGTGTTGTCAATGACAGCAGAGCAGCTAATCAGTGCCTTAATGGAGGCTGAACCCCCCATTGTATATTCAGAGCATGACTCAACCAAACCACTCTGTGAAGCTTCCATGATGACCCTGCTTACAAACCTTGCAGATAAGGAACTAGTGCACATGATAAACTGGGCAAAAAGAGTGCCAGGTAGGAAACTATTCAATCCTCCAACAGCTAATAAATTCAGATAAAACGTGTTAAAAAATGTGTATATGGCTATGCTCGCTTCGGCATGAACTGTATAAGATCATGTTATGAGTCTTCATACATACACTAGTGATATGTATGTGCCAAAAAAATCATAATAGTATCTAAAAAATCAATTTGTACATTAAAGCTGCATAGAAACATACGGTGGAACAGATCCAGGAATATAGGATAAACACCTTATTTTTTTCTTTCTTTTGGAACTCTTTTTAACCTCTTAATAAACATTATTATTATTTTTTATTATTAAAATTTATAGAGTGCCAACATATTCTGCAGTGCTGAGCAATGGGTACAATATATAGACAATAGTATAATGCTTGAGACGAGTCAACGTTTGACAAACAGTAACAGAAGGAATTGAGGGTCCCATGGGAATTGACTTGCACTTACCTGAAATTTTTTGTGTGTCTGATGTTTTATTGATATCAGGATTTATTCCCTGCATAGGTCAAATAGGCCCTAGTGTCAGGTGGCAAACTGGAAAGGAGCAGCATTTTTTCTGTTAGAGGGAGAAAAGTAGAAATATACTATAGGGGTTATTCAAAGAGAGCCGAATTGGCTCCGAAATTGCACCGAACGGTAAATTTCCCAAAATTTGAATGGTGAATTAGCCAAATATTGACCATTTTAGCCATTTTTCATGATTTTTTCAGCAAACTTTTTTTTTCTGACTTTTCCTTTTTTTTCTATAACAAACCTTTTTATCATCATTTATAGCACCATATATATGTTTTTCAGGCATTTTCATCCATTAGTTGTTTGGAAAACGCCTTTTAAAAGTTGCTGTGTTTTGTCTTTTTTCCTCGTTCGGCAGCTTTTTCCGGCGGCTAGTCGGTGCATCGTTCATCAGGTCATCGGCTTTTTTCAGATGCGTTTGGCGGTTTTGCAAGGGCTTATCGGATTGGTCCAATGGTTTGCAGCTGTTTTTGTTGATCAATTTGGTGATTTTTTTGCATTTTTTCCATTCGATTCGTCGACTTTTCGACTGCGTTCGGTGGCTTCTTCCCTGCACTTCAGGGACCCTGCAGTGAATGCTGAATTCACCACAGGGTTAGCGAATTTGACTCCCTGAAGTGCGGGGAATTAAAGAGCACCGAAAATCCACCAGAATTTTAGTGCTCTTTGAATAACCATGTATATGTAAGTTTAAGTAGGGGCATGCACAAACATTTGAAACATCCCATTCTTACACTCATTCAGTCTTCCTCCACACACATTTCAGAAACACAAAAACACATAGGAAGGTGGGGAGGGGAGGCATGCCAAAAAGTGCTCCAGGACCCTTAAAAAGAAAATACGAAAAAGGTGGCAAAGGCCAAATATGTGACTTTCCTGGCTCACTCCTGAAGATCCAAAGGACCGTAGGAAGCCATGGAAATGTGCAGATCACAAGGCCGGGGCAGTCGAGGGCCAGGTATGGCGAGCAGAGCCATGGTGGCCGCCACAATGGCACACCCCGAGACCGCCCCAAACGCCAAAAGAAAAAGAAAGAAGAGAAAAAAAGGGGGGGGATAGGACGGAAAAACAGGGGGGTAGGGGCCATCAAAATAACATACTCAGCTAAGAGGCACTCATAAACACTGCAGTAAATAACATGAACAAGTGTCAACAAAGTCTTCCGAGTGGGGGTTCTCAACAGGCAATAAAAACAAAAAGAAAAGTCATCAGAGGTGTCAGCAGAAAAATTTATATAAAATCAGCGTGATCAGTGATGGCGATCACATCGAGGCAAACAGGAGTCGTCAGCCTGCGTCTAGCCACAAGACAGTGTTGAGGCCATCCCCAGTGTCTGTCGAGCACTGCAACAGCACTTTGTGTGTGTAAAGTAATCTGCCTCCCAGAAGCGGTATCTCCCCAGAAAACATGGCTAGTAAGTCCGCCGGTCACAGAGTCTCCTCCGGAGGGGTGCCGGGCATACCACCACCCAGTCTCCGGGCACTCCTCTCCTACTTCATTCGGCAGACCCAACAGCTCAAACTCCTCCAGTATTATAGGTCTCCAGGTGGTAGTTGTCACAGTCGGTTCAGCTGCAGCGGCCGGTTCCCGGGTCTCGCTGACTGCTTTATAACACCCGTCCAGGGTCTCCTCTGGGGGCCAGCGGTCCAGACTCGGCATGCACCCCATCTGGTCCTCCAACCTCCTCAGAGCTCTTCACAGCCGCCGGACCGGATTCAGCGTCAGCCAAAGGCGACGCAGCCGCATCTACAGCTTCCGACAGGGCCATCTCCTTTCCGCTTCCCCGCAGTACCGCCATCATCCGGCACCAGACACCTTTAGTCAGCAGAGCCTCAGGATCCTCCTCCAGGAGCAGTTTCAGACAGGCATCCAGGCCCGAGGTAAACGACCATGCCCTCCCTTGGGAGGCAAGGGGACCCCCGTACTGCCCATCCGCCGGTCCATCCGTTTCTTCCATCAATCTTTCTGCCGAATCGGCTGGGAGATGCGGGCCCGCCGTCTTCCATGCCTCCGGCATAATGCCAGACCTCCGCGAGACTTCCAAACCAGCTAGGCAGGGAAAAATCCTGACTCGGTCAGTAGGCCTCAAGATGGCTGCCAGCCGCATGCCGATATCAGACAGCAGCTCCTGGTCAATTCTCTGGTCCAGGGGGGGGGAGCAATACGGACCCTGGACATCTCGTTACTGTTGGCCATGTCCTCAGGCACATTCAGGGGTGTCATCTGCAGGTAAAGTCATCAATTATCCCTGACTCCAGTCAGCAGTTGGCCACGCCCCCTTTAGCCAATGATTTAGTATTCTATTATTATAGTTCTCTCCATATTTAATGTTACCTGAGAAACCACCATTTAGAGGTTAGACTTGACTATTAACACTCATTCATTGTCATGTACACATGTGTCTGTATCTATCGACATCTATGCCATATAAATTCATATGCTGGTGCGTATTTGTGTTTTATATTTGTATTTTAACAAAGTTTTAGTCTTGGGGCTCTGTTCCATATTTTTACATACAGGGTTATCCAAAGAGATTCGAATTGCTTGAGAAAGGTAACCGAACGCTGAAAATCAGCGTTCGGTTACCTTTCCTGGCCATTCGGCTATCCAGAGAGCAGGCAATTCGCCAAATCCTGTCGAATTGCCTGCACATACGGTGCCTGTTCGGTGCCTGTTCGAGGGCAGTGAAATCCCCATGAAAAAGCACTGCTTCGTCTATTCAGAGAACACAAACCAGCAGTGAAAGGTTCCCCTAATGCTCTGCCATTCGGTGGTTTAATTCGGCAAATTTATTCAGGAGAATCCCATAGGCTTCAATGTTAAAAATATTCCTGTTTTAATTCAATATCTAATAAACCGTTCATTATAAAATTCTGCAGCAAAAAGTCTCTTTATTTATAGATTTTTTCGGATACTTTAAGCATTTTTCTGAATTTTTTGAAAAAAATTTAAAAGTTTTTTTTTTTTTTTTTTTTTTTTCAGTTTGCTTATTTTTTTTGTAACAGCCCTCTTTATTATCATTCCCTGGACCTCCTGTGAAAATTTCAGACATTTTCGCTCAGTAGTTTCTTTGCAAACAGCGTTTCATTTTCCCAGATTCATACAAATGGTTTTTCTAATTTATTCACTGCCTCCTCTACGTCACAGCTGCTTCGGCTCTGTGTGATTCGGCTCCTGTTCGGCTCCTGTTCGTCTTTTTCAAAGGTTAATCCAGATGTTTTTGCTGGTTTTCAGCGTGCATTCGGTTAGTTTTCGTCAGGTTTACGGCAGCTTTTCCCTGCAATTCGGGGACCCTGTGCTGTTTGCTGAATACACCGCAGGGTCACCGAAATGCAATCGGCAAAAGGAACCGAATTGAAGAGAACGAAAAGTCACCGAACGTGCGGTGACTTTTCGAATCTCTTTGGATAACCCTGATAGATTCAGCTCGTTCATACCGATATCTCACTGACCTTTCCAGCTGTGCTTTTACAAATGAAATATTGTGCCAGGTGCCTTAATATTCCTGTCAGTATGTAGGAAATAAACACAATGGCCAATAACCACTTGAAGCTATAAAGATCAAAGAGCCGTGAGTTCCTGTATGTAATAACCTGATAGTCACTATGAACTGCGGCAACCCGGCGGAACCACAATCTCCTTGTTGTTATAAGTATAGGAGCCAGCCCATGTTGGTGTGAGCTGACGAACCCACCACCAAAAATGGAGTCATGGTCATCATAACATTTGGTTTCCACTGCATGTGAAAATGCAAATGATAAAAAGTCATGCATCTTAAATTGACTTTTACAAAAAGTCTTCTAAGAATGAAGCCTAGACCCGGTGTCACGTTTCAACATTTTAGCCAGGCCCCCTGCTTGAGAGAGCGATCCAGGCCGGCTCTTGAGGTGTTCTGAGCTAGCCAGTCCAGGCTTTCCGTTCCTGGATTCCCCTTTGGCTGTTAGGCCTGGGGGTCACATGTCCAATTGCTCAGTCCTGTGCACTATTTAAATGCAAGCAGCAGAGAGGTCCATTGCTCTTGCATGGGTTCCTGTTCCTGAGAGTTCCTGTGGTGTTCATGTTCCTGGATCCTGAGAGAATCTTGTTCCTGGTTCCTGAGTTACTGCTTCCTATAGCATGGGTTTTTCTGGTTATTGATCTTGGCTTGTATTATTGACTATTCTTTTGTATACTCCCTGAACTCTGTATTTTATAGTCTGCTAGTAACTCTGCTAGTCTGACATACTCTCCTGGCTCTTGATCCATTGGCTTTGGTTTAGACATCTCTATATTGTTTCTTGTTTCCTGTTTTGTGTATTCCTGCAGCATTATATATTGTCTTGTTTAATGAATAAAAATCGTGGAATGCCCAGCGCTCATATGTCATAAAATATAAAGGATTTTCATACATACAGTATTGGATTCACTTTGTATTGGATTCGCTTTATATAGGTGACCTGACTGGTAATAAAACGTCTTTGAATATTTATAGGAAAAATATGAAAATTATTAGACACAATAGTGAAGTTCATTAACCCTTTCGCTGCTGAGGCTTTTCACACCTCTGTGCTGAGGTCATTTTTACTGCTTTCGCTCATCATGTTTAACCGCGTTTTGAAGCCATATTTTGATATATGACCCAGACATTTTATATATCGTTCTTTCCGGAAGACTCGGCAGATTCATAATATGTCATTATTATATGTATACGTCATGTCCTGTCTGTATATTATAACAAAAAATGCAATAAAATTTGAATTTTCAATAATTTACAATGTGTAAAGTGTTTTTTTTTCACATTTTAACATGCGATCATTTGCAGTTATATTTTCTATGGGGTGCGCTTGTTAAAAAAATTAGAAATGGGGACTCGTTACATTTTTTTTGGGGAAAAGTTTGCTATTTTTAACAAACGCACCGCATACAAAAATCGTTAGTGCAGCATCATTGTTCACATTATAATTGAAATGGGAACAATATTGCTGCATTAAAAAAACCCAAAAAAAACTTGTTTATTTTATTTTTTTATAATTTCTTTTAAATATTTTTTTTTTTTTTTTTTTTTTTTATTTTTTTAAAAACTTTTTACATGTTCAAGTTTGGTATCGTTGGAAAGGCCATGCTCTGGCCGATCCAACCATATCAAACATTAACCCCTAGCTGCCACGGATGGGGTTCATTGGAACCCCCTATCTCCACCATTGCTGGCAGCTAGGGGTTAACTCCAGGACTGGCGTCATCGTGCTATGCACGATGACGCCAATCCTCAGTGGGAGTTCCCGGAGGCTTGGCCGACATCCAAGATGTCGGCCAGCTCCGGGAAAGGATCACTATCCGGTGCTTTTCAGCGCCGAATCGTGATCCGGCTCCCCAGGGGTTAATGACAGCCACCGTTTGGAAGGGCAGGCTGTGCCCTTCCAAATGGTGCCTGGCTTAACCCAGTGCACCCCGGCGATCGGGAGGGAGAGAGGTCCGAAGGACCTCCCCCCTCCCTTTCAGGCGCCTCCTCAGCACACGCGGGGGCCGCCTGAATTAGATGTCATCGCGCCGCCGTGATGACATCTAATGGCCCCGCCGGCATCCCCGAGTGCTGGGCGGACATCGAGGATGTCAGCCCGCACCGGGGGGCACAGCGATCGGCCGGAATCCGGCGATCGCTGGCCGCAAAGGGAGGACGCGCTGAAAGGGTTAAACAGTGAATGAAATATATAAAAGTGGGTAGTCAAACTCACACTTTTCTGAGCCTATCAGGGCTCAATGACATCGCCTGAGGGTATCTTATATGGCGCACCCAATGCCCAGATCGATCCGGTGATTCTTGAAGTCCACGGTTTTGAGGCTGTCACCAAACCTGTCAGTGTAGAAAAGCCTCATAGGGTTTAATCCCAAAGGGGCTCTTGAAGATAGGAAAAGTGACCAGAGGACCCCAATATGTGAAGGAAATTTTAATGGTCACAAGGCCACAGAGAGCATAAAATACATACAAATAAATAAAAATGGTTCATTTGAAATGACAAAACCAAAACGCATTTCACCCTGAAAAGGGCTTCATCAGTTGGAAAAAGTAACAAAATATCAAAATAAAGGATCGATCTGGGCATTGGGTGTGCCATATAAGATACCCTCATGCGATGTCATTGAGCCCTGATAGGCTCAGAAAAGTGTGAATTTGACTACCCACTTTTATATATTTCATTGACTGTTTAATGAACTTCACTATTGTGTCTATTTTTCCTATAAATATTCAAAGACGTTTTATTACCAGTCAGGTCACTTATATAAAGCGAATCCAATATAAAGTGAATCCAATACTGTATGTATGAAAATCCTTTATATTTTATGACATATGAGCGCTGGGCATTCCACTATTTTTATTGCATTTTCTATTTTTGGTGTATAGGGGAATACATCTGGTTGCCTTCAGTGACATTGTCTATTGATATTCCATTTCATTGTTTGTTCCCTACATCTTCTATTTTTATTTTCTATATTGTCTTGTTTAACCCTCACTCTTCCTGTTCTCCTGTCTCTGTTATTTTCTTGGCAGGTTTCCATAAGCAGAAACCCATTCAAGGATCTTACTCCAGAGTTAAGGATCCCTTTAGAGTTCTTCTGTGCTCTCCGTGTTCTCCTGCCATTCTTGTTACAGTCCTGTTATATCTTGTCTTGTATCTGTGTAGTATCTGTGTGCTGTGGTTTGTGTCTATGCAGCCAGCAGCTAACCTGCCTAAAGGGCTAAATATCCTGAACAAAGGGCCCACCTTGGCTCAAGCCATGGGCCTTTGTGACACCCGGCCACAGATATAAAATGTAAAAAATGACTTGGGCTGTCATTACTCCTATATTGAACCCACCTGTTCAAGACTGGGGATATAATGGAAATATCTGCACCATAAAGAAAATTCTACATCTTGTAAGTTTACTAGGCTTAAGCATCGAATATGTATTACATAAAAACTGGAAAATTGCCAACTCAAACAGTTTAATGCATTGTCTCTACTGGGAAAATGTCCACATGTGATCATTTTAAGCTTCACCAGACTGGAACACAAGTCCAATTTTTCAGTTGATTTCCAGGTTCCTGCACCTCCCCTCACTATAACGTCTTCTTATGGTTTTCCAAATTGTGGCGCTCCCACACAGCAAACTATCATACCCTTATATTACATTGGCCGAAGGAAATAGCTGTAATTAATTGAAATGCTTTTCCTGCTTTGATGTGGCACCAACCGTGATTTCATGAAATCGTTCCAGCTTGGCTTCCATTCAACAAGACTATCTACAGAAAATAAGGCGGGAAAGCAAACGATTCATCTTTTTAATTAGTTGCAAGGGACTTATGCTAATGTTTTAATTGATGTTAACGGGTCAACATCTCATTACTTTCCTCCTTCCCATCTCTAGCAGAACTAGACTATGACTTCCTCTAAATAAAACAGTCATAAACGCATGCAATCATCTGTGAATATATAAATTATATCTCCTGAACATTATTTTTCATGGCTTGTGAGAGAGAATAATAATTAGTTTTGGAACGAGAGCCAGCTGAAGATGTAAAATTTCTGCAGGTGTCTTTGTCAGAGATTCATTTTATTTTCTAATGGCTATATTCAGTGACCAGACCTTGAACTTCTAGGTCTTATGCTGCAGTCTTCGGTTCTGCACATTATGTTCTGGAAAATTTCTATTTGCAGACATGTGGCTATGTTTATTTTCAAGTTCTATCTTTGCTTCATTTCCTGCTGCATTAAAACACAAACTGGTGTTCATTGCCCATAGTTGTTCGAACGACACTGATTTATTTATGCAGGCTGAGTATGATATGCTATGGTATGGTATGGTATGGTATGATATGATATGATATATGCTGAACTATTACAAACAAAAAACAGTGGCATGCGTAGGGGGGTAATTATTAAACTTGGACACGTATCACCTTCAGACCCCCATGTCTGATGGGTATGGGCAATTAATAGAAGCGAGAGGGACATGCCATAGTCAGCCTGGCCATTCATTCATCCATGGGCATTGGGTAGGGGCCAAACGACATGAGGGTGGACATATTCTCATATGGTTATCGAGTTTGGGAGTGGGGCTATTCAAATCCTGGGGAGTGGACATGTGTTTCAAAAGCCCAAAATCACTCAACTCCCATGCTCAATCATCAAAATTTGGGTAAACACAAATCATCTGAGGTTTTTGGACGAAACATTTTTTTTGCCATGCACAAGTCTATAAACTTTTCATAGCTGGTGACCAAGAATCCTGCAACATATGGTGACTCGAGCTGGCATGGATTGCTCTGTGAAACACTAGAATGGCTAGATGGCTAGAATTCCTGATGATGGCACTGTGCCTATAAGTGAACAAAAGAAAACGGGCAACATCCCTAGTGGCCTGCCTTACCATGTATCCCCGTTCAGGTCTCATATGATTTTAGCTCGTTGGTGCCGTTACAGAGACGACTATACCATATGCAAATCAGACTTCTGTCACCCAGAAAGTGTGGCCAGTACTGAACACTAAAATCTTATGAGAGATAGTGAAGAAAAAACAAAATTAAAGTTTGTGAAAAAAGCTCACTCTATAAAATAAAGTGCAGGTGAGGGAGGTACAGTCTGAAACATAGAGGCCCCTATTACATTCTTCGCGCATTTGGTTTTGTGTGCGCAAATACGCATTTCCGCGAGGGGCAAAACCCTTTGCGCCGAACGTCGTATTACAACGTTCGCGGAAACGATGCGCGTTATCGTTTAACGTGGATGGACCTGCACGAGCGTGATGAACTGTACGCGTCCTATACTTAACATTTTGAGCGCAAATTCGTTCGTGCGCTGGTACGCGGATGGTATTAAAATCGATGCGCATCTTTTTACGAACGACGTTTGCGCGCATAATTTTAACGTCTTTGAAAAGATGGTGGTAACTGCAAATCGGAACATTCTGGCCGAAACGAAAAACACCAGCACGAAAAAAAAAAATACAGCACAGTACAGTTACACAGTCTACACATACCCAAACAATAAAATTGTGAATTCGTGTATATTTTTTTTATTGCTGCAGCATGTTTACTCAGATTCCTTTGGCAGGCGCAAAAACTTAAGGGAGTCAATTAAGGTAAATTGATCTCAATTAAGGTTCTTAATTCTGATTGGCTGAATCCCGCGAAAAAACAGTCCGCACACTGATTTACATGCCCTACGCTACTGCGTGCGTATTACTCTTCATTTTTCGCGTCGTTTTTACGAATGCTATTTTCGGACGGATGAGAAAATACGTTCCGATCGTAATACCACCGAACGAAATTACGCAAAGAATGTAATAGGGGCCAGAGAGTATATATTTAAACATGCTATATTCTTTTTCGCTTTCTTTCTTTTTATATTTTTTACAAAGTGCCTCCTGAAACTCCTACCATTTAGATTTATTGTAGCACTTTCAAGGGGAACTTAGTAAAGAAAAATAAAAAATAAACGCCGAAAGTGTCTAGATTCTATTTGAGGCTGTATCTCCCTATCTGGAAATTTATTTTATTGCTTTTTCTCAAATACACTTTTGTTTTGTTTAGTTCTACGCGGTGTATTTCACTCCCTCTAAGAGGTTTGCCTTGACATGGCAGGTTGGCTTATTACTTTAATAACCATTTTAAGGAGTCAAAAAAATCTCTGGTTTTATTTTGAGGTAAAAGGGGATTTTTTTCACTTATAAAGATTTTATTTTGCAATAAGGTCTACAAAGAAAAGTGCAGTACAGAGTTATATCAATAATAGTCTAGGAAAAATGGGGGACTAGGAACGGCAAGGGTTTGGAGATGCAATTTTACATTTCCAGAGTCTTCATGAAAACAATCATAGTGTACCGTAAACTGCAATGAATCTGTACAACGCTAACATAAAAAGTCAATCTATATGTGTATAATCCTGGAAGGTGAATAGCATCTTAGAAGCTACATAATAGGTCAATGGAAAAAGTGCAGACTTGGTAATAGAACAGGCAAGGGCATCATGTGCTCAAACACCATAAGGGAGGTCCAGATGGGGCATAATTCCCAGTGGATACTCCAAGTGGCAGTGATCTTGGGATCAGGGCTTCATGTCAAGCGTGGTATGTGGGGCGAGCAGGCGTGAGTCAGTGTGCAGTGACAAAAGGAAAGGCCAGACAGATTCCAGGGCAAATGAGCAAATATTTAATAAGAAACACAAGGGTAAGGGCAAAACCGTAAGACACAACAGAACTAGAGAGGTTTTCTGTGTCCCACCTTCTGTCATGCCATCCCTGACTCTTGTCTGAGGCTCATCTCAGAGGTGCATCTGACGAGACACTGCTGAATTTGCTATTCGAAGACCCAATTATTGTGATATCTAGACCAATAATTCTTTTTGTGGAAAAACTAGCTCAAAAGCTCTTATTTTGGCTGTCCTCAGCTTGCACAGTATGCGCAGAATAAACCTTATTTTATGTTATATTCCTTATCGCCCTGTTTATTTAAAGATACATTTAACGGAACAAGTTATTTATGATTTTGGCATATTGTAGCGAGTCATTCTATAAATCGGATTCATTCTTTACTATTCTTGACAAATTTATCTAAATTATTTTGTGACTGAACTATTAAACATTGCTCTTCATGCATTTTTATTTAGATTCTTGTAGGTTTAGTTCAAATGAATCAATGTAGCATTTATTGAGCGTTATGTCTTGGGACCCAGTAGATATCAACGCGGGCACAAAGGTAACCTTTATCAGAAACGTCAGTCCATGATTAATGGAGAATGAATGGATCCACGGAGAGCCATCAATTTATATTGCCTCAATCATCTGACATTCGGGCGCATAATCTATAAATCATGTTTAAAAAGGTTTGCCACATTCTGTATTAAATCGAATACAGTAACCATGGAAAAAAGGTTGAACACAGAGCCAAAGCTTTTATAGAGTGTTGTTAAAGAGTATATTTATGGTACATACTATGAAATAACTTCATTTTCTTCCCTTCTCTTGGAAAAATCCAAGAACCTTGTTATTATCTACACACTTTGCTTCCTGACTACACACTTAGTTCCTGACCATTAGGTTGTATTTTGACCTTTTCTGCGTATTTGGTTAGAAGAACATAGAAACATAGAAACATAGAAAAATGTCGGCAGATAAGAACCTTTCGGCCCATCTAGTCTGCCCAATTACATGGATACTTTACCTGGATTTATCTTTTGTTTAGGATAGCCTTATGCCTATCCCATGCCTGCTTAAATTCAATTACTGTTTTGGCCTCTACCACTTCTACTGGAAGGCTGTTCCATGTATCCACCACCCTCTCAGTAAAAACATATTGTAGTTCTCTTCACTCTGATACACAAGTATCTACCTGCTTTATCTTTTTTTTTTTTTTAAATTCCCTGGTGGACTTTGCTGTCTAAAAGCAGCCTGTACTATGACGGCCACACACTGCATTATTCTTGCTGTATCTTACCTATATTATAGTCATAACATCTGGAAATCTGACATTGAATTGTACATAAAGCTGCTTCTGCATAATGTCATTAAACTCTTAAAGGGATCTCCTGGGAAAAAAAGGAGTGGAGGAATGGATGGGTTAGACATTAACCCCTTGAACCACTCTGCAAATCCACCCTTTTTAACTCTTTAGTCTTGAAAAAAATTAAATTATTTCTAGCTCTGGGCTTCCTCATTGTTGGTTCAGACTTCTCATGCTGTTGGGTTCCTGTAAGACGCAGATGCCAGGTGACTGCAATGAGGCTGGATGCTCAAGTGAGCATCCAGCCAATCCAATGGCTCTCAATGCCAGAAGCTTTGAGAGTCATTGGAAGAAGCCATGTCCGCAAACTCCTGAAGGTTCCAACACAAAGGTTCCAAAAGGACTAGATTAACATTGGATAATGATAATGATGCAGAGTGTCGCCTTCACTACAGACTGACCCATGACCAGATCTCCAGGCTCTACTTTCAGAATCATAGATCAGGTTCTGAGCAGGACTAATCCTCTGTGCACAGAGGGATAAAACAGTCCTCCAAGATCTCACCTGGAGGGAGTTGTTAGGTGAGGACACTCTGATTAGTATGATCACTCAAATTACATTGAGTAGTCACAGGGTCGAGAGTCCCTTTAATCTATCAGGGTTATTCTAAGAGAGGTGAAAAGCAGGAGAATGACTGGAGAATGGAAAATTCTAGGTCAAAATATCCAAACCAGAACAATTCTCCCATTCATCTCACTTTCCAAATCGGCTATTTTGACCTAGAATTTTCCATTCTCCAGTCATACTCCTGCTTTTTACCACTCTCTGAATAACCCTGTATATATTCATCACTATATGGAGACGAATGGGACTCAACCAGGAACCAGGAAATACAGGGTATCTCTCACTATGGTGCAATAATCAATTTTCAATTATACAGAACCATTAACCCTTTCACTGCTGAGGACGTGTGGGGAACGTCCTCACTGACTCTTAAGGAAAGATAGGGGGTTATTATTATTTTATTATTATTATTATTTATTTATAAAGCGCCAGCATATTCCGCAGCGCTGTACAATAAGCACAGTACAGACAGGGTTACAATACATTGAACAACATTTGACAAACAGTACAGGAGGAGATGAGGGCCCTATTCCCGTAGGAACTCACAATCTAGGAGGGTTGGGGTTGGAAACAGGAGGAGAGGACTGTAAGGTGAGAGTGATTGATGGTTGCGTCAGTGAGTTGGGTGGTAGGCTTCCCTAAATAGGAATGTTTTAAGGGAGCGTTTGAAGGAAGAGAAGTTAGGGGAAAGTCTGACAGTACGAGGGAGAGCGTTCCAGAGAGTGGGGGCTGCGCGTGAGAAATCCTGCAGTCTATCATGGGAAGAGGTGATGCGGGGAGAAGCTAGGCGCAGGTCACTGTTTGACCTTAGGGAGCGGGCTGGGGTGTATTTGGTGATTAGTGAGGACAGGTAGTGGGGCGCTGAGTTAGTGAGGGTTTTGTAGGTAAGGATAAGGATTTTGAACTTAATTCTGCAGTGGATGGGGAGCCAGTGAAGGGACTCGCAGAGGGGAGCGGCAGAGACAGAGCGGCGGGTGAGGTGAATTAGCCTGGCGGAGGCGTTCAGGATGGATTGTAGGGGGGAGAGGTGGGACAGAGGGAGGCCAGATAAGAGATTATTGCAATAGTCGAGTCGGGAGATTACCAGGGCGTGTATGAGTTGTTTTTGTGGTGACCGCGGTAAGAAATGGCCGAATTCTGGAAATATTACGCAGTTGGTATCGGCAGGAGGAGGAAAGAGACTTGATGTGGGGGATGAAGGAAAGAGCAGAGTCCAGTGTAACTCCAAGACAGCGAACTTGGTTTGATGGGGAGATGGTGATCCCTCCACCGTGATAGAGAAGTCAGGAGGTGGGGAGGCATTAGAGGGAGGAATAAGTAGGAGCTCAGTCTTTGACATGTTGATCTTTAGGTGGTGGGAGGCCATCCAGGAGGAGATGCCAGATAAACAGTCACTGACTTTTGAAAGGACAGGGGGAGAGAGATCAGGGGTAGAGAGGTAGATCTGAGTGTCATCAGCGTAGAGGTGGTAATTAAAGCCAAAGCTGTTGATGATTTTGCCCAGGGAGGAGGTGTAGATGGAAAAGAGCAGAGGACCAAGGACAGAGCCTTGAGGTACACCAACAGATAGAGGCAATGAGGAGGAGGAGTTACCAGCAAAGGACACACAGAAGGACCTGTTGGATAAATAGGAGTCAACCCAAGCAAGTGCAGTGTCACCGAGACCCAGAGAGTTGAGGGTCTGTAGAAGGAGGGGGTGGTCAACAGTGTCAAAAGCAGCCGAGAGGTCAAGCAGGATGAGAATAGAATAGTGGCCGTGTTTTTTAGCAGTTAGGAGGTCGTTGGTGACTTTGGTGAGGGCAGTTTCAGTTGAGTGTAGGGGACGGAAGCCAGATTGCAGGGGTCAAGTAGGGAATTGGAGGACAGGAAGAGGGAGAGGCGGTTGAAGACTAGTTTTTCTAAGAGCTTTGATGTGAAGGGAAGCAGGGATACAGGGCGGTAGTTGGATGGAGAGTTGGTGTCTAGGGATGGTTTCTTTAGTAAAGGGGTAACTAGTGCGTGTTTGAAGGCGGATGGAAAGGAGCCAGTGGAGAGAGATAGGTTGAAGATGTGTGTGAGAGCAGGGGTGAGGGAGGAGGAGAGGGGAGGAATTAGATGTGAGGGAATGGGGTCAGCGGGCACGTGGTGAGATGTGAGGAGGACAATAAGGAATTGACTTCCTCCTCAGTGGTTGGGAGGAAGCGGCAGAGGGTGGCAGAGGGGACCTGTGTGAGTGGAGGTGGCAGATAACTATCTTGTGTTGGGATGTTGCTTCTGATAGTTAAAGTTTTACTGAGGAAGTAGTCTGCTAGGTCTTGAGCGCTGAAGGCAGCTGAGGGGGGAGGTGCAGGTGGGTGGAGGAGGGTGTTGAAGGTGGACCAGAGCCGTTTAGGGTTGGAGGACAGCGTAGATATAAGAGATGAGAAGAAGGATTGTTTGGCCAAGTGGAGGGCAGAGGTGTATGACCGGAGAATAAACTTGAAGTGAACAAAATCAGCTTCAGAGCGGATTTCCTCCAGGCACGCTCTGCAGTGCGGGAGCATCTTTGCAGGTAGCGAGTTTGGAGGGTGTGCCAGGGCTGAAGCTGGCGGCGTGGGGCCTTGCAGAGTCGAAGAGGAGCAAGAGTGTCAAGAGCAGAGATAAGCGTAGTGTTGTAGTGATTAGTGAAGCATCAGGGCAGGTGAAGGATGAGGTGTGAGGGAGGTGGTGAAGTAGGTTGGAGAATTGATGGGGGTCCACAGCATGTAGATTTCTGCGAGTGTGTGTGCGGGGTGGGGGAGCAGGGTGTTTAGGTAGTCCAGATAGGTTGAAAGAGAGAAGGTGGTGGTCAGAGATGGGGAAAGGGCGACATTTGAACTCCGAAATGGAGCAGAGGTTGGAAAAGACCAGGTCAATAACGTGACCATCGCGGTGGGTAGGGAGGAGGGAGGATTGTGTGAGTCCAAGGGAGGACGTGAGTGAAAAGAAGTTTGGAGGCAGCAGGAGCGGAAGGATCGTCAATGGGAATGTTGAAGTCCCCGAGAATTAGGCATGGAAGATTAGAAGACAGGAAGTGAGAAAGCCAGGTAGCAAAGTGGTCAAAGAACTGGGAGGTTGGTCCCGTGGGCGGTAGATGACTGCCACCCTGAGAGCCAGAGGAGAGAACAGGCGGATGCAGTGTGTCTCGAAGGAGGAGAAGGAGAGGGATGGGGGTGGAGGGAGATGCTGGTAGGTGCAGGTGGGAGAGAGCAGGAGCCCGACCCCGCCACCCCGAACCCCGATATCTCCCGCCTGTTGGCAGCTAGCAGGGTCATATTTGGTATCATTAGAAAGGCCAGAGCATGGCCTTTCTAATGATACCAAACATGACCATGTTTAAAGTAAAGAAATTATTTTTATAAAAAAATAGAAAAACGTGTTTTTTTTAAAGACGTGAAATGGCTCAGC
Organism: Leptobrachium leishanense; assembly: GCA_009667805.1. NCBI lineage: Eukaryota > Metazoa > Chordata > Amphibia > Anura > Megophryidae > Leptobrachium > Leptobrachium leishanense. The sequence goes on along the minus strand of CM019066.1, from coordinate 301,052,011 downwards.
AGTGAAGGGGTTAATAAACAGATAGTTTCACAGATATAGACCTAAACAATATCTAGTTTTAGTCATGCTCACCAGGAGGAATATACTGAAGGTTTGGCATCTTGGGCCCTAGTCCAAAGTTCTTATTTACTGTAGTCTCTATTCCACTCTTGTCTCCAGCTGGGCTTGTGTCTCAAGTATAGCACTTCATTGTGCATACTTACTGTAAATTAACATCTCTTATAACTTGTATAGGAGGCATTAATTTGCAAGGTGATTGTGCTTCCATTCGAGAGATGGTATTTCTCACAGGTATACTGTCTCTTTAAAGCTGGTGTGAAATGATTTTGCTTTTGCAAAATCACTTAAGACGCTAACATAACCCCCCCAAAAAAAAACCTCTCTACTTAACTGTCATCCCGTGATGGAGAGGGTGGTGCATTTCTCTCGCTGTGAGTCGTGATGGGCCGAACACCCGTGTTCGGTTCGCATTCGAACACGAACATTTGAAAAAGTTCGCATTCGAACACTAACACGATTCAAACTCAATGCAAGTCAATGGGACTCGAACGTTCGATTTTTAGAGTGCCCTTCAAGAGGGCATATATGCAAGATATTGGCCATAAAAGGTGTATGGGGGTCCGGGTAGTGCCCTGGGGGACAGGAAACAAGGAAAAAAAGTTTTAAAAAAATGTTTTTAAAGGAACAGTGATTTTTCCACGACATTAAGGTTAAGAATAAAAACTAAAAATTCCTTCAAATATCGTGCCTAGGAGATCCCCATAACCCGCCCGTGAAGTGGCGGATTTGTAGGATGCATAGAAACATTTAAAAAGAAAAAAATGACATTTCAAATGACGGTAAATGTTTTTCCTTTAATCTATTAATAAACAACTGCTTGGGGCGGCAGCCTGTATGAAAAGAGGAGACGTTTTAGGACACACAGAACAGGTTTAGTGATTTTTGGGCTAAATTATGGTGAAATTTATGCAGGCTTTGGATGAAAGTAACAACAGGTGCATTAAAATTGGACCTTTGGTGCCAGCTAGTGCCTTCACACCGTAACCCCTCTGAGGTATCATGGAAGAGTACAGGGGTGGACTCTGCATTCAATTATTAAAATAATATGAATCTGGTACACGCGTCAGTGCACCCAAATATTGGGCCTTTGGTGCCAGGTAGTGCCTTCACAACGTAACGCCTCTGAGGTATTGTGGAAGAGTGCAGGGGTGGACCCTGCATTCAAATATTAAAATGATTGGAATCTGGTACACGCGTCAGTGCACCCAAATATTGGGCTTTTGGTGTCAGCTAGTGCCCTCACACCGTAACCCCTCTGAGGTATTGTGGAAGAGTGCAGTGGTGGAGGTTTTGGTAATGCAGAAGAGATCCCCAATCTATTCAGTTACATCAGCATCAGGGGATTGATAGCTGCTGATGCAGGACTGATTCATTTTTATAAATGTCAGCCGGTCTACAGAGTCAGTGGACAGACACACTCTTTTGTCTTTGACAAAACCTCCAGCGGCACTGAACGTCCTTTCAGAAAGCACACTGGGTGAAGGGCAGCCTAGTAGCTGCATAGCATATTGGCTAAGTTCTGGCCAGTGATCCAATCTCAACACCCAGTAAGCTAGTGGATCATCTGCTGTAAATGTATCCAGGTCTGCCCTTGCCCCTAAGTAGTCCTGCACCATATGGTGAAGACGCTGGAAATGGGTGCCTATATTTGACGTCCCTGGGCGTTGTGGACTAAAAAAATTGCAAAAGGCATCAGTCAAGCGGCCCCCTTCACCGCTCTTCCTCTGATAAACCGCAGCCTCAGAAGCACGTGTGTCATCACTTGGTAACCTACCAGTGCCTGGAAAGGTGTCACACAAGTGTCGCTTTAGAGCGTCCTGAAGTTGTTTCATCCTGTCCTCCCTCTGTGAGGGCAGGATGAGCTCTGCAACCTTACCCTTGTATCGTGGATCAAGAAGGGTTGCCAACCAGTAATGATCCCTCTCCTTGATAGCACGAATCCTGGGGTCCTTTAGCAGGCTTTGCAGGATAAGGGAGCCCATGCAGCGTAGGTTGGAGGTGGCATTAGCTTCCGAGTGTTCCTGGTCACTGAGGATGACCGTATAGTGCACTACCTCCTCCCAGCCACGTACTAGTCCTTGGGTTTCTGGGGACACAAAACCCTCCCTTGAGGAATCCCCACCTTCAATGCCCCACAACTTAAGTATTCCTCCTCCTCCTCATCCTCCTCCTGTCTGATCTGAGGACCCTCAAGAATGCTGTCGGCGTAAAGACTGGGGCCTTGAGAGCTAGGGAAGTCCTCCTCTTCCTCCCACTGCTCTGCCTCTAGTGCCACATCTATAATTCCCCGCAGAGTGCGCTCCAGCAGGAACACTAAAGGAATTGTGTCACTGATGCATGCACTGTCCCTGCTCACCATCCTCGTTGCCTCCTCAAATGGTGACTGTACAGTGCATGCATCCTTGATCATCAGCCACTGCGGGGGGGGGAACCAAGTTGACCTGAACCTGTCCTTGTGCCATACTCACACAGGTACTCATTGATGGCCCTCTGCTGCTTGTGCAGACGCTGCAGCATTGCCAATGTTGAGTTCCACCTGGTGGGCATGTCACAGATCATATGGTTTGTGGGAAGATGGAATTCTCTTTGAATTTCTGCCAGGCGAACACTTGCTGGGAATGACCGTCTGAAGTGGCTGCAGACTTTTCTGGTCTGGCTGAGAAGCTCTGCCAGCCCTGGGTACCTGGTTAGGAAACGCTGTACCACCAGATTTAGGACGTGGGCTGCTTGCCCTCTTATCTGTGTCTGGGAGCATCTGCCTGTCCTTTTTGGTCTTTCTGACATGGTGAGTGATATATAGATTAAAGATATACAAAACTCTGAATCAACTCTGGTATATAGATTAAAGATATTCCGAAATCTGCTATAAATCAGCGATTTTACTGATATTTTCCCTGCAAGGCTGCCAATGTCCTCTACTCTCTCTCTGATTCACTTCCTCTCCTGCAGGCTGCAACACCCTGATACCTGGCAAGACACATATTCAACTCTCAATAGATAAACAGATGAACTCTGATTAAACTGTGTTATTTGTATGGTATCTAGAATTAGATTAAAGATATACAGATTTTCCAGAACAATGCTATAAATCAGTGATACACCCTGACCCTGATAGCTGGCATTGCCAAGACAGAGATTCAAATTTCCGGAAATCTGCTATAACTTAGTGATACACCCTGTCCCTGATAGCTGGCAGTGCTAAAACAGAGATTACAATTTCCAGAAGTATGCTATGCCTCAGTGATACACCCTTATTGCTGGCAGTGCCAAGACACAGATTCAAATTTGCAGAACTCTGGTATAACTCCGTGATACACCCTGATAGCTGGCAGTGCCAACACACAGATTAAAATTCCCAGAACTCTGGTATAAATCAGTGATACAGCCTGTCCCTGATAGCTGTCAGTGCCAACACACAGATTCCAATTTCCAGAAATCAGATATAACTCAGTGATACAGCCTGTCCCTGATAGCTGTCAGTGCCAACACACAGATTCCAATTTCCAGAACTCTGGTATAAATCAGTGATACAGCCTGATATGCAACAATCTCCTCTCTGATTCACTCCTGCAACAAAAACACGCTGGGGCTGCGGGGAGGCCTTATATGGTGTGCTGCACGACTTAGCTCTGTTGGGAAAAATTTGCCCAACAGGATTCTGAGCCCTGATTGGCATAGTCTTGCACATTGTCTTGCATCTGACCTGTGGTCAGGTGCAAAGCTGTAGCCAATTACAAGCTTCAGGCCAGTGGAAAAGTGCATTGTGGTCCATTGTGGTGCATTGTGGGCAAACACGAACCGAACACGTGGAAATGTTCGATGAACGGTCAAACGGCCAATGTTCGATGCGAACTCATGTTCGAATCAAACCGCCAGCCCATCCCTAGCTGTGAGCAGAGTGAGACTGGGAACAAATAGTTCCAAATCTCCATCCGCAATTACACAGCGGTGCTGTTCAGTCTTGCAAGGGTGTGTTTGCGGCTGGGACGAGAAGCGGTTTATGAAGTCCTATTGTCTCCATTAGCTAATACTCGCGGCGTCGAGCAGAACAAGTATCAGCTTACGATGAGCTGAGCTTCATTCTGAGGCTAGGCGCTAACATAGCTCCTACCTCGGAATACGCATGCAAAAAGGGAGACGGTAAGTAAAATCTGCAAGGTGCAGATATTCTTACTTATAGTCTCCCTTTATTGCAGCAGCCTCAGAATAGGACCCTTTGTGTTCTTACCCACTGCGTAAACACCCAATAGAAAATATATATATAAATATTTATGGTTTAGCAAGTATACATAAAATTCAGAGGTTCCTAGAGTATTTTTGCTTCATTTTAGTTAAATGTGATTGTCATAAAAAAAAACAAATTAATCAGTCATTGTTATTATCTATTTCATATTGATGATGAGATAAATTAGTAAAATTTAACATACTTTTCAATTTACAAATCAAAGTTCCAATCAAAATAAATTTAACCAAATGAAGTGGATAAAAAAAATGCATCCTTGATGCTTTATAATAGTCCGTGACGTGTCCGTGTCAAGATAGCAAAACATGTCTGCGAGTCTCCAAGTGAGGTATAAACATATGACTGTGATTTTCTAACCCTTTGTCTGGCAAGAGATATTCTATAGATTGTTATTTTTCTAGACCTTACCAATTTAAAATAATCCACCTTTCCTTTTATTATATAATTATCACCAACCATATGACTACTATGTACATTTCACATATTGCATTACTTTCACTTTTTATGTAATATGAATAAATTAATGGTAATAACTGGACCTTCTTCTTCTAGGTTTTGTGGATTTAACTCTTCACGACCAGGTTCATCTTCTAGAATGTGCCTGGCTTGAGATCCTAATGGTTGGTTTAATCTGGCGCTCAGTAGAACATCCTGGAAAATTATCATTTGCACCTAATCTACTGCTAGACCGGTAGGTATACATGACATCTGCTTATTTACGGCATTTGATGTTTTTAATAACACAATATTTGAAGAGGAAATTACTATACAGGTTTAGTGATTGAATTGGTACGTTTGTCGAACAAATCTCTATTCTACAGGAATGGGGAATAGTTCTGCTCTTCTATTAAATGCAAATATCAATGAATTAATCTTTCTAACGGTACATATTCTTCCACTCATTACTGCCTCACCATTACCACTTTCTCCATACCCTCTGCCTCTCAATGTAGCGGTAAGTATAGAACCCAACACAAAGATATGAGAACACAGATAATACAGATAACCCGTGCTGGAGTCGGTCCCTAAATGGCTGGATAACAACAATGTTAACACAAAGAATAACTAGATGAACAAAACTAAATCTGGCACAGTAGAGGTACTCCTGAATGTACTGTATAAGCAAGCTGAGGTCAGTAACACAGAGCCAGAACAGAGAATTGAATGAGTTTATATACAAAGCCAAAAAGTCAAATACCAGGATATCAATCAGGAATATATATGAGGTTCGTGCTGAGGGGTAACCAAACCACAACAGAGGACAGTGCTGTGTCAGACACTGGATATCTAAGCACCTACAAGGCTTCTGATAGGCTATGGCATACATGAGTGTCAGATCGGGCACAACTGAATGATGTGGAGGCAAAGGGGCATTATCAACTGGAGCCTAAATACGAGTCACTTTGGATCTATTTGGAGGAATACTGGAAGAAACAGAAACGAGACCATCAGAAACACTCGAAAGGGCAAAATAGTCTGAAGGTAAAGCCAGTCAAGCACAGAGCACAGTGAAGGCAGCACTGGCTATTGTAATGGCATGGGCAGACTTGACACCTACCTGTACTGGAGGAGAAAACTTGATCTCCGAGTTATAATGATTGGTAACTTTCCAGGTTAGTGGGATGATGCAGTTTTTCACTATTCCATGCTTTTACAAAATGCTAGTACCACCTCAGTTAAAGCTGTATCATTGTGTAAGGAAGTGTATTCAGAAACGCTGTTTGCAAAATAACTACTGAACGAAAATGTCTGAAATTTCCACAAAGATGCTATGAATAATAATAAAAAGGGCTGTTAGAGAAAAAAGAAAAAAACGATTTAAAAAAAAAGGGAAAAAAGTTTGCCAAAAAAACAAAATTACAAAAAGATCCTAAAAAATCTATGAATAAAGAGACTTTTTACTGCAGAATAAAATAATAAATGGTTTATTAGATATTGAATTAAAACGGGAATATTTTTAGCATTGAAGCCTATGGGATGCTCCTGAATAAACCTGCCGAATGAAACCACCGAATGGCAGGGCATTTCGGCAACTTTTCTCAGCTGTTCAGTGTGCTCTGAATAGACAAAGCATTGCTTCTCTATGGGGGATTTCACTGCCCTTGAACAGGCACCGTACGTGCAGGCAATTCGCCAACATTTGGCGAACTGCCTGCTCTCAGAATAGACTAATGGCCCCGAAATGTCCCTGTTCGCTGAATTTCAGTGTTCGGCGCCAGATCAACTCTCTCTGTGTGTCTTTGATTTGTACACCGCACTACATCAAGTGAGGTGTCATTGAAAAGGTCAGACTCTGGCCTTTCCAACGATACCAAATATGACCAGATAATGTGTAAAAATAGAAAGAAAAAAAAGAATTGAATGCAATTTTTTTATTTTTATTTTCTCAATTGTAAGACAGTGGAATTATGTGCTTTTACTTGTAAAGCAAACAATGCCACTGCTGTTACTCATCTTCTCATTTCCCACTCCGAGCTCAAATGTGAAGCTGATGAAGCAATGTGTTATTACGCATTGTACATCTAAAACACAAACCACCGGACCGCTGTGAGGAGAGTGGGGGGATTTTGGACCCCTGTATTTTCGTTCTTTACAATCCACAAAGTCATTTTAAAAAAGAAAACAGAAACAAACATAGAAGATTTTTAAAAAAGTCTTATTTTTTGTTCCAAAGCAATGACATTGTCTATTTGTCATCTATAAAAGGAGAAATACCCCTGCTGTTACTTAGCATATCATTTCCCACGCCATGAGCCAGGTCAGTATTTTATACATAGTCATTTTATTCATAAAACACAATGCGCCAAAATAATGCTGAAAGTTTTTAAGGGGTTATTCAGAGCGAGCCGATCTGGCCCCGAAATGTAACCGATGGACACTGAAATTCAGTGTACGGTGAAATTTTGTGGCCATTCGGCTATTCAGAGAGCAGGCAGTTCGCCAAATGTTGGCGAATTGCCTGCACGTATGGTGCCTGTTCGAGGGCATTGAAATCCCCCATAGAGAAGCAATGGTTAATCTATTCAGAGAACACTGAACAGCTGAGGAATGCCAGTGAAATGCTCTGTTCGGTGGTATGATTCGGCAGATTTATTCAGGCGTACCCCATAGACTTCAATGTTAAAAATATTACCGTTTTAATTAAATATCTAATAAACCATTTATTATATTATTCTGCAGTAAAAAGTCTCTTTATTTATAGATTTTGTAGGATCTTTTAGGCATTTTTCAGGATTTTTTCGGAAACATTTATTTATTTTTTAAATAATTTTTTCTTGTTTCTGTAACGGCTCTTTTTATTATCATTCATAGAACTTTATATGTAAATTCCAGACATTTTCGTTCAGTAGTTTTTTGCAAACAGCATTTCAATTTTGAAACTTTCAAACATACTTTTTTTTTACTCCGTTCATCTGCCTGTCAACTTTTTCTGGTGGCTGCTCTGAGCTGTGATCGGCGGCTCCTCGGATTTTTCCAGCGTGTTCGGCGTGGTTTTTAGGGCAGTTGCTGCGGGTTGTCGGTGAGTTTTCGGCTGGATTGCGGCGGGTTTGTGGTGGGTTTTCCCTGCACTCCAGGGGCCCTGTGGTGCTTGCTGAATACACCTCAGGGTGGGAAACTTTGATTCCCTGAAGTGCAGGGAATCGCAGGGAACGAGAGGGACATTTCAGTGTTCTCTGAATAACCCTCATAGTTAAAATCGTGCATTTTCTTAGAAAAATACCGCAACGGGTTTCCATCTCCAATTCTTTTTTTACAAGAACGCCCCATAGAATAAATAACCACAAAGGTTTGGATGAAAAAATGTAAAATAAATAATTGTACATGCTGTAAATGATTGAAATCTGACTGGAAACTCTAATGTTTAAACATTTTTTGTTTTAGCATGCTGACAGAACATGACATATACATATACAGTGGCAAGAAAAAGTATGTGAACCCTTTGGGATTACGTGGAGTTTTGCATGAATTGGTCATAAAATGTGCTCTGATCTTCATTTAAGTCACAACAATTTGAAAAACACAGTCTGCTTAAAATAATACAACACAAACATTATATGTTTTCATTGAACAGAACATGTAAACATTCACAGTGCAGGGTGGAAAAAGTATGTGAACCTTTGGACTTAATAACTGGTTGACCCTCCTTTGGCAGCAATAACCTCAACCAAACGTTTCCTGTAGTTGCAGATCAGACCTGCTCAACGATCTGGAGTAATTTTGGACCACTCCTCTTCACAAAACTGTTTCAGTGTAGCAATATTCTTGGGATGTCTGGTGTGAATCATTCTCTTAAGGTCATGCCACAGCATTTCAATCGGGTTGAGGTCAGGACTCTGACTGGGCCACTCCAGAAGGCGTATTTTGTTTTGTTGAAGCCATTCTTTTGTTGAATTACTTGTATGCTTTGGGTCATTGTCCTGTTGCATCACCCATCCTCTGCGGAGCTTCAGTTGGCGGACAGATCGTCTTACGTTTTCCTGCAAAATGTCTTGATAAACTCTGGAATTCATTTTTCCATCAATGACATCAATCCGTCCAGGCCCTGAGGCAGGAAAGCAGCCCCAAACCATGATTCTCCCTACGCCATGTTTTACAGTGGGGATGAGGTTTGATGTTGGTGTGCTGTGCCTTTTTTTCTCCACACATAGTGTTGTGTGTTTTTTCCAAACAACTCAATTTTGGTTTAATCTGTCCACGGAATATTTTGCCAGTAGTGCTGTGGAACATCCAGGTGCTCTTTTGCAAACTTCAAATGTGCTGCAATATTCTTTTTGGACAGCAATGGCTTCCTCCGTGGTGTCCTCCCATGTACTCCATTCTTGTTTAATGTTTTCCTTATTGTAGATGTGTCAACAAAAATGTTAGCATGTGCCAGAGATTTCTGTAAGTCTTTAGCTGACACTCATTCTAGCATTCTGCGCTGTGCTCTTGCAGTCATCTTTACAGGATGACCACGCCTAGGGAGAGTAGCAACAGTGCTGAACTTTCTCCATTTGTAGACAGTCTGTCTTACCGTGGACACTTGAACATCAAGGCTTTTGGAGATACTTTTGTAACCCTTTCCAGCTTCATGCAAATCAACAATTCTTGATCGTAGGTCTTCTGAGAGCTCTTTTCTGCGAGGCATGGTTCACATCAGGAGGGGCTTCTTGAAACCAGTAAACCCAAAACTGGTGTGTGTTTTTAAAGGGCAGGACAGCTTTCAGCGACACGTCCAATAATATCACACTGATTGGACTCAAGGTTGGCTCACTCCTGGCTCCAAATAGCGCTTGCAGAAGTCATTAGGCTAGGGGTTCACATACTTTTCCCACCCTGCACTGTGAATGTTTACTTGTTCTGTTCAATAAAAACATGAAAACATATAATGTTTGTGTTGTATTATTTTAAGCAGACTGTGTTTTTCAAATTGTTGTGACTTAGATGAAGATCAGAGCACATTTTATGACCAATTCATGCAAAACTCCACGTAATCCCAAAGGGTTCACATACTTTTTCTTGCCACTGTAATAATGATATCTTATGAATCTGCCAAGACTGCTGAAAATAATGATATACAATTTGTCTGGGTCCTTCAATAAAACATGAGTTTAAATCATGTTTAAACATGATGATTACAAAACGGTCAAAATGAGCTCAGCAGCACAAGGCGGTAAAATGGCTCAGCAGTGAAGGGGTTAAATATCAGATTCTCAAAAAGCCTATAGCCAAGTCTGTGTTAAAGAAAGGGTTATTCCTGCCTGATTTTTTTTAAAATATTATTATTCCTGAATGTTTTCATTTTTTCTACTAGATGTAGGCTGTGTTCAATTACAGCAGTTTCAGTAATTTAAGCTGCAGAACTTGATTGAATCTATAACCTTGAAATTATAAATCAAAAATTTTACCCATTTTCAGTCTACCGTTATATTTATGTTATTGATTTTTATTTATGTATTCTATTAGGACTGTATCATGAAGGACTTGTACTTGCTTAATACACATTTTCCACCGAGAGGCTAGATTTGTGGGTTTTAATCTACTTCTAAAAGAAAATTAACATAACATCTATCATGGACAAGAAGTAGATCTATTAAATTCACATTGTAAAAGGTAGATAACATGTGGAGTACGGGTTCTCTCATTTTGGCTTGGACAGTAAAAAAAGTTCACGATTGCCTTCATTTTGAATATTGGGTCTTGTTCAGTAAATGTGAACTACAGTATGAAATTACAAGTCTTACAACTTAGAAAGAAAATGAACATGACTGTTTCAGACACCTTGGAAAGTGGGTTAAAACTGGAGAGACGATCAACCTAGATCTGGGATTTTATGCATACTATTGGTGGTTTTTAAAAAAAAAATGCATAAAATTACTCATTGTGAAAACTCATGTCTGATGGAAGTACTGTGCAGAAATTATGCTTGTTTTAGTTTTAGGGTAAGGGTTTAGGCTACTTTAGGGCTAGAGCTATGGCTTTCCCTACTACCCAACCAACAGTTTCTACTCCATTTTTCCTTAAATTTTAGGCAACAGATCATACTCCGGCAGAATATGTTGCCTAACAGGTCCATTCAAAGAAAGGTGAAACTCAGGAGAATAACTGGATAAGTGAAAATTGTAGGTCGAAATAGCAAAACCAGAAAATTTCTCCCATTTGGTCTAGATTGTTCTCTTCTCCTGTCAGTTCTCCTGTTTTCATCTTTCTCTGAATAACCCTGTTAAACTTAAATGAAGATGGTGCAAAGTCTGTTAGACTTACAGTTAACTCTAACCCTAAAAATAATCCTAATCCTATCCCTAACCCTAAAACATGAACACACATTAACCCTAATCCAAATACTATCCCTAACCCTAATGCCAACTCTAACCCTAAAAGGATCATCTTTATTGCACACACAGTACTTTAGTCAGATAACTGACACAAGTATTTTGCTGAATTGCAATGATAAAAGCAACATGACTGTTGTGAAAAATTATTTTTAAAAGGTAAACCAGCCGTTAGCATGAGACTTCGAGTAACGAGTGATGACACAAACACAAAGTGATGGCTATAATGAATTTACTTTAAAATAAAAGGTTACACAGAAAGATAAAAAAGGCAAAACATTATTTTGTATATTGAAATTTTATTAGAGGAAAGATTGCAACATAACAAAGCAATGGTTTGAAGCATGTACATCAAGGTTACAAGTGAAAAGCGTGACAGTAGGTCTACATTACATAGTCATACATGAAGATGTGCGAAGTAAGTTTGCAAAAAGCAAATAGTACAGCAGTTTACGGTACAGGCGAGTCAGCAAAATATTATAACATAGAAAATGAGATCTGGCAGAAGTGTACAGATGGGGACGGTGCTGAACCATGTTTAATAATAAGAATTCAGGTTGATATGCCATTATGAAATTGAAATTTGGGCGAGAGGTAAACAAGGGCATGATAATGAGAGGTGGAGTAGATGAGGGGAGGAGAGGGAGAAATGGGAAAGGAAAGAGAAGAAAAGAGAAGAGAGGGGGAGGATAAAAAAGGGGGTGGTGTTAGAGGGGAAGGGGACATTTAGAGTAGTTGGGTATGCGCGCCTCCCAGTAACAGCCGGCAGGCCAGAGTCAAATCATCAGGTGCACCGCTCCACAACCACCGGACACAACCCGGTCAAGCTGGGGCAATTTGCCAGGGCGTCTCCAGGTCCCAGCTGTGGCTCAGCCATTTAAGCAGGAGAGATGAAGAGAGGAACTCCGTCCACTAGAACCAAGTCTGACGGAAGACTGTGTCTTATCGATCTGGTGGTGTCTGAGAAAGTTCAATCGATTGGGTCTCCGCCAGCCTGTCCACCAGTGTGCCTAGGGAAGGGCGAGTTGTGGTACGCCAATTCAGGGGTATGAGAGTTCTTGCAACCAGTAAGATATGTGATAGGGCAGATTTCTTGAGGGCCGAGGCAAAACATTCTTAAACTAAACCCTGGACAATGCAATAAAACAGCATAGGTAAGTGATATACAAAAGGATCAACAAGAGCGACCGTCATTTACCCATTCAGATACGTACAGCACATGGCACAGCTATGTGCTCTCTAGTCCAAGCCAAAGCACAAAAGGGCTGATCTCCTCCTGGAACTCCTGGTTGAATGAAGAGAAGGATGGACTAGAGTCTTGTCTCCACCCCCCCCAGAGTGACATGCCTCCTCCAACAATATGTATACACCTTTATTCTCAGTGGGAGTCAACATATGAGGTAACCACTCTAGAGTAGGCTGGCTTAGTGATGTCACTGCTAGTCACACAGGGCAAAAAGCCTACAACACTGCTCCTAGTGTTCCCTCTTTGGTATAACAATCAATATTTAAATATGATGATTTATGACACAAATCATTCATGATCATTACAATGACTATGCATTTTTTGCAATAAACCTACTTTTTTGTAGTGTTCAAATTACTTTTTAAAATCCACAAAATTTTTAACAAGAGGTGGTGAATGTTGGAAAATAAAACCAGCACTGGATATATTTTGGATTAGACAATGGTAAAAACCACACCAGTACCTCATTGTTCCAATAGCTAAGATGTGTTTAAAAATGCTAAATATATACACTTGGTAGATATATATATATATATAATATATATAGATATATAGATGTACATTTAATTGGTAAGGAAAAAATATAGAGAAATGAGTCCATAATATAAGAGGATGATAAGAGAAAAACTATATTTAACATTGTTTTGTTATGATACTCAAATGCCACAACAAAACACTGTTTTTATGGAAGACACAATAACCACCTTGGTCAGGTCAAGAGAATGATATTTGCTGTTAGTTCCAGTGTTTCTATATTTTGTGTCATTGAGCTCAGTATGTTTCCCCACTCCATATAAGAGTATCTTATATTTTACAAGCTTTTTGTCTCAATGGTCTTTTATTATTACCACTTTCTTGAAAACCACCTCTACAATCTTCCACTGCTCAAACTAAATATGTCATGAGTTCTTAAAAGCAATCTCTATCATACAGACCATTCATATTCTTTATTCAAAAATATACTGTATATTCTTTTTGAGCCACAAAATACTCTGGTTACTGTTGTTAACAATATTGAAAATAAGTTAGATATGAAATGGTGGCAGGTAGTTACACAACAGGACATGTCACTAGAGAGAATCAGTTTCCATATTGATCAATGTTTATCACTGAGAGATATTGGATGCATTTATTATAACTTATGCACATGTATGCCGTTAAAGATATAGCCCATGTTCCTTGAAGACCAGTTTACCCATCTGAAAATAGATTTGAGGTGTCAATTTTATCTGCGGCCGTGAGATGGCATCATTCTCTGAAGATGCCAAAGTGAAAAACCCTACACTTCAGAAATTGGGAACAAGATGTTACAGTTACAAGTATTTATAAAGCAGAAAAGAAAGAAACTGGGCAAAGGATTGAAAAGCTGGGGAAGAAAAAAAAAGGAAACTTCTAGGGCCCTACTAGTCCGTTATAATTTACCATTTCCATAGTAGAGTTAGCAACATTGTAGGACCTGCTGTAGTGGAATTAAGTGACGTTGTAGTAGCCTTATACAATAGATGATCATATTTTGTGACCAAATCTCCATCGTTTCTTCCTTAGTCAAGAGTTTTTTAACATTTTAATACTATTATCAGGGCTCAAAATTTCCACTCGCCTACTAGCATTTGGCGAGTGGAAATTAAGTGAGGGCGAGTGGAAATGCACACGCAGGCAGCACAATAAATTATTTTGTGCTGCTGGGGTCTGATGGCTGGGTATACATGTATCTGGGGTCTGATGTCTGGTTATTAATGTTATTTTTGTATCTTTATTCTAAATAAAACCTTTAACAGTGTAATTTCATAAGATAAATTAAAGGGGTGTGTTTAGGGGCAGAGTTAAGGGCTGGGTAGGGGTTAGGTGGAGCAACTGGTGGCGAGTAACTCTTATGGCCGGGTTAGTAGCTTGGGACTTGAAATTTTGAGCCCTGCTATTATAATTAAATGCACTGACTCTTGTATATTTTGTATGCTATGCCTTTTGTTCTCTTTGAAACACCTTTCTGTAAATTGCATATCTTGTACATTATATTTACATTATTCGGTTGCATTTGGATGTGTTGTATTTGCAAACACTTTTAAAAGATGCTTTTTTTTGTAAAAAGTTGAATCCATAAAGAGGTATTTTTCATACCACATTTATTTATAAAGTATTTTACCAGGAAGGATTCATTGATACATTGCAATGATAAAAGCAACATGGTTTATGGCTCTCGTCCACTACAAAAATAAAATGGTCAACAAACATCAGAATCCATACACAACTCACCAATTGTAATAAATAATGTTCTTTCATAAGTCAAGGTGATGGTTAGTAAGAATAACAATGATTCTGCAACCCACTTGACCCACGTGATGATGCTCGTACCACGAAGAATTCCTAGTTAGTAATCAAAGGGGAATTATGTTTCTTACATAAAAGGTAAAGATCGTTTTTTTAGTGTTTGTACAAATCGTTCTGCTTTATGCAAGAATGATGCCCACAATGTTGAATATGCTGGCGATTTTAACTTATCCTTTTAAGATATGATAAAAAGACATAAAAGGTTTTGTGGCATTCACATGGGAATATTATTAAACAAAATCACAAAGTAAACAGGTTACAATGTAACAAAACTTTGGCTTTACTACAATAACAAGCTTTCCTTGTTCCTTGGAAATACCCCTCTGAAAATTTGTAAGAGGTTGGTCACAGCAGGTGAATTACTACAATGAAACTTGTAGCAAACACATACCCCCTGCCTGAAATGTCCTTTCAAATAGGCAATTACTGGCTGGGAAAAGAACCTTTCTCACCTAGTAAAATTATTTTACAAGGAAAGAAAATAAAGAGGGGTGTTCCTTTACAAGTCCAGATATTCATGTCCGTGGTTAGGAGCCATGACGTGTTTTGGCAAGCGTCAGTTATTTTGATGGACTCCACCTTTATGTGGAAGAAAATAAATCCAAATCTAGAAATATCCTGTTGGTTAAGAAAACAAAGAATTAAAAAATGTTCTTGGGATGTGTGCTAGCTGTCTTACACGACTCAAAGTCATTTTTTCTTGCTCAAAAGTTGATTTTATTTTGGTTTCACTGACAAGTCTATATATATGTATAAACAGTTATTCAAGTTGACGAACAGACCTTAAGACGTAATACCAGTTAATGGGCTAGATTCACTGAAGCTCCCTGCTAGGTCTAGAAATGTGCTGTGAGATCTCATCTTAAAAAGTTAAACCCACCAAGGGCTTGATTCATTAAGAATTTCATTTTTAACCCCTTCAATATTAAGATCAGGTGTACTCAATCGGGAAGGACCTCCTGGTGCCCGATATTGACGGAGGTCGATACAGTGTCCCACGGGAGTACAGTAAAGGAATTTCTATGAATTACTGTACAAGCAAAATTTTATTTGCTTTTGGGCTCCAGAACATACCTCTAAAAAGTGTAGTCATGATGCCCCTGATGCTAACACTTTTTAAAACCAGCTGTGAATGTACTTGAATGACAGCTGCTCAGCTGACTCCAGGACTGTAACAACTCCTTTCGGCCAGAAAGGAACTATGAACTGATGTTTAGTGACTACGCAACGTACGCAGCTCCTGCGCAGAATGATGGATTGGTGTTGTGTGCTGATGTGCACCCGTCCTCAGTTGCCGACTCCTAGAAGGCTTACTCCTGCAAAAGTTCAGAAACAGGATAATCTCAGCATGCAGAGTGTGATGACATCTTCGGGCTCCGAGTTGCTTCCCGTCAGGCACCGCATTCACAGCCTTTGACAGCTGTGGGTAGAGGAAACTCCCCCGCTTCACACAGCACTATCTGAAAAAACAGGACTGGAGGGAAGGGGCTCGGGATGTGGAGTGTTTTTTTAATGTGGCTGTGGCTTTGCGTGGCCAGTAGGAGAGCAGGGCAGGATGCAGCTCCAGCACCAACTGTGGACCCTGAGAATAATGGACGATCTCTGTGGCCAGGAAACAAATGTTATCTGCGCTTATTCCTATTATAATAATGGGAATAAGCGCAGATGACATTTCTTTCCTTGTTATGTTGTACACATGTTGCTGGCCTGGATGCATTTGGTGGTTGCAGCCGCCCCCTCGGGGGAATAGGCGCAACCCCACCCCTCCTGGATCTCTGTGGTCCTACAAAAAAAATAACAATCAATTCGCTAATCAGAGTTTGACAAAGCTCTTTTAGAATCACATATAATGTAGTTATTCCACATCAGCATTAGAATTGTCAATAGTTTTCAAATACGTGAATTAACTTGAGAATTATAATCATCAATCTTTGTTCTTTCAAAATAAATGCCTCTTTAACCCTTTATGGACCAAGGGTCTTTAAAATTTTAGCAAATCGTATATTCGAACAATCTACCTTCACAATGTTTTGTTATTGATAAAAAAAGCTTAAAAGAAGGTTTCTATAGCCTTCAGATTAGTCATAAAAATCTACGTTATATCAGTTTTACATGCTTTGTTTTTCTTCTAGGAATCAGGGGAGATGCGTAGAAGGCTTAGTGGAGATTTTCGATATGTTGGTTACTACAGCAACACGTTTCCGAATGATGAGGCTACGTGGGGAGGAATTCATATGTCTTAAATCTATCATTCTTCTTAACTCTGGTAAGCACAGTAATTCGGAGATACTTACTATGAAATGATCATATTTATCAACAATTTAGATGCAGTTAAATTCACATTACTAAGTGTCAGACAAGAAAATATAACTGAAGTATCCTTGGAGGCGCCAAATATTTTCTGAGAGGGACTCAAAAGATTGCTATTGGAATTAACTGAGTAGACGATACCCATTGATATATTGCTGTACCCCCAGCTACATCCTGGTCTGATGTAGCCTAGCATATGGTAAATAGAAGATGATTAACTGGAGGATATCTTTTTTTTGTATGCCAGTCAGCAATTCCACACATTGAAGAAACGGAGTAATTCACTGAGCAAGTACATCCTTCTACGCACCCATGTGTTCGAACCTGTCTGTATGCTATTTAACCAGTTGTTTTGTAACTGAATATATCCTTTTTTTTGAGGGATTGTAGCTCCTTCACCAATTTTAAATTATTTATATCAGTGGTATGCCTAGATGAGGTCTGGGGTGGGGGTGCGTCTATTCTATATCCTAACCATCTGCTCCTTGTGTTCCCCTTATCTGTATCTATGCATCTCCTTAATGCTGGTTTAGGTGGCCACTCTGCTCAACAGGCACATTGAAATAACGACAAGCTAATTGCTGTCTGCTGTTTGGACACAGTTCGGTTTTTGTTTTGAGCATCAGGACAGTAAGTGACTCAGGCTACATATCCTGTGCACTGTATTTGAAAATTCTGAGCAGCTCCAGGTCCCCATTAGCTGTATGAGGATAGTTCTCCATGTAGCACTCAAGGGATTCAGTTTTCCACTGGACATGGGGGGATCCAATCAAAAGGTGGCAATATACAAAATGATATATGATGATGTAAGGAAAAATCGCTGAAACATCCAGCGTGGTCCTTGTCGCTTAACCACAAAAAGATAGAAAAAAATTATCAGGGGGTCATCGATCATGGTCCCAAGGATGCTTCAGACCAGTCTTCTCTTAGTGTCATCCTCAAAACAAAAGGAGAAGATACATCATAGCATGGCCCGTTGGGTAAGTTAACAAATATATATATATCCACAAACAATTGCACTTACATGGGGCAGAGCCAGCCTGGCTCTGGGTATAAGGCTTCAGGGTTGTTAACTGGCCACCGAATAGCCCTTCTGGTCTTGGGATCAGGAGATCTGATGGTCCATTCTAATTGGGAGGCTCAAAGTGAAAGCTGCTAGCTGAGCAGATTGTTTGTGCATATATATGTGAATTTACCCAATGGGTCACGCTATGATGTATCTTCTCCTTGTTTTGAGGATGACACTAAGAGAAGACTGGTCTGAAGCATCCTTGGGACCATGATTGATTGACCCTCTGATAGGAACATTGCTATCGCTACATCTTTTTTACATTTTTGTCTATCAAAAGGTGGGAATGTTTGTCTAAAATAAATTGCCACCTTTGGCCTCCTGCTTTTCCTCTTCATTGATATTATTCTGTGTTGGCCACTTGTGAGTCCACTGAGCACCACTCTGCCACATCATCTTCATATATGACAATGAATTTGTGAGTGTATCATTCCTGTTTTGCGATTAATGTTACCAATCACAACGCCTATCACACTTATCTAGTCCCAATACACAAAATGTAACTCAGCCAGCCCATAAACACAGTCTCACAAACTGTACCACACTCCAACAGCCATCATACGTAATCAACTCCTATCACCCTCTATTATGAGATGTCCCAATGTCAAAATATTTGCTAAATATCCCCAATAAGAAACCTTTATATCACAACTGAAACGTCTCTTTGACAATACTAAGTACAGTAAATGTTATCGGTATTAAGGTCTCGCTTTTCATGTTTAACCCTTTCCATGCGGAGGACACGCTCAGTGCATCCTGCCGCATGGCTACTTCGCTGCGGAGCTGAGCGCGTCCTCCCTTTGCAGCGGCGATCGGCCGGGATTCTGGCCGATTGCGGCGGCCCCCCGGTGCGGGCTGACATCATCGATGTCAGCCCAGCCTCCGGGACCCCGGCGGGCACGATAGACGTCATCGCGCCTGCGCAATGACATATATTTCAGGCACCCCCCGCCATTGCGGGGAAGGTGCCTGAAGGGGAGGGGGGAGGTCCTTCGGACCTCTCCCCCTCCCCTTCCGTGCGGGCCATCGGCTAAAGACAGGTACCACTTGGAAGGGCACAGCCTGCCCTTCCAAGCGGCGGCTGTCTTTAACCCCTAGGGGGCTGGATTGCGATATGGCGCTAACATGCGACGTATCGCGGTCCCCTCCCGGAGCTGGCCGACATCTTGGATGTCGGCCAAGCTTCCGGCATATCCCCCTAACTACTGGCATCACCATGCATAGCGCGATGGAGCCAGTTTCACAATTAACGCCTTGCTGCCACCTATGGTGGAGATAGGGGGTTCCAATGAACCCCCTATCTCCCGATCCGTGACAGCTAGGGGTTAATGTTTGATATCACTGGAACGGCCAGAGCCTTTCCAATGATACTAAACATGACCATGTAACTTGTAAAAAACAAAATAATTAAAAATAAAAATAAAATTCAAAAAATAAAAGATTTAAAATTAAAAAAACAATTAAAAAACTTTTTTGTTTTATTAGTGCAGCAATATTGTTCCCATTTCAATTATAATGTGAACAGTGATGCTGCACTAGTGATTTTTTCTATGGGTGGCGTTTGCTAAAAAACACGTAATTTTCCCAAAAAAAAGTAACAATTCCCCGTTTCTAAATTTTTTAACAAGCGCAACCCATAGAAAATATAACCGCAAATGCTCGCATGTTAAAATGTGAAAAAAAACACTTTACACTTTGTAAATTATTGAAAATTCTAACTTTATTGCATTTTTTGTTATAATATACAGACAGGACATAACGTATACATATAATAATGATATATTATGAATCTGCCGAGTCTCCCGGAAAGAACGATATATAATAGGTCTGGGTTGTATAATAAAATGTGACTTCAAATCGCATTTAAACATGATGAGCGAAACCTTTAAAAATGAGCTCAGCACAGAGGTGTGAAAAGGCTCAGCAGCGAAAGGGATAATGTAAGTTTCACATTACCTCAGTTTACTCAGCCCTCATGCAGCACCTTACATGTGACCACCATTCTTACTTCTTGATGTACCTTCAATGCTGAGAGTAAAAGTAATAAGTGGAGACAATTAAAGGGACACTGCACATTCTAAAAACTTTCAAGGTTTTTCAAAGAGAATCGAAAAGTCACCGCACGTTCAGTGACTTTTCGTTCTCTTCAATTCGGCACAATTTGGCGATCCCATTTCGGCGACCCTGCGGTGTATTCAGCAAGCACCACGGGGCTGCCGTAATGCAGGGAAAAGTCGCCGCAAACCCACCGAAAACTCACCGCAAAACCCTGCGAAGGCACACCAAAAACCCGCAAAAACATCTGGATTAACCCCGCCAAAAACGCTGGAAAAACCCGAGCAGGAGCTGATCACAGTGCAGTGCAGCCGCCCGTAAAACCCGACACCGCAGAAGAATGGAGCTAAAAAAAACAAAAAAAAGTTTGCTTGAATGTTTGAAAAGTGAAACGCTGTTTGCAAAGAAACTACTGAGCGAAAATGTCTGATATTTACATATGAGATCCAATGAATGATAATAAAAAGGGTGTTACAGAAAAAAGAACAAACGCTTTAAAAAAATAAAAAATCGCCAAAAATGTTTTGGCAAAAAATTCCCGAAAAATGCTTAAAATATCCCAAAAAAATCTATTAATAAAGAGACTTTTTACTGCAGAATATTATAATCAACGGTTTATTAGATATTGAATTAAAATGGGAATGTTTTTAACATTGAAGCCTATGGGATACGCCTGAATAAATCTGCCGCATGAAGCAACCGAATGACAGGGCAATTCGGCAACTTTTCACTGCTAGTTTTTGTTCTCTGAATAGACGAAGCTATGGGGATATCACAGCCCTTGAACAGGCAACGAACAGGCACCATATGTGCAGGCAATTCGCTAACATTTGGCGAATTGCCTGCTCTCTGAATAGCCAAATGGCCAAGAAAAGTAACCGAATGCTGATTTTCAGCGTTCGGTTCCCTTTCGGCAGCCATTCGGATCTCTTTGAATAACCCTGCTAATCTTTTCAAAGTGGATAGGCTTTGTAGAGTTCCCCCTTTCCCCTCCCTTCTGCCTTTTTTTTGTGGAAACGCAGGTGAACCAGTGGAGTTTCCACCACGTAGACCATCGTCATCAGGCAGACGGGACTTTGAATATCCCGGGTGCCAGTCACCATGTCACCATGAACGCTCTGCGTTCACAGCATAATATCACAAACACATTCAACTTCATTTAATAAAAAGACACTATCAGGGTTATTCAGAGAGCGTGAAAAGCAGGAGAATGACTGGAGAATGAAAAATTCTAGGTCAAAATAGCCAATTTGGAAAGTGAGAAGAAAGGGAGAATTTTTCTGGTTTGGCTATTTCGACCTAGAATTTTTCATTCTCCAGTCATTCTCCTGCTTTTCATGCTCTCTGAATAACCCTGTTACTGTTAAAAAAAAAGCGTGTATAGTGCATTGTGTGCTTTGCAGCAACCAATGGTTAAATTCTAATGACATTCGGATCAGAAGAAAATGAGGAGGTGGCAATTTACCAGGTTACACAACGTTTCACATTTATTCCCCGTATCTTATCTCCTCTTAGGGTATTTAAGGTGAAAATTGCAGCGTTCACCGCTAAGTTGTCAGTTTGTCCTACTTTTCAGGAAATTGCTGCACGTTAAAAAACTTTTTATTAACTTATTATTTCAAAAGTTAACTTTTTAACTTATTATTTCAAAAGTAGGGATTTAGCAATGCCAATTTTATATAACCTTTTTGTTATTGAATCACGGAAGTATTATACCCTTGTCCTCTTTTATTTATTTACCTAATCCTTTTGGTTTTGAAAATCCAAAACATGTCCGATCCTAGTCATTTGATATTTTGAAATTATTTCTCTATCTATATATTATATAAATATGTTAAGCTGTAAAATATATATATACACACATGTATGGATATATGGGTTAGAAATAAGTGATAAAGAGATATTTCTGTAAAGAAACAAGTAATGTATATATATCTACATATCCTTAACCCCTTCACTACCAAGTGATTTTTCAAAAAGAAAACATTGTCAGAAACCAGTGTTTTGTTTTGATTTTTTGTAGAATCATTTTTAATTAATTAGGAAGTAAGGCATATTTGGGCATATTCCCATTGTATTTCTTACTGTAAATAACCTACTTGGCCAGTGCCATCAACTGCCAAATTGAGTTACAGCCGTTACAGCTGTATTGTGTTTTTTTGTTTCTTTTCCCCTGCATCGGCTGCTGAATGCCCTATTTCAGTCATGCATCAGCTGATTTTACAGGTTTTTTTTAGCTCTGTGGGCATTATGCCCACAGAGCTAAAACGTTTGGGGCATTTTCTGCAGCTCAAAAGAAAATAAAATTTGTTTGCAGCAAACAAATTTCATTTACTTTTGGGCTGCAGATTAGGGATGAGCGGTTCGGGTTCGGACGGTTCGGGGTTCGACCCGAACTTAGCCTGTTCGAGTAGATCGCGAACACCAAACATTTCCGGGTGTTCGCCGCATGTTCGACCACAATGGACAATGCATTTTCCCACTGGCCTGAAGCTCGTAATTGGCTACAGCCTTGCACCTGACCACAGGTCTGGTGCAAGACTGGTTCAACACTATGCCAATCACCGCTCAGAGTCCTGATTGGGCAAATTTTGGCCAATCATGGGCTCACAGAGCTAAGTCCCGCAACACACTATATAACGTTTCCACGCGCCGATTCTGCATGCATTTCAGAGGAGATTTCAAAGGAGATAGTTGTGTCTTGTTACTGCCGGTCTGCCACGCTACTGGGGGGGTCTGGGGGGTCTCATTTCTACCAAATATTAGGGAATTTAGGTGATGTGTGTCTTGTCACTGTGCCAGCAAGTTTTTTCGAGGTTTACAACTTTCTTTAAAAGATTTGTGAATTGTGGTGATCTTCTGGGTCTTGTCACTGTGCCAGCAAGTCTTTTTGGGTCTCATTTCTACCAAATATCAGGGAATTTAGGTGATGTGTGTCTTGTCACTGTGCCAGCAAGTTTTTTTGGGGTTTACAACTTTCTTTAAAACATTTGTGAATTGAGGTGATCTTCTGGGTCTTGTCACTTTGCCAGCAAATCTTTTTGGGGCTCACTAATTTCTTTAAAACATTTGGGAATTGAGGTGATCTGTGTCTTGTCACTGCCAGCAAGTATTTTGGGGGTCACAAATTTCTAAAAAACATTTGGGAATTGAGGTGATCTGTGTCTCGTCACACATCCAGTACCACGCAGTATTTTGGGGCTCACTAATTTCTAAAAAACATTTGTGAATTGAGGTGATCTGTGTCTCGTCACACATCCAGTACCACGCTGTATTTTGGGGCTCACTAATTTCTACAAAACATTTGTGAATTAAGGTGATCTGTGTCTTGTCACACAACCAGTACCACGCTGTATTTTGGGGCTCACTAATTTCTACAAAACATTTCTGAATTGAGGTGATCTGTGTCTTGTCACACAACCAGTACCACACATTATTTTGGGGCTCACTAATTTCTACAAAACATTTGTGAATTGAGGTGATCTTCTGTGTCTCGTCACACAGCCAGCAAGCTTTTTTGGGCTCACTAATTTCTTTAAAATATTTGTGAATTGAGGTGATCTGTGTCTTGTCACACAAACAGTACCACGCTGTATTTTGGGGCTCACTAATTTCTTTAAAACATTTGTGAATTGAGGTGATCTGTGTCACGTCACTGGCTGCCAGCTATCAGTGTGTCTCACTGAGTTATACCAGAGTTCTTTAAATCTTTATACCAGAGTTGAATCAGAGTTCTGTATATATTAATCTATAAATCACTCACCATGTCTGAAAGAACAAAAAGGACAGGCAGACGCTCCCAGACACAGATAAGAGGGCAAGCAGCCCCTGTGTCGGGAGGCTGTGTCTCTGGTCGTGGTGGACGTGGTGCATCCTCTGCAGGGGCACGCTTGTCCTTTCTAACTGGTGCTGGCCGTCTTAAGCAGCAGCAACATACAGAGGACTTGGTGGATTGGCTAACGAGGCCATCCTCATCCTCCGAGTCCTCTGCCAGCCAGGCTTGTAGTGCTTTACAGTCCACCTCAGCTGCCAAAGCGTCTAATGCAGCCTCCATGTCCACAGCTACTCCTGCCGTAGCCTCGCTATCACACACGGAGGAGTCAGCTGACTACAATGAGAGTGACATGCTGCTTGAGGATGCGCAGCAAGTACAGTGCTCTGATTCAATCTCTGAGGTTGAGCAAGGGAGTATAATCAACCTAGAGGAAGGGGGTGCCAGTGATGACACACAAATAACTGGCACTCATGTTGCCCCAGCAGCTGCAGCATACTGCCAAGTTGGCTCCAGTGACGAGGAGATAGGGGGTGATGATGACATTGATGATGAGGTCACTGACTCCACCTGGGTGCCAGATCGAACCGAGGAATCAAGTGAGGAGGAGGGGGAGGAGGAGGAGGAGGCACAGCAAACACGAGGCACAACATCCTCTGTGACCAACCGTAGCACTAGCCAGTCCAAGGCATCAGATGTCTGAGCTGCTCCGGTGCAGAGCGCTGTTGTCTCAAAGAACACATGCAGGAACTCTGCTGTCTGGGAGTTCTTTAAGAAATGTGCAGCAGACCGTTGCTATTTGTAATCTATGTCAGATGTGGGATAAATACCGGACAATTGGGTACCACATGCTTGAGGCGACATATGAACAAGTGCCACACATCCCGTTGGCGCAAAACTTTGCGTTGGTCCTCCTCCTCCTCTGTCTCTACCCACACTGTATGTCCTGCCATGTCATTGCCTACAACCTCCACCGACAGGGATGATGCTACAGTAATGGATGTACCAGGTCCTTCCTCACAATGTGACATCATCCCAGTAGCTGAAGATTTACGCAGTCAGATTACGTTGGCGCAGCTGCTGCAGCGAAAGAAAAAATATAGTCCCAACCATCCCCAATCACAGCGTCTAAATGCCAGCTTAGCAAAATTACTCGCATTGCAGCTGCTGCCTTTCCAGCTGGTGGACTCTGCTCCCTTCCGTGAATTTGCTGAATGTGCTGTATCACAGTGGCAGGTTCCAAAACGCCATTACTTTTCACGCAAGGCCATTCCAGCACTATACCAGCACGTGGAAGACAATGTTATCCAGTCATTGGGAAAGGCAGTCAGCAGCAAGGTGCATGTGACTTTAGACACGTGGTCCAGCAAGCAAGCAAGGACCGGGTCATTACATTTCCTTCACGGCACACTGGGTAACTCTGATTGCAGCTGGGAGTGATCCAAGACAGGGCTCTGTGCTGGAGCTTGTTCATCCACCACGCCTCCAGAAAGCTGCTTGTATGAGGTCTGTCTGCTCCACCACCACCATCTCTTCCTCCTCCTCCTCCTTCTCTGTCTCTGAAGTGGCAGTTAAACCGATGCCTGACAGGGTCTACGCAATGGCTCAAGCAAAAAGATGCCATACTGTGCTTGAGCTGGTTTGTTTAGGGGACAGGAGCCACACCGGGTCAGAAATTTTGTCAGCTCTGCAGGGGCAGGTGCAGAGATGGTTAACACCACTCCAGCTTGAGCTGGGAATGATCGTCTGCGATAATGGCAGCAACCTTCTCTCCGCCCTACGCAAGGGTAAATTGACACATGTACCATGCCTAGCACACGTCCTAAATCTGGTGGTACAGCGTTTCCTAACCAAGTACCCAGGGCTGCCAGAGCTTCTCATCCAGGCCAGAAAAGTCTGCAGCCACTTCAGACGGTCATTCCCAGCAAGCGTTCGCCTGGCAGAAATTCAAAGAGAATTCCACCTTCCCACAAACCGTCTGATCTGTGACATGCCCACCAAGTGGAACTCAACATTAGCAATGCTGCAGCGTCTGCACAAGCAGCAGAGGGCCATCAACGAGTACCTGTGTGAGTATGGCACAAGGACAGGTTCAGGTCAACTTGTTTTTTTTTCCCCCCGCAGTGGCTGATGATCAAGGATGCATGCACTGTACTGTCACCATTTGAGGAGGCAACGAGGATGGTGAGCAGGGACAGTGCATGCATCAGTGACACAATTCCTTTAGTGTTCCAGCTGGAGCACACTCTGCGGGGAATTATAGATGTGGCTCTAGAGGCAGAGCAGCGGGAGGAAGAGGAGGCCTTCCCTAGCTCTCAAGGCCCCAGTCTTTCCGCAGACAGCATTCCAGCGGGTCCTACTCAGATCAGACAGGAGGAGGATGAGGAGGAGGAGGACTATTTAAGTAGTGGGGCATTGAAGGTGGGGATTCCTCAAGGGAGGGTTTTGTGTCCCCAGAAACAGAAGGGCTTGTGCGTGACTGGGAGGAGGAAGTGCACGATACGGTCATCCTCATTGACCAGGAAGACTCGGAAGCTAATGCCACCTCCAACCTACGCTGCATGGGCTCCCTAATGATGCAAAGCCTGCTAAAGGACCCCAGGATTCGTGCTATCAAGGAGAGGGATCATTACTGGTTGGCAACCCTTCTTGATCCACGATACAAGGGGAAAGTTGCAGAGCTCATCCTGCCCGCACAGAGGGAGCACAGGATGAAAAAACCTGAGGATGCTCTAAAGCGACACTTGTGTAACACCTTTCCAGGCACTGGTAGATTACCAAGTGCTGACACACGTGCTTCTGAGGCTGCGGGTGATCAGAGGAATAGCGGTGAAGGCCAGGGCCGCTTGACTGATGCTTTTTTAATTTTTTTTAGTCCACGACGCCCAAGGACGTCAAATGTAGGCACCCATTTCCAGCGTCTTCACCATATGGTGCAGGACTACCTAGGGGCAAGGGCAGACCTGGATACCTTTCCAGCAGATGATCCACTGGCTTACTGGGTGTTGAGATTGGATCACTGGCCAGAACTTAGCCAATATGCTATGCAGCTACTAGGTTGCACGTCATCTAGCGTGCTTTCCGAAAGGACGTTCAGTGCCGCTAGAGGTTTTGTCACAGACAAAAGAGTGCGTCTGTCCACCGACTCTGTAGACCAACTGACATTTATAAAAATGAATCAGTCCTGGATCAGCAGCTATCAATCCCCTGATGCTGAAGTAATGGAATAGATAGGGGATGTCCTCTTCTGCATTCACAAAACCTCCAGCACTGAACCCTTCCACAATACCACAAAAGGTTTACGGTGTGAAGGCACTTGCTGCCATGAAAGGCACAATATTTGGCTGCACTGACGCCTGTGCCAGATTTATATCATTTTATTTTTTTGAACCGCAGGGTCCAACCCTGCACTCCTCCACAATACCACAGAGGGGTTACTGTATGATGATACTTGCTGGCCTGGCATTAAAGGCACAATATCTGGGTGCACTGACGCCCATTACCACCCGATAAAAAAAATTTCAATATAGGACCACATGGTCCACCCCTGCATTCTTTCACAATACCACAGAGTGGTTACTGTATGATGATACTTGCTGGCCTGGCATTAAAGGCACAATATCTGGGTGCACTGACGCCCATTACCACCAGATAAAAAAAATTTCAATATAGGACCACATGGTCCACCCCTGCATTCTTCCACAATACCACAGAGTGGTTACTGTATGATGATACTTGCTGGCCTGGCATTAAAGGCACAATATCTGGGTGCACTGACGCCCATTAACAGATAAAAAACACTTTTCAATATAGGACCACATGGTCCACCCCTGCACTCTTCCACAATACCACAGAGGGGTTACTTTATGATGATACTTGCTGCCCTGGCAGTCTTGCACCAAAGGCACAATATCTGGGTGCACTGACGCCTTAACCAGATGCATATCTTTTTAATATAGGACCGCAAGGTTCACCCCTGCACTCTTCCACAATAACACAGAGGGGTTACTGTATGATGATACTTGCTGGCCTGGCATTACAGGCACAATATCTGGGTGCACTGACGCCCATTAACAGATAAAAAAAAACACTTTTCAATATAGGACCACATGGTCCACCCCTGCATTCTTCCACAATACCACAGAGTGGTTACTGTATGATGATACTTGCTGGCCTGGCATTAAAGGCACAATATCTGGGTGCACTGACGCCCATTAACAGATAAAAAAAACACTTTTCAATATAGGACCACATGGTCCACCCCTGCATTCTTCAACAATACTACAGAGGGGTTACTGTATGATGATACTTGCTGGCCTGGCATTAAAGGCACAATATCTGGGTGCACTGACGCCCATTACCAGATAAAAAACTTTTCAATATAGGACCACATGGTCCACCCCTGCACTCTTCCACAATACCACAGAGGGGTTACTGTATGATGATACTTGCTGGCCTGGCAGTCTTGCACCAAAGGCAGAATATCTGGGTGCACTGACGCCCATTCCCAGATTCATATCTTTTTAATATAGGACCGCATAGTCCACCCCTGCATTCTTCCACAATACCACAGAGGGTTTACTGTATGATAGTACTTGCAGGCCTGGCACTAAAGGCACAATATCTGGGTGCACTGCCACTGACGCCTGTAACAGATTCATATCCTCAGAGGGGTTACGGTGTGACGGCACTGTTGCCGACGCTAAAAGCCCAATTTTAAAGCACCTATTGTTACTTTCATCCAAAGCCTGCATAAGTTTCACAATAATTTAGCCAAAAAAATCACTAAACTTTTTCTGCGCGTCCTAAAATGTCTTTTCATACAGGCTGCCGCCCCAAGCAGTTGTTTATGGATAGATTAAAGGAAAAGCATTTACCGTCATATGAAACTTCATTTTTTGGTTTTTAAGTGTTTCTATACATCCTAGAAATCCGCCACTTCACGGGCAGGTTATGGGGACCTCCTAGGCACGATATTTGAAGGAATTTTTGGTTTTTATTTTTAACCCTTATTTCATGGAAAACTCACTGTCCCTTTAAAAATGTTTTTTTTAAACTTTTTGTCCTTGTTTCCTGTCCCCCAGGGCACTACCCGGACCCCCATACACCTTTTATGGCAAATATGTAGCATATATGCCCTTTTGGAGAGCACTCTAAAAAAACGAATTTTCAGCCCCATTGACTTGCATGGAGTTCGGGTTCGGGTTCGGTCCCGAACAAATGGGAAGTTCGGGTTCGGGCTCGAACCGAACTCGGGGAGTGTTCGGCTCATCCCTACTGCAGATCAGCAGATCGAGATATCGCAATATCGTGGCACCAGATGGTACCTTTGAAGCCTGAGAATTCTCGATCTCAGGGGTGAAGGGAATTAAATAATCAGAAAAGGTAAAAGCCACCAGTGTCCCTTATCTTACATAATTTCAAATGGGGTTTGTGTTATTAGCATAGAATAAGAAATAGCCTGTAAAAGCTGATAGTTGCTGCAGGAAGGGAATCACAACTCTTCCATCGTGATCCACTTCCTCTTAAAATAGAGCTTTCCAAAAGGTGTAATTACACATTAGTGTGTTGGCAGCAGCCTTCTGGTGTGCCGCACTGGGGTCTCGCTGGACTGGCTTACCGAGCTACAGGGAGAAATACAGATAGGCTGCTTCATTTTTGAGCTGGTTGTTCTGTTTGTTTTTTGGCCGCAGCACTGCACTTCACTACACTGCGTCTTACCTAAGCCTGGCCACTGGGGAACGTAGAATCTAAGATGAGAGCCGAGTGCGTGCCAGATGTCTGCCACCCATGACGCTGATCCCCTTGCTGCTCTGCTACTGAGGTCTGATGTCTGGGTATACATGTATCTTGGGCCTGTGTCTGAGTATACATATATCTGGATCTGATGTTTAGGTATATATATTGGGTCTGTATATGGGTATACATGTATCTGGAGGCTGATGTCTGGGAATACATGTATCTGGGGTCTGTGCCTTGATATACATGTAGCTGGTCTAGGTATACATGTATCTGGGGTCTGTGTCTGGATATACATGTATCTGGAGGCTGATGTCTGGGAATACATGTATCTGGGGTCTGTGCCTTGATATACATGTAGCTGGTCTAGGTATACATGTATCTGGGGTCTGTGTCTGGATATACATGTATCTGTAGTATGATGTCTGGGTATACATGTATCTGAGGTCTGTGTCTGGGTATACATGTTTCTGGGGTTTGATGTCTGGGTATACATGTATCTTGGGTCCAGGACTACATGTATGTTGAGTATGATGTCTGTGTGTATACATGTATCTGGGTCTGTGTCTGGGTATACATGTATCTGGAGTTCAATGTCTGTGTATACATGTATCTGGTGTCTGTGTCTGGGTATACATGTATCTGGGGTTTGATGTCTGGATATACATGTATCTGGGGTCTGATGTCTGGGTATACATGTATCTGAGTCTGATGTCTGGGTATACATGTATCTGAGTCTGATGTCTGGTATACGTGTATCTGGGGTCTAGGTCTGGGTATACATGTATCTGGGGTCTGATGTCTGGATATGCATGTATCTGGGGTCTGATGGCTGGGTATACATGTATCTGGGAGCTGTGTCTGGGTATACATGTATCCGGGGTCTGGATATACATGTATCTGGTGTTCGATGTCTGTGTATACATGTATCTGGGGTCTGTGTCTGGGTGTACATGTATCTGGGGTTTGATGTCTGGGTATACATGTATCTGGGGTTTGATGTCTGGGTATACATGTATCTGGGGTTTGATGTCTGGGTATACATGTATCTGGGGTCTGATGTCTGGGTATACATGTATCTGAGTCTGATGTCTGGGTATAAGTGTATCTGGGGTCTATGTCTGGGTATACATGTATCTGGGGTCTGATGTCTGGATATGCATGTATTTGGGGTCTGATGGCTGGGTATACATGTATCTGGAAGCTGTGTCTGGGTATACATGTATCTGGGGTCTGGGTACACATGTATCTGGGGTCTGTATCTGGGTATACATGTATCTGGGGTATTATGTCTGGGTATACATGTAGCTGGTGTCTGATGTCTGGTTATACATGTATCTGGTGTCTGGGTATACATGTATCTGGGTATATATATAAAATTATATTGATGTCTGAGAGTCTAACTAAGAGTACTTGTGACATCTGCGGCCCACGTGGTGCTTCCTGGGGGGCTAGGGCGCCCAGTGGCATCGCTGGCTGGCCGGTTGCCAGTAGTGAGAGCTGGCAAAACGGCATCTGAGGGGGCGGGGCTTGGCAATATTGCAAGGAGCCATCAGCCTTTACAAGAGGTTGAGTGGAGCTGCTCCTTGGACTGTCGGGGGAGTAAGTTGGAGCTAGTGTAGTTCAAGTTCCTGCATCGCCTGGTGTCTGATTTCTTGATATTGAACTGTTTCTGGCTGAGGACCTGTATACGTTTTGACATGGCTATCCCTATCGACCATTCTCTCGCATATCCCTATTGTACTTTTGCCTGAGTGTGTGTCAGATTCACGTTTATGGTTTTGCCGTATGGTTTATGTTATCTGTCTAGTTCTAGTCCTGGTTATTTCTAGTTCATGTATCTTGGTTTCTAGTTCATGTTCTTGTTTTTCTGGTTCATGTTTTCATGTCTGTTTGTCTGTCTGGTTTCAAGGCCTAATAGCAAGGCATCCAGTTCTGTGTCTAGATCAGTGTCATGTCTGTTCCTAATTTCTAGATTTAAGTCCTGTCCAGTCTGTTGCTGAATTCATCTACTGTCTTGTTTCCTGTCGTGTATCTGTTTTCTTGGTGGCTATACAGAAGCCTATCGCTGATAGTAGGCCTGCCTGCAGGCTATTGAACTGTGTGTTCCCCCTCTGTATAGCTCAGTACATACAGAATCCAATCTTAGATTGTAGGCCTTCCCTGCAGGCTAATGAACACAAGTGTTCCTGCTCTGTATGTCTCAAAAGTAAGTCTTGCATCAGCTATCTGTATTCCTATCGAGTTCTTGCTGTTCTGGTATCGTGTTATGTCAAGGTCTTGAGTCAATGTATGAGTACGCAGATAGGTAATGTGTTTTCACCCAGCAACCTCCTGGCCACGAAGCCATTTGGAGCTGAAGTGGTAATTAGGTTTCTTGTAGTACTTCCCTGGTGTGGGAATCCAGGTACTACAGCCTTTCCTTCCGTCTGTGTTCATGAATCTGTCCTAAAGAATCCAAATAAACGCTACTCCAGGGTAGCGCCTATAGCGCACCGTTGCAGTAGTATCTAAAACTCCAGGACCAGAACAGCCCATTATTTGTCTGTCTGTGGTAAATTGAGTTTGCCAGTAAAACTGGATTACCGTGTCACCAAATACTGAATCCCTAAAAAGTGTGTCGACAGCACGAAAAGTTTAGAAAGCTCTGCTCTAAAACATTGGATTCTCCCAGATTCTGAAAACTAGAAGAATCCGAAATCAAGAATGCTTGGGGTCCTGAGCATTCTGCATAAGGGTCGCTCAATCTGTAGATAAGTTGTATTAACTCACTACAATCGATAAACATCATAGTATTTGTGGGCGTGTCATACTAGCTCGTCGCTGCATATCCTGTAGTTGTGTTACGATGTGCACTGCCTGTGTTTGTTCTGAAAATGAATGCCATAGCAAAAAGGAAAAGATGTACCTCGGCACAAAAACTCCCACTATGGATAAATAACCACTGATGGTACATTCCCATCGACAGCTATATAAAATAGTGGAGAATTTCTTCTTCTCCATCATCTCATACAAAAAGTGAAATCTTAACATGGCCACTATATGTATTATAGCGAATAATTGTGCTTTTTTATGTTAATGTGTGGAAAAAAACATCCCATCACACTTATATTTGGCTTGGTTTTCTCTCTCCTGCTTTTTTATTTTTTTTCTTATTTTTCTGTGTCTTCCTCATACTCACTGCTTTGTTTTTTTTTGTCATTTCACTTTCCCTTTGAAGTGGACATGATCTTATCACTGTTGTCTTATGTGCCTGAGACACTTAAATGTTTTTTTTGCTGGGTCTTTTTTTCCCCCTTTTTTCTTTCACACTCTGACCATGCCATTTGGCGATGTACAACATCTAACAACCCCAACCGTGTGCCCGATGAATGTCCCAATGTTTAATTCTATTATTCTGATCAGTATAGCTTCCAGACCTGACGAAGGGAAGATCACTCTCGAAAGCTTGTATTTTAAATGTAACGTTAGTCCAATAAAAGAGGTATCACTACAGACTGCTATACTCGTGATTTTGGCATCTGGACTAACGCGGCCTACCTAATCTATATAAATATATTTATATGAAGTATATTATGTTTTGTTGAAATATTCTTATTAACAATATCCCTTTAACAATCTCTTCCCAAATGCAATTAATATTTTATATACTGCATTAAAGAACAAGGTTAACACTATTGTAATATCCATTACATTAGTGAAATTCGCTGGCCAAGAAGATCAAGGCTAGTTGATTTAATTAAATGACGAAACGGTTCAAGTCACCTGAATGTTATAGCAATGCCAAGTGTATTAGTGTACAAAAGGCTCTTTATAATTTTTGACACAGGCAATTAGCAGTTTTGGAAGTAATTCCAAATTCTGATCATTCTTGCATGCATATGCAATTGCCCACATACACAAACAAATATATGGCAAAGGTTCTTGAAATCATCATCTCCTAAGCAGACTTAACCAATACGAACATGTATGCCCCTTGGTTTTATTTATGCTGTATTTTGCGTGCTTAGATGTCTTACCTAAGGGGTTATTCAGAAAGTGTTGAACTTGCCACCGGATTGCACCGAACTGTGAATTTCAAGGATGGTGCAATTTTGTGGCAGTTCGTCTATTCACTAAGCTGTCAATTCGCCAAATAAAGGCGAACTGACATTGAAATATGGTGCAGTACGTCACAGATTAGCGATCTTCAGCGGCAGCGAAATTGTTCCATAGAGAAGTAATGGTTAATCTATTCAGAGAATGCCGAACTGCACCTAAGTTTTCGTGAAATGCCCTGATTTCCGGCGGTTCAGTTTGACAAGTTTAAACAGGCGAATCTCATAGGATTCAATGTAAAACAATCATTTTAATTTTATTCAACCGTTTATGCCTTTCATTTTCAGCAAACCGTATTTTTATTTATTTATTTTTTGGAACACCTTTTTGTATTTTTTAGATGACATTTTTGATTCTGAATTTCTTTTAAAAGGTGTTTTTTATTATTATTTTGTAACAGGCCTTTTTATTCTTTTTTCAAGGACCATTTTTATTATTTAGACACATTTTAATGCATTTTTATTGGTTTAAACACTTATTAGAAGAATAGCAGTGGTCTGTTTCATAGATCCTAAAGTAACATTTTTTAGTGTATCTTCCTTGTATAGATCAGTAATATCTAAGGCTGGTGCCACACGGACACACTAAGGGCCATATTACATTGTTCCCGCTAACGTTAGCAATCAGCTGTGTGAGTGGTAACATTAACTTTGGTGGCCCTACCGCGGGCAAACCATATTACATTCCGAACGCTAACAGGTTAAAAAAAAAATAGCGATTCGGATCTTGCGCTTTTCAGCTTGAGTTTACTGTACTTTGCGCTCCCTATGCTTAACATGGGGAGCGCAAAGAGTTAATTAGCATTAGGATTACAAAGTCCTAACGCTAATTACGCCAAACTGAGGCTAGCTCAAAAGTTACCAACAGCTAGGACCTAGTGCTAACGGATCGCACTTCTGCAGAATTTGTCAGCACCAGCTGAAAAATACCAATAAACAGATACTCACCTCCCATCCCGTGGTGAGAACAGCAGCTCGATCCGCTTCTTCTTGCCGCTTGGAGCAGTGAGAGACTGGGGGAAAAAGTCCCTCAGTCTCCTCTGCGAATCACTCTGTTGACCTGCTGGATCTTGCAAGGTGGACTCCATGGAGGGGATGCTCGAGGCGGCACTTAGCGCCGTGTTACGGTGCAGGTGCAGATTTTTCTCCTTAGCGTCCCTGTTTTAGCGAGATGATCGTAATATAGCCCTAAGTGCGTCTGTTGTGACCCCCTTCCCATTTTCTGCTGTAGCTTTTTGGTGGATCAGCTGAGCTGACCACATGATGTACAATGTACTATTAACGCATGTTACAACAAATCTGTATTATACCTCCCTGTCGGAGCATAATAACTGAAGTCAGATGGGTGTACAAAGTTTGAGCCTCCATAGAAGGATTGCACTTTAAAGAGCTTTGCGCACAAATGTGCACACAAAGTGGCCACACAGGCGTCCGAGTGGGAAGAAAATCCATTCTCACGGATGTTCCTTCCGCACTCTTGTACTTCTGTGTGGTCCAAGCCTAAATGGAAGTCCATGAGTCACATGCAATGCCTTAAAATGATTTGCAGCCTTTGCCTATAATAGATTTTTGTTTCATTGCTGCCATCTGTGTATTGTGGCAGATGACAGTCTGACTATGAATGGTACCCAAAAACATAAATCTATTTTTTTTAAAAAGCCTTTAAAAAGTTGAAGTGTTTCGAGTTTTTTTTTACCCCTGTTCAACAGCTTGTCGGCTTTTTCCGACGGCTGGTCGTCGGTCTGTTCGGGGGGGTCGCCGGCTATTTCGGATCAATTCGACGGTCGCTTCGGCAGAGAGTCAGATACATTCAGCGGTTTTCTGTTTCGAATCGGCGAAGTTTTCGGCGGGGCGATGCACTTCGGGGACCCTGTGGTGAATGCGGAGAACGGGAGAGTCTGAATAACCCTGTATATGTCACAAGGCTTTTCATCACTTAAAACTTCCTCATTAAAACATCGTGGAGTTACTTCTAATCAGGCTGTTAGTGTTTATGAGTGCTTCACCTGATATTCTAATTACCACTTGACTTTACTGTACTCACGGTTATGTGTCCTATACTTTGTAGTGGAAACATAAAAGTGATGGCAGCCACAATATTATTCTGGCCGTGGGATAAAAATGCCAACTTCCAACATGTTTTTTTAAAACATTTTCTCATTAAGAGCTGTATTACATACAGCCTGCTAAAACAGGGAGGCTAAGGTGAAAAACCTGCAGGTCGGCGGAGTGATCGTGGAGGGAGACTGGGAACTTTTCCTCCAGCTCCACTCTGCTCCCCGGGGGCCAGAACCAGAGGATCGGGTCGCGGTTGTTGCCGTGGAACGAGAGGTGAGTATCTGATTTTTAGGGGGATTTTCAGCTGCTGCTAACTGATTCCGCTGAAGCGGTATCAGTTAGCACCAGCTCGAAGTTGTGGTTAATTTTACAATTAATCACAGAGGTGCAGTAATTAACGTTAGGACGTTGTAATCCTAACGCTAATTACTCTTTGTGCTCCATATGTTAAGCATAGGGAGCGCAAAGTACAGTAAGTTTGTGTTAGAAAGCACAATCTCCGATGTGCTAAAGGGGTTTTTAACCCGTTAGTGTTCAGATTGTAATATGGACAGCCTGCGCTAGGTTCACTTAACCTAACTTTATCGCTTTCATTATACTTAAGATTGTAATATTGCCCTAAATGTTTACTCTGGCTTGTTTTGTTCCCTACAACCATTTATCCCATCATATACTGTCATCAAGGCCTCTGATCAAAGCTTGAAATTTTTTGAAAAAAAGCAGCATCTTGAATTTTTTTAAGGAGAGTTAACGGCATTGGCATACTAAGGGGGGAGGGCCTGGAAGGCGGGCTGCACCGGGTGAAAGCCGCTGAGGGTTACACATACTTGACTGTCACCCTTCAGTGCTGGCCCGTCCATGCAGCAATGTGGTCTGTACTTCCATGAAGCACAAACTGCAAAGCATCTGTCTCCGGCTGCCAGGCAGGCAGTCTGTCTCTCTTACTCCTCCCCATCCTCCCATCCTCCTGCACTTCCTGTCCCCATGCTGGAGAAAGAGAAGTGAAGAGTGAGGTGAGCAGGGTTGCAGGAAGAGGCAATGATGGGTAAGTGTGTGTGGGTGGTAGAGGTGTCAGTGTGTGCAGTGTCAGGTGGCGTGATACACTTGTAGGTGCAGTGTGAGAGTGTTGTGTGTGCAGTGTCAGTGTGTGCATTGTCAGAGGGGTGGGATATACTTGTAGGTGCAGTGTGATGGTGTTTTGTGCGTAGTGTCTGAGTGCGTGCAGTGTCAGGTGGTGTGATACACTTGTAGGTACAGTGTGTGCAGTAGCAGGGGGTGTGATACACGTGTAGGTGCAGTGTGAGGGTGTTTTGTGTGCAGTGTCAGTGTGTGTAGTGTTGGGGTGTGATACACTTGTGGGTGCAGTGTTTTTGTGCTGAGAGTGTGTACAGTGTCAGTGACTGCAGTGAGAGTGTGTCCTGTCTGAGTGTGTGTAGTGTGAATATTTGTGTGTTCTGTGTGAAAGACACTGCTGTATGATGTTTGAGACTGGATCCTGTATGAAAGTGTTATGTGTGTATCACAGAACTGCACAGCAATAAAACTCACAGTAATGTGCCATGTGTATGAGCATATCACAGAGCTGCACAGCAATAAAACTCAAACTAACGTGTGGTGTGTGGATGTGAGCTTTATCGCTGTGAAGCAATGTGATAGGTTCATACACTCCGCACATTACTGTGAGCTTTATTGCTGTGGAGCTTTGTGATATACTACACACCACACTGCTCATACACACTGTACATTATGTGAGTTTTATAGCTCTTGAGCTCTGTGAAATGTGTTGGTCAGGCCCGGATTAAGATCTCTACGGGCCTGGAGCTAAATATTTTGGTGGCTTTTTTTGTAATTTAGTGAAATGAAAACATATTTTTGGTTATTTAATAGTGCAGATACGGCTATATGTAACCAGGCAGATACTGTGTGAGTAATTTTTCATTCAGATTTCAATCATTTAAAGAGTGTAATTCCCCCCCCCCCATTTTATCATCCAAACCTTTGTGGTTATATATGCTATAGGACATTCTTGTCAAGAGAATGTGGAATGGGAACCTGTTACTGCATTTTTCTGAGAAAATATACAATTGTAACCAAACAATGAAAACAAATAAAAGGAAATATTTCCCTTGTGTTTTTAGAACATTTTTTTTTTACGAATAATATGACTATCAGGGTTAATCAGAGAGCGGTGAAAAGCAGGAGAATGACTGGAGAATGGAAAATTCTAGGTCAAGATCGCCAAACCCGAAAAATTCTCCCATTCATCTCACTTTCCAAATCGGATATTTTGACATAGAATTTTCCATTCTCCAGTCATTCTCCTGCTTTTCACCTCTCTCTGAATAACCCTGTATGTATAAAACACTGACCTTGCTCCCAGCGTGGGAAATGAGAAGGTGAGTGATGGCAGTGGTATTACTCATTTTATACGTGACAAATGGACAATGTCATCGCTTTGGAACTAAAAATAAATAAATTTAAAAAAAATTACTTTCTTTTCTTTTAGATTTTACATGGCCAGGTTTGGTATTAATGCAAAGGCCAGACTCTGCCCTGTCCAATGACACCTCACTTGACCTTGTGAGGTGTAAAGATAAGTGACGCAGTGGTCCAAAGGTCCCCGCAGTGCTCTTCGCTGCGGTTTAGGTTAGGTTAGGTTTTTGAAGTAACAATTCGTAACAATGGATTGTACCATCACCCATCACCTCCACACTTATTGGTGACATGAGAAATGTGATGGTTAGTTAGTGCAGCATCATTGTTTACTTTATAATTGAAAAGTGAAACATATTACTGTTGGAAAGAAAATGTTAATATTTATTATTTTTTTTTTTTACTTAAAACCTGGTCATATTTTGAATCATTGGAAAGGCCATGTTCTGGCCTTTCCAGTGATACCTCGCTTGACCCTGTAGCTGGTATGGAGTTGGAGATACATAGTTATCCTTTCTCTGGGCCTATTCTGAGCCATGAGCCTGGAGCTGCTGCTCCATCTGCCCCTATGTTAATCCAGCCCTGGTGTTGGTGTGATTTATTTTTTAGAGGGGCAGCTTTTCATTCTTGGATTCAGGATGCAATTTCTTGGTCTGGACCCACTTGTGTTTTGCATAGAATTAAAATTATTTCACCTCGTTGAGGTGGATCATTGAACTGCATTTTTGCCTTTTTTGCATGGGGTGGGGGAGTTGCAAAAGGGAGCGTTGGTCCCGGGTGCCAAATGCCCTAAGTACACCTCTGGTTGACGCTACCCCTGGATGTAACAACATTATGATCTTCATTGTCAATTACCTAAAGGTCGAATGCTGCCATGAATCACTTGATAGCAGAATATGGTCATGCAAATAAAAAAGTTTTGCACAATGTAAGAAGTAAGGTTTTTCTGAAAATCAGCTGACAGCAACAATTGAATATGATGCCTCCTTCAAACACGACGTTCGGTTTAGATGGGAATAACAGACTACTATGTACTATATGTTCATTGGCCAGCCTTTTATTGTATTGAATGATGGGTGATTTTTTTTTCAAAATTATGTATCCCTCACCCCAAATACTGGCATTGCAAAAGGACTGGGACAGTGATCTCCAACTCCAGCTAAATTCATCTTGGCCCCTAGGACCAGATGGGACAAAATAAAATATTGGTATTAGGGCTGCACTTCCAATCATATTTGGTTGTGGTCGTTAAGGAGATGAAGAAGAAAATGTGAATACAAGGAGTGGAGGAAACAAGAAAAAACTGTTGTGGATGCACAGAAAATACCATATTTGTTTTGGAGTTAAGATTAGCAGGGCCATTAATCAGGAGTTCACCCTCTAGATAGGTGTAACAGTAAAGAATATTTTCATAATCTTAAAAACCCTGGCTTTTATAAAGATTTTCTTTTTTTCCTTTGATTTCTCTTTAGGTGTTTATACTTTCCTGTCCAGTACTTTAGAATCCCTAGAAGACACTGACCAAATTCATATAATTTTGGATAAAATAATAGACACATTGGTTCATTTTATGGGCAAAACCGGACTGTCTCTTCAACAACAGCAAAGACGACTGGCTCAGTTGCTGCTCATTCTATCACATATAAGGCACATGAGGTAAGAGAAACATGTCATTTTCAGTGTGTTTTGAGTTATTGGAGTTTGTCAAAGTTGATTATGTCAACTATGTCAAAGACAATCAGAGTTATTCAAAGAGCACCTAAATTCCACTGGAATTCGGCATTCACCGCAGTGTCCCTGAAGTGCAGGGAATATCTGCCGAACAACCACCGATTCGGAAAAATCGGAATGGAAAAACCGCCAAAAATATCAGATCCGATAAGCCACTGCAAAACCGCCGAAAAAGATCAGATCTGATCCAATCCGATAAGCCGCCGCAAAACAGCCGAACACATCCAAAAAAAGCTGATGATCTGCCAAATGAAGCGCCGACCAGCCGCCGGAAAAAGCCGACAAGCTGAACGGGTAAAAAAAACAAAAAATAAACCCTCGACTTTTAAAAGCTGTTTGCAAAAAAGCCAATGCACGAAGATGCCTGAAAATTACATATAAGGTCATATTAATAATAATAAAAGGTCTGTTACAGGAAAAAAAAACACTATTTAAACAAAATTGGAAAAAACAATGTGGCCAAAAAATGCCTAAAGAAATCTTAAAAAATAAATAGAGACTGCTGCAAATTTAAAGAATAAATGGTTTAATAAATATTTACTAAAAACTGAATATTTTTTTTTTGTAAATAATATTTTATTGAGTTTGTAATACACAGAAATAAGTCATTCGGCCACGCAGGGCCATATAATGATAATCATACTTCAACAAAATAAATGTGCTCATAATGATTGAACAGGTAATTTATCAAGAAAAACTGACTCAGAATAAACAAGTTCAATTCACACATAACCCTGACCAATCTGAAAGACAGTAAATAATAAAAAAAAAAAGGGGGGGTCAATTTCAGGGAGCGGTGATGGAGGGTTCCAACTGAGGAAGGGTAGGGCTGAGACGGTTGAGAAAGGCAGTGGTAGTCGTGATTGTGTCCCATTGGGACCATATCTGCGAGTAGCGGGGTAGGTGGTCAGCGGTAGATAAGTAGAGACGTTCCACAACTCTCAACTCTTCCATTTTTTTAAACCACGTTTGGATAGGGGGTGGGGTATTCCGTTTCCAGTATAGGGGAATCAGGCTCTTAGCGACATTCAAGATGCGGGGCAATAGAGAGTTCCTGTACGCCGCCACTGACATTGATGTATGGTGTAGCAACATAGATGCTGGCGTGAATGGCGGGGGGGGTAACCAAGGAGGACCCTCGCAATGGAGTGACGGCTCGACCAGTACGGGCGAATCAGGGGACATTCCCACCATAAATGCAGAACAGAGCCCAAGGCGTTAAAGCATCTCCAGCAGTCGGGAGAGGCTGCAGGGGAGATAGCATGTAGTCTGAGAGGAGTGTAATACCATAGTGAAAGCAATTTATATGCGGTTTCTTGGGCTCTGCTGGCTATAGAACATCGGTGGGTCAATTCCCATATGCCCATCCATTGCTCTTCGGTAAAGGTACAGTCCAGCATCGTTTCCCATTTACCCATAAATGGGGGTGGGACTGTAGCGGCCGCCTCTCTAAGCAGGGAGTACATGAAGGACACACCGTTAGCTAAATGGGTGGGTGATGCGCATCTGCTTTCTAGGTGAGTGAAGGGGCGTCGAAGCATGTGCCGTCGCGGGGCGATTCGAAGGCATTCAGTGACCTGGCGGTATTTAAAATGGTGCAAGAACGTCGGCGGATTGTCTCCTAATAGGGAGTTCAAGGGTAGCAGGCCCGTACTGGTCAGAAAGTGGTGTACCCTAGGGACAGGAACAGAGATGAGTGATGTTAATGCCCTCGGGCCCATGTGAGACAAAAACCCTTCTCCGTATGTGACTGGCGTCATTGGGGAGGGGTGGGTCGTGAGGTTAGACTGAGTTGTCGCTCGGTGCCAACATTGCAAAGTAGTTCGCATATACGGAGAGGACCGGGTCAAGCGGAGGCCCACCGATCTGGATACCCACGACAAAATCGCCAGCGGAGCCTCCAGCAAAGCCTTCTCCGCCGACTTCCACCTCCTCCGCACCCCATCCTTCGTCCACTCGGCGGCCCGCAGTAGGTGGCATGAGACATAGTAACGAAAAAAGTCTGGGACACCCAGTCCACCCTGATTCCTGGCCCGTGTCAGTATGTCAAATCTAATGCGCGGACGTGCTCGTCTCCAGATGTAAGAGGACAGGAGAAAACGGAGAGAACCAAAGAAAGAGCGGGGGATAGCAATGGGGAGTGTTTGGAACAGGTATAAAAATCGGGGCAGGATATTCATTTTAATAACGGAAACCCTCCCCAACCAGGAAATGTGTGAAAGATCCCACGCCTTGAGGTCTCGGCGGACAGCCGACAGCAGTGGTGAAAAATTAAAGTCATATAAACGGTTGCTGTCCGCAGTCAGCCAAACCCCCAAGTATTTCAGTCGGGTACCCGCCCATAGGAAGGGGAGGGTGGGGCGCATAGCGATCACCTGGTGGGAGGGGGCCGAGCTATTTAGTATGGAAGACTTCGTAAAGTTTATTTTAACGTTAGCTAGTGTATAGTATTCCTCAAATGCCGTTAGGATGTTAGGCAGTGATATTAGAGGGTTTGAGATGAAAAAGAGGAGGTCGTCTGCATACGGGGCGACCTTGTGAGGGTCACGTCCCAGTGATACACCGGAAATGTCCGGGTGCTGGCGGACTGCTTCCAGAAACGGTTCCAGGGATAATACAAAGAGCAAGGGCGATAGGGGGCAGCCCTGTCGCGTACCGTTACAAATGGGAAAACTGTCTGTAAAAATGCCGTTAACACATACCCTAGCCGAGGGGCCCGTATACAGCGCTTGTATCCAGGAACATAGGGAAGGTCCCAACCCGAGGTGACGGAGCGTAGCAAAAATAAAATCCCACCCCACCCTGTCGAACGCTTTTCCGCATCCGTCGACAGGAGCAACAGACCACCCGGGACTCTAGGTGCAGCGTGTATAAGATGTAGGGCGCGGATCGTATTATCTCTCGCCTCTCTGTGCGGTACAAATCCCACCTGATCCAAGTGTATCAAAGATGGGATATGGGCATTTAGGCGGGTCGCTAGAATTTTTGCATATAATTTTACGTCACAGTTTAAGAGGGATATAGGTCTATAACTCGCGCAGTGTTCTTTGTCTTTCCCCTCTTTAGGTATCAGGACTATGTTAGCCATCAGAGATTGTGGAGGCAGTAGCCTCGTATCCGAGAGCGAGTTAAATGCACGGAGAAAATGAGGGGATAGGATGTCAGCAAAGTGTTTGTAATAGTGAGTCGGGAATCCGTCGGGACCCGGGCATTTACCCGATTGCGTCGATTTGATGGCGAGGCGTAATTCCTCGTCGGTGAGGGGCTCGTCCAAAAGCTCCGCAGCAGACGGTGTGACCTTCGTGTAAGGAAGAGGTTGAGATACCTGTCAATGTCTAATCGGAGCTGTGAGCGGGCCGCTACCGTTGGGGAGCCAGGGACGGCATATAGGGACTCATAATAGTCCGTAATGGACTGCAGGATGTGTTGGGGTAAGTGTTGCAGATCTCCCTTCTTGTTTCTAATACTGGGGATATAGGTAGCAGTTCGCCTCTTAGCCAGTTGTCGAGCCAGGAGGCATCCGCATTTGTTGCCATTTACATGGAAGTACGCTTGGGATCTTCGCAGGTCCCTATGATGCTTAGTATTCATTATGTCAGCTAGGGAACGTTGCAGTTCCGTCAGTGAGGAAAGAAGAGCTGCCTCTCCTGTGCGTTTGTGTTGGAGCTCCGTCGTGTCAATTTTACTGAGCAGGTCCTGAATTTCAGCCTCCCTGTGCTTTTTAATTGCCGAGCCCACACTGACAAAATGCCCCCTCATGACGCATTTGTGAGCCTCCCACACCGTGGCCGGGGGGATCTCTGGGTCCACATTTTCCTCAAAATAACGTTCCAGAACCAACCTGCTGTCTGCCGACAGCGCGGGGTCCGCTAGATGAGCATCATTCAAACGCCAATTAGGAGCAGTAGGTCGGAAAGTAGGGGACAGGAAAGTGGCGATAACTGGGGCGTGGTCAGACCAGGTGATATTTCCAATAGTCGCGGAAAGGAGGAGATGAAGGTGATAGAAGGGAAGGAAGATATAGTCAATGCGAGAGTAAGAGGCAGTAGTGTGTGCGTAGAAGGAGAAATCTCTGTCAGTGGGGTGGAGCGCCCTCCAGCAGTCTACCAATCGGGAGGAGTGTAATGTGTGTGAGATAGAACGGAGAACGTGAGATGGCATAGAGGAGCGTCCCGTCGACGTGTCCACGGATGGGTGAAGGGGTACGTTAAAGTCGCCCCCCAGTATCAGCGTGCCT
The DNA here is from genome assembly GCA_009667805.1 of Leptobrachium leishanense. Taxonomy (NCBI): domain Eukaryota; kingdom Metazoa; phylum Chordata; class Amphibia; order Anura; family Megophryidae; genus Leptobrachium; species Leptobrachium leishanense. The sequence continues at coordinate 301,007,821 of CM019066.1, read as the reverse complement.
TCCGAGAAGGTGTGCAGTGTCCTTAGCGTTTTGGCCAGAAACCGGTGTTGTGCTTTATTGGGAACATTAACATTGGTGAAGGTGAACAATTGACCAGCAATCTGTCCCTTCGTGAATACATATCTCCCATTCTCGTCCGTCAGCGTGGCTTTCTCTTGATAGGGGACAGATTTATGAAAGAGGATGGCCGTCCCTCTAGATTTAGAATCCGGGGTGTCGCTGAACAGCCCAGTCGGGAAGTTAGAGTCAGTAAATCTGGGTCTGGACCCGATGCGGAAATGAGTCTCCTGCACGAACACTATCGAAGCCTTGTGTTTTCGAAAATCGGTAAAGGCGGTGGAGCGTTTTTCCGGAATATTTAGCCCCTTCGCATTAATAGAAAATAACACCAGAGAAGCCTGTTTGAACGCCATGTGTGGGGTCTCAGAAGGGGGTGGGGATCAAAAAGGTAAAACTAAGAGGAGTTCGGTGGGGTTGGGGGGTGCGTGACTGCACAAGAGGGGGGAATCAACAATAACTATTTACAAGCAAGAGGTACCAGTGTAGGGGGAGCTACTATCCACTCGCCGGGGCTTCCGCCTCAGCCGAAGGCAGTGCTCACCCGAGGGGGGGGGGGGGAACAGGAGAACACTCAACCTCGGTAAAAAGTGGGGGTCGTGACCTAGCAACAAGTCCGAGCGACAGGTAGACAAACCGGTCAGGAGATATGTTTCAGCGGCTCTAAACGTAGGACTGTGCACCGACCTATGTGGTTTAAACAAAACATTTACGATTATTACCAGCATTAAACTAACTTGAATAAAACAGCAACAGACACCGCAATCAAATCAGGCATTAACATTACCACCGCCACGTGTCTGGTCATGAAGATGACAAGTGGTCTAGCACCTCCGCTGTGGGTAGGGAGTCCGTTCGTATTACAGCTGAGATAACTGTCACACCTTCGTCTCTCAAGATAGCATGGCGATGAGCGGCCAGGTAGTGTGGAACCTTTCTTCCCATCCAGCGGAGTCCAAAAAAAAAAAAAAGTGGACCACAGCACGACTAGGACATATTAGCCCTTGGGAGGTTGTAAGTCATGGTGACACGGGCGGTGGGAGCATATCTTTCCTAGGGGAAGCCTGCAAAAAGAACTTCGGACTCACTAGCAACAGGTCGAGGAACCGTTGTCCACATCACCTGACGACTCCGGACCTTCTCCGGGCCCCTGAGCTTCAGCCCTCGGGGGCTTCCTGGGGAGACCAGTGAAGGGTGGGAGTCCACGGGGTGTGGAGTACAGGGCTAGCGGATCCGGCCATTGCAATTGTATGGGTGGGAGTTGCAATTCTTCTAGGAGCGGGGGAATGTCTACCTCCGTGGTCAACAAGTACTGTCCCGTAGGAGTTGTCACAACCAAACCGATAGGTATCTTCCATCTATAACGAATCTTATGGATCATCAGTTGACTTGTGAGGGGTTTTAAGGCTCGTCGATAGGCTAGAGTTGCCGGGGACAGGTCAGGAAATAGCTGTAAAGGGGTCCCTTCGTAAGAAATCTGGGTAGAGTTCCGTGAATGGCGTAAGATGTCCTCCTTCAAGCCAAAGTCTGCAAGACAACAGATAATGTCCCGGGGTGGGCCTCCTGCGGGGCCTTTCGGTCGCAGAGCTCTGTGGGCCCGCACAAATTCAATTAGTGTGTCTGCTGGACGTTCCAGGAGTGAGTTAAAACTCGTAGTTAAGGCCGACCTGAGTTCTGTCGGGGATTCCTCTGATTCCGGCAAGCCCCTGATCCGAAGATTGTTACGGCGTCCTCGGTTATCCAAATCCATGAGGTGTTGCGCCATGCTTCTCATCTGGGCCGAGCGTATCAGTATTGATGATCTGGGCTTGCCTGTTCTTATCGCAGACCGCTTCCACTGAAGTCACCCTGTCATGCAGGCCCTGGACATCCGTCCGAAGAAGATGAAGTTCCGTCATGATGGAGGTTTGGAGCGTATTTATGTCCGCTCGTGTGGGGAGAGCTCTCAGCAGGGTACCCCACGTGGCTGTGTCCTCCGCCAGTTCCCTGGTTGGGGATCTCGGCGGCGATATGGCGCACATCGGTACCGCGAGGTTCGGTGGGTCTGAGAGCGGTATTGGTGGTGTAATTGCGGGCGAGTCCATTGGAGTTACTCCAGTCTCCGGCTTATTTGCGGCATCCGGAAGAACCTCTGAGGGGAGGAGGAAGGCGCGCAGACTCGCGGCACCGGGGACCCTCCTGGGCCTTCTTAGTTGCGGGGGTCTTGTTCTGCTTCCCCATCGGAGCCTTTGCAGTGCCTTTTTGAGGCTGGATGGTGCTGGTCGGCGCGGAGCACTCGGTCTATGCGGCCATCGCCAACTGAATATTTTTTACATTGAAACCTATGGGATTCACCTGATTAAACTTGCCAAATGAAACCACCGAACATCAGGGCATTTCATTGACATTTCACTGCTGTTTGGTGTTTTCTCAATAGATCAAGCATTACTTCTCTATGGGGATTGCACTGCTGCCGAACATCACTGTATTTCGCTGGCAATTCGCCAGTACAGTATTTTGTAAATTGCCAGCTTTTTGCAATGCCGAATGATTACGAAATTGTACCGTATGGGGAATTTCACTGTTCGGTGCAATTTCAGGGCCAATTCGACTCTCTGTGAATAACCCTAAAAGGGTCTGGTATTTAGTTTTTTTTAAATAATTACAATATTTAAATACATATATAATCATAATTATTAAATTCCATTCAATTTTTTTTATACTAAAATAAATGTACATAGTTAAAGGTATAGCTCTCATGGTCAATATTACATTCTTAACGCTACAATTAGCGCTCAACTGTGTTAACGTTAGGTTAAGTGAGCCTAGTTTGGGCCGCCCATATTACTGTCAGGCAGGCACATGTATCCGAGGGTTGCTACAGTCAGCCCTATACTTAATAATAGGAGACTCTAAACTTAGTTGCGATACCAGTCCTAGAGGTGGCTGGATTTCGCAATAGCGAGAGGTGAACCTATAAGGCAGGGATAGTAAGCAAGGAGGACAGAAACCAGTCCTTAGAGTGGCTGGTATGGAGACAGGAAAGTACGGAGTACCAGAGGGGTCTAACACAATCCTAGGTCGTAGGAATACCACAGTATACAAAGTCAAAATTCAAAAAGTCGAGTCAAAGGAGTATAGAGGTACACAGGTCGATATCCAGAAGCCAGGTCATGCACAGAAAGTCAATCAGAGGTTAAAGAAGCAAGCCCTTAGGGTTAGACAAGCAAAACCACAAAAGGGCAATGAGAAAAGGCAAAAAGCACTTTTAAATATCGCGCCCTGCAATCTGATTGGCCATCAGGGTCACATGATGCAGGGAGACCCACGGTGGAGGCGTGATGACATCACGCGCGGCGCGCCGCGGGCAGTAGCTTAAAGCCGTTGGGGCCGGCGGCACGCGCACAGAGGGCGCGAGGAGGGGCTGCGGGGAAGACACATACCCCGAGACCGCAGGGAGGGACGCCGGAGCCATGCCAGCCTGCGAGGACTGACAGCACCCCCTACTCGAGGAATGCCCACCGGGCAGTTGGGAGCCGGCTTGGCAGGAAAACGGCGATGAAAAGCGGACAACAAACGAGGAGCATGAATGTCGTGATGGGAGACCCACGTACGATCCGCGGAACCATAACCCTTCCAATGAACCAGATACTGCAACCTGCCCCAAGAACGACAGGAATCTAGAATGGATCCAATTTCAAATTCGGGGTTCCCGTCTACCAAAACAGGAGGAGGAGGGAGAGAGTCGGGACGGGTAAAACGATTGCACAGGAGGGGTTTCAGTAAGGACACATGAAAGGTGTTAGGAATGCGAAGGGATGCAGGCAACTGCAGAGCGAACGAGACGGGATTAATACACCTAAGAATTTTATAAGGTCCTATGAACCGGGGTGCAAATTTCATAGAAGGGACCTTCAACCTGATGTGACGTGTGCTGAGCCACACTCTGTCCCCTACATGATAGACCGGTGGAGGTCTGCGTTTAAGGTCAGAACGCTTCTGGGTCAAAGAAGCAGATTCGAGGTTCAATTTGGTCTTCTCCCAAATCAAACGTAGACCACAGAGGTGGTCCTCTAGGGCTGGAATATCCTGAGGCACAAACGAGGATGGGAAAACGGTGGGGTGCATACCAGTGACTACTTCAAATGGGGAATAGTTAGTCGACTGAGACATGGCATTATTGTATGCAAACTTCGCCCATGGCAATAGAGTGACCCAATCATCCTGTGCATCAGAAATAAAACATCTTAAATAAGTCTCCAGTGTCTGATTTGTTCTTTCGGCTAATCCGTTAGTCTGCGGGTGATAAACAGAGGAAAAGGAAAGCTTGACACCTAATTGTTGACAGAAGCCTCTCCAAAATTTAGATATAAATTGGGAACCACGATCTGAGACAATAACATTTGGGACACCATGTAGTCTAAATATCTCTTTACTAAAGAGGTGTACCAGCTCATTAGAGGAGGGGAGTTTCTTTAACGGAATAAAATGTGCCATTTTGGAGAACCGATCGACAATGACAAAAATGACCGTATGGCCGAACGAAGGGGGTAGTTCCACCAAGAAGTCCATAGCTAAATGGGACCAGGCACGTTCAGGAACAGGTAGAGACTGGAGAAGACCAGTAGGTCTAAGACGGGACGACTTAGAACGGGTACACCCTGAACAGGTACTAACATACTCTTTTACATCTTTAGCAAGCGTAGACCACCAAAGGTTTCTTTTAATTAGAGTCAGAGTCTTCTCTACTCCAAAATGACCAGCAAATCTAGATTTATGAAACAGTCATAAGACTGTGAGAACCTCTTCAGGAGGAACAAATAATTTATCGGGTGGTTTAGACGGAGGTGCTAGAGACTGTTTCGATAGTAATAGATTCCATAGTGGTGAATCGATCTGGGTACTCAGAGAGGCTAGGATTTTCTCCTCGGGTACTATGGGAACTGGTACCGGAATTTGAGTAGATAGTGGCTCGTGCTGTCTGGAGAGTGCATCAGCCTTAACATTTTTTGACCCGGGTCTGTATGAAATGACAAAATCAAATCGGGTAAGAAAGAGAGCCCACCGAGCTTGTCTGGGGTTCAATCTCTTTGCTTCAGACAGGTAGGCCAAATTCGTATGGTCTGTGAGTATAGAGAACGGACAATTGGAACCCTCTAAGAGGTGACGCCACTCCATCAGGGCAAGTATGATTGCTAAAAGTTCCCTGTCTCCGATGTCATAGCGGGTCTCAGTAAGAGACAACTTTCTAGAGAAGAAACCGCAAGGTAGCATAGGTCAGCTGGACATTGGGACAACACAGCTCCCACCTCAGTCTCTGAGGCATCCACTTCTAATACGAAGGGTCTGGTTGGATCAGGGTGATGAAGGATGGGTGCGGTGGAAAAAGCTGCTTTTAATTTTCCAAAAGCCTCTAATGCATTGGAAGGCCAATTCTGTGTGTCAGTTCCTTTTTAGTTAAAGCTGTAATAGGTGCTATGATGGATGAGAAACCCTTGATAAACCTTCTATAATAGTTAGAGAAACCTATAAATCTTTGAATGGCCTTGAGGCCCTTGGGAAGAGGCCAATGAACGATTGCGTCTAGTTTCTTAGGGTCCATCATAAAGCCGGAAGAGGAGATCACATAGCCTAAAAATTGTACTTGTTGTACGTCAAACAAAAATTTATCAAGTTTTCAATACAGGCCGTTGGAAAACAGTTTAGACAAGACAAGTCGTACATGTTGGTGGTGGGTTTTCAGATCAGGAGAATGTATCAAGACATCATCAAGATACACAACAACAAAACAAGGATTGTATTCCCGTAAAACATCATTAATGAATGCCTGGAAAACTGCTGGAGCGTTGCATAGACCAAAGGGCATAACCAGGTATTCATAGTGCCCTAATCTAGTATTGAATGCAGTTTTCCACTCATCCCCTTGTCTGATGCGAATCAAGTTATAGGCCCCTCTAAGGTCCAACTTGGAGAATATTCTGGAATATTTCAGGCGATCAAACAACTCAGGGATGAGTGGGATAGGGTAGGCATTTTTTACGGTTATTTTGTTTAACCCATGAAAATCTATGCAAGGTCTGAGGTCTCCCTCTTTCTTCTGAACAAAGAAGAATCCTGCTCCAGCTGGAGAGGAAGAGGGGCGAATAAACTCTTTGTTAAGGGAATCCGTGATATACTCCTCCAATACTCTATGCTCCTTCTCAGATAACAGATAGACTGCACCTCGGGGAGGAACGGTACCTGGGAGAAGGTCGATAGCACAATCGTACGGACGATGTGGGGGTAATTTATCGGCCTCTTTCTTATCAAACACAGGGGCCAAATCGGAGTATGGAGGAGGTATAGTCGTGGTCAGAGGAGGAGCCGTGGGTACATTTAAGGTGTTGACGGATAAGGGGACCTCAATACAAGAGAGCATGCAATCTTTATCCCACTTAGCGATTTGACGAGCTCGCCAATCGATTACAGGGTTATGACGAGTTAACCATGGGTACCCAAGTACATTGGGATAGGAAGGTGACGAAATGGCATGGAAATTTTTTTTTTCTTTATGACATAGTCCTATCCCAACAGAAATGTTCTGAGTTTCGAAAAGGACAAAAGGGGTTTCAAGTGGTCTGCCATCTATGGCTTGTACAAGTAAAGGTGTTTCTTTCTCAACAAGAGGAATTGCATGTTTGCGAGCAAAAACAAGATCAATAAAGTTATCGGCAGCACCAGAGTCAACAAGGGCATAGAGATGCACCGGGCTACGGGAACTCTCCCAAAATAGAGTAACCGGAACCCGGAGTCTATTTTCAAGTTTAGGGGACGAGGGAAAAGTCCCCTAAGGGGCACTTAGGCATGCAAGTTTCCCGAAGGACCCTGAGGGCGTTTGGGACAACCCTTAAGAAAATGACCCCCTAATCCACAATACAAACACAATCCCTCACGTCGGCGATGTTGTTTTTCAGCTTCAGGGAGTTTAGTGCTATCTAACTGCATGGGCTCAGGAGGAGAAGGTGGCTCTGGGAGCGCAGGTAAAGGGAACCGGGGAAGTATCCTAAGAGGCAGTCTTTTAGCACTATCTTTGGTATTTTCACGATGGCGAATGCTTTCTTCTATAAAGGACAAGTAGGTGATCAAATCCTCCAGATCTTCCGGAAGATCTCTGGCCGCTACTTCGTCCTGGAGCTCATCATTTAAACCCTCTGAAAAAACGGCTACCAAAGCCTCATTATTAAAGTTCAACTCAGAAGCCAAGGATCTAAACTCTAGTGCGTAATCACCCAGGGATTTAGTACCCTGGCGCAGGCGTAACAAGGACTTGGCGGCATTGGTTTTACGACCAGGGGGATCAAACACTCTACGGAAGGCGGTTATAAATTCCCGATAGTTATAAACAATGGGTTTGTCAGTCTCCCTGAGAGGGTTTGCCCAGCAGAATGCTTTATCGGCAAGGTGATTGATAACAAAGGCTACCTTAGCACGATCTGTAGGGTAAGACCACGGGGTTAGCTCAAAGTGGATAGAGATCTGGTTTATGAAACCTCTACAGGCAATAGGATCGCCCCCATAACGTACCGGGTTAGTAGGTTAGGGCATGGGTTCGGTGTAGTAAAAGGTTCAGAAGGGGGCGGATTAACCAGAGGGGAAACCTCTAATTGGGTAGGTGCGGTACGAGTTAACAAAGTTTGGAGGGCCTGGGTGAATTGATCAAGTCGATGATCTTGATCCTCCAAACGACTCTCTAAACCTGAGAGTTGCTGAGCAGTCCCTGCTAGGTCCATAGCCCTTTCATGATGTCAGGCAGGCACACGTATCCAAGGGTTGCTACAGTCAGCCCTATACGTAATAATAGGAGACTCTAAACTTAGTTGCGATACCAGTCCTAGAGGTGGCTGGATTTCGCAATAGCGAGAAGTGAACCTATAAGGCAGGGATAGTAAGCAAGGAGGACAGAAACCAGTCCTTAGAGTGGCTGGTATGGAGACAGGAAAGTACGGAGTACCAGAGGGGTCTAACACAATCCTAGGTCGTAGGAATACCGCAGTATACAAAGTCAAAATTCAAAAAGCTGAGTCAAAGGAGTATATATAGAGGTACACAGGTTGATATCCAGAAGCCAGGTCATACACAGAAAGTCAATCAGAGGTTAAAGAAGCAAGCACTTAGGGTTAGACAAGCAAAACCACGAAAGGGCAATGAGAAAAGGCAAAAAGCACTTTTAAATATCGCGCCCTGCAATCTGATTGGCCATCAGGGTCCCATGATGCAGGGAGACCCACGGTGGAGGCGTGATGACGTCACGCTTGGCACGCCGCCGGCAGTAGCTTAAAGCCATTGGGGCCGGCGGCACGCGCGCAGAGGGCGCGAGGAGGGTCTGCGGGGAAGACGCAGACCCCGAGACCGCAGGGAGGAAGCTGGAGCCGTGCCAGCCTCCGAGGACTGACAATTACATTCCAAACACTGGTTAAAAAACCCATTAGCGAATTGGAGATTGCGCTTTTTAGCGCGAGCTTACTGTACTTTGCGCTCCCTACGCTTAACATGGGGAGCAAAAAGACAAAACATGGGGAGCAAAATTACACCTCACTCACTCAAATGTTAACCACAGCTTGGAGCTTGTGCGAACAGATACGGCTTCTGTGGAATCAGTTATCAGCCAGCTACAAATCCCACTAAAAATCAGATACTACTAACCTCTCATCCTACGGCGAGAACGGCGGCTCGATCTGAATCTTCTGGCCGCTGGGAGCAGAGTGAGACAGGGGAAAAAAGTCCCCAGTCTCCCTTTGTGATCACTCCACCGACCTGCAGGATCTCGCGAGAGGCAAGAACCTGCAGGTCATGTGACCCGGCAGTCAAAGCCTCAATGGAGTCCTATGGGCTCCATGGAGGGGATGCTCATAGCGGCGCTTAGCGTTGCTTTGAGTATCCTCAGGCTTAGCACTGTGCTACGGGCAGGCTGCTGATTTAACACCTGCCCCGCAATATGGAGCTAAATCGGGGATGCTAAAGAGAAATCTGCAGGTTCAAGTTTTGCTCCTTAGCGGTACTGTTTTAGCGGCAGTATTGTAATACAGCCCAGAGTGTGTCGGCAAAGAAATAAAGAATTGCCACAACTAGAGAAGTGACAGATTTCTTCATACAGTAAATGCAATAACAATATATTATTACTGTTAAAATAGCTTGTTTTACATAAGAAAAATCACACTAAAAACCTACATTTAAATGGTTTTATTATTAAAATTATAAACAATAGAGGTCCGAGGACATTCATCATTTTCATGGTAGGACTGCAGACGCCAGTATTATTTCACATCTGTTATTGATGTAAAAAAAATGTAATCACAAGAATAAAATGTTACATTTTTTGGTAGGATGAACATGTGAGTAAAATGCAAAAACGTAAATTTTTATTAAACTATGCAGTGTAAAAAACTGGAATAACT